>AP028441.1:20316289-20949463 GCA_036509395.1 Antheraea yamamai
TTCTTTGAACGGTCCACAGTTTAAAGATTTAGTATTAGATTAGGCATCGCTTCGTAGTCTAAAGATTGTGTAGACATGTAGAGCTTCGCATAGTTAATGTGTACAACTCGATTGTAGTTTTAGAAATATCCAAGTAATAATAGAAACGTTTTAATTATTTTTTCTAGAATATTCTTTTATAACATATCAACAATTGCTTGTAGTTCAAGTATGAAGTTTTTTTTGCTAAGTAATATTTAAAGCCAAATGATTTGAACTGTTATTATTTGTATATAGCGTGGTGTTCTCTGAATTAATTTGTTTAAATTTCCATCGATATCATTTTGAGATAAAATATTTCTTTATGTTGCATCAAAAAGGCAATGAGTTACAAAATGGATGAGGTGCTTAATTAATTGTTAGTTTTATTAGAAAATATGTTATGACACAGGGTCATTCGAGCTACATAACACATTTGGACTGGTCTGACGACAGCCAGTATATCAGGAGTAATTCTGGAGACTATGAGCTACTATTCTGTGAGTATTTGAAAGTAATTAATAAATATGTATTTAGATATATATGTGCATATATTTGGTGTAGACTTTATATCAATATAGTGTAAAGTAGTGGAAAATAAAACAAACTGATCTAAAAGTAGTGCTTTTAGAGCCACTTTACTCTACCCTAGAGTTATTTTTATTGATATTTTTTAAGTATTTTCTAATTGAGTCATAAATATGACATTTTCCAAAATATTGCTGATCGAAAATTCCCTTTGCTATATTAATTTGATGTACACAAAAATCATAAAACTTTAGACTTTTGTTTCGTGATAATTAAAATATGTTAAAAGTTATTTAACCTTGTATTTTCTGTTATACAGAGGTTAATTTATATATTTATTGGTTTAGAATAATTGTCACATCAGCTTACTCTATACAAATATTTTCACTTATATGTTTGATTTAGATGTATAATATTTTAAGCAATCACAACTTGCATATTATACTGACATTAACTAAAAGTGAAGACATTTTAAGCTATAATAAGTTTAAAAAGTATGTAAGTTAAAATTTTAAATACATTCATATTAAAACTTCCACGAGTCTGTCTATAGTGTGAGAGGTGTAATGGATTATTAAAGATTAGCTTTTACTCGGAGCTTCGATTTTCTTGGGAACAATATATGTTATCTGGATGACAAGTATCCTATATCTTTTTTTGTACTCCCGATAATATGCATGCAAATTTTTATGATAATCGGTTGAGTAGTTAAGATATGAAAACGTTAAAAACATGTTGCCTTGCGAATTTATAATGGTAGTAAGAATTTGAACATGATATGTCTAGTGTTCTATGGCGTGATCTTGGAATGTCATGTAGTGGATTTTATTCATAATCTTGTGTTATTTGACTCTATATTTTATAATATTGGTGGTGTTTTACGTAATACAGTTCGGTTATTGTGCACACGTGAAGTTGATCGGAAATAATACCACGGAACATGAATTCAGACTTACCACAAAAACCCCTGGAAGGTTCTAAGAAGAGGGCCACCATCTCGTTAGTTCATTGAAATGATCGCAAGAAACTTGTAATAGCATTACTTACTCGATAATGGCAGTAATAATCTACTACGAGATTGGTTGCTAAAAATAAAAATATTGTTCAAAATGATCATACAACGCCGTGGCCGCTTACTATCAGACGAATCGTATGCCTCCTAACGTGATATATGAGAAATATAGTGGATAAATGTTTGAATGTCGGTGTGTCCGTTGCGAAGGGAACGCGAGCACGTGCAGGCAAGTGACGTCACCGAGCTCGATGCGTGACGTCACGTGGGACTCCAACTCCTGCCCCATCACCTTCACCACTATCGGCGTGTGGCCCGAGAACGCGGACGGCACCGACATCAACTCCTGCACCAGGTACATACATACATACATACAACAACACCACCACCTGGTTCCGCTCCAACTAAGCCATATTCTCTGAACAGATCCCACGACGGCCGGCTCGCCGCCACCGGAGACGACTTCGGGAAAGTCAAGCTCTATGCTTACCCCGTCACGCAGCCTAAAGTGAGTATCATAATATCAAAGAAAAAAACGTACTAGTTACTTGAATTTACAAAAAAGATGTAGATAGTTTGATTTGCAAAAAAGTGTAGATAGTTTGATTTGCAAAAAAGTGTAGATAGTTTGATTTGCAAAGAAGTGTAAATAGTTTGATTTGCAAAAAAGTGTAGATAGTTTGATTTGCAAAGAAGTGTAAATAGTTTGATTTGCAAAAAAGTGTAGATAGTTTGATTTGCAAAAAAGTGTAGATAGTTTGATTTGCAAAGAAGTGTAAATAGTTTGATTTGCAAAAAAGTGTAGATAGTTTGATTTGCAAAGAAGTGTAAATAGTTTGATTTGCAAAAAAGTGTAGATAGTTTGATTTGCAAAGAAGTGTAAATAGTTTGATTTGCAAAAAAGTGTAGATAGTTTGATTTGCAAAAAAGTGTAGATAGTTTGATTTGCAAAGAAGTGTAAATAGTTTGATTTGCAAAAAAGTGTAGATAGTTTGATTTGCAAAGAAGTGTAAATAGTTTGATTTGCAAAAAAGTGTAGATAGTTTGATTTGCAAAGAAGTGTAAATAGTTTGATTTGCAAAAAAGTGTAGATAGTTTGATTTGCAAAAAAGTGTAGATAGTTTGATTTGCAAAGAAGTGTAAATAGTTTGATTTGCAAAAAAGTGTAGATAGTTTGATTTTACTAGTACATAGCGAATAATGTTACGGTAGTTACACTGATATGCAATTTTCATTTTTTTTAATTAATTACATAATAATTTTATATAATATTAAAAAGAACCGCAGTCTGCCTTCCAGTTTCTTGTTGCGATGATATCTTAGTTAATAACATCTCGGACACCGCGCTGATAGACGTAGCTTCGAATCTTCACGATTGAGTCAGAACTTTTGATGAAACTATAGCATGATAATAGGGTTTTTCCGAAGTCCGCCTGCCTAGCTACCACCCTCGAGTTCAAAATCTGTCACCGAGTACTAGCCTTGATTTAACGTTTTTACCAACTTCGACTACATCCTCATTTAATATCAGATGAGATTGTAATTAAATGCTAAATACTCTATGTAAAGTATTAAAACTATGTCAAAGCTACCATCAACAAAGTTTTCCTATTTTATTAGGTTAATTCACGTGACAATACTATAGTCGAAGTTAGGAACATGTGTACTATTTTCTGGAATTGTGTTGTGTTTATCGTGATGAGCACCGTGTTGTGTTGTGCGCAGTCGCTCTGCCACCAGTACGGGGGGCACTCCTCGCACGTGACCTGCGTCCGCTTCCTCCCGGACGACTCCAGGCTCATCTCCACCGGTGGGCTCGACACCACCGTCATGCAGTGGGCCCTCGACTAACGCAACGACACAACACAACACGACACAACACACCACGCCACACTCAGACCCCGATATCCGTTTACGAACTACGTGCATTCGTACTACTATTCAGCTGAAAAAATTACTTAAATAGTAGAAAAAATAGCGATACAGTATAAACTGTTTATAACGAATTTCAAAGAACCGACCATTTTTTTTCGTCACAAAGAATTTTTGTTGTACGGAAGGAAGAGAACAGATAAATGGTTTTATGGTAAACCGTCCAAATTAAACTAATTTCTACGCTATAGAAAGTCTTTCGTTATAACGAATTACGTTAGAAAGAGTTTACACTGTAACTTTTAATACTCTACCATAAAAATGCATAACATTCTTGGATATATCGATATATCCGATAACAATTTACATCACTATTTGACAAATCATCAGAAAGGTAAAGAAGCGATTTGTTATATGATGTATCTAACTACAGCAACGCCACTAGATGGTGCTAGAGTGCATCATGAGAACTGTTATGTATAAATATTGCAGAACATGCAAGTGAAGCCTTTGGCAGTTTTACGTCTACCATGAATACTTTCCTAAAAATGTCCTCTTTGTTTATCGAACACTAAAATCGACTCTATCGATAACTTTTAAAGAATAATCGATAATAAAATAAATACACGCAGTTAATATTAATCGAATTATGCATTAAAGCACCGTATTGTGCACTGTTAATGAAGTTTTGTAACTAATGAGCCTAATAAACGCATATTTGTATTGTTATTTAACGCTAGCGTTTTGATATCGACAGGTGTTATTTGTAAAGTTATTGTATCTCTTGATGTATTTTGTATTGTCTTATAGTTCGTGTCGCTTCGTCCCGGGATAATGCACGGTTGTGATCTGATAAAAACGTTAGAGTAGGGCTTGTTTATGAACGTTTAAATATCGATAAACTCGCCTTTTTCTTGAATTTCCGTACGGCGTCAGTACATAGTGCAAGTTGTCGATATATCGCAGTACTTTATAAAATAATATACTGTGGATTTTAAGAATTATTAAACGTTTATAAACAAAATTCATAATAAGGAATCAAAAAGAATAATCCGTCGAGTTTATTTACACGTATTTAAGTAATATATCGCTACACCGGTCTTAATAATTTGTCTTTTTTACACTCGCAACATTGTGCTTATCGTTATTAAAGTACGTGTTTGAGCTTAAGCATAATTTTAGTGATATCACTATGAATTAAGTAATAATTATTTTTGTGGCACTTTTTAATCGTTAGTTTTAATTTTTATTAGGCATATAAGCATGGAAATACAAATTAGATTACTCCTTAGTTATAATTTTGAGGTTTGTGTAAATGATTTACTCGAAAGGGGATATTGTTCGGTGGTAAATAGCTAATTTGAGTTATTGTGTCGTTACATTTGAAAATAAGCTACATCCAGTTTTCAGCTGTTCGTTATTTTTCGAAATCTTCAAATTTTGTACTTGTAAAATATGTAGATCATAGAAAAACTAAAAACCTTTTGAACGGCAACATTTGAACTTCGTTCTCGGTGTATAAAAACTGGATATATTTAAAAAAATATACATGTTATATGAACGATTAAAATTGGATGTAGCTCATTTTGAAATCTAACGACTCATAGTCACTAAGTATGTAACATGAATTGTCATGTACTATACGTCGTTGAAACGGCATGTATCTAAAAACGTCACTGAACTGTCATGCAACTAGTACGTCACTAATTTTGAAATTAACTTCTTTATCGGTGGTGTCCTAATTTTGAGATGCTTTATTATAAAGATAAATATTTTTTATGCTTATCCGATCACTTTAACTGAAGACGTATTGTCGAGGACTGAGTGCTGGTACACTTTTAAATCTTAATATGGGTTTTACCGTCGCACGAGACTCTAAATAAGGATAAACCAAAAAATAAATCGTAGTACAAGTTTAATAACAGCTCACGGATGGTAAAGAAAAACGAGCAAAATTATTTACACAAACCTTGTTTTAATTCTCTACTTGAACATATACACATTCCATACAAATCGAATGGTTTCGTAACCTAGTCACTGTTTAGGACAACATTTCCATCGTTTCGTTATAACTCGTCGCCTATTTTTATTTTTAACACTAATATTTTTGTTTAATTTTATGTCTGTAAATATATAAATGTGCGGTGGCGTCAAGCCTCCGGTATTGTGCCTCTAATAAAAAAAATATTTGAATCAGTGTTTTATTAAATATAGCAACACCTCTAAAAGTTATTTAAATTATTAGGTTAAGAAATAATGACACTGGAAAAAGAACTAAAAAAACATTTATTAAAACAAAAAAAAAATGCGTTAAACAAAAAAAAATATATAAAAAAAACATTTACTGGAAAAAACGTAATTGTATAATTCATATATTTGTACTGAAGTGAAAAACTAGTCCACTGGAATTAACGAGTTACTTTAGAAATAAAGCATGTTATCTTCTTGTTTAGAAATCAAGACAATCAAGGCCGCACCACTAGATTTATCTTCTTAGGCTTCACATATTACGATTTGATATACACTCGTTGGTTTTCTATCAAAAGAGTTATCTCATCTGTATTGTTTTTATAAAACATTATTAACTTTCAAATAGCATAAACTGATAAAACATTGTAACACTGATTATCGATATTTTGAATCATATATACAAATTATTATATTCGAGACAAATCTATAAAAATTTCGTATCAGGAAGTCTGAGAGTTTTAATCCATTTTCATGTGCTCTTTTGTACTTTTACGAGCTGAGAAATCGATGAGTACAATTTATTCAGTCATTCATTTTGTCGATAAATACCTTTTATTTCAATAATACGTTTCAAGGTTTCACACTGATTATTGAAATATCAATTTTTAAAATTCCATTAGGTCAATACATAAGACAATGCTTAGTATTTCAAAATTATTGTGGTAGCATATAAATACGTATGCATATACATCTATATATTATAAACCTCACATTTAATGATCACTCATTTAAACCCACTCG
The DNA here is from genome assembly GCA_036509395.1 of Antheraea yamamai. Taxonomy (NCBI): domain Eukaryota; kingdom Metazoa; phylum Arthropoda; class Insecta; order Lepidoptera; family Saturniidae; genus Antheraea; species Antheraea yamamai. Next base: position 20,322,711 of record AP028441.1, read on the forward strand.
GCCACAATTGAAAATCAGCGTTGTGGCACTTGTTGTAATGGTGGCAACCAACACATACTGAAAAGTGCACCATTGAACCAATACCGTGGCATAATTTTAATGTAACATGTATTTTTTTAATTTTATACATATATTTTCTTTCTTTTCTTTCACTCGGACTATAACTTTGAAGTCATTTTCTTTACACTTCTACTTTTTACTTTATCGCGATAAATTATGAATATGAGAACATCGATATCTTTCACTCAAAGTTCGTATCCCCATCGAACTGGTTTGTCGATAAAAATAGTTTGAAATGATGTCAAAAAAATCACCCATTTTTTTAAATAAATTATTAAAATATTCTATCATTACACGGTGAAAGAGAAATACGTCGAAGAAATAACTCACTTTATCGATAAATTGTAATCGATAGGTGATTAAAAATATTGTGCCTGTGCATCAAGCTGATCTTTGGACATGGAGGGCTGGATGAAGGTTACAAAAACAATTCCAAAACTATTAACAATTTAATTCGACTAACCGTACTATTATATTAACTGTTCTATACTATTCGCTGACAGCTCCAGCAGCCGCCACGCTGCCTTCGAGTTGAGCTCCTGAGGGTCTCTGCAGAGCACCCACACATAATTCACTCGCATCACTTTATCCGGATCACCTTCTATAACGTTATTTTTCGAGTCTCTCACACACATTATCTGCTGTGACTGGAACGTTATCACTAAAACTGGACCCTGATCCATTATCTTCCCCATGACGAGCTCGATCTGCTCTATATCCAAGATCTTTGAATCTAAACGGTAGCCCAACTGTTTGCACTGTTTGATAGGTGTCGCTAGTATGTTGAAGACGCCTTCGTAGCACCAGTCCTTGAGGATGTCCAGATCTCCTCGCACCATCGCTTCTAGAATGTTCGGTATGATGTCGTTCGCGCAATCTTCTAAGAACTTTTGAGCAGTGAAATTTGGATCCATTTTACATATCTCAGTTAGTGTTTTCGATAATTCCGTCTTCTCGAACATGTTACCGAATAAACTACCCATTTTCTCAGTGAGGAAACGCGAAGCTCTCACTACGGGATTATCCGATTCTTCATATTTAATTTTCCAATCTAATACCTGGAATTAGCACACAATACTTCATTCGTTACATTTCAAAATGAGCTAATTCCAATGTTAATCATTAATGTAATATGTTAATTTTTTTAAGATTTCCGGTTTTTATACACCGAGACCTAAGTTCAAATTTTGCCATTCTTAAGGTCTCTTTTTAGGTTAGTTGTTTTTTTCATTATCTTCATATCTTACATGTACAAAATTGAAGATCTTGAAAAACAAAGTAAAATATTAGGAACCGCTAAATTTGGATTTAGCTCATTTTGAAATATAACAACTCAATTGGAAAAACGTATCAGGTGAGTAATCATGCAATTCTTAATTATTTATTTAATAAAATTTAAAAAAAATACTGAAATAGTTATAAATTAGTCATCATTTGGTTCACAAACTTTACTACCTACTTCTGTTTAAAAATGCTATGCTAAAACACCCATAAACATAATTCGAGATTATACAATTATTTGCGCCTTGAAAAATAAAAATTACATACCTTATTCACATACTGATTGTTATTCTTAAAATCTTCCCACTGCTGATAAAATTTCGAGTCCTTGTGAAGTTCAACGCCAGTCGTTTGTGTGTCCGGAGAAAATGTCCTCTCATCATCAACCACCTGAAATATACATTTTTTTTATTACACTAGCTGTGCCCGCGACTTCATCTGCGTGGAAGCTTATGTAAAAAAACAGTGTTTAATAAAGTCATCTGAATGTATTAAGTCCATTTACTTGTCTACTTGTCTCTCGTACTGACGCCGCGTCGTCATTAAAACTACAATAACTTTTGATAGCGTAGACCAATTTTAATGAAACAAACACTAAGTTACTCCCGAGGATATGTTTTACGATTTTCCTACTGAGGGTTTATTGCGAACCCTTTAGCAGTGATGCGTGTTCATACAAACAGACAGACAGACATTTCTAAAAATTATTGAAATGTATTTTATTATTTATTCCTAGACACCTACAACAATCTTTTTCACTAAAATCGAAAAAGTACAGACACGTTAGATTTACATTCTTATTATATGTATAGATATAACATTAATGTTATATATTTGGCTGTTTGTATGGTCTATATGTTTATTTTTATATATAAAAATCCAGTGTCATGATGTTTGTCAACGATAAACTCAGAATCTACACGACCAATCTTCATGAAATGTTGGTATTTATGTATCATTTGGTCCAACTGAAAAGATAAGGTAATTTATATTTCGATTAAAGACCTCAATATTTTTTAATTACAAATTAAATTATTGTCAATGTTGATTACTGTTATTATCTGTAAGTTTCATCAGTCTTGAACAGATAGCGCTTTAAATTAGTTTGCTGACATAAAACTGTAGGACCAAATGTCACAGATATCTCATAGATGGCGCCACGTCTTAATTCTGAATTTCTTTTTCAACTCGAGTTTATTTTATGGTGCACGTGTTCTGTTAATCACATAATACCGAATACTTTATAATAATTTTAATTCAACAAGAAATAACTGATCCATTGAGCCGACGCGTGCCCGTGTCAGCTAGTTATACATATGTATCTGTAACTTTTGATAAAGAAAGACATCGTGATAAAACTGTAGTATCCTGAGTAGAGCTTCTTCAAAGTTCACCTGAATCTCAACCACCCTCCGTCAATAAACACCTGTAGGTGTGTTCCGGCAACTGCACTTGAGGTTTCTTCCTTCCTATGTATTAGGGCTGGCGATTCTTCGCAAAGATAATAGATTTCTTTTAAATTGATCCGAATCGTGATCCGTGTTATCGATTCATGAAAAAATCGAGATTTAGTGGATCGGTTATTAAAAAACTCACAGTTTTAAATATAAATGTTTTAGGAAATCGATAATTAAAATTAGTGGTAACATTAATTACTTTATTAATAGAAATCCTAATACATATATATCTATTGAAAAAACAGCTAATTTAATCATGCATCGATAATATGAATCCTGTCGGACTAACCTCAACACGTTTCCTCAATGCTGCAGGCGACATGTAGACGCGACCTTCCAAACCACGTGGCGTTATCTCGTTCTTAACTACTTCTGTCGCCTGAAAGACATCCCTTTTAATAATAAGACCCTGAACATTATACAACCAAAAAGCAAGAGACTGTTTTCTCGTAAAGTAGCAACGGCTAATTTCACCAGTATCAATACTTTGATGGCTTCATTTCCCCATAATCATTATTGATTTTTAATAAACATAGTCACTGTCAGTCAAGATTTCAAGAAACTACAATTTCAAACACCCAAAATATCTGTCGTCATAAACTTCTAGCATGTTTTCGTTTCAAGCACTGTTTCGGCAGTAAGACAGCTCAATATTTACAATTGTCATATATAACTAAACCATTATAAAAACAAAGGATTTTTTTTTAAATAATCCTTTGTACTTCTGAATAAACCAGATATTTTCATACATTTTAACAATTTTGAACCAAGTCATTAGTTCAAAGAAGGAAATTAAATACTATAAATAAAAGTTTGAATAATTTTGGCGATCTGTAACCTCGAGGGTTGTTGGGTGGAGTGAAATAAAATGCTGAAGGTGCTCTACTAACTGCACTTTTAATGCAAATATAATACAAGTAATAGACACACTGTGACAGAACTACTTGTTCTATATATCGTCTTAGCCTAGCGAAAAAGTGACAGTTCTCTGGGTAACACGTGGGTTTACATGTTAGGCCCTATGGATACAAGTCTTTTGGGTTCCTTATCGGCAATGTTGCCGGTCTTATATCTTAAGACTTCTTAAACAAGTGTTATTAAAATTAAGAAACTATATAAAAATATATTTCTATTAAAAATAAATTATTTGTTTAACCTTTCAAAAGACACTGTTTATCAACAAATTAAGTGGTGTGTTACACTGGAATAAACAAAATGAATAAGCTAAAAATTCAGTCTCAACAATTTCCCATAATGCACCTAAAGAAGTATACCTTTCAAAAAAATATAACTTAACAATAACTTTCATAATATAATAAATAACAAGCAATTAAAAGTTACGAAACATAATGATCTACCTGAACTTAAAGAATGACTTTCTACAGACCATTTTGATTACTACTAGTAACTGACAATATTTACCAAAAATGATAGAGATTACTTTTATAAAACAATTTTCGTTTTTCGGTAAGCACTTTTTTTCAATCATAATGACATTGCGTTGCCACAGATTAGGTTAATTTAAATATACCTGTGATATAGTTTTGAAGGCAGATGTCTGTCCCAATTTCTGACTCCTATCTGCTATGCTCTCTGCGGCTCCTCTGGCTGATTTAGAAAGGTCTTCTGTAATTTTTCCTATAAAAAAAAGAATACCGTTATTATCATATGAGGTCCTTCTATTTACTAAGATATTATTTACTAGCGGCACATATCTTCGTCTGCGTCTGTGTCGTTTATTACCTTCTTAACAATATTTTATGTTCAGATGAAAAAATAAGCATCGCACTGTCTGGACATTTTTCTACAGCAAGAAAACACCTATCATAGAATGTGTAGCGTTTATAAAAATCATACTTTCTTAAAACTTACTTGAAACTATTAATATTGGCTGCACAAGAGATTCAATTGTGAAACGTTTATGGTAACAAGTCCTACTTGAAGTTGAATAATTCAATATCAACAGCAAACTTCACAATTTAATTCAAATTTCATATAATATATTTTCAAAGTTATATGTATAACATTATTATTAAATCAATATATATATTATATCAATATTCGTCCATCAAAAATAATTTATGAATTTATAACATGACTAGTTTCTCCCCGAGACTTCGCCCGGGTGGAATAGTTACTTTGGGCTAACACTAACACGCAGCGGAAGCTGTTAACAGGAAAAAACCCTGATTTTGAAACATTCTTCATTGGTGCTTCGCTCCTACTGGTCTTAGCGTGATGATATATAGAACCAATTTCAAAAGAATTTTTCAAATCGGTTCAGTAGTTCCTGAGATTAGCATGTTGAAACAAACTCTTCAGCTTTACAATATTAAGTATAGAAGATTTATTTAGATGTATACTAACCAGCTTTCTTAGCAATGTCACTTTTACTGGCTTCCTCTAAGACATGCTCCATTTTTCCTTTGATCCCTTCTAAAGTCTCCTTGAGTACCTCGGACCCTTTCGAAGCCTCAGATTCCACTGCATGGAATTTCTTTCTAGCTGCCTGGGATATATTTTTTTTTATTAAAACCCATACCACATATAAAAAGATGAATATGACAAAAGACACTTTTTTAAATAAAGTAAGACATAATACAACGTTAATAAAGGTAACTAAAATGTTTTTCAAACCCTTTAGCAATTAAGAACGTTATCACAAAAATAGCATATTTATACAAAAAAAGTACATTTTACCAAATTAATTTTAGTGTATTGTGGTGGGACTTGTGTTACTATTTCTGGCACAGGTAGAAACCTCTCACTTTGAGAATTCTTACTTTGTTACTTATAATATTATAGTTACTTTGGGCTAAAGCTAACACACAAAGGAAGCACTCAATAGGAAAAAATGCCCGATCTTGAAACATTCTTCATTGGTGCTCTGCTCCTATTGGCCTTAACGTGATGATATATAGCATATAACCTTTCTCGATAAATGAGCTATATAACACTGAAAGAATTTTTCAAATCGGACTCGTAGTTCCTGAGATTACCCTCTACAACATCACAAACTCACAAACTTTACTTCTTTATAATATTAGTATAGATTTGTACAAAGTTCGAAACAACAAAATAAGTTTATAATCATTTTATTTTGTTTACCAAATAATATATGTACTGTATTGTAAAAAATCATAATTTTATTATAATAAAAAAAACTCATTATTGTTTCATACCTATGACCTTGACCATTTTTATGAAATACAATATCAACATGTAAAGCATTACCAAATATACACAGGAGCTTAATAGGTGGGATTTATCTAGTGAACAGTATTTGCATTATGATAATTTGAATAAAATATCATTATAAACTTTCGTTCTGTGTTACACACAGTGTTAACTATAATGTGTATCATTTACTCCCCATTACTTTAATTTCATTAGTTTACCTTAAAACACCTACATTCATACCCTCTTTATATGCAACAGCGACTCTCTATCATGAAGAAATATACTGACTCTGTTTTTTTTTTGGCAACTAATCTTCTAGATTATTTCTACCATTGCCAAATATGTAACAATATTATTGTGTTTCTTGAGATAATTTAAATGATGGTGGCTGTTTTTAGATCTCTCTATAAAGTTTTTGTGGTATCTCAGAATTCATATTCCGTGGTATAATTTCCCATTCACTTCACTTGTGTACAATAACAGAACTATATTACATAAAACATTGCCAATAATACAAAATATAGAGTCAAATAACACAAGATTTTGAATAAAATATAAAATCCACTGCATGACAGACTAAGATCCTGCCAAAAACTCTGTTGACCATAAAGAAATACCTCCATGTATTTAGGCCTTAAATGCTTAATAATGTCTGTGAAATTGGCATAAAAAGATATCGGAATCGTGAAACAAAGATGAGATTGACGATATTCAAATCAATAGTTCTGGAGTTCCTGAAATTTAGAAAAATAGTTCCCCATAACAAAGACCCCATAAGGGCATAAGACATATGGGTGTGCCTACTTCATGCAGCATACAAAGGTTGTGACAGAGGAGTTCTGGGATCCTATACATAAAAGAAATATACCCGAGCTCATAAACAGCCACCCTGCTTTTATTATTGCCGAGTACAGATGTGTCTTTACTCTTGGATAACAGTATGTCTAAGAAATTATGGTTACAATTACTAAGCAATCTAAACTAACCAGGCATATAAGTATTATAGTGGATGTTACTTTGCACTTCAGCCTGGAAAATGTAGTAGGAAAACAAAGTAACACCACTATAATATTTAAGGATAGATTTCCGTAAAGCAATGCCTTTTTCAATCAAATAACCAGGCCTATGTAAAACATATATATCAGTCATAAACCAACTTTGTAATTATTGACGAGTCCAGTAAAAGTGTTGTGTTGATAAACGATTTGTTTGTTACATGTAACAGAAAAGTTATGAAACTCTTTATAACAAAACAGTACTCAAAAATAGACTTGTCTTCCTATACCATTGTTAGAACACACTTATATATTAGGTCTTTACCTATGAAATTGCCGTTTTGTATGAAAAAATTGAAACGAATTTTTTTCATGTATTTTTTATTTGTATTAATCGAAGTAATCACCCATGCAATCAATGCATCTTTGCCAACGCAGTGGCAGTTTATTGATGCCCTTCTTAAAGAAATCAGCTGGACGGGAGGCAACAAATTCTTCAAAGGCATTTTTTACTGCCTCTCGGGTATTGAATTTTTTTCCCGCCAAGGAGTTATCCAAATTCGGGGAAAAATAGTAGTATGTAGGCGCAAGGTCTGGTGAGTAGGGCGGATGGCGGAGAACTTCCAACCCCAGTTCTTGCAACTTGGACACCGTCTGCTGTGCAGTATGAGGTCGCGCGTTGTCGTGCAGGACCAGCGGAGACGAGCGATTGACCAATGCTGGTTGGAGATGTGCCAGCTTCGCCATCATTGTGTTCAGTTCTTCACAGTACACATCTGCAGTAATGCTCACCCCGTTTGGTAAGAAGCTGTGATGAATCACACCGGCGCTAGACCACCAAACAGTGACCATCACTTTTCTAGGGGTAAGTTTTCGTTTAGGGCATTGTTTAGGTGCTGAACCAGGATCCAACCAACTTGCTGAGCGCTTACGGTTATCAAAGAGAATCCATTTTTCATCGCAGGTAACAATGCGGTTCAAAATTCCTTCATTTGTGTGTCTGTTGAGCAGTGCAAGGCACGTCTCGACGCGTACTTCGCGCTGGCGATCATTGAGTTCGTGGGGCACCCATTTGTCAAGCTTTTTTACCTTGCCAATTTGACGCAAATGGACCAATATTGTTTTGACGCTAACGTCGAAAGCTGCTGCAAATTCAGGCGTAAATTGTGTATCATCAGCTTCCACAATCGCCTTTAATTCGTCATTGTCGACCAAAGTCTTCGGACGACCGCGAGGTTCATTTTTCAGGTCGAAATTCCCAGAACGGAAGCGAGCAAACCAATAACAGGTGGTGCGTTGGTTTGTAGTGTTAGCTCCGTAAACGTCGTTGATGTTGCGTGCCGTTTGTGCCGTGTTGCTGCCACAATGGTACTCATATTCCATAATTACTCGAAATTTTAACGTATCCATGATGACAAAAAAGATTGAACTGCGATGAAAATGTAACACTAATCAATAAACAAATGACTGCTCTTGGAAAAAGAATTCCATGTTTTTAAAATATAATTAATTTGAAATTAGAATTCTTAGCCAAACAAAAATTATTTTGATTTGAAATGTCCAGTACTGCAGAACGGCAATTTCATAGGTAAAGACCTATTAGATGTCCTAATTACACTATATCCTAGCACCATGCTATCACAATATTAACCCTCACTACAATTTCAGTGTTATTGCAGAATTTAAAATTAAATTGTATTATCTAGCAATAAGATTACATGTAGACTATTATAAACCAGCAGGAAGTGTACCTGTAAAGCTTCAGAGTTCTCTAGTTTCAGTGCCTCCTCTCTAAATTTCTTTATATTCTCCTTCATCTCCTTGTTCTTTGCAATGTCTTCTCTTATGTTCTCGATTATTGATGAGAAAAATCCTTTTCTTGCTGAGTATTGTCGACATTCCAGCACTGAATACTGAAATAAAATAATGGACATAGAAAAGAGATGACAATCTCTCATAAAACTGTCTATTAAACTCTGGAATGGAGTTTTTATGGATAATAAGACTTTATCATTAAAAGTAAATATCAGACTTCTTAGTATGGCTATGATGACTGAGAGATGTGCAATAAATAGAGCAGACTCACTTATTGAAGCAAATCCTACAAAAGATGATACGCATACAGAGGTATGTTCGACAGCATAACCAATGCAACAAACATTACATCCTAAGCAGCTAACAGGAGGACCTAATTGGGTTGACATTAGAAATTCGCATCACGAATTTGGGGTTTGTTGTGGGTTGTTTTTTATAGGGGTTGGTTACCCCTTTCAAAAGAAACCTCCCTCAACCCGGGAGACATGTAGTTTTTTAGTGTGTTCGAAGTTACAGTGATTATTCCTTTAGATGCGCATTTTTAAGATTTATAATACCATAATTTTGTTGTTTTATACATATTTATTGTTGATTTATAATCGTTCACTACTATTTCAGAAAAAAAAAAAACAAAACATCAAAGTATAAATTACTTGTAAGACAAAGGGAATGTTTTCCAGATATTGTATTTTTTATTTTATTTCTACTAGGTTTAATCCAAAACTCAACTGTCTCAATCCTAGAAAAAAATATAACATAAATTATTTGTATGACCATAAAGCCTCTCCAAACATAACATAGGCGAGCAAGCCCAGCGAACAAGCGAACTAGTCGGAGCAAATCCAACTGAGCCACATTAGATTAATAGAGGAATAGTACTCTATATAGGTTAGTATTGTGAACACATATTAAATCCCTTGTTGTTTTTGATTAAATATTTTTTTAACCACTATTATTAGCTTAAATGTGAAATATTTGGGCGAAAAATGAGGACAGAAGTTTATTGTAAGTAATTTTTTTTTTGTTCTCAAAATTTATGCTTTTCCATCAATAATTTATTCCTTAATGCTTAGATAGATATACATAGCTTCATACAAGTTATTATTTTTTTAGTTGATAACAACCTTTTTTTATGCAAAATCACTATAATTTTTAGTACTGTTACAAGAGTTTTAAATACTTAAAATTTATTTTTTTCCACAAAATTTACATTTTTCTAACAATAGTTTCTTGCTCTACTTATAGATAGACATAGTATTGTACAAATTGTTGCATTTTAACTTAAAAATCACCAAGTTGTTAATATATAAAATTACCAAGATTGTTCAAAGACATAATCTCAAAATTTGGATCATGAATATCTCAGTAATTATGACTTTCCGCAGCGGGTAGTGGTTTAGAGGGGTAGTCAGCCACCTCCCCCACCCTCTCGCCCCCTCCCTCAATCCTTAGTTCAGGATGCGAATTTCTAATACAGCCCCTAAGTGCCGTAAAAGGAACCTCTTTAGATCTCAGTAGTAATGAACGCAAGAGTCGTCGCTCGTCACTTAAACTAACTTGTCAAAGAACTGAAAAGGCCTATCTAAGTTATATAACGCATACTTCAAAGGTTGCCTATATTACCGCATACTACAAACGTGCAAATAGCAAAATGTTCTGAGTTCGGCGACTAACTAATCATTTGATTTTATTACCTGGTCCGATTTAATAGTAAGTACTGTCGTTTTAAGGTTAACAGGAACCACACATTTCCATCGCGCCGGACTATACACCAACTGTCTACATGTATGCTGTAATTTAGTAAAATATTATGTTATTTTGATATCCTAAAGGACACAGTACATAACCTAACCTACAGCAATATTACCATCTCTCTTATAACACGAATAAATCACACGGGTACTATAAATCGCTATTTCTGAATTGTAATTTTAGATTTTAAAAGAGAAACATGAAAATATTTAAAACGACATCGATAAAAAACCCATTCATAAATTCGTGCAATCAAATGTCAAAGGATATGAAATTACTATAAACCACAGATCTAAGATGAATTGTCAGTGTCGCTAGACGTAAAAAGAAATATATTAGAGTATAGATCTATCGAAACTATTTTAATCCAACAAGGAATCGAAGTATCATCACGCAGCTGCACGCAGATATGCTAGTAGCATGACAAGTACACATGAATGTAAATTCTATCAAATTAGAGTTATGACTAAATAAAAATGATTGGTGGTGACGATTATGATAATGGTAATGATTGGACTCTATAACTTTTACAATTATAAATGTAAATATAATAAACTACATATTTGTTACGTTCCAGTATGATATTGCATTCTATTTACCATCCTTTTTCCATTTGGGGGCACGGCAGTACCCCCGCCAAGTCGAGCTAAATATTTACGTGTTACCACTAAACTATTAGCCTTATATTGTTTTTTATTTCTAACTCCTAAAATTGATATAACAAATGAGGTTCTTATTTTTAATATAATTTTCTTCCTGTCAAGTTTAAGAAATCTTTTTTTATGTTTATGAAGTAACATACTAGTACAAATAGCAAAACTCCAAATTTTTTTTTACGCGAATGGAAGCAAGCAAATATGTGGGTCACGTAATGATAAACTATCACCGCCGCCCTTGGATACTTGCGATACGAGAGGCATCACAGATGCCTCACCAGCCTTTGAGAAAGGAATAATTTTGTTCCTTAAACATTTGTAAGTCAGGTCAGTAATAATAAACCATTATTTATGCATAGCGGCATTTACTATAACATTGGTGGCATCATTGCAACCAAAGCGTGCGAACATGCGGGGTCTCTTGGCAAAACCTACTCGTAAGCTTGCTTGGTCTGTACCCGACGTTATGAATTGGAGAAAATTAAAAAAAATATATATTTCACTGAATTATTAAATGGTAGCGTGGCTTACGTTGGCTCTCATGTAGAGCTGTCAGACACTACTATAAACACTCACCGATAAAACTATGACTTTACGGAAAGCTTTAGGTCACTAGATTCAAACCTACGTCTGTCAACATAATTTCCGAATAAACTACCATAAAACTATTATTGCACCGACAGTTTTTTCGTATTTAAAAACTAAAATAAAAGATGTTTGAAGTCATTTAATCATACGACTATGAAATAAACTAAAGAATAACTATTAACATTAAATATAACACATTTATGTAAAATGTAATCGGAATTTTGAAAAAACATATATTTAAATTTTGAATTTCCAAATCATTCAATTCTATTTACTGTGAATGCTTTGTATTAAGGATATATTTAAAAAGAATCATATTTTTATATTACTTTAAAAATAATTGTACAGTTATAATAATTATACCTAGGCTCAATAACCAAATAAAAACTCTATCACTTCAAAAACAACAAGAACTATTTGTGTACAGAAAAGTCAAATTCTCATCTGTGATAATTTATGGTTCCGGTGACAATATAAAGTATTTCAAGTTATCATTACTCTTCTGTACACAGTTTTATAAAAGGAATATTAAACAAATTTAACTAAATGTAAATCAAATATTTCTTAAGTGTAATTGTGAAATATTACCGTATGTATTGATTTACACGCTTTTAAAACGAATGAAACATAAATACATTTCCGGTGTGAAGGCAGTTCTTGAAACATAAGAAAGTGGATTGTACAATTTTCATTTATTTTCTGCCGTCAAATTTCTTAGCGGAAACGTGTCGTGTTTAATTTTAAAATTATTTATTTTATGTTTGTTTGCGGACGTTTATTTTACGTGTGGTTATCGGACTATTTTCAAAGAAGTTTCGCGAGGGGCCAGTCATAGACAGTGAAGGTATATACGTAGCAATTATATCGTCTATCTTTTATCCACATATAGTACCTAGATTTGTGACGGTGTTGACTGGCGACCACGTTTTTGCCAGCTGGTGCGATCCTACTGCGGTAGAAATCTTTTGAATCAGTTCGTAGTTAGTTTAGTAATGGTCTGTGTAGTAGAGTACACGAGTAGTTGTGACGCATTTGTTATAGTTGTGTGATGTGACAGGTCGGAGCGGCCGGGGTGCGCGACGCACTCCTATCAGCATCTCTAACACGAAGGTTCATCCCGTTAGCGAGATCTCGTCCATCGGGGCGTAACCGTCTTATATGCCTTTAGCAAGATATTCAGGTGAGGTTATATTTTATATTCTCGTCACGGGGTAAGCAAGAAGCGTTGCATGTCTATCACATTATTATAAGTAAAGAATATTTTTTTGTCAATTTATTTGGAGACAGACGTTCATGTGTATTTACCGGCGTGTATTTTTTCAGTTACTGTTCCAATTGGAAATATTTTTTTGTGATTAATTGAAGGAGTTTCAATCGTTTAGGTGACGTGAAGTGGTTATATGAATGCAGCAAATTATCCTTAGCAGATTTCTGAAAATATGTTAATTGTAGTTCCTATGAGAAACACAACTACACTCTTAAATAACTAATATGGAGTATTCTATTATATGAATTGCCCACAGTCTTGTATAGATAGACAAGCAGCTTAAACAACGGGTTAGTTACACTGACTTTTCCAGGTTCAATATCTGTTTAGTCATTATTAACTACACTATTAGTATTTTGAAATGTTTTTCTATACTTACATTTAATGGGAACCATATGATTATATATGTATAGCTTAAAATATCTTATATTGTATGGATGGGGTCAAGGGTTAGCCCATATCACTTTATAAATTGTTACTCAAGCTATTTAATTTTAATACATAATTTATAGGTATATAATTGAGTACTTCACTATAATATAGCTTTTTTTATAATAAAGCTCAATCTACAATAGCTTTATGGATGGTAGTGCTCAATGCCTTCCATGCTTGCCACAAAGCAGGATAAAGCTGTTCTCGTAATCAGTACGGTCCATTAGCCTGAAAATATGTATTTTGAAAAAAAAATAGGGTTTCCTTTTATTTTGAAGAATCTGATAATTATTGAAATTAAAACAAACATGGTTTGAATTATTCTGATAGATTAATCAATGCATGACTCTGTGTATGAACAGTTTCGGCTGAATGAATATCTTCTATGCTTGTCACCAAACGGGATAAAGCTGTTCTCATAATTAATCAGTACGGTCCATTAGCCTGAGCATATGTATTTTGAAAAAAAAAAAAATAGGGTTTCTTTTTATTTTGAAGAATCTGATAATTATTGAAATTAAAACAAACATGGTTTTAATTATTCTGATAGATTAATCAATGCATGACTCTGTGTATGAACAGTTTCGGCTGAATGAATATCTTCTATGCTTGTCACCAAACGGGATAAAGCTGTTCTCATAATTAATCAGTACGGTCCATTAGCCTGAGCATATGTATTTTGAAAAAAAAAAAAATAGGGTTTCTTTTTATTTTGAAGAATCTGATAATTATTGAAATTAAAACAAACATGGTTTTAATTATTCTGATAGATTAATCAATGCATGACTCTGTGTATAAACAGTTTTGGCTGAATGAATATCTTCTATGCTTGTCACCAAACGGGATAAAGCTGTTCTCGTAATTAATCAGTATGGTCCATTAGCCTGAGAATATGTATTTTGAAAAAAAAAATTGGGTTTTCTTTTTATTTTGAAGATTCTGATAATTATTGGAATTAACACAGACATGGTTTAAATTATTTTAAAGCAGTGTTTTTCAAAGTGTGGGTCGCGACCTCCAAGGGGTCGCGAAGCCTCTTTAAGGGAGTCGCGAAGCTTCTATAGCGGAGTTGCTATAGAAAGTTGCTATAGCTATAGAAAGGTTGGGAAAGCTACTGCAGTAAAAAATCAAGTTTTAAAAGATTTATTAAGAAAAATGTTAACTAAAAGACATAACTATTTGTTATTTTGTATTTATCCGAACCCTAATTATGAAAATGACTAAATATGTTAAATTGATATTGGTCACAAAATAAAATACATGAAGGAAAAGCAACGGGGCTAGGGGGGTCGCGAAATATTTCTTCATACTAAAGGGGTTGCGTGAAGAAAAAGTTTGAAAAACACTGTTCTAAAGGATTAATTGATTCATGACTCTGTGTATGAACAGCTTTGGTCATCGCATATACCCATCTTGAATAGTGTTTGACAGGGGTTACTCACAAAATGTTTATTACAAAGTGATAGTATTTATATATTGAATCGTTCAACATGATCACAACCAGCTCAGTAGCAATACTTTGAATGTTATATTTTGGTGTTTACCAATATGTAGAAGAAGCTATAAGGACAGCTTGAAAGTGAAAGTTGCTGATAGATGGTTGTATAGATCTACCCAGAGATAGTTGTAGTTGTTTTCAGATGACACTGTTCTTTTCATAAGTTACAGTACCCTCATCTTGTTATATTACAAAAAAACCTTTACTCTAAAAAAAAGTAATATTTAAATGAACGATTCCTCTTGTTTTGTTCGCTCTATGTCCACATACAGTACTTGATTATGACCAACCATAATCGACTAATAATCAGCCTTCAAATTCTGTAGTAATAATTTCCATGTTTGAAAAATCACATTCAGTGTTGATTTATTATCTCTTTCTCTATTGCAATTAGCTAAGTCTTCTTTTAGCATTACTGGACTGTAAGTTGTGATGTTTGTCTTTGCTGTTTATATATATATAATATATTATGTGTATATGTACTAGCTTTATTACTACTTGTTCCTAGACACGTCCAATTTGTTTTTTTACAAAAGTCTAAAAGTACAGACTCATTAGATTTACATTCTTATTACATGTATAGATTAACGTTTGTGTAAGCTATTTTAAGAAAAAAAAAATGGTATTATGATACAAATTATGCCATTTAAATATTGAACTTTAAACACCTGAGAAATCCTTACAAGTCTTATATCACTGAGAGGGCTCAAAATGTATAACTAATAAACAGTAATAATTGTTATTCCCGTCATAAGTATATCTCGGTGTTCTTATCGAGCGCCATTATGCTAATTAACTTACAACTTATGTGGCTCGTAAAATGCCACACGATCTGAAGTGACACGGGGTTCTATCGAAAATATTTTAATAACGGATTGTTGTTTGATTTTATTCGCCACGTTTTTTTTTGTAACGTTTTAACTAAAAATAAATGACGTATATATAATATTTGGAAATTGTTATTATGTTGAGTAGTTTTTGAGTTTATCGCGAACAGATAGACTGACAGACGTGGCAGAGGACTTTGTTTTATAATATGTAGTGAGTATACATTGCCTCGCTGTTTCGCAACATGCAGCTAACAATTTTTATTATTTTATCATTATAATTTAAGGCGGGTGAAGTCACTAGGTTTTGGTTGTATATGATTTGTATATATTGTTACTCAATATAAACTGAAATGAAAATAGAACAGCGCTTCAATATTCTAGGCAAGTTCAGTGTTACAAACTGCATGGTACACGGTGCGGTGCATGCGTGAACTGGTCCCCCTATTAACCCCCCCATCCAACCCCTTCCACGATTCATCCCGACGTCCTACCCCCCGGTTCTCTCCACCACCGGATCGATATATTCATTTTGCGTTGTACAATTTTAGATTGCATCGTATTGGTTACATTATAAAATCGTTTCAAGTTGTTATTTATTTTAGTTTCGCTAACCAATCTTTAGTAGATTATTACTGCCATTGTCGTAATAGTATTATAAGTTTCATCTAAGTTCTAGCAATACGGTGGCCTAGATGATAATCCTGTATCACACATACAGCCTTTCAGAGTCGATCGATCGTATTTTAACAATATTGAGGTGGATCGCCAGCAATTCAAATTTGAGCTCCCCTGCACTATGGTTAGGAACTTATGTTATCGGTCTCCTTTGTAGTCCAATTACGTTATTTTAAACGCTTTTACATGATTTATGTAGAAATTGTTACAAAATGGAGCGTCCTCTTCTCCGTCGTGCTATTATGAAGTGTACCTATATAGGTGTAACAAAATGAGTGGAAACTCAATACGACCGGGTAATAATTGGCTGCGTGGGATCTATCTCTAATAGAACTGCCATTTTTCATTTACTGCTTCAGTGTCTCGCAAAAGTGAAGCTTTATATTAGATTATTCGTACGTGTTTCACTTGTTAGTGATTTATGTCGAAAGTTTAACGCCTACGGACGCAAAATATCGGCTTGAATTGTTTTAATTATTTATTCTTGCTAAATCAAATACTCTTAGTACAAACACCAGTGGGTTAGGATCCAGCCGAATTCCCGTAAGTTTCAGTCTCTGTATTTACCAATAATTTAAGATTGCTAACGATTAATTACAATTTGAAGCGAAGATGGCGTAGTTGATAGCGTGTTCGGACACCGCGTCGATGGACGTAGGTTCGAATCCTAGCAACTGAGTCGGAGCGCGCGGTGAAGGAAACCATGGCATAATGGTAGGGCTTTTTCTAAATTCCCCTGGCTAGCTACCATCCTCAAGATGGAAACCTGTCGCCAAGCAACTGCTGGTCCGGCAGCTGCACTTGAGAGCCAGTTCCTTCTAGGTTTAGCGTGTTTACCATCTTAGAGCACATCGTCATTTAACATCAGATAACATTGTGGAGAAGCGCTAAAAAATCTATAAAGTATATAAAAACATGAAACCTGGGTGTCGATTAAAGAATACATCTATAGGAAACGCCTGAAATTGCATTCGTAGTTCCGTATTAATAAAGTACCTACTGTTGAAATTTTTAATACATTTTGAGTGTCTGTGGTTATTAAGTACGCTTACATTCTATCTGAAGAAGTGCCTGTCTCAATCATTACATAGTATAAAACAAAGTCCCCTGCCGCGTCTGTCTGTCTGTCTGTCTGTTCGCGATAAACTCAAAAACTACTGAACGGATCTTCATGCGGTTGTCACCAGTGGATAAAGCGATTCACGAGGAACGCTTTGGTATATAATTTGTCCAGGATTTTTTTATAATCAGGGCGGGACAACGTCTGCTGGGCCCGCTAGTAGTAAATAATTTAGAGGCTATATAATAACTTATAGTCAAGCTGGTTTTGGTGTCAAAAGGTTATTATAGAGTGGATCAATATGTGAACGATGGTGATGTCTGGAATTGACTCATCTCTCTGTGCATCTGCTAAAAAATAAAGTAAATTTTCAAAAAAAAGTATTAACCGACTTCAATATTAATCAAAAACCCATAAGGCACTAAAAAGCGGAAAATAAATAGTTTATCAAATTAACCAAATTAAATAAAACATATGAATATGTGTGCTACCTAGAGATGTATTGGAAGTCGGTGCCAACCGAAATTTCAAATTTGTTCCAGGTAGAAATGTATTACAGAGACGCGAGAGTGGACTTAAACTTTGTACCTATGTAGATGATATGATTTTCGGTTCGCACCGACTTCCAATACATCTCTAGGTAGCACACATATTCATATGTTTTATTTAATTTGGTTAATTTGATAAACTATTTATTTTCCGCTTTTTAGTGCCTTATGGGTTTTTGATTGATATTGAAGTCGGTTAATACTTTTTTTTTGAAAATTTACTTTATTTTTCCATTTTTAGTGTACATAAATATATTTTACTAGCAGTGCCCGCGAACTGCGTTCCGCCTTAAGTATATTAAAGTATGCGTATTTTTGCGGTATGGTATGCGATTTGGTTTCAATTGGTTATACAATAAGTAACGTTTGGTACGAACGCAACCTTATCAATAATCCGCGATAGTTTCTACCACCAACTCGGCTACCATCGCTTCACACATAATACACCTTAAGTAATGTAATTACAATGCTTGCGTCATGTTGCAACACAGCAACGAACATAAGCACAATAAGCTCCTAAGAATTGAAGAGTTTTTTTTATAATATTGGTGGCAAACGAACATACGGGTCACCTGATGGTAAGTGATCACGGCCGCCCATGGACACCTGCGACACGAGAGGAAACACAGATGCGTTGCCGGCCCTTAAGAAAGGA
Organism: Antheraea yamamai; assembly: GCA_036509395.1. Classification (NCBI taxonomy): domain Eukaryota; kingdom Metazoa; phylum Arthropoda; class Insecta; order Lepidoptera; family Saturniidae; genus Antheraea; species Antheraea yamamai. The sequence continues at coordinate 20,341,460 of AP028441.1, forward strand.
GTAGGCTCGTTTCTTGAAATTTTCTTACTTTGTCACGGATCCCATAATCAGAACCTAACCAAACTCTCATCAAACTACCCTTGAAGTACGTACTTTCCAATAAAAAATGAATCATCCAAAATCGGTTAGCGTGATATTGAGTTATTCGTCTATTTGTCGTGTACATACTTAATGCAAATTTAAAACTTATACGGTTTTGCATTTTCTTACTTTGTCACGGATCCCATAATCTGAACCTAACCAAACTCTCATCAAACTACCCTTGAAGTACGTCCTTTCCAATAAAAAATGAATCATCGAAGTCGGTTAGCGTGATATTGAGTTATTCGTCTATTTGTCGTGTACATACCTAATGCAAATTTAAAACTTATACGGTTTTGCACTGGATGCCGTTGTCGGAACTGGACCAAATTAAAATGGGACCACACGGGAAGCACCAGCTTTCAAATAAAAAAAGAATCATCAAAATCGGTTCACCCAGTCCAAAGTTATGAGGTAACAAACGACGAATTGATAACCTCCTCCTTTTTTTGAAGTCTGTTAATAAACTAGATCGAGTTTCTTGCCGGTATTTCTCGATGACTCGGTTGTTTCCCGAACCGGTGGTAGTTTTGACGTTCATAAGCGCCACCTTAGGGCATAAACTTAATATTGGGCATAATATTGTTTTTAATCGAATCAAGTCTTAAGATTGTTAGTTTAAAAAATTGCGAAGTTTTTTTATCATAGCCGTCCAAACAATTTACTACGGTTTAACTGTTATCAGAGTTTTCCATTGTTTCTTTGCATTACGTCACTGTACTGAAAATATTTACAGTGTATTATTTAAGCCTAGCCTTTAAGTTTAAGTCTAGTCTTTAAATATAATTCTTTATTAGGATCGGGGCTCGTCACGTTCATGCGCTTAGAAGCCTGTCTTTGGGTATGGCAATTCTATTTGCTTAAAGTGTCTCTTTATGTTTGACCACCACTAGGTATAACGGGTCTCCTCTATTAGTGTGCTTTATTTTGGCAAGTTCATAGCAACTTCGGTCACATGATCCTTTCATATCTTGTAGTTTTTGTTGGTAATTTTGTTATGCTTACTTGTGGTCACGAAATTGTGTTAATTCCTCGTTCGTCAGTTCTTGTTAAAAAAAAAAAAACAAATTCGGAATATCAAAAATAGACGTAATGTAGTACGATTTTCTAAATGAGTATTATATATAACTAGCTTCTGTCCGCGACTTCGTCCGCGTGTAATAGTTACTTTGGGCTAAAGCTAACACGCGGCGGAAGCTCTCTAAAAGAGAAAACACCCCGATTTTGAAACATTCTTCACTGGTGTTCCGCTCCTATTGTTCTGACGATATATAACCTAAAGCCTTCCTAGATAAATGATTTATCTAACACTGAAATATTTTTTCTAATGAGACCAGTAGTACCTGAGATTAGCACAAACACTAGTAATTTTATTAATAGTAAGTTATAATATTAGTATAGGTTCACTATGAATTTTGCTAAACTATCAGATGGCATTAGAAATGATTGATGTTATATAAATTAAGTTGGTAAACAACGTCAGCTAGTTGGCTTCTTCCACGAGTTTATTGTCCTACGTAGAAGGAAACAATTTTTTTGCGTTACAAAGTAAACTGAAACCACGTAACAAGTTTTGTTGTCGGGAGAATGTGCATTATTTCGCGACGCGACACTTCCGAGACTCGGCGAGGGCGCGCTCGTTGCCGAAATGATGTTACGTCACTTTCAATGGAGGGTCAACGATCTACACTTTCACGACTACGACGCACGACAGACCGTCGGACACGCGGAAACTTGGAGGCCGTGACGTTATCAATGACGTCATCCCCCGTCGTACGTAAATAACTTGGGAACTACCGGACGAGGATCATGTCTCAATCCCCAATAAACAAGGGCTACGGGGCAGGGAAAGGATCGCGCGTCCTGACAGTCCATGAATCCCAGGGATGGTTCTTCGACTTGGTGGTGATCCTGTAAACAAAGGGCAGAAGGATGCAAATCCGTGATAGTGTTTCACATGCTATAGTAGCGATATCCAGACACACCAACACCTGTGTCTACTATACCGACGTAACTGCTGACGCAATAGTGCTCGGTTCCTTTTAAAAGGTTTTGGATCAAAAAATTCTTTGAAGTAGTTCAATACTACCTACCATTCTACTGTTTATGGATGCTGTTTAAATTTTATAAGCCAATTTATCGAGGCTTTACATATGACGTTGCCGTTCTGCAGTACTGGCCATTTCAAATCAAAATAATTTTTGTTTGGCTAAGAATTCTAATTTCAAATTAATTTTATTTTAAAAACATGGAATTCTTTTTCCAAAAGTAGTCATTTGTTTATTGATTAGACATTTTCATCGCATTTCAATCTTTTTTGTCATCATGGATACGTTAAAAATTCGAGTAATTATGGAATATGAGTACCGTCGTGGCAGCAACGCGGCACGCAACATCAACGACATTTACGGAGCTAACACTACAAACCAACGCACCACCTGTTATTGGTTTGCTCGCTTCCGTTTTGGGAATTTCGACCTGAAAAATGAACCTTGCGGTCGTCCGAAGACTTTGGTCGACAATGACGAATTAAAGGCGATTGTGGAAGCTGATGATACACAATCTACGGCTGAATTAACAGCAGCTTTCGACGTTAGCGTCAAAACAATATTGGTCCATTTGCGTCAAATTGGCAAGGTAAAAAAGCTTGACAAATGGGTACCCCACGAACTCAATGATCGCCAGCGCGAAGTACGCGTCGAGACGTGCCTTGCACTGCTCAACAGACACACAAATGAAGGAATTTTGAACCGCATTGTTACCTGCGATGAAAAATGGATTCTGTTTGATAACCGTAAGCGCTCAGCAAGTTGGTTGGATCCTGGTTGAGCGCCTAAACAATGCCCTAAACGAAAGCTTACCCCTAGAAAAGTGATGGTCACTGTTTGGTGGTCTAGCGCCGGTGTGATTCATCACAGCTTCTTACCAAACGGGGTGAGCATTACTGCAGATATGTACTGTGAAGAACTGCACACAATGATGGAGAAGCTGGCACATCTCCAACCAGCATTGGTCAATCGCTCGTCTCCGCTGCTCCTGCACGACAACGCGCGACCTCATACTGCACAGCAGACGGTCTCCAAGTTGCAAGAACTGGGGTTGGAAGTTCTCCGTCATCCGCCCAACTCACCAGACCTTGCGCCTACAGACTACTTTTTCCAGAATTTGGATAACGCCTGGCGGGAAAAAAGTCAATACCCGAGAGGCAGTACAAAATGCCTTTGAAGAATTTGTTGCCTCCCGTCCAGCTGATTTCTTTAAGAAGGGCATCAATAAACTGCCACTGCGTTGGCAAAGATGCATTGATTGCATGGGTGATTACTTCGATTAATACAAATAAAAAATACATGAAAAAAATTCGTTTAAATTTTTTCATACAAAACGGCAATTTAAACGACGGCGGTAAAGACCTAATATTAACTAATTATAAATATATTTTCTGCTAGCTATAAACTGCCAGTTGATAAAACGATGATTTACTTGATAGTGTGCTCGGACACAGCGTCATTGAACGCAGGTTCGAATCCTTGCAACAGAGTCGTAACTTCCTATGAAAGAAAACTTGATGAAACCATAGCATGGTGATAGGGCTTTTTCTAAGTCCGCCGCCCGCTACCTACCACCCTCAAGTTGACAATCTATCGCCAAGCACCTGTTGGTGTGTTCCGGCACACGCACTTGAGAACTGATACCCTCTAGGTTTGGCGTGTTTACCATCTCGGACCACTTCGTCATTTAACATCAGATGGGATTGTGGTCACACGTTAAAACCTATACAGAAGGTATTAAACAAGCCTTTTGAATTTGTGGCAGTTTCTCTTTCAAATTACTCGATAAGTAAACAATTTCCGTGTTATTACAGAAAAGTTAAATACGTATTGAATACTTGCTTTAAAAAAGTTTGAGTACTTTCATATTCAAGGCTCGTTTGACATCTTGCTCTTTCATCTCGGTTTGGTTAGGTTAGGTTAGGTTAGAGTTAGAGGTTAGATTATCTTTTAGAGATAAATATATACTATCACGGATTTTTTTATCGATCTTTCTAAGATATACAATTCCGTAGTAGGTACATTAATTTGATATATCTCGTAAGGTTTAGCCAGCGTTTGCGATTTAAACTCACATAAATATGTTTGTTACGACATCACATTACAAATCTTTAAATTTTTCGCCTTTTCTGTACTATAATATGTATGTGTTATACATATAAAACTTCCCTTTGAATCACTCTATCTATTGCTGAAAACTGTATTAAAATCCGTTGATTAGTTTAAAAGATCTAAGGGAACAGACAGCGGAAGCGACTTCATTTTATATCATGTAAAGATTCCTAGACACCTGCAACAATTCTTGAAGTGAAAACTTCTTTAGAGGCGTTGTGCACGTTTTTTCCCCAAAACTATAAAAAGTACAGACACGTTGGATTTATATTGTTATTATATGTATGGATATCATCATGGAATCATTTGTATGTTATCGTAAGGTATCGATCCTAATATTCATACCAATTGAATACAGATTTAAACGTGTTTTATTACGCAGAGAAATTACAAAAGCCATTGTCTCCGATCTCCTATCTACATACGGCTTGAATGTATAAAAACAGAGTTTACTATGTCTAGACAGTCGAGTCATAAAATACAATATTAGATCTGTAAAACATTTGCGTTACTGTTAGTACAAAAGTAACCATTAGGGATTAAAGTTAAGAATATGTCGATAAACGATGTATCGATTTTTTTTTGTTAAAATGTCTATATTTTACCCAGTCACGTACAATATGCTAAAACGCAAATCAGATGCTTGAAATGCTCGGATTAAAAAAAGTAGTTATAAATAACCGAGTATAAACCATAGTAATAATTAAATATGCCCAATACATACACTTGAAATACTGCACTGATCATATATAATACTAGCTGTGCCCGTGACTCCGTCCGCGTGGAACCCAATGTAAAAAACAATAACTAATAAAATCATCTGAATATATTAAGTACATTTAGTTACCTGCTTTTCTTTCGTACTTAAGTCACGTCGTCAATAAAATTACAATAACTTTTGATAGAGTGAACCAATTTTAATGAAACCAAAACTAAATCTTACTCAAAGATATACCTTATGATTTTCTTGTTGAGGTTTTATCGCAAACACAGGCAGTACTTTAGCAGTGATCCGTGTTCATAAAAACAGACAGGCAGACATTTCTAAAAATGATTGAAATGTATTTTACTACTTATTCCTAGACACCTGCAACAATTTTTTTCACAAAAATCTATAAAATACAAACACGTTACATTTACATTCTTATTATATGTATAGATTATAATATTGTTACCATTGTAATAAGTAATGATAATAAAAACTTATCGTGACTCCACGTTGTAAGACAGTATACTATGTTGATGACGAATGGAGCCGAGTATACACGAATACATTACGAGCGCGCTTGATGTCAAGCGTAGCCGAGTACTGCCGATTCAGCTTCACCGATCCGAGCGTAATGGTTAATTTTCGTTCAATCTTCAATGGGCCTAAAGAAAATTTCACTTAATAGAATAAGTGTTGATTGTGTAATTAAAATTATTAATTTGAGCTTTTTCTATGAAACCTGAAGTTGTATGAGAATAATTGTGTCGTTACATTTCAAAATGAGTTAAATACAATCTTAATCGTTCATATAAATTCTATATTATTTTAAAGATATTCAGTTTTTATATAATGAGTACGAAGTTTAAATTTTGCAGTCTATAAGATATTTAGTTTTTTTATGATCTTCATATTTTACATGTAGAAAATTTGAAGATTTTCAAAAAAAAAACCACGTAACGTATTAGGAACGGCTAAAATTGGATTTAGCTCATTTTGAAATGCAACATGCTTGTTGATATTTAGTATTTTCGTGTTTCGAGATATCTTCAGTTTTATCATACAAAATATCGATAATGGTCTCTCGCTATCATAGGTTTTTCGCCGTATCTTTGAAATCTTATTAACCGCACGATTATTGAGGTGTTGACACGTAAGTTAAGGAAGGATGGAGAATATATTTACATTCCAAATGTATGTCTAACAGATACATATTTGAAACATGAACCATTCCATGCCCGCTTAGTCGTGGTGGTCTAGTGATTTGACCAGTGGAATATAATTCCGATTCGCTTACATTTACTAATTTAAATTGGTAACACTATCGGCTGACGGTGAAGGTAAACATCGTGAAGAAACTTGAATCTGAGTTTTTTATTAAATATATCATAGGAGGCAAACGAATAGGTGGGTCACGTGATGTTAAGTGGTCACCACCGTCTATAGACGCTTGTAACACCAGGGGATTGTAACACAAGTGCGTTGCCATCCTGTGTTTGGGGGGAGGGGGAGGAAGGTGGGCGGGCCTCCGGCGCTCTCACGAACGAAACGTAACAGTGTTACTTCACGTCGGTTTTCTGTGAGAGGGTGGTAGTACCACGGGGGATCCAACCCATTCATGCTGAAACCAGTAATAGATTCATCGTGGCTATACCACCTACCAAATATTCTTGTAGTACCACCGTATATGGGAACAATATAAAAGTGTGGCTTTCTCAGAGTTTGCAATCGCCAATACGTCGTGGGCTGTCGTGGTGATTATGTCCGTAACTTCTTTGGGGAAAATACCTGTGGCCCTGCAGTGGGTCTCTTACAAGCTGATGATGATAATGATCATGATCTTCGCTCACGGTTCATGATGTACCCTTTGCTGTTTCATAATAATTTGTACGTCAGACATGCTAATAGAACGCTAACAGTAAAACCCACTAGCGAATACGCGTTAATATACGATGATTGGCGACTTCTTGTATGTATGTAGTATATTTTAGCTCGGACTAGCGTTATAGCGGCAGACGTTGTCCCGCCCTAATTATAAAAAAAATGCTTGACAAATTATATACCAAAACGTTCCTCATGAATCACTTTATCCACTGGTGTAAACCGATTGAAAATCCGTTCAGTAGGTTTTGAGTTTCTCGCGAACAGACAGACAGACAGACGCGGTAGGGGACTTTGTTTTATACTATATAATGAAGTACGACGTTTCTTCCCATGGGACAATTTTTTTAATAGACATTTTTTGTTTCGTTCAGTTTTCACTAATTGCCAGGTTTGCTATATCTTCGTTCCTATTGGTATATTACACGCCAATGTAAGGGCGACTTACACGTAAATTTAATAAGATTTAATTGTGATGAGTGTCATATAGTGCCATATTATAAATCAAAGTCCTCTGCTCTGTCTGTCTGTTCGTGATAAACTCAAAAACTATTAAACAGATTTTCATGCGGTTTTCACCAGTAGATAGAGTGATTTACGAGTAAGGTTTAGGTATATAATTTGTCATGTTTTTTTTTATTATCAGAGCGGTACATCTGCTTAGATATTAGATTAGATTAGATATATTATATATACCTATATAATAAGGAAAAATGAACGCCAAAGTTCGTATAAATGACAAAAGGATGTCAACATTTTCATTTATGATACTATAATATTTGTAATTTAAGTATTCAATAATCTGTTATCATGAAAGTATCACAGTATATGTACTAAATACAATGTTTATTCTATACTCCTTTTGAGTAGGTGACGATGCTTTCACTATCAAACCCATATCTATATTATCAGTCTCATTGAAGTACGTAAAGTTCATTGCCCCTTCAACAGTACAGCCTCCGCCCTCCTCATCTCGAGTTCCGTTTTCAATATATTTTCCAACTTTTCCGCCGTTGCTATGAGGAATTTCCCTCATTGTCTGCGACGAGACCTATTCTTCGCATCGCCTTACTTTCCTATTATATTTATTTCATTCCGTTTGTGAAATGGGATTTCTTTAATATGGTCTTTTATTTATTTTTCCTTTTGTCTCCAACCGTATATGTCTGAATGGCAATGAGAGTTCGTTGGTGATTAATTTATTTGTCTTCTATTGGATTATATATAATATCCTTAGCTCTAATATTTGAATGTCCTGCAGTAGTGTTTATAATCGTCACTGATCGTATGGTAACTACCATACACCGGTTGTAATAAAAATAAACCAGACTGTGTTTCTTCCCGGTTCTTCTATATGAGTGGGTAGTTTGTCCGAAACGGATGGTAGTTTTGACGTTCATAAGCGCCTTCTCGGGGTATACCTAGGCTTACTGAGATCCATTACCATGTAATTTACCATTATCTACCTATACATATCAAAATAATATAAACCTAACGTGTTTAGATATTTGTAAAAAAAAATGTTGCAGGTGTCTAGGAATAAGAAATAAAATGGATTTAAATATTTTTTATAGAAATGTCTGTTTGTATGAACATGCATCACTGCTAAAGTACTGCGTCATGATAAAACCTATTCGAGAAAATCATAAAGCATATCTTCGAGTAACATTTAGCGTTTGTTTCATTAGAATCAGTTCACTCTATCAAAAGTTATTGCAATTTTAATGACGACGCGACTTAAGTACGGAGACGGAGAGAAAAGTAATTAGACTTAATACACTCAGATGACTATTAGTCACTCTTTTGTATATAAGATTCCACGCGGACGAAGTTGCGGGCACAGCTAGTATTCAATAATCATGGCTGTGTCAGTACCTTCCTGAGTTATGACTATGCACATGGTGATAAATGCGTTATAGTAACTGTTTTTTTTTTTAGTTTCTCGCGTTATATCCATCTGCAGATAGATTATAGATGATCGGAAGGGTACTTTATCGTATTATAATAGTACAAAAAAAAATGACTGCCGATTAAAACAAAACTACACCAAGACTGTCCAGTGTAGACGTGTATAATTGAAACTATAAACAATACGAAAATAGTTAGACCTCGCACCCTTAGTGTATTTTTACGATGGTGACTCAGTAGTCTAGACTCGTGTTACCAATATAGATTCTTACTAATAGCGATTTCTTCTATCCTTTCTATATATTTCTATGTTCCTGTTTTTAGATGCATTGTATTTTACGTCAGTATAGAAACATGTCCTTCAGGCCATTTGCTATTTTGACAAAAAATAGGTGTATGCTATCGACCTTCCACACTTTCACAGTTTTACTGGACTACATAACGTATTATCATACAATATTACATTACAACAGCATATATAACATGACTGTAAGTAATGGTTTCGTTTTCAATAGTTATCAAATCGTGTACCACCGGTGTCACACGTGGCACGGATTGTATTAATAAAGACTTAAGATAAATACATTCCTGACCATATTTAAAAGATATTATTACGGTGTTGTATTATTTTCGTTCAGAATGTTTACAGGTCAGTTCCGTTTAACAAATTTTGTATCGTTACATTCAATTGTAGCCGTTCCTAATATGTTACCTTATTATTGAAGATGTTAAAATGTTGTACATGTGAAATGAAGATCATTTTTCTGTGTATAAAAACTGGAAATTATAAAAATGTTAAACATGTTATATCAACGATTGAAAGTTGGATTTAGCTCATTGTGCAATGTAATGATTCAATTTACTACGTACATAGCGCGATACAACTGCGATGCAGTTCTCGATCAGTACCTAGGAGCTTGAAGCACCGTAATCAATAACGTGGCGGGGCGCGTGCGCGCTGTATCCCGCCCGCCCAACACAGCCTGCTGCGTCCCCCGCTAAGCCTTCCGCTTTCCTAAATGACGGGAGACTGTTTATTTAGGACGGTGTAATGCAATTTTCGTTTGTATAACGATTATGTCGTGTGAATAATAAATATCTTTAATTTCTAAGCATTTCTCAATTTAATAGTTTACAGTTGAAGTAGGAATGTTTTCTTATTCACATATTATTATAACAAGCTATGTAACAGACATTATACAGACAGACATGTAGGTTTATTGTGCCTAGAACTTGAAAACAATAACCGATTTATATATATATATATATACACATTTTAAATGATGTGCTTAATTTCTGGTCTGTTTTTAATTCTTAATGCACTTTAGGTAGTTCTACTTAGAACAATGTGTGAAGAAAGTATATTTAGTGGACATGAAATAACTATTACTACATTTTTTTTCCTATATCTTAAACTAAACTAAAATTAAAATACTAAAGCTAAATTAAATAGTAATCAATACTAGTGTTCGTCTAGTGGTCGAAATTCGATTGTTAATTCACTGATTTTTCAAGTTTCAATATTCGAAAATAAAGCGACCTGCAAAATTTTTTGATAACACTAACTTGATAAGATAAAGACTAAGAGCTTGTCAATCTGCTTAACACAGAAAAAAAATGACAATCGATTAAGAAACAAATATGCAATATGTATTTAACTGTTTTGTCTATCTGTTTATATATAGATAATACAGTAGATAATTGTTTAGAATAGAATAACTTTTATATTTCAATTATAGATACTACTTTTACGTGGTTTAAAGCAAACTGAACTAGTTGTATGCGACATGCAAAATATTAATTTTAATCGTTATAGACAAATTCGTTATAATAGTGAAATATCGTTCTTTACTACCTAGACCTTTGAATTATTACAAAGCCCTGCACTAAATATTTAGATATAAAATAAAACAAGGGTACTCAAACTTGAACTGCTGGCGATCCTCCTCAATATTGTTAAATTACGATTGATAGAGTACTCTGAAAGGTTGCAAGTATGTCTGATGCAGAATTGTCGTCTAAGTAGCTGTAGGTAATTCCCGCTAAAAACGATAAAACAAAGTAATGAGGTGCTTCTTCTAGATTTTATTTTATTGCCTATCGATTGAAACAAAATCTGTGAATAGTTTTATATCGGCAATTTTTTCTCAAGATCGACTCAAAAAGCACTCGCGATCTACCGTTTGAGTATCCCTGAAATAAATCATGGAATATTTCGAAATCTTTATTGAAAAAATGTGTATACAATTATTCTGCTAGTTCATGCAAGCGGAGCTACGGTCACAGGCTTACAGCTAGCTATATGATCTATTGAGAATGCATATTTCACCTGGGTCTAGTAACGGTATATTTAAATCTGTAAAGTATATATATATATTGGTTCAACTCGAATAAAGCATCACCATTATGTCAGTGAACCGAAGCTTCGCCTGAATTATAATTAAATTAACGCTCGTAATATATTATTATTGCCTTTGGTTCGTGTGTGACGCAGAAGCGTGAAACGTGGTTTATTTATTATGTTTCTAAGAAACCTTGTATTTTGTTGTCTTCAAAGTCTAGTTCATGGTCAGGGGGGTTGATGCAATATGTTTATACCAGCTGACCTGCCTACGCATTGCCGTGGCTCAGTTATTACACGTTGAACTGAAATCATGATAAACTAGTTTCAAAATTAAAACGTGGCGCCATCTATGAGATATATGTAACCGACTGTTGGTCCTATAATTTCTGTCAACAAAGTAATTTAAAGCGCCATCTTTTCGAGACTGATGAAACTTACAATTAATAACTATAATCAACATTAATAATTATTTAATTAGTACTTAGAAAATTTTGAGGCCATTAATCGAAATATAAATTATCCTGTCTCCCAAGTTGGACCAAATTATACATAAGTGCCAACTTTTATAAAGATCGGTTGAGTACTTTCAGAGTTCATCGTGCACAAACATGACACTGCATTTTTATATATTGAGATATGTTACGCGATATCCACTTCTGGACGCCTAGGGTAGAAAAATAAAATACACATGACTATCCCAAGGGGACGACCTATTTTAGTGTTGTTTTCTCTAAACATTTTTACTAAATTATCATACACAACTTAGGGGCTAAAATTACATTTACTACAGGTCTCGCGCCTCCATAATCCACTTCTAGGCGTATTATAATAGTCCTGAAGTAGACTGACCAGTACGCCTCAGTATACTAGTCCCCGCATGTAGCGCAAATATGACACCCTAGCGAGAAACGACCCTGAACTGACGTATCCCAAATCGTTGGACCTTTCTCCTTTTCATCTTTAATTACGTACATAGTTTTTTTTTTCGCCAAAAATAACTGACCCAAATTTTGAGTATTTATTTTCTTACGGTGAATCAATTTGGGCCATTATGTCCCTTGACGTCTATTACAACAATATGCTACATTGTTACTCACCTTTTCATTAATTTTCTTTGTTAAAACTCGTGGTAACAGGATACACTAGTTAAATTACACGTAACGTCGTAGTCTGTAGTCGTCGACAAATATCGTTGTAACTTTACCCAAACGGGTCGCTAATGTTGCTCCCTAGAGCGTAGTAATCTTCGTAGCAAGCGATAGACGCCGGGCGATTTATTATTAATTAAAATGTGCGATTATTTTTTTTAGTTCAGTCTGTATACAGTGTAAATGGGGTCTTTATTCTTTCTTCGAAAGATTGCATGTAATTTTTTTTTAATTTAATTTTTTATTTTGTAAATTGTATGTGCTTCTGGTAGGACAATTTTTTTTCTTTTAATATATTTGAAAACATAAACGCTGGTTAAGGTCTGAGTGATGTAATTGCTCGGTTTAATGAATTTCGTTTAGTATCTTCTTGCTTATCCCGGTAAAGTTCCAAGTGCTCACATACAAATGGCTGCTCAAGGGTAAAATTTATTTCAGTTTTATGTAATATATCCCTGAATTGCGTACCATTGCGTTAATCGGTGTCAATTTCATTTTATCTCGTATGACTTTGCATTTTATGGTTTATGTGTTTAGTAACATGTCTAAGGCATATTGTAGTATTCACTCTTGTTTACGATTCGAATACCACCGAGCTAAGTATCCGAGCTTTTCCAATTCTTCGAATAATTATCAAATCCTAATGCAGAACTGCGCCCTTTTGTTATGCCATTTAAAACTTGGTTGCCAAGTTCACCTAGAGGAGACTACACTTGTTAGGTTGTTTTATACGATGTGCATGACACTTTAAAAGGTTCCCATTATAAGCTTAACAATTTGATTACAATGATTTTATATTATTTGAGCGGTTTATAAATGGTTAAAAAAGGAAGGTTGCTAACAAAAAAAACATGTGCAGTTCACATACGGCAGAAGCATTCAAAAATGCCGATAATAGCGACATCTACCGGGTACAATTGTGATTTCAAACTATCCTATATACAATGGCAAGAAATGCCTTCCTGGTATCTTTTGGGTTGCTTCTTTGACCCTCACCTCCGCGCCCTATTTACTATCCTCGAAACAATACAATAATTAACATGCTGTAAAAAGTAAACTTTATCTCCGTGAAATTTTCAATTTGGTATTTAACTAGGTACTTGTTTTAATAAGAATTTGTAAAGTATACATGAAACGTATATCTAATAACTTTAGTCCGGTGAAGCTGTTAAGACCTTGCTTGGTCAATAGCGTAGTCAGTTCGAAAAAAAATAAAAAAAATAATAATAACTTTAGTGATTAGTAAGTGTAACATTTATTTTCTTTTTCACATAAAAACAATATTTTGGCTGAGATATTAAACTTAAATACATGATTTCTCGTATTTTTTTTGTAATGCTAACATGAATGAATTTTATTTACGTACGCTACGTATTTTATTCCTTTATTTCAAATAATTCCAGCAACGCACACTATGTTATAGATTTTTGTTAATTTGAATCATATTTATTGTGATCAATTATTGAAAATATATATTTACCTAAATAAAAAGTAGTCTAATATACCTTTTTAACAGTGAAATAATTTTCAAAATTTGATCATTAATATCAGAGATTATCCCAAACACCCAAAATCACAAACTTCAACTTTAACTTTTTAATATTGGAGTTTCATAGATACGAATTCTACCAGTGTCAAGTCAGTCATGGGAGAGTCACTTTACAGTTAGTATTAAATTTTTATTATATAATTTAGTTCTTCCAGATTAGGCCACTAAAATACACAACACTTACAGACATCATGCCTTAAATAAATATATATTTACATAATAACCGTTAGTTATTGTGTAATGTTAAAGTTTAATTTTGTTAAAATACACACCTTTGTGCGTTTGGAGAAATCTGACGAATGTAAACGTATTGTTCAGTAAAATATCATATAATATTAAATTGGGGCAATTGAAATAAATGTGTTCTACAGTGCCTTCATCCATACCATATTCGCATATCGAGTTGTCCCTGATTCTGAGCTCTGTCAGATGGACTGGTGGAGAGCATACCTCTACAGGTAGATCGTCAGTCTACAGGTAGTAGACGCAGCAAGCTTGTTGTAACAGCTACGAAACTTATAAAGCCAGGGCCTACCCCGAATTTTATCCGGAAGCATATGATATGCTTTTAATTTGGCTGGATACGTTCCAGTTTGAGTTCCATGATGCAAACAAATAAGTCTTGTTTGGAGAGGATAAATTCTGAACATAGGTTTTATAGTGATCAAAATGTCCAGCATGGATAGCTTCTTTAGCCATAAGATCAACAGCTTCATTACCCTGGATCACACACACCATGTCCTCGTATCCATGCCAGAACTACATAATTTCCTAACCAATAACATTGATACAAATGGAATTGATTAATTGTGATAACTGATGTTTCATTGAAATATGTCAAACATGTCAAAACAATATCAAATGTATTGTAAAAAGTTTCAATAAGAAGAAAAAGCCCTTTCTTTCTTTAAGGCAAACAATTTCATTAATATATTTAAAAAAAAATATATATATATAGATTTTTTGATACATAAACCTTCTCGGGTGTCCCCAGAATACCCTCCTAAATTATTATCACAATCTGATCAGTAGGTTCGGCATGCATAGAGGACAAACACAAACATTGATTTTTATATATAAAGGCGATCATGAACGTTTTTTTTTTATTTGAACTGTACTTATGCAGAATGAAAGCTTTCTGTTTCTCGTTAAAAGAACTTGTATTTATTACTTTGTCTTATAAAAAACCAGAGTTGGTGCGTTGATCAATTACTTAATAAACGAGTTTCTAAAGATTATAAATTTTATAATTTCAAGGCAGTTTTTCTTGGTAGGAATACACTATATTACCATGCAATCAAGACTCATGATGGAGCTGTTAAACCTACCAATTATGTTGTGTTTTTACCGGTATGTTTACAATATAAATATCGTTTACAATATACAGTCTGAATAGGCTATGTTCATTGTTTATGATGCTTTGTAATAACGACGCGTGAACTTGAAAAACCGGAAAGAAACTCGATGCTCGCTTATTTTTAGGATTCACTCGTTTCGTACGGTATTGAATTACTTAGTTATCTCTCGAGGTTGTTTTCACTTTCACATGTACTATCAACCCAGAACTGTAAAGTGAACCATACTTTATATACCGCTTGTCGATTCTGAATCGTTATTTCCTTATTCTAATACTGAATTTATCTTGGATATTGTTTCCAATAGACTATACGGATGTATTGCACGTGAAAAATACGATGGTATTGTGGAAAATTAAAAGAAATGTCATAAAATATGCACCTTGCAATGTCGTAGTGATCGAGTGGTTTGACCGGTGGAATATCAATCCGATGTCCGCAGGTTCGACCTGGTATGTACCAACGAATTTTTCGGAATTGGCTTACATTTACTAATTTCATTTGGTAACACTATCGGCTGACGGTGAACGAAAACATGGTGAGGCAATCTGACCTTGAGAAGTGTTCTTGTAGTACCACTGTATGTGGGAAAACATAGAACTGAGGATTTATCAGAATTTGAAATCACCAATACGTCGAAGGCTGACGTGGTGATTATGCCCATACCTTCCTTGGGGAACAGGCCTATGGCCCTGCAGTCTTATCTATGATGCACCCTGCAAATCGATGTTTCATGTAGAGAAAATATTGTCGAATATAATTACTAGTGTTTGTAATTTTCTTGCCAAGTATCATATTTCATACAAGTTATTTCAATTACGAACTGTTGCATATATAAAATTATATTCCTTTTGTAACAATTTCCTAACATGTGTTGTAATACAGTTTCTGTCGTAGCAATTACCATAACAACATATATACTATATTGTGTTTACCGCACCGGAGCGATAACATCGTTGTTATGTGATGCGTATGAACGGAAACAGTTGATATTTTGAATATGTTCCACGGTTTCATGAACTCCAGGTAGATTATACGTTGTTGTATGAAATTGCTGTTTTTTTTTAATTATTACTTTTGTGCAATTTAATATTGGCTTTCACGTGTCCCTAGAAATGGAAGCATTAACTATGTTTTTAGATTTACTACTTATTATTGTCAAGTATAAGTAGGATCAAATAATACCAACTTAATAAGATTTATACAATTCACTACTCTGACTATAATTTGCGCTAACCCACGTATTAGGGATGAGAATAATTTCCAGAATGTTATTTTTTTATTCAATCTTAAATATGAATAGCGTGCATGTAGCATATGTGTCGTTTAGAATCAAAAGTGGTCAACTCCACTTTGCAATTTTCTAAGTCTCATAACTTTAAACTATTGTACTATAGCATACATTTTTATTTTTTTAGCTTTCTATACTAATTGTATTAAAACTCTACAGATACCTAAATGTTTCATAGTCTCTGCAATAAGATCGAAATGGAAAATTGGCTATACCCATAAAAATTGCAAAGTGGAGTTGACCACTTCTGATTCTAAACGACACATATATTGGTTGTACTCTGCGCATTTGTATAGAGATCGAGTTTCATCTAATGGGTATCGCCTTACATTGTCGTGTCTAACTTACATAACCAGACGGTGGACACTGGTCAGCCTTGTAAATTTATAAGTTATGGGATGTCAGCGTTTAAACCAATATTTATTATAAATATTGACAGTAACACGAGAAAGTATCGGTACTATGCGTGATGGTAAGAGTAGTAGTCCAAAAACAATTAGGATCTACGAGGAACCTCAGGAGTGGATGTCGTTGTAATGTCGGCCTGCAAGGTCCGGTTATTGGATATTTACCAATTGCTTGCTTAACTTGGCAAACTAAAAGCGTTTTTCGTTTTTCACCATAATTGGTGGTTTGGACTCAGCCGGATACAGGTTTCTACCAATCTACTTAGTTACTGGATAGACACTGGTTGATCTAGGAACGCGACACGTCTAATCTTGCCACTATTGTCGTGTAAGTGGCATGAATATTTAACAACCGTACAAAAGGAGTATAGTAATAAATAAAAAAAACAATTAGTACTATTAGTAATTTACCAAATAAGGTGTTCCGTTTAATTATTAATTTTAAATGATGAGAGGTACATATTTTTTTAATGAATTTGAAATTGATATATTATCTTATTAGCTCATTCATACATATGTCATTTAAAACAACATTATTTCCCATGTTGTGTAATTTCACATACATATTTCTTTTATAAGAGCATTATTTCCGATACTATGTAATTTTGCATACATATTTCTTTTATAAAAGCACTGTTTCCGATGTTGTGTAGTTTCGTAATGAGCAAATATTTTTTTCTCTGTTATAATTTTAACTTGTGGTGAAAAGCAAAATGTGTATACAACTAATTTATACACTAAAGATATCCGCTTCCGCTTGTCGCTTGCTCCGCGCTCTACGGCATGACATAAAGGCATCAATGAACGTCGGTGTCGCACGAATGCTTCGTTTAAATAAATAAAAATATCGATTGATTGTTTAGTGTTTTGAATGAGTAGCAAAACGTAATATAAAATAACATCCGTCGTGAATTTTTGAGGAAATAACATAAACAATGCTTAATCGCCGTAAGGAATTTTGCTGTTCGCGCACATTATGCATTTTTTTTACTATTTGTATTATAATTATTAGCCGTTTAAAAATTATACCGCTTGCTCTCACCATATGTTCCTGGATATATGTCGCGTTATTACGAATATGGCTTATAGGAATACTTTGACCATTTTATGTTAGTTATATGGTCATCACGTCAGAAGCATAAATTAGATACATTAGTTGCAAAAGTCATATAATTCGGATATACTTATGACCATTCTTTTTTTATTTTTGTATGTATTTATGTTTTGTATAAATTGTATGTTTTACAGTGAAGACTTAACAAAAGAAAACTCTCTGTAGATGCTTCAACTAATACTAACTAATATTATAAATGCAGAAGTAACTTTGTAGAACGCTTTCACACCTTAACTATTAATCTGATCATCTGGAGATTTTGATTACAAGTTTGTCAGGTGTAACAAAAGGAGATAGGGTATCTTTCGTCCAAAGAGTATGTTAGAACGGCATTAACGCGAGCGAAGTCGCAGGTAAAAGTTAGTTACGCATATTTGTACTTTTATTTGTGAGTCCGTTTAATAGATGGAATAAACTGCATCGCAGTAATATTACATCAGCGAACTGCGAACTCGCGGTGACGCGATCAATTAATTTTCTAGCTATCTAGTTATTTTTCTAAACTGTTACCACTAGAGAAAAACCGCGAACATTGTTAATGTCTATTTCAACTTTCACATTTCATACGTCAAGAGATTTATAGAAGAAATATTTACTGTTTAAAGCTGATTGGTATACTAAATTTTCACTGTAGCCTTACTTGGTCATGCACTGTTTTATTTATGTATGTGGCCAATGCCTTGAGACAACATTATTTGGCCGTTGATTACTAAAACAGTTTTGTCTATAATTACTTATTCAGATCAGGTTGGATATTAGAATAGACGTCTTGGGCAAAAGAATGTGTTGATCGTTTTAAAATTAAAAAAAAAGTTTAGGTTTTTAATACGTCTTTGGGTACTTAAATTTCAGATTTTTTATTTATCCCCAAATAATGATCCCGCATTTAGTAATACATTACGTTCGCTCATAAGTCTACCAATCCAGCCTTTCGTCACGCTCGCTCGGCTCATGAGCACTATTTTTGATTGCAATGGGTTAAAGCGTGCATTAATCGTTAAAAATGTAAAAAATATTCAGGTTTCTAATACGTTGTTGGATACTTAAAATACAAATTTTCGATTTATCACCCAAACAATGATTTCGCATTTAGTAGCACATCGCGTTCGCAAATAAGCCTATCAATCCAGCGCTCCGGTATGCTCGCTTGACTCACGTGCACTCCTTTTAGTTACAGAGATCTAGTGTGTGGGGGGGCTGCTTCAATACAATATGATAACCGTTTACATTTTTTTTTAACTGATTCGGCTAAGTGATGGAAAGTACAGTACAGTGCATAAGTAACGGCGACTGTCGGTGTTAAATAACAACGGCACTCGTCACTATCATGCCGACCTGCATATGTGCCTCTTCACGCCTCGTTTGAAGGACCCCATGTTATAAGAGGAAGGGAACACACTGGCTGGGAGGCAATTCCACATCTTCACAGTACGACAAAGATAAGAATTTTCGAACTACTTCGTTCTTGCCGGGATGGTTGCTACTGTGAATTTGTGGAGACGCGTACCCGCTCGTGCGCAGTTTTGTAGTGGAAAGGAGAAGATGGGATGAGGTTAAACAACTCTTCAGAACACTCGCCATGATACACACGATAAAATAAAATTTCTATGTCATTCCTTATTATTCCTTATTCCAGTTCCCATTCCTGACACCTAATAAGCACTTGCATTCATGTAATACATAGTCTATAGAGGAATATTTGCTTTACTGTGTACGCTAGTGAGCTCACCACATCCAACTGAGTTAATAAACCGTGACTGTGGAGAGGTGCATACAATTTGCGTTATTGCGGAAGTCTGTAAGCGTGTGCCGCATTGCGGTGGGACCTCGGGTAATTGGGAGGGCGACCCTCTCAAGTCGTATAGGAAGGAGTGGGCCGACTTGGCATCTCTGTGGGCTAGAAATACGTCAAGTAAGCGGCAGAGTTAACTGCTACCATTTTTAGTTAATTTTTTTTAAACATTAAATAGTCGTCTACATAAATTAAATGTAACATCAGGGCAACATATAATGTAATAAATAATATTGTAGGAGTGATCTTTGGTAAAAATAACTGATTGTGATTTGGAACGAAGTAACCGACGACCCATAGCAATTTCATTGACATCATCATAGTTAGTGTTCCACATAGTAATGAAACTTAGTTTTGCGATAGGCGCTTGATAAGTTCTTATTCGTTTAACTACGTTTATAAATCGCTAACGTTCGTCCGCGACTTCGTTTTTGTTTATTTACAAAAATACATCTTAAGAGAAGTTTTAGAATTAATGAGAATAATATGAGGAAATAGTTCTTAGAAACGTTCTGACAAACTTTACTTCTTTATAATATTATCATCGATTATCTATAACGTATAGTGTCGTTTACAGATTTTGGTTACAGTTATTACTAGGTTGAAGCGATGATGGTGCAGTGGTAGCGTGTTCGGACACGGCGTCGATCGGTGTAGGTTCGATTTTTTGCAATAAATCGGAGTTTTTAGTTAAGGAAAACATCATGATAAAATGTATGACCACTTCTCAGATATGTCACTGTGTACCTTCGTCTTTAGTAAGATTTGCCGCTGAACATCCAAATCCAAAGATCGCCACTAAAACCTTTTTTTGAGATATTTACTGCGTTACGGACGGATATTTGTTGGAATAGGGTTTGGCAACGCGTAATAATCCACAACTTACGCATTCTATTCAACTAATTGACTCGCTTTCGCCTTAGAATAATTCTCTAAGACTTGTAACCGGCCGTGACTTTGTTCACTTCAATGACAATACGACAGAGATTGGCTTTTTATCAGTGAATTAGTATTAAGAATAAAACTACTAGTTCCGGAGAATTACCTTTTACAAACAAACAAACTTGCTATAATAATAGATGGGTTTCGCTGGAACACTCACCATTTACAATATATTGGATAGAAGATTACACGCAACATGCGCCATTTTTCAATTTATTACGTACATGCTTTATCTATAAAAATCGCAGACTTCGACGTCTATCGAAACATTAGTATCACGTTGAAGATGTAACAAATTTGTCCTGTGACACTACACATATAGGCAGTGCGCCCTTGAGGAACTTTATACTTATATGTTGTAAAAAAATTAGGCATATAATTTTATTTATTAGCTGTTAGAAACAACAAAAATCGAATAAGCTACTAACAAAACTTGCGGATCCCATACTGTTGTATGTTTTAAGTAAATATTCTTTGTATATTATTACCCTTATTTAAGTTTTTTTTTTTAATAAAAACATCAATTGAAAATATTTACCACATCTATGCCTGATCTGTTGCACTTTAAACGCGTTAAAAAAATTACTTAATAGTACTAGGATTAAAATAATAATACTATTGACATCTACTGATAGAATTCATCTCAGTTAACGTCCAATCTATTAGCCATATACACTTGCAAAAACTTTTCAGAAATATGAAATGCAGAAGTTTTAATCGAACGGAAAACAATGAAAAACGAATTGGGCAATTGTTAAAAAAAATCGGACAATATTGTTTGAAATATCCCCTGTCATCCTGTGAATGATACAATAAACCGCATCGAATCGCGTACGATTAAACCACAGTTGCGGTTGTTCGTTTTTCAATAACACATTCTTATCAACAGCATTCGATTGTGTCGGTAACGCGAAGCCGTAAAACTGCTAAAAGAAATATAATACGGCGACTAGCAATCTACTACGGGAAACTTTAGAACTTGGTATGTGTGCGTATACTTACTGTACGAGTGACGTGGGAGTACGTGCACGCGTGCCTCGACCAATTACGTCACGTCGTTTGAAGGACGCACGCGCGAGTTTGCAGCGGACGCGTTTCGCTTCTGTGACGTGTCGGTTCGTATTTTTAACAATAATTCAAAGAGTATGAGGTCGGTACCAATCATACTTCGTTTGAGGATTTTACCCCCATACTCGTAATTTCGTTAGCAATTTTATTGCTTAAAAAAAGCATTGGTTTTTTTTTTTTCGTTACGGATTTTGCTAACACAATTACATGTCCACAGTACTCGTAACGTACAGAAGATCTATTGCAAATATTTGCTAGTAAATCGTGTTGGTAGATAATCTATACATATTATCTATTCTATATATCTATATTATTATAGATTTAATTTTCACATTCTTTTCGATTTTCGTGAAAAAAATTGTTGCACGTGTCTAGGAATAAGTAATAACATACATTTCAATCACTTTTAGTAATGTCTGGCTGTCTGTCTGTTTGTTTGAACACGCATTACTGCTAAAGTACTGGGTTCACAATAAAACCACAAAATCATTAAGTATATCATCGAGAGTAACTTAGTCTTTGTCTCATTAAAATCGGTTCACTCTATCAAAAGTTATTGTAATTTGAACGACGGCTCGAGTTAATACGAGAGAAGAGTTGTAATCTATACTAATATTATAAAGCTAAAGGGTTTGTTTGTTTGTTTGGCTAAACGCGTTAATCTCAGGAACTACTGGTCCTATTTGAAAAACTCTTTCAATGTTAGATCATTTATCGAGGAAGGCTATATATCATTACGCTAAGACCAAATGAAGAATGTTTCAAAATAGTCTTTTTTTTCTTTTGAGTGCTTCTACTGCATGTTAGCGTTAGCCCAAAGTAACTATTCCACGCGAACGAAGTCGCGGGCAGAAGCTAGTATAGAATAAAATGGTATACATGGCATTTATATCTTTATTAACGGTTGTACTAAATCTGATGATACGAACCGTCATGTCTAATAATTATGATGAAATCAAAAATTATAGGTGCTATCGAAATTTAACACAAGTTCTATGTTATTTTTCCGTATAAACTCTCTCTGACAATATTTAACTTTGTTATTACTGAACTTATACCTACTACGTAATCGGTTCGTTTGTTAAGTTTTATTTTTTCCAACCTACGTACGTGAAATGTGATAATATTTATACAAGATTTTTCTCCTCTGTTTATTAGGTATATATTTAAATGAGACTAAAGCTCAACATATATTAATCTTTATATGTGGTTTTACAAATGTTTTATGTGTAAATGTAAAACACGTATATCTTGTAGCAACTTTGTAATAATACCAGTTTTAATTCGAAGTGAATTGATGTTTTCCGAGGGTTTAATGACGGGGCGTGATGTTTTCGTTTTCAGAGACTACAGTACTGTGCGCGGAGAGTAGTCGGTGTGTCGACACAGGAGCAGCGGCCCGCAGCCGTCGTACGTGCATGACGCTTCACACAAGCAGGAACATTGCGCTCAGGTGTGTGTCAGGAGTGATACGTTATCGCGCCGCTGCACGCGCCCGCAACCGTCCGACCCCCCGCGGCACTTGTAAGGACTCGATGTTACCACAACTCCCTTTCGTCTACCTACTTTGCACCAGATCTCATCATATATACTACAAAATTACATTTAAAGACAACCCGTTAGACTAGTCACCGATTTGCGTAAATATGATGATGCCATACGAACCGAAATCAACTTTTTTATTTTTGTTACGAATTAGCAAATTGGCAAATAATGCCGTAGTATGTATTTTCAACCATATGTTTGAAAATAGAGTAAAACAGCGCAAGCGTGCGACTGCTTTGCGACAGACTTAAATTCTAGTACTCTCAATGTTAATAGTTTTGTTACCAGGAGTCGTATTTCTATTTATTAGCTTTTACAGCAGTACCCAAAACTACTCTTTTATCTGCTGATATTTGTCCATCAGCATTTTCCAGTAGGGACGCTTTAGATAAGTAGAAAGAAAACGAATTATTGGAGATAGTATTTGTAAAACATCTAAAGTTATATAATAAGTACTGTGTCAGTAATGAGCACTTAATTCATTGTGTGTTTATAGTGTTTATTACGTATCTATAGAATTTGATTTAATTCAAGGAAATGCCTTCTGGTTTAACATGTAAAATTAAAGCTTCGTGTTGAATCCGAGAGAAATTGAGTCGTTACATTTCAAAATAAGTTAAATCCAACTGGGAACTTGGGAATATTTTACGTTATTTTTAAAGATCTTCAAATGTTGTATATATTAAATATGAAGATCATAAGAAAAAACTAAAAACCTTATGGACAGCAAAACTTGAACTTCGTTCTTGATGTATAAAAACTGGAAATCTAAAAAACATAAACATGTTATATGAACGATGAAAATTGGATTTAGCTCGTTTTCAAATCTAACGATTCAATTCTTGTAGCATAACTTTGAGAAACGGTGTCCGCGTGTGTGTCATGGGATCGTTTGTCGTTACGAGGGGTGGTAGAACGAGCTTACAAGGCAGACGGTGTGTTCGCAGAACATCAGAATTTTGCAGTAACAGGCATCGGAAACTGCTGCCGCTGCGGCAGACGTGACTGGCGCGCGCTGCGGGAGCCCGCGCTCTCCGCCCCCACTCGCACTGCACGCACGCACCGCGCACCGACACCTACCTCTCGTCTGGTTCGTATTCCAATGCCTTATTTACCGTCATCTTCTATACATATAGTAAGAATGTAAATCTAACGCGCGAAATTACATCTCTGTAAAAAAAACATTCTTGCAGGTCCGCCTGACGAGGGGAGGCAGCTGGTGTGTGCCCAGTCTGTCTCCCTATTAGGTAGGAACCCGGCGGCTATACAAGGTTGAGTAGCGTGTAGGATCCTTTGCCGCCCCAACAAAAAATGGTCTGTCGGTAAACCGTGGGGTTTTTTTAGTCCGTATGTGTCGGACATAACCCACGCTCTCCCCTGGGAGGGTGGGTATCCATAATGGATTTCCCCTACGTTAATGAGTGTCTAAGAATAAGTAACAAAATACATTCCAATCATTCTTAGTCAGTCCATCCTGATTATAGAAAAAAAAACTTTGACGAATTATATACCAAAACCTTCCTAATGAATCACTTTATCTACTGATGAAAATTGGATGAAAATCTGTTCAGTAGTTTTTGAGTTTATCGCGAACAGACAAATAGATGTGGCAGAGGACTTTGTTTTATAATACGTAGTGATATGTATATAAAGAGAGAGACTTACCTAGTAAATCTTTTATTA
This sequence comes from Antheraea yamamai, assembly GCA_036509395.1. NCBI lineage: Eukaryota > Metazoa > Arthropoda > Insecta > Lepidoptera > Saturniidae > Antheraea > Antheraea yamamai. Next base: position 20,366,434 of record AP028441.1, read on the forward strand.
ATCTCTATTATTTATGTGATTTACAGGTCCAGTGTAATAAAAAAAGACAATCCAAATACAATTAACATTTAAGAAGATTTAAAAGGGAGCGAGTTAATAGTCAGCCAGTCACCATGGGGACGCTGAACGTGAACAGGAACGTGTCGGACGCGTTCTACCGGTACAAGATGCCGAGGATATGCGCCAAGGTCGAGGGCAAGGGGAACGGCATCAAGACTGTCATCGTCAACATGCCCGAAGTGGCTAAGGCTTTGGGCAGACCTGCGACTTGTGAGTATACTCAACCTTTGTTTTAAGTGAAACGTTTTTTTCCATTGGCTTAAATGTTTTAGTCCATCTGTCGCATGTCGCATTACAGCCGGCCGCGGAGTAAGGGTAAAGTGAAAGGCGAGCGGCAGAGCAGCCGACGCCAATATGTGCATCATCTGAATCATTGTATTTATTATGTGTTCCATATTCTAATATGCAGATGGAAATAAAAATTTATAGTTTTATATCTTGTCTACTATTGATTTATTACATTATCATTCCCATTTCTCAATTATTAAGTGTAGGTTAAAAATACTTTAATACCCTAAGTCAGATAATGTTTCAACAAATTTTCAGTTAAATGCCTACGATCCGAACAAAGTTTCACTTACAACATGGCTTCATAAAACCACACAATCTCTTTCCTGATGGTAAGCAATGTACAATCCCAAAAACAATAATTACCTCTAAAACATTTACAACCCAATGGCAGTTGTCCTACTAAAGTTTGCCTTTAAAGCTCTCAGGGGTTGGATATATACTGGCTGATTCTAATACTTGAAAAACCAAAGGAGAGTCCTTTTTCCCGGAGAGTATCCTGTTGAAAACAGAGACCATACCACCCCGATCAATTACTTGATGAATATACGTCAGCTGATACTAGAACGCAACACTCTGAAGCGTGTTATTGTTGAGTCAGTTTCACCTGGTTTGTGGTGATTCCTATCCAGTCTGACACACTTTCCGTGTTAAGCTAACTAATTTTGGTAATTTTAAACATTTGTCGCATTATATTGTGTGTAATCGCAACCATGACTGTAAGTGATAGATTTCGACCATAGTTTCATGGTAAACCCTTACAGTCAGCATTTATTTCAGAATAGTTACATATTTGCCAAATTATGTTGTGTCTAAATGCGCAAACAGTCTGCATGTAAGACAGGAATCAATGCTGTTGGTTATAGGCTAATGTTTGCACCGTAACTGACGTTTATTAATATTATTCTAGATAAAGAAAATTCTAGAATTTGGATTGAATTGCGGGTGCTATAATTATGACACTCCAGTAGACGTTAATATGTTGGAAGACAGTGTCCATAATATTTCCATTAAACCTATTTTCAGGACATGCAGCGATCTGTTTCAAAGAGTTTCAGTAGTTTGAACTTCTTTTTGTAAAAAATTGATATCCTTTGATATTTTGAAGTCCCTTACGATAAAAAGCCTCATGTGCTTTTATGGGCAAAAATTGCTTCCGTGTCTGTCAGTCTATGGAAATGGTGATGTACTTCTCTTATTTTTGATGTTTATGGTTGTTATAGATCCGACAAAGTATTTCGGTTGCGAGCTTGGAGCCCAGACTCAGTTTGACTTCAAGAATGAGCGTTTCATTGTGAATGGTAGTCATGACTCTGCCAAGCTTCAAGACCTGCTGGACGGGTAAGTAGGGAAAAACAAAAAAAAATCCAGATGAGGTAGGAGGATAGCAATCATAACTTGGTTTTTGTTCATCACCTTGGTGTAATAATTGATTAGATTCTGAGTGTAATTTATCTTTCCTTCATTACATATGCCTCCATTTAGTAATCATATTCCTTAGGGTCTTTAAATAAATCTACTTTATTTGTGTTTGCAAGTCACTGTAAAACAGGCACAGTTGCTAAAGCCATTGAACAAGAAACTAGTGACAGATATATATTTTTACAAAACATAGATATTTACATTCATTATTTTTTAGTGTATGGACGGAGAGGTGCGTCATTTCAAGACGTTACCGTCGTTTACATATTGATCCACCCTATAATAGCCTTTAGACATTAAAACCCGCTTGACATGATGCTTGAACTCGTTAACCAATATAAAAAAAAAACTAGTGAATGAATAATGGAGAGCGTACTTAATGGGCAGGTTCATCCGCAAGTTCGTACTGTGCCCGGAGTGCGACAACCCCGAGACGGAGCTGATCGTGTCGACGAAGCGCAATACGATATCGCAGGGCTGCAAGGCGTGCGGCTACCACGGCGGCCTCGACTTCAACCACAAGCTCAACACCTTCATACTCAAGAACCCGCCCGCCCTCGACCCCAGCGTGCAGGTACTACTTCTTCATTTCACTCACGTCCACTCTTACTGCAGAAAAACAAAACCCAAAGACGATATCGGCATTTTTTGCTCCCTAATTTATAGTTTAGCCCTACTTTGGTTTTGATTTGATACGGCTTATATTTTTATTCCAGCTTAGTAGTTAACTGTTACTTTACTTCCATGAACTTCAGCCTCACCATTCGATATATATTACCACAGAGTGCTTAGTATACGATACGGCTTCCTCTCTTCTCTCTCCTCTAGCGATATATCATAGAATTAATAATTATTCAATGGATGTATAAATCTGTGTATGTATGTATAAAGTAGTAATACTATGTGTAAAAGATTTGAATAGTTTGTTCTACAATTACCTGTGTTAAATGAGTATTCATTTAAAACCAATCATATGTTTATTATAAAAAAATAATGATAAAGCTCGATTTTGACGTGTTGTCGTCAGAATGTTGCCAGTGGAAAAAAATATATAGAATTCAAAATTACGTAACAACACCATCTAGTGATATAATCAATAACCAGAATTGCATTATAAAGTTGGCAAACATATTAAAAAGTATACCAGGTGTTAGGTTAGTCGCTTACAATATTCCAAGAGATGATAATTCGTGGTCACATTTAACATATAAAATAAATAAAATAATAATATCAAAACAAATACTAATAAACAACAAAAATAACCTAAGTTAAAGTTTGTTCTAAGACTTTCAAAGGTATAGGTACAAAGGTAATAAACCTAGATGCAATGATCGATGCCGAAAGCTGCAATGGGCGACTCGGAGTTAATAACCATTGATAATAAAACGGGCAATAAACCCTTTTGTTCATGTCGTTCCCACATTCACTTTCACTTCACCCGACGGCCATTGACACTGTGCTTTAACATAGATGTGTAGAGGATTGAATATAATTTTTGTATTTTTCTAGATAATTAGGCCAAATATTGAGCACATATTTTGTAAATTGATGGAACAAGAATCGAGTGCAGATCCATAAATATTGCTATTGTCTAAACTTTCAGCCTGTATAATAACTGTCTATTCCACATTATTGATATAATGAAGGAAATGTGATTAATAATGCTGTACCCATCACGCCCATCCATCTGGTGGTCTAGTTCCTGCAAAACTAATATTTTAATTTTTTTTTTCAAATTTATCCATTTAAAATAATTCGTTTTGGCTTGGTTAAATCACCTAATAGGTGATGAAAAATTAATGAAACTGGGTTTTACCTTGAACAGTTACCTACCTGTAGTTCATAAAGCTACTGCTAGAAAGAATATATACGAGAGTTATTTGGTAACAGGGTTCGTCTCTGACTGAGGGTAACCGTGGGAAGAGATCAAAGCGGTCCGGTCCTGGGACTGGATCTACTTCTTCGACAGCAGCTGCTTCGGGTGCGAGTGCTGGTTCGGGTTCTGGCAACGGTCAGCCTAATGGCACCCACGACTCGCATGCTGAAAATGATGCCAAGAATGTAAGCATTTTTCTTCAATACTTTCTTTGACACATGCTAGTTGGTATTCATGACTTTGTCCCTATAAAAATGGCTTTGTAATCTGTATCATGTGTTTTATCCAATTTCATATTTATTGTAGTTTTGCCACAACCATTCAACATAATCCGTACAACACTTTTACCAATACTTTTGTTAATACGTTCCATGCCAAGCCATTGTTACGTGACATGTTCTTCAGCCCATTTGATATTTTGACGAAAAATACATGTATTACTATACTTATTTTTTCGAAATGTCAACACTGCCTTCACAGTTTCATCGGACTTAAATCATGTATATTCATACAATATTACGTTACAATGTCATACATAACATGCCATAAGTTCTTCGCTTTTAAAAGTTATCAAACTATTACCAACAGTGGTATATGTGGCCTAATGATCAAGTTTAATATGTGCCACCGGTGGTACACGTCGCCTAAAGTTCAAGTTTAACTTGTACCTTCAGTGGTACACATGGCACGATATATGTTTACCACAACGCTTAAACATAAAACAGAAGCTTCGATTTTATATATATATATATATATATATATACATGGCTTATTCCGGTCATTTTATTTTTTGGTAAGCCACCAACTACACGTTTTTATGTTGCTATGCCATAGTAAGTAATGCCATATATAGTAGCGCTATAGTACTATTTAGTTGTACTGCGGCATGTAGTATAATGGGAGTGCTATTATTGAGCAAATCTGAATCTATACATATATGTCGGAGCAGAGATGAAATGGCGTCCATGTAAAAGTATGACGTGATCCATAATGACATCATGGTTATGATTTGATCGATCAATCAACCAAGAACAATAGAATAAAATGTTAACCCATACAGAAATATAACACTAAACATGGTTACGACGAATTAGCCGTAGGTGTGACTAGTGCAACTGTCTGAGCGAGGATACCCAGTAACTTTCTTTTATTTCTTTTTTTTTTTTCGAATTGACTACGCTATTGACCTGGGAAGGTCTTTACAGCTTCACCGGACTACAACCCAGTAACAAGTCGTCGGTCGCCTTTTAAGGCATCAAGATACATGAACAGTTAAGACGATAAAGCTAAAAAGATATTTCCAACTAATAGCGTCTCATACCGACGTAAATAATGAACAGCCGATAACTTCAAACAATGGCGTTTGAGGTTAAATGTAACTTCCCCTATATAGTCAATAGTAGCTCGCCCGATATATATTTTCTTTATTTATTTTGTAACCGTGATGTGTTCCAGCTATAAAAACTTTCTTTTTGTCTTTCCTTATACTTCTTTTAATATATTAAAATGCACTAACAGGAGAGCGATGTTCCCGTGACTCCGACCACTCCGGTGCCGAAGACCAGCAGCAAGAAAGAGAAGCACAAGCATAAGAACAAGGACAATGACGAGGATGATGATGATTGGACTGTGGACGTCAGTGAGGAGGCTGTACGCGCGCGCATGCAGGGTAACGACCACTCTTTCTCTATCTCTCTTAGTAACGGTGTTTTAATGATTGAAATGAGTTGTCCGTCGATGCTTTAATTTTTTTGGAACGAAGTTTTTTAATGCGATTTGTTCTAAAAGTTGATTAGTAGAAATCGTCACGTAAGAATAAAGCGTTATGCTCCCCCATGCGGCTTTCTCACTCTCTATCTGTTGTATACGATTGTGTATGTATGTATGTGTATCTGAAATTCGAACAGACTTTTGTCGTTATTTTTAGTTAGTATTTTTGTATATAATTTATAATCTATATATTATTATGACAGTGTAAGAAGGGCGAGAATATGGTTGGAGTGAATGTAGTGTGACGGTGTAAGAAGGGTGAGAGTACGGTTGGAGGGAATGTAGTGTGACGGTGTAAGAAGGGTGAGAGTACGGTTGGAGTGAATGTAGTGTGATGGTGTAAGAAAGGTGAGAGTACGGTTGGAGTGAATGTAGTGTGACGGTGTAAGAAGGGTGAGAGTACGGTTGGAGTGAATGTAGTGTGACGGTGTAAGAAGGGTGAGAGTATGGTTGGAGTGAATGTAGTGTGACGGTGTAAGAAGGGTGAGAGTACGGTTGGAGGGAATGTAGTGTGACGGTGTAAGAAGGGTGAGAGTATGGTTGGAGTGAATGTAGTGTGACGGTGTAAGAAGGGTGAGAGTACGGTTGGAGGGAATGTAGTGTGACGGTGTAAGAAGGGTGAGAGTACGGTTGGAGTGAATGTAGTGTGATGGTGTAAGAAAGGTGAGAGTACGGTTGGAGTGAATGTAGTGTGACGGTGTAAGAAGGGTGAGAGTACGGTTGGAGTGAATGTAGTGTGACGGTGTAAGAAGGGTGAGAGTATGGTTGGAGTGAATGTAGTGTGACGGTGTAAGAAGGGTGAGAGTATGGTTGGAGTGAATGTAGTGTGACGGTGTAAGAAGGGTGAGAGTATGGTTGGAGTGAATGTAGTGTGACGGTGTAAGAAGGGTGAGAGTACGGTTGGAGGGAATGTAGTGTGACGGTGTAAGAAGGGTGAGAGTACGGTTGGAGTGAATGTAGTGTGATGGTGTAAGAAAGGTGAGAGTACGGTTGGAGTGAATGTAGTGTGACGGTGTAAGAAGGGTGAGAGTACGGTTGGAGTGAATGTAGTGTGACGGTGTAAGAAGGGTGAGAGTACGGTTGGAGTGAATGTAGTGTGACGGTGTAAGAAGGGTGAGAGTACGGTTGGAGTGAATGTAGTGTGACGGTGTAAGAAGGGTGAGAGTATGGTTGGAGTGAATGTAGTGTGACGGTGTAAGAAGGGTGAGAGTACGGTTGGAGGGAATGTAGTGTGACGGTGTAAGAAGGGTGAGAGTACGGTTGGAGTGAATGTAGTGTGATGGTGTAAGAAAGGTGAGAGTACGGTTGGAGTGAATGTAGTGTGACGGTGTAAGAAGGGTGAGAGTACGGTTGGAGTGAATGTAGTGTGACGGTGTAAGAAGGGTGAGAGTATGGTTGGAGTGAATGTAGTGTGACGGTGTAAGAAGGGTGAGAGTATGGTTGGAGGGAATGTAATAAGTTTGTTTGTGGCAGACCTGACTGACGGTGTGAAGAGCATGACAGTGTCGGAGGACAGCGAGAAGAACGAGAAGCAACGCATGGACTTGTTCTACGCGTTCTTGAAGCAGCGCGCCTCCAGTGGCGACCTGCACAACCCTAAGGCCATCGCCGACGTTCTGCACGAGGCCGAGAGGTACCCATTAACATTATACTCTGGCGTCATCTGGTAGCCTAATACTAAACTTCATTGAAGGAAAGTTTTCTCCATTAAAAACGTTTTTTTGTAACAATGTCTAATAGAATCGTTTTACTTTACAGTAAAATACATACTAATTTACTTATCTCATTCGAAGGTTATTTCTGTTTCCTGCCTGCGTGGTCACTTTTGACAGCAATTATGCGCGTTGAGAGCGACGCCATGTTTGTTTGTTAGTATCGAGTTGTGTGGTCGGGTGACGGGGTGACGGTGTGTGCGTGTGCCCCGCAGGCTGGAGGTGAAGTCGAAGGCGCCGCTGGTGATATTCGAGGTGATGGTGCGGGGGAGCGCGTTCGCGGCGGACGTGCGGCGCGCGCGCTCGCTGCTGGTGCGGTTCACGCGCGGCGACTCGCGGGCGCAACGCGCGGCGCTGCACGCGCTCACCGCGCTCTGCCAGGACCACGCCGCACTGCTGCCCAAGGTTATATACAGGCTCTGTGGTTTATCCCCACTACTCGATCCTCTTTCTAAATCGATTAAAAAATAGCTTCTCAATATTTAACCTAATTATCTAGCGGAATACAAAAATTATATTCAATTCCATACGCGCCTTTGTATAAGTACGTGGCGGGACACTATCAGTGACCGACGGGCCGTGTTCAATGACGCGTGGAAGAACGTGTGATCAACGACCAACCAACAGAGGTTAATTTTCGAGATATGGTAAAAAAAGTAACTATCCTTCGTATTACTTTCGTAGGGCAAGTCGCCCCGCGCACTTTTCGTTACACCGGTCATTGAACCTAGGTTCATTAGGTTTGTATCCATATCTCGAAACTCTTAGAACAAAACTTTCACTAAGGTTCTTTTTGTTGTTTATTAGTATTTGTTTTGATGTTATTACTTTATATGTTAAATGTGACCATGAAGTATCATCACCATTGTGTCGGCCATAGCGTACATTACATTCGAGCGATCGAGGTTTATTTAATGATGCGTTTGAATCTACTTCCTTTGAACACATCTGCTCATCTTTTACTTTTTTTTTTTATTTACTTCTAAGGGCTGGTAGTGGGGTAAAAAAATATTGAAGATCGAATTTTAATTTTTAATGATTCATTTCGGTTGCCCACCCTTAGGTACAAAGATATTTTAATTACAATATGACATTCTACATTCTTGCAATAATTGTGTGTACTTTGCCTAACCCGAGACTTATTCTGTATAAAAATGAACCTTACTAAATCTTAATTTTATAAAATTAGCCTCGAGGTAGTTAAAGTATTTTAACTAGAGTATAGAACATCATATTCTAATTAAAATATCTCTTTAACTAAGAGTGGGCAATCAAAAAAAGTGATGGGCAATCGAAATGCATCATTAAAAAAACTCCCAGTTTTTCTTTTCCGCCCATTTCCCACCTATTATAAGTTTAATTTTCAAAATGGTGAAAAGTGGGCAGACGTAGACAATGGAAGTAGATTCAAATGCCTAATTAAAACAAACTCGATGTTTCGATTATTTTCCCCTCACTTCCACCCCCTACAAGTTGACTTTTCAAAAAGCAAAAAAATGGTCAGACACGGGCAAAGGAAGTAGATTCAAAGGCATCATTCAAAAAAATCCCATCTGTCAACTTTTGTTTTCCACCCATTAAAACTTGTGTTTTCAATAAAGTAAAAGAGGGGTCGGTGTGGGCTAAAGGAGTAAGTAGATTCAAATGAATTGTTCCAAAATTTTGTAAATGAACGACTCATTTGTACTTAATTTGATTTGATAATGAGAATGTGTTGTACTGTGTGGACGTTAAGCGAAAGATTGAACTGCCGACACAGGTGCCAGCGATCCTGAAGCTGCTGTACGACGAGGACATAGTGGAGGAGAAGGCGCTGCTGGAGTGGGCCAGCAAGCCGTCGCGCAAGTACGCCAGCAAGGAGGTCGTCAACGAGGTGAGGAACCGCGCACAGCCCTTCCTCGAGTGGCTGCAGGAGGCCGAGGAGGACTCCAGCGACGAGGACCACGACTCCGCTGAGGATATCGAGGTAACCATAACACATGTTTCCGTACAATATGAAAAAATGTGTCGATAGTTTATATTGTTCCACTCTAAAACAAATGATACCCATATTTTGGTTACGAATCTTGTAGAATATTACTGCCATTGTGGAGTATGCATTTTACGTAATATAGATTGGTTATTGTGCACAAGTGAAGTCGATCACGTATTCAAAGTAATATCACGGAACATAAATTCTGAGATGCCACAAAAACACTACCTGGAGAGTTCTGACAAGGGGGCCACTGACTTGTTATAATATTGAAATATCGCAGGACACTTATAACATTATTATGTACTCGACGACAATGGCAGTAATAATCGAGCAGATTGGCTTCCAATAATAAAACTAAAAAAGGTTATATCGCCGTCAATAGTTATCGTGTTATGGTAATTTTATACTTCAGTTCAGTGTTCCTCAAGGATCTAATATGGAACCTCTTGTACTTTTGCTGATATGATAATGAAAATGAAGCCTAAATCGGTTTATACTTCATTCCAGCAGTATTCAAGTATGTTATTTGGGACCTTTTGTACTTTTATAGATATGATAATAAAGATGATGCCTGCGTCAGTAATGATAATAAAGATGATGCGTGCGTCAGTAATGATAATAAAGATGATGCGTGCGTCAGTAGGTTTATACTTAATTCAGAGGTTCTTCAAGGTTCTCATTTGGGGCCTATCGTACTTTGGTAGATATAATAATAAAAATGATGCGTGACTCGGTAACGTAATGTTATTACAGATCGAGTACGACGACCGCGCGAAGGCGACGCCCATCAAGGCGGTGGAGGCGGCGCCCGCCGCGCCCCCCAAACCCAAGCCCAAGGACGAGGACGACGCTGACGATGTCGATATCGATGCTATCTAGGGTGGCACACGTACGACACTACCCGCATTATATGCTATAGTATCGCATCCCTCGGAGTGACCCAATAAAAACTAGTTATTCCCCTCCCCACGATACACGTGTCACCTAATTACTCATATAGTATATAGAATACGTAAATGTATTTCATTGGATGTCGTCTATTTTAAAACTTTATCTAACTAGAATATTCGATAAGAGTTCCTCAGTTCGTTTTTCTCTCCCCTCTCCCCTTTACCCATACCATTATGAGGCCATTCAAGTATTACGTAAGCGATTTTTTTTTTGTAATCCCTGACTGCATTCTTCTCGGGTCAGCAAAAGTAAGCAATGCTCTGACCCCGCTCCTTACGTTACGTAAACATCTATGTAAGTATTTTTTTAACTGTTCTGGTTTTCTTTTTAATTCATAGGCAGCAGTTAACAAGTGTAGAAATAAGGATGTGTAGTCAATAGCGGAATTGACTTATAGTAGAATTCACTACTAGGAGTCTAGGACGATGGTAGTCCTGTTGATTAAACCACATGTCTCACATATCATACCTACATATTGAGATCCCGCCCCTCCATCCCTCATGTCATCAAAAATAAGCAAAACCAAGACTACCAGGAGTATTTGGAGGGATCTCAGAATGTTGTGTAGTTGATTTTATATTTTATTCACAATCTTGTGTTATATTTACCTCTATATTTTGTAATATTGGTGGTGTTTTACGTAATACAGTTTTGTTATTGTGGACAAGTGAAATGATATCACAGAGCATGGATTCTGACTTGCCACAAAAACTCACTGGAAACGTCTAACAAGACGGCCACCATCTTTTTAATAAAGACTCCCACCACCTTAGTACTTACGTAATACTTCAATAGCCCTGTACAATACTGTAGTTAAGAAGATGTAAGATGTAATCAATGTGATGTAGTCTCAAGTAGTAGGGGGAGAGGATGTCTGGTTTTATAGTACCACCCCCCTCCCCCAGTCGGTTTAAATCATAGGACTCGCCTGCACTTGATTCTCCCCTCCCTTTTCATATCTTGACATATCGTGATTCTCGTGAGGTTTCTACAGAGTTCCATGAGATGCGTCAAACATCGGAAGGTTTTTTTGTTTCGATTCATTTTATTACTTATTCTCTGTTTGAATTTAAAAGTTTGTTATAACCTGTAACGTCACTATTTTAAACCTACAAAATACGCTATACTAACTTGGTTTGACTCGTTTGTATATTTTATTTTGGTCCCCCAAGCGCCTTACCATTTTGTAAATCCTTTTTATAATTCGACTGTATCTACGGTGTTGTTAGACTTAAATGAAACGGCGAGCTCCTGTGAAATTTAGCTTTGTAAAAATTAAATTACGTATTCGTTCCCTATTGTCGTTTAGAAACGGAGGGTTTCTCTAACAAACCTCTTATAAGAATAGATAATCGTTAGGATTTGTGTAAAAAAAATAACCAGCTAATGGCATTTTACTCAAAAGGCTTGTATAAGTTTATCTTTTTATTTTCCCACAGCTATGTACGTTCCTATCATATATTAATATATATAAAAGATTTTTTAATTATTATTTTTAAATGAAATTCATAACCCGAATTTGATTATACGTTTATATGTAAGTCACAAAACATAATAAATGAAACTTCAACAATGGCTAGATATAATGTAATGGTATATATGCATTAAAAAATATATTAGTGTATTAAATTTTTAAAACTACTATACGCCGCGTGGAGTTGTGTGGTTGAAGTGTGTTTTGGGATATTTTTTTTAATAATTATGAAGGGAATTTTGGAGAAAAAAACGGTATTTATTTTGTCATTACGTTATCAATAATAGTGGCACATTTTATTTTTTAATATCATAACTATTGAATGAAATTTTGTGGTGTTTAATATATTACTCGATTACGCAGTCGGCATACATTATAATAATTATAGATTAGTGCATGCGTCGAAGCTCTTCAAGATATATATCAAAATTGAATTAAACGCTTTTAATATCGACACTTTTAAAATGTGAGGATATGAATACAATAAATTATTTTATTAATTTATAAAAAAATACTTCATCACATATTTATACAAGCATTACTTTTTTTATATATATATAGCGTGTAGTCAGTTATTCGGGTGAACAGGCGGAAGTCGCCGAAGAGTTGATGTCGGTGGAAGTCGCAGGGCGAACGAAGTGTCGTTGCCACTTTTTGAAAAATAAAAAACTACTAAAATTACCACCCGACGATTTCTTTCTATTGGGTTTGTTTTCTATTCAATAAATTTTTGGATTCTGATATTTGAGTTTTATTTTCCAAAGCGATTGTTTATTTCAGTATTATATTTACGACTTAATACAATGTAAGTTTTTAAACGTAAACATATAAAAAAGTAGATGGGGTTGCCCTTATTTACTTGGTATATGGTACAAATTATGTATACAGTTTAAAACGATCAAATTCTTTGTCTTGTAATTGTTTGTACTAATAATAAAACACAGAAGCAGATTTAGTAAAATGGAAAGACATAATACGCTGTTGATGCTGCAACATTAAAAACAATTAAATTCATTTGTCTTTCCACCGAAAACTTTTGGTCCGACCAGCCGCGACTAGTTTCATCGGAAGACCCTGTTTATTGATACTTTTTTCTAACGTAAATCTGTACCTTGTAGGTTGAAATTAGAGGATAAAACAAAGATTTCAGTAAAAGAGGTAAATTTAAAACATGAAATAAAAAAATAGATTTTATTGTTTATTAAAAAATGGTAACATTAAAAATATATCTTTTTACATAAGATTTATAATAAATAATTACAAGAACGATAGGTGACCTTAAGTAACATTTAATAATGAGATTCTAATGTTTAGATCTATTTGTATAAGAATATGAATAGTGAACTGATATAATAATGATACCTGAGCTTTTTTTTCAATAAAATAGATATCAATATTTTTCTTAAATGAATATACACTTAAACTATTAAGTACCTGTTCAATTAAATACATAATTCTTATTATATATGTTTTGGACTTCATTACTTGTATGTAGATTGTAACAGAAAATCGTTAGGGTTACTATAATTTTAAATATTTTATTAAACATATATAAAATACATAATCACTTAACAATCTCTTAGGTCAAGTGGGCACATCGCCTTCTATATCAGTCTTATGTTGCAATTATTATATCTTTCGTATTAATAATATTGAAGTGAACAGTTATATCAATGGAACTTAATAATATAATAATGAACTACAATATTTTATGCATGTTGAGCTACATACAGGTTGGATTTAGTAGAGACAAGGAAGTGAACTGTGGCTTCGAAATTCCTTGAAGGGAATTCATTGCCAAGATTCAAAAATACTAGCGAGTTTAGTTTAGTTTTTTCTAACAAAAAAAAAAATAACTACTTGTTTTGTTGATAAAGAAAATAGTTCAGATCCATGAGGCACTTGAGAATATTTATTTATTTGTGGCCTCATTTTTTTGTTTTCCCGCACCTTCAAATCTTTAAATACGGTTCTGGTAAATCTTATATAGTACATACTATCATTCTTATAGCGGAGATTACAAGTTCTAAGCGTATTTAACTTAATTTACTCCGTGTTAAACTACTAACAATGTAAATAAATGCTTTGAAAGAAAAATGTGTAGTGATTTCACAAAAAAATAACCGAATATTTTTTTATGTTAAACACATACTGATATATTACTATATATATGTATTAGTGTGTGCCAAAAAAGTCGATATTTTTCTTCTCGCTCTCACCCCAAAATACCATAGTATATATCAAAACAAAATTATGTCCAAAGGATAGCCCTAATTTCAATTTTAAGGGGTCCTTCAACGAACTTTTAATTTTCTCATATCAATAATATAGGGAAAAATTTTAAACCTTTTTTGGCCCATCCTAATATATATGCATATAAACTTATTATTATATTTACTTTAGTTGTTTTTATTCATTATTTTGAGCAAATTTATATCAAATCAGTTATAACGATATAGAATTTAAACGTTTTTTTTTCTATTTAGGATAAGTCATTTAAAAAATACTTCTATTAGAAACTATAGTCTTTTTGAGCGAAACACAATTATGTTCTTCTATACAGTCCTTGATATACTGTGAACCGCGAACTAGGTAATTCACTAATGACTATCCTGCTTGCTGCACCGTGTTCGGGACTGTCGTAGAGCTGGCAACACTGAACGACGCGATGAAGACGTTAACAATTGTAATCATAAAGACACCGAGCACTGTCATGTTGTTAATTTTATCAGCTTTACAGATCTCCTTCTTATCGTTGACGTCGTAACGACTGTTCATGATGAGACCGACACCGACTGCGATCTGGAAATATTACATTTTTGTTCAAAGTAGAGATATTTTGTCTAAACACCATACCCTACAATACCATAAATATATGAAAAAACACATCATAGTATATTTTTATATTTAAATTTAAGTTAGGTTGTTATATATCTTCCAAATAAACAAAAATCCAGCGTTACGATGTTTGTCTATGAAGAACTACGAAACTACTCAACCGATCTTCATGAAAGTTTGCATTTAATTATGTATAATTTGGTCCAACACGAGAAATAGGATAATTTATATTTCAATTACTGGCCCCAATATTAATTAATTACAAATGAAATCATTTTTAATGTTGATGTTATTAATTGTAAGTTTCATCAATCTCGAACAGTTGGCGCTTTAAATTAGTGTTGACAGAAAACTGTAGGACCGACTGTTATTAATATCCCATAGATGGCGCCACGTTTAAATTATGAATTTTTTACCCCAGTTTGTTTCATTGTGTCAATGTTCTGGTAATCACATAATAACTGAGCCGTACAGCAACGCGTGGCCGAGTCAATTAGTTTATCATTTAAGAATCCAATTACCTAACACCTGTTACCGTTATATTTACTAACGGAACTAACATTGATTATTCCTATTTTCTATACGTCGCAGGGGACTTTATACACGTTTAATTAACAGACACAACATTTGTGTTACATTAATCGTGCTAATGTGTGTAATATGAATTCACAATACGCAACATTTGAATCTACAATAAAAAGTGCGGCGGCAACGGTAAATTGCTCGCATAAACCACTAAATCAAATCTGCAAAAGTAGCAAAAATTCTTTGGAAATTTAATGAAAGGGCCCCATCATTTACCTAGCTTTAGTCAATCACTTCGTAATGGTAGTATATAATTCACAATACAGAAGAATGATTGTCAAAGTAAAGAAGAAAACACTATGCAAGGTTCTTGTTAAATTTATTAGTAATCGTAAGCCTTAAAAGATTGAGTTAATAGTTTTTTTTTTATTTAAATAACATTCAAATAAATATACCTGAAAGATAATACTGAGAGAGATGAGTGTGAGACTAGAATAGTAGTAAGGGTGCGAGGTGGAAGACTCGAGGACGTAGCGTAGCTGGTTTGCGTTTGCCGACAGTAGCGCCAGGTCCATCATGCCTTGTGCTAAGTTTTTCTTTTGCTGGTATGTGTTTACATCAGGAGTCGACTGTAAAAAATAAAAATCGTATAAAGTATTACTTTTATGTGTGACGAGATTGTTGTAATTATTTTAGAATACATTTTCCACGTGATTAATCGTCTGATAAATAATCTCAAGACTTATGAAGCTGTCAGGTTTTTCAGATCAGAAGAAAAGGGAAAAATAACCCCTAACCGTAATCACTTTAAGAGCAAGTTATAAGTAATAACTTATTCAGCTCCGGTGTAAATGAGAACAGACGCTAGTTTGCACATGTACAGAATTATAAGTCTCTATGAATAATTGAGGTATTCTGCCGTCTAAAGGAAGACACATCTGCCATTTTTCGCAATACTGAGTTTCATATATGTTAAGAATCAGGAAAAAAGTCGCATATGATGTTATTTTTTATTAACCTATGAGATACTGTTCTCAATTTATATTAAATCTAATAAAAACGTCTCAATTATACGTCGCTAAAGGCGCAGGCTGCAGTCTTTTCCACTTTTTTCTGATTTATGTGTTAAATAGATGGGTCTATTTTTCTTAGAGCGACAGGATTAATATCGGGTGTTTATTGATTCAACATGCGCCGGTTGTACATCCACGTTTATAACCAATAATATCTCGAAAATTGCAGGCATTTTTAATTCAACGTAATCAACAGACGATGAATGTAAATATCGTGAGGATACTTGGTACATTTGAAAAATATTCTCGTGGTACCTATTAGCACGGACTGGGAATGTAGAAAATTGTATATTTCTCGTTATTTGTAGCTGCCATGGAAATCAAACGCTTTATGCTTGAGGCCTTGAGAAAGCGCTTATGAAGGTCAACACCAGCAGCGCTTCGGGAAATAACCCAGTCATCAAGAAGCAGAATTTACGATTGCAGATTGGTGTGATAACTAAGTCACTATTCTGTCTATTTACAAATAAGCACTGTAATTTTAAAGTGTTATAGATTTCTAATCTATCTTGTATTTGATGTCTAGTTAATAATTAAAAAGATATTTACCCCAGGAAAAGGTGAGACAGGACGATCGTCGACGCCGAACCTTGTTCCCAAACCGTTCACACCGTCTGTAATTATAAATATATAATATAAAATAATTATATTTAAAAAACATATCTGTATAAGTTGAAGCGATGATGATATATTTGTAGCGCGCTTGGACTCAATTCCTCAACAAGTACTTTTTTTCCTCGAACTGACTACGCTATTGGCCTAACGGCTTCATCGGACTAAAAACAACAAGTACCAGTTTTCGACAAAGACAGACAGACAGTGATGGAAATAGAATATACTAGGTCATTTTATAGATACCACTAGCCGACCCGGCCACGCGTTGCTGTGGCTCAGTTACTACACGTTAAATTAAATTCGTGGTGCCATCTATGAGATATCTAATGACTAGGTCCTACAGTTTTCTGTCAACAAACTAATTTAAAGCGCCATCTGTTCGAGACTGATGAAATTTACAAATAATAACAATAATCAACATTGACAATCATAATTTGTAATTAAAAAATATTGAGGCCATTAATCGAAATATAAATTATCCTATCTGTCAAGTTGGACCAAACCGGCCAACAGAACAATATATGATATTAATGCTCACAAATTCTCTATTGTGCCTATATGGCAGCATCACGAAGTGGCATAGAATGGGTGTTTTCTAGTGGGTTACATGATTAGAAAAAAATACTAAGATGATTCTTATAGTGAAAAATTTTCAAAATGATTTTGATTTTATAACTTTTCTACATGCCTCATAATACTACAATGATTTTCTTATATATTTTGCCTGTATCAATAATGAAGTCACTTGGTAGGATTGTTAATTACTTTGGAAAAAAAAATCCTTACCTCTTCACTTCAAATATTGCTATCTCTCCTTCATATAGAAGCGATTTTCAGTAATAAAAGCTATTATATGCTGTGTAATGTTGTCAACATATTGGTATATTGGTTTGTGCGGATGGATGTTACTATGGATCTATGTTACTCATTCACGGAAAAAATATTTGACAGATTTTGATGAAATTTCACAGTAGGCATAAGGATACCACTAACACTGCGATTTATAAAACTATTATTTTAAATTGGCCATAATATATTGGTATCAAGTCGGAGGAAATCCTGTCATCTGTAAGGTATCTCGTCGTACGCTGTATAGATAGTCTTTTTTAAAATTATAACACGGGAAAGTGACTGCACCATGCGTAATGGTAAGCACAGCGCAATCCAAAAAACAACACCGACCACTGAGAGAGGAACTATCCATCGCCAGTCATCGCTGTCATGCCGGCCTGCAAGTTATACGAGTATGGTGTCGTCATTTATAAAAACGGATGTCCGTAATTTTTTCATGTCTCATTACTGTAATGTAACTACCTAGCAATTGTGTAAGCTTGAAATTTGTAACAAAATTGTAATTTTAATCTGAAATCTGAAAACATCGTAAGCTATTCGTATGAGCCTTGCTACTTTAGAAACAATAAAAAATAAAACGCTGATTGCGGGATGCAAGTTATACACATGTTGGAATGGCAACCAACTTTATATGATACGCTAATGCCAAAACTTCACACGAAGTTTATCTACTCAAGAGTTTACATTTAGTTTAAATTGCTACTGATTTCAGTAACAATATTGTTTGTATCTTATCCATCGCTTATGAGGTGATCGGACAATAAATAATGAACGAGTGGGAGCTGGTACATGCAGGCCAATCACCGTAAGGAAAATCTGGTTCGTCGCCGTCCGACGTCCAAGGCCATTTACCGTCTTCCGTGCCGACGCCCTCATCGTGTAGTGAGTGGTCGCCTTCTTTATCTGAGTGCTCGTCGTGGCCACCTCCTCCTGGAAACAAGACATCTTATCACAATCAAAAACATTTTCCTTAAGGAGGCGCTTATGAACGTCAAAATTACCACTGGTTCGGAAAACAACCCAGTCATCGAAAATAATCGTCAAGGAACTCTATTGGGTTTATCTATTTTAACACATATTTACTAGCAGGTTCGACAGACGTTGACCCGACCTGATTATAAAAAAAACTTTCACAAATTATATACTCGTTATAACCGTTCTTCATGAATCACTTTATCCACTGGTGAAAACCGCATGAAAATCCGTTCAGTTTTTTGACTTTATCGCGACAGACAGACAGACAGACAGACGTGGCAGAGAACTCTGTTTTATAATATGTAGTAATAATAATAATGAAGATACATTAACGTTACAATTGTTTCTAGAGGAGGTAGAGAGAGGAGTCAATTTCAGACTCACCATCGTTCACATCCACGCAATGCTAGGCATTTTCACAGAAGAACCCGTTTGACATGACGCTTAAACTTACAGTCCGAGAAGTCAGTAATATACTTTCGGACGTTACTTAATTACAAGAGACCTACTCTCTTCAAATTATAATGAGACCAAATGGGTCAGTTCACCGCACAAGTTCAGTGTCGATAGGAAATGCAATATTTCAAGTTTAATTTACAAAACTTCGGATATGATTAACATAATTGTTTCTAAATAAATATGTAGTGATTTCGTAATATCATTTTAGATTTAGCTAAATACGACTTTTAAATATAATAATATTTGCACGATGTTCTGACCAAATGGATGGAATATATTTAGAAAAATGTAGGACTACATATTATATCTGATGTTGTCATTCCTTTGCTCTAGAATTGAATGGGTTTGAAATCTTTGAAGTGCTGATTCTCAGGACTTTGTTGGTAGAAATTATGATTCTGATATTTTTTTGGGAAAGAACGGAACAGTGCCGTTCCGAATGAGAATCATCATTAGCATTGTGAAGCTTGATTAGGAGATAATTTAGAACCAGCCAGTTTGTTCAAAACCACCCTTCATTGTTTTATTTGCAACTCTTTCACCGACTTCTTTTGATTAAAGCTGTGATTAACATACCAACTCTGCTACCTAGAAAGAAGAAAGAAGAAAGAAAGAAATGTATTTATTGCTGGATTACAACAAGATGAACGTATACATAGCTTATATTATATCCAACAAAGGCACCCCCATTCAGCTAAGTGCTGCAGCACAACTGGGTGTTACTGCAGCGCTGATTTTCAATGGGGGCCCTAAGTAATGTACGGACGTGTAGTCGGTGTTTTGACAATAAATATAACAGAATTTATAACATGTAAACAGCTAACAACAACAAAAAGTTAACATCGAAAAAAAAAAAACCTAAAATGTCTATCAATTTTACCTTTTTTTATGTGATTGGTGGCAAATGAACATGCGGGTCACGTGATTGTAAGTGATCACCGCCGTCCATGGACACCTAACCTAAACACGGGGGGAATCATGAATGTATTGCTGAAAATTACTGTTGTTAATTGATTTTAATTAATTAAAGACTGCATTATAAGAGTGATTTTAAAATATTACATTACTGTTCTGCTGTTCTCGTTACACTGCGATATATTTGTCATAAGTCTTAGTATAATTGTTTTTTATAAACGATAATACAGAAAAAAAGAATCTGTGTAAATTTACCTATTTTTTGTATATGTGATAAAACATAAAAAAAAGTCGAGACAGTCGCAAAGACTGCCGACAGAAGTGAAAACTCAAAACAATGATATAACTGTGTTCTCTTTAGAAGTTTTAAATTAATTATACTGTGACAATATTTAAATTTCAGGTTTTGTTGTTGAAATTATTAACACTAGTGTGGTTTAATTATAATTATATACATGTTTGTAAAGTCTATTAGTCACTCAAACGTATGATGAGGTGCAAAATATCAATATTATATATACACAGGCCCCTATACTACGCGTCGCTAGTTTGACGCAAGCCGCGCAAGCGCGATACGGTCACGCTTACTAGCATGGCATGATGCGAAATTGTAGATTTATCTCCTGGAAAAAATACCGCTCAACGCGCCTAAAATAATTTTCACTTCAATAATCAAGTGTAGTCTTTAACATTAGGTTCGGGAAAAATATGAAAAACAACGTATATATAAACATAGTGCTTCGCCACAAATAAGTACTTAATGTGCGATAATTTATGCGGTTGATAACGAGTAACTTTAATTGGGAAATGAGGTCACAATTATTGACCACATTGCTGTGTTATCAGTAAATTATAATCGCTAATGTATAGATGTTCTTCAATGAACTTTGATAAATAAGTCTGTTACAATATCTTCCTAAGTATAGTGTGTGAAAATTTATTGCAACTTTATCACTATCTAATGCCCGTGACTTCGTGCGAATTGAAATGGTTTTATTGTTTTATGGACTAGGTGTCCAAATGTATTTTCAAATTTCGTTTTGGCCTCATTAAATAACTCATTTCACCGATTTCAAGTTACCGATGTAATTTTTCATTACTGCTTAGACCTTATAGAAAATCATAATTATATATATCATACATAATAGTCTGCGAAGTTCTCTATTTGTCCATAAAAGTTTCGTCAAAATAAGTTCAGTCTCTTGAAAGATCAGCCCGGATAAACAACAGACATTTGGATCTTATTTATATGTATAGATTGTATCTTACTAACAGGACAAAACAAAGTCAAAGTTGAATTACAAGTAGATACGCGGTTGGTCTTAAAAACCAAGTATTTCTAAAATAAATGTGACCATTTTAAATCAATATCTAAAATATTGACAATTGCAATTATAGTACAGTAAACCACAAGTGTTTCTCAAATTCCAGTCCCCTTTTCTAGGCTTAACGTCTTACCAAATTGTATCTACACATATAATAAGAATTCAAATCCAACGTGTCTATACATTTTTGTGAAAAAAATTGTTGCAGGTGTCTAGGAATAAGTAATTAAAAACATTTCAATCACTTTTAGAAATGTCTTTCTGTCTGTTTGTTTGGACACGCATAATTGCTAAAGTACTGCGTTCACGATAAAACCTCATCAAGAAAGTCATAAAGCATATTTTTCAGTAGCATTTAGTCTTGGTTTGATTAAAAGTGAACACGTCAAAATTATTATCTTGATGTATGTACTTGCCTAATTATCAGTATATGCGAACAATAGTGTATTGTATCTGACGACGTTAATTTGTGATGTATTTAACAATGATTGTAAATTTTATAATTGTTATATTGAAAATGTGAACGAAATTAATTTTAGACCCAGTTAATACCCCTTGCGGTTTTATAAAATATATTTAAAAGAAATACATATTCTATGTTAGTGATTTTAATAAGGGCTATGAATATAAACATATACAATTTTGCCAATTTATTATTTTATTTGTAACTCGGCTAGTATACTAAATACAAATCGAACCTGAAAACTACAGTCCCTTTGGCAGTTGTTAGCATAGTGATATTCGTCGTTATCTTTATTTTCATGAACTAAATATTTCTTATCCACGAAGTAATTTTATGGAAATGACACAATAGTGTCCAATGTTGGTTTTAGTTTACCCAAATAATGTCTGTGGACTGTTAAAGACACTTTACTGAGGCCCGATCGTACATAGGAAACAATTGCCCATTTCGTAACAGCGGTAGATAGTAATATATAAGTGATTCAACGGATTTAAATGCAAGTGCAGAATTTAGAACGTTTTACAACTTTTGGGTGAACCAATTACTTGGTAATTAATCCATCAACCTATCGGATGAGGATCTTTGGGAGATACCTAATTCAGCAGTAGTTTCATTCCTATTTCAATGGATAATAGCACAGGTTATACTTCTATGAAATTTAATTTACTCTTATTCGTATTACCTTCATGATGCTTATCAGTGCCACCTGGTTCCAGAAGACCATCGTCGATGCCCGGGTACGGCGTGTCATCATTCGGTTTCTCTGCTTCGTCATCCAGATCATCAATCTCTGGTCCTATATTAAATAAATATTATTAATAACTTAGTATAGAACGTGGGCGTATCGACAAATGCTCTAAACGCGGTGATTCAGATAATAAGTACTTGATAAAAAACCATGGTGTCGAGATGATCTGATGATCCGAAGTTATCCGAATAAGGTCAAAGTAGAACGCGATAAAACGTCTGTTTGTACGTATCTAATATGATTATTTTATAATGGATTATGAAATTAATATTATTCAGATATTAAACACAGGAATAAAATATTGGCTCCTTGGTATGTATATCGCCGCGGTGACGACAATCAATATTCAGATGAAGTATGACATATATTTTTTAAGAGTGGTAGAACTTGTGAAATCTTCTGTGCAACTATTTCTACAGAAAAGAAGAAGTGTAAGTTCCTTATACAGTGTAAGTGAGTACTGAGGTAGTTATATGGTGGGTTAAGGTTCCAAATATGCTGCTGATGATAAACCTCATTTAAGACACTGACAGTACTGTCTGCGGGTACAGCTAGTATAGTAATAGAATGGATAGATCACAAACATTATGTAGACTAGAATACACTCCTGTTTGCTACTCAATCACATAAAATATATAATGATAGCCTGAAAGGGGATATCCTCTTTGTTTGAGTATAATGTCAGATATTTTATACGATTCATATACAAAACAGTATGTGTAATTCAAGTTCTGTGCTTTATTTTTGTCATAGTAAACGTTCTTATTTCATACAATTTCAGAGAAAAAAAAGTGTCATGAGAATACGACGGCCGTGAAGGCACATACTACTATCACGTGAGATGCGCTGCAGTTTTATAGGGATTGGATAGATAATATTAAAGAAAGTTATTACCTGCCAGAGGTGGTTTCTGTTTGTCTCTATCGGGTTCCAATAAAGGCTGGCTCGGTTGTGCGCTGTCGGCGTCATGATTTGGCTTGCGATCGTTATTGTTCTGTTGAAAAAATAAATTTAGTATTCATGTTTAATCACAATTTTAATTAATGATATAGTAACGCTAAATCAACAACAAGGAATTTAAAGACTACAATCACATGGATACTTGGCCTTGGATTTTCAACAAGCTTACTTAGAAAAGGTCCTACCACCATACTATTGTTTCATATACATATTTTCAATACACAGACAGGATAGTCGCACAATTTTGTTATAATGTTTAGATTACAATATGAAACTTCGTAACAATAAAGCATAACCTATAACCATCAGTCTGGAAGTAATTTTCCAGTGAAAGATTGGTTACAACTGGATCAATAGTTTAAAATAAATTGATATCTCATACAAATTGTTCCTCTATTACAAAATCAATCAAAATTATCCAAATTGATTACTAATTTCCTATAGTCACTCTGTAATAGTACGCGAGTTCGGCTTCATTCATCGGAATTAAAGGCATTCAGATTTCATAATAGGTCTTTTAAACATATTTACAAAATATTAATATTAATGAGTATAACATAGTAAATACATAATGAGGGCAACTAGTTCAAAGTTGGCAATAAACACGGTTATCAAAGTAAACACATTGGCAGTGATCCATATTCTGTTTGTCTGTACTAAAACCGACTTATTTAATTTAGCCGTCATTATGTGTCGTTTCTCACGGGTATTCACTTAAAATAATACTTTTGTAGCTTTGCAGGTTTATTTTTTTATTATTTAAATTAATTATGTTTTTATAATGAACTCTGATCGGGAGTTCGTTATAACGAGTTCAACGATGCGAATATTTAGTTCGCAAGTTCACAATTACTCGTGTTAGTGCAATTTTAGGGCACAGCGTATCCTAAAAATCGTTTTGATTCACATCTTTATTACAATATACGTGTCGTTTGAATGGTTAGTTTTTTTTGCTAATTTCAAGCAGGTTGCAAGTTTCTTGCGATCATTTCAACGTTCTAACAATATGGTGGCTGTCTTGGTAGAACTTTCCAGGGAATTTTTGTGGCAAGTCAGAATCCATGGCCCGTGGTATTATTTCCCATCCACTTGTGCACAATAACCAAATTATATTTCGTAAAACATCACTGATATTACAAAATATAGAGTCAAATAACACGAGATTATGAATAAATGATAAAATCCACTACATGACATTCCAAGATCACATCAAAAACTCTGGTTAGGTTTTTTACATATATGTGAAGGTTACTCTATGTCTAGCATTCTGCAGCACACAAAACTATATCAGCCTTTGTCACGCTTATAAGCTTGGTCTTGTGAGAAAGAGAGGGAACGTTTTTTTTATATTGCGTATATCAGGTGAACGTTTAATGGGTAACAGCGTTCAATCGTATTGTAGTTCATGGTCATTGTTAAAATATAAAATAATAATATCAAAACAAATACTAATAAATAACAAAGAGAACTTTAGTTACAGTTTATTTTAAAACTTTTCAAAGTATGGCTATAAAAATGAATCACTCAATAAACAAAATTGAAGGTTGAATCGCGAGTGCCGTTTTTGCTTTTCCATGCCAATTATTGTATTACACACATATCATGTTTTCTATAGATACGTGTGTCGCTACAGAGGCTTATATAAAAGGGACGTAGATATCACTACATGTTGCCATAAGACCTACAATGGAAAGTACCGTACCATACATTTATCTCTACCCGCATGTTTTATTGCCGCACCTGCATCTAGATTTTAATTTTTATTAAAATTATTATTTAATTTTAATCATCATCCTATTAGTTTAATTTCTCTTTACAATTCGGATAAGCAAAATGAAATATTCTAAACTAGCTGATAACCCCCACGTCGTCTGCGGTGTTTCTTGTCCGAACAAAATATTTATTAAAAAAAAAAAAACAAAATAATGAATGAAAAACTATATTTCGTTTACAAAGAAAAAATGATGTCCGTTTACCTCTCCTCTGCTGCTAGTTCGCGTAATACCTATTGGACCAAATCACACACCACTGAGCACTTAGTGCTTATAAAAATCATACTTCCTTAAAGGTTAAGTTAAAGGTCGGCACGCCTGGGATAGTACCACCCTCTCACAGAAAACCGACGTGAAGTAACAGTGCTTGCATTGTTGCGTTTCGTTCGGTCACTGAGAGCGCGAGAGGCCCACCACCTCTCCCCCTCCCCTCTTCCCCACTCCCTCTTCTCCCAAACACAGGCTGGCAAGGTACTTGTGACTCCTTTGGTGTTGCAAGTGTCTATGGACGCTGGTGATCACATAACACCAGGTGACACACGTGTTCGTTTGCCTGCTATGATATATAAAAAAAACCTTATAATAACTTTATCTATACTAATATTATAAAGCTGAAGAGTTTGTTTGCTTGAACGCGCTAATCTCAGGAACTACTGGTCTGATTTAAAAAATATTGCAGTGTTAGATAGTTCATTAAATGAGGAAGGCTATAAGATATATATCATCCAAGACGTTAAGTCCAATCATCAATCACCATCTACCACCAATCACAAACCGTCTAAAACCAATAGGAGCGAAGCACCAATGAATACTGTCTCAAAATCGGGTTTTTTTTCTCTTTTGAGAGCTTGCGCTGCGTGTTAGCGTTAGCGCAAAGTAACTATTCCAGGCGGACGAAGTCACGGGCAGAAGCTAGCAGTTTATAATGCTGTCACGATTATTTTTAGATAGGAATAAAGTTCCAACAAGTAAGACCAAATAATAAAACTATCAAATTCTGTCGATTCTATAATTCTGTTTATATAATTATCACCAACAGTTTTTCGCTCCTGAAGGTCAAAA
This sequence comes from Antheraea yamamai, assembly GCA_036509395.1. Taxonomy (NCBI): domain Eukaryota; kingdom Metazoa; phylum Arthropoda; class Insecta; order Lepidoptera; family Saturniidae; genus Antheraea; species Antheraea yamamai. The sequence continues at coordinate 20,392,544 of AP028441.1, forward strand.
GCTTGTTAATGACTGAGTAAGCGTGAGCGTGGGATGGGTTAGTGAACTCAGTCGCATGTCTGCTGATCAGACACGCAATAATATAATTTTTCATTTGAACTTCTTTTCCTCATAACGTCAAATTTCCTACTATGTTCTATCTACTCTGCCAAGAAAATTACTACACATTTGAGTAATAAAGGATCTTGTAACCACTCAACAAAAATTGACATCGGGTTAAAACTAGCTACACCACTGATTACTTTTAGCAACATTCTGATATTTCTGAGATCCGTTAGACAGCTATAAACTGCTATAACCACTTAGCATCAAGTGAACTTCATCCCAGTTTACTACCAAGCATGCTTTCAAGACCTTTGAGGCTATGATGGCTTACTTGATAGTGTGTTCGGACACCACTTCGATAAACGTAGGTTCAAACTCTAGTAACTGAGCCGGAGCTCTCGGTGAAGGAAAAGATCGTGATGAAACCACGACCAAACCAACCTACTGGGACTAAAACCGTGAAAATTTGGATGCGGATTCCATTGTATGCATTGCAGATGACCACTAAGGATTTTTGGAATTCAAAAAGTGGTGAAGAAGTGGATGAAATTAGAAAACGCATACAAACCCGTGAGAAATTGCTAGTAAAGTTGTATTGCACAATCGCACTGTAAGATGTTCTAAACAAAATGGTAGAAGATCCACATTCTGAGATCTTGTCCAAATATGGGTTTATGATGCAGCGACGCATCTCGTAAAAGACGTATGTGTTCAGATATATATTTCAATATATGAAAAGTTAACCAATGGTTGGTTATAAAACGGTTCCCGCAATACTGGTCAGGCTACAACGCGAAAGACAATACAAACCTGGTATTAACAAACACAACGTACACGACAACTCAGAATAATAATTTTCGAATCAGATATAAAATTATCCCGCTTGGGATTCAAACGAACAAAACATCCGTGGAGTCTTTTAAAATTCAGTTTTTTTTTATATATCATAGGAGGCAAACGAACAGGCGAGTCACCTGATAGTAAATGATCATAACACCACGGGAGTCGCAAGTGCGTTACCAGCCTGTGTTTAAGAGGAATGGGGAGGGGAGGGAAAGGGGAGAGGGGAGGGGAGGTGGGCCCCGGCGCTCTCACTGACCGAACGAAACGCAACAATACAAGCACTGTTACTTCACGTGGGTGTTTCTGTGGGTCGGGTGGTACTACCCCGGGCGAGCCAACTCATTCATGCTGAAACCAGTAACAGTTTCAGCGTAGCTCTACCACCTACTACATTTTAAAGTAAATTTTAACTTCTTTTCCTTGAAAATAAGTTCAATTTACAAGTTACACAGAAATAAGTCAATAATTAAACGAAATCTTTTAATGAAATGGTTTTAATAAATGATTCATCTATATGTAATGAAAATACAGTTACTTAGAGGCTCAGTCGTGTCAAAACTAATAAGCGAACCGATACAGGACAGTAACCATTATCGGCTCGTTATAAATCATTACATAGTATAAAATAAAGTCCCCTACCGTGTCTGTCTGTCTGTCTGTTCGCGATAATCTCGAAAACTGCTGAACGGATTTTCATGCGGTTTTCACCAGTGGATAAAGTGATTCATAGGGAAGGTTTTAGTATATAATTTGTCAAGTATTTTTTTATAGTCAGGGCGGAACAACGTCTGCCGGGCCCGCTAGTAAATAAATAAGTAAGCATTATATCTACGGGAAAACCACAACACAGTTTGTAGTGTTTGAACTTTTGGTTAAATGTTTGCCCAAATGTATAATTGTATTTTATTATAATTTCCATTGTATTTAATTAACTAAATCTAAATATTCTATCTTCTTCTATACATATAGCAAGAATGTAAATCTAACGTGTCTGTACTTTTTCGGTTTTTGTGAAAAAAATTGCTGCAGGTGTCTAGAAATAAGTAGTAAAATACATTTCAATCATTTTTAGTAATGTCTGTCTGTCTGTTTTTATGAACACGGATCACTGCTAGAGTACTGCCTGTGTTAAGCCTCAACAAGAAAATCATAAGGCATATCTTCGAGTAAGATTTAGTTTTGGTTTCATTAAAATTGGTTCATTCTATCAAAAGTTTTTGTAATTTTATTGACGACGCGAGTTAAGTACGAGAGAAAAGTAGATAAGTGTATGGACTTAATACCTTTAAATGATTTTATTAGTCAATGTTTTTTCACATTAGGTTTCACGCGGACGGAATCACGGGCACAGCTAGTGTATTATATAATTTACATTATCTTTAATTCACTAATTACAAATGTATACAATATAATTATAGAAATCCGATATGTAAATTCAAATCAGACGAGTAATAAGTAAAAACCTATGTGGGTTTTTGTGGAAGCACTTAACGGAATTCCGACATGCATAATAAACAGGTTTTCATAGCTAGAACACTGCTAACCGGTCGACTGTTACAATCTTGGTATTATGTATTATACGTACATAATATCACAAATGCCGAGCTGTCTGTTACACTCGTATTTGATTATACGAGTTGTTACATTTCAAAATAAACTGAATCCAATTTTAATCGTTCATATAAAATGTTTAAGTTTTTTAAGATTTCCATTTTTTATACACCGAGAATGAAGTTCAAATTTCGTCGGTTATAAGGTTTTTAGTTTTTTTATGATCTTCATATTTTCAGTCAAAATCAAAAAAAACTTTATTTAATTTAGGCTTAAAGAAGGCACTTATGAATAAATGAACATTTATAATGTACAAAATTTTGAAGATGTTGTAATATAACGTAAAATATTAGGATTGGCTAAAATTGGATTTAGATCATTTTAAAGTGTAACGACTCATACGTTATACAATGAAATCAATAGAAGTGATTATTTTTTCTCTCTTTGTTTTAACGAGGCTACATTACATCCTCGATGACTATGCCAGCCTCCTCAAGTAACTCACTTGGGTTAATATATCATGAAGCTTGATTCTCACAATTAGAGACTAAGGAAACTAATGTATAAAATACTCTAGCCACATCACATACAGGATTTCCCAATACAATATTCGCCTCTCCAAGATCTCTCCAGGACTCTAAAAGCACTTTTTGACGTAATACCACACCACATTCCTATAACATATGATAAAAATCATCCGTAGACTAGTAAGTTTCGCAAAGCGGAGATATTTTTTTCTATATCATAAAAAGATAGATATTTATTATGGGTTGGACACCACGTGGGCTGATGTAGATTCGAACCTTACTTTGAGTTGATGAAGAAAACCCTCTAACACCTATTCGCCTATTTACGAACTATCTTCTAGTGGAAAATCTATCCCAGACACCTGCAGGTGTATTCCGGCAGTTGCACTTGAGAACATTAGGCTAGGCTTAGCGTAGTTAACACTTTAAACCGCATCGTTATTTGTAATTAAATGGATAAAACCATAGAATTAATAAAAAATATGAATGATAAAAAACATTGCCTTCATTAAAATAGCAAGTCACATTCTACTGTATCTGAAGTAGTCATTTCAATGACATTTTAAATAAGTTATTGTGAAGTAAATTAGCTGTGAAGACTTGTACTAACTCGTCTTACCGACTGCCATCATGATAAAAAACTAAACATAAGACATGATAAAAAACTAAACATAAGATTCAAAATTCGGGAAACAACTATTTTCAATTTTATCTCATCTAAGTGTAGTAAGTACCTAAGTGTTACGTAATCAGAATTTCAAGTATTTTTTATTTAATCAGTAAGCAATGCCCGTATCCCATCCCTATCTACTGGCATAATTTTTACAAACTTCTCGCGAGTTTCTTCACAAATTTGAACAAAAAGTAAATAAGTATATATTGCGACGTAATTAGATATGATTCAGACCCCTCCATCACCGATGTTGTCAAAATTAAGCAAACATTTAACCTCCTTTTGCCTTACGCAATACTTAAAGGTCTCTTATTAACAAGAAAGTTCATGGTACTCCATCCAATTTGCCTAAACAATTGAATCATCGACAATTGTTAAAAAAATATGCACTCCTTATGTTTGTAACGTGTGACATAAGTGAATGGCCTGACTCCCGAAGAAATGACTAACTCCCGGCGCTAGGCCTTGCGGTTCTGTTGGGAAATACTGACTCAATATTAACAATGCCCCTGTCGTAATATCGATGCGATGTCGTCATTATAATCGTATAAGGTTCATGGAAATACATTATAAGTACATGTGTACTAGCAATGACGTTTATAAAGGCCTTATTGGACGAGACATTGACAAATCTGTATCGACAGAAACTTCCGCTGTCTAGTAACCTTTGTGTTAACAAAAGAGCTTGGAGATTGTAAACTAAACTTGTAACTGATTAAGCCAAAACGTTTGTTTGTTATATTTTATGGCACTGTGACACTGTATACGTGTTTAAAATAAATCTAGACTAGGTTTGCAATGATATATCGAAAAACCGAAAATATCGACATACCATTATCGACAGTTATAAAAATACTGGCGGAACCGGCAGATGTTATCAGATCACAGCGCCATCTACCGGATTCATTAGCGAATGTAAACCATCCAGGGACCCACACACAGAACGAAACTGTTTTGGACGAGTTCAGTGACAAATACACAGATGGATTATCTATTATAAAGATAAAGATCAAAATTAATTATGAAATTTAGTTTGGTTACATTTCACACCACAAGATGACAAACATGTCGTACCGACCCTACTTATGTGGGATAATTATAAGAAGAAGTTTAGTTACATTTCGAACTAAGTATCATAATCCAGCTCGTATAAAATAATCGTTACACTTCTATTCATCATTCTACCTATCGCTGACACATTGTAATGATCCCAATAAAATGTCTTTTATCAGAAACCAGAAGGACACTCGCAGTAGTTTGGGGAGAATTAGATAGTAAAAAATATTAGTTTTCGACTCTACAAGATAAATCTGATTGCAATATAAAATTATTACATATATAAAATTATCGATATTTCCATATATCGATATTTTAATGAATTTTCGACCCTAATTCAAACTTAGTGTGAACTAAAACTCAAAATTGTTACATAGTGAAAATTTAGTTTTGTAACATTCAGCAGTTGCCATCAAGAAGTATGCCGTATGAATTTAGAAAATTACAAAAATCGTGTTATTGTCTTGTAATAGAATAGTATTACAATTTCCTCATATTATTCAAGTTGTGAATCTTATTTGTAGTTAGTTTTTCCTTATAGGTATATCTTACTACATACATTTACGTATTTTGTGCTCTTATCATTATTCTAGTAAGTTTAATATAATGTATTGGAGCATTTACGCCAAACTTATAAAAGTTACGGCAGTTAATCAAAGCATAAAAGTTTGTTAAGAATGTAGGAGTTAGAAACTGTAAGGTTGATTGTCATTCTCAATACACATATCGCATTGCTTCCGGGTAGAATTTTGTCCGTCCGAATGTAATAGTATCGATTCGTGAACGGAAATGACTGTGACACTACTGAGAAGCTGCTTTCGGATTTTGTGTTTTTGACAGGATAACTTCCGGTCACTGAGCGTGGGTTACTCTCTGTGCGGTTGACATATAATAGCAATATTGTCAGTGTTCTAGAGAGTGCAAATTATATCTGAAGTTATAAATCAATACACCATCATAGAAGTATACTGTGTGTAATTTCATTTTACTTGTATATACATAAGATTAATAGCCTGTGAGCTTGTCCGCGTTAAATTATCGTGACCGGTCAAACGATATATGGAGTTTATCAAATAGTATTTATATACACTTTTTTTTAATTTGCAGGTTACCGACACTCTTTTGTCAAAGAGTGTGTACCTCTAAAATCATTTTGTATATAATTTTATTCTATTGCTCCATTTGCGAATACGTCATTATGCATTGACATCTTTATTTAGAAAATATCGCTAGATCTTTAAATTAAGCGCATGTTTTTTTTTGTTAAATTATAATTTTCATCCAGTTTATTTTGTTAACATAGTGCTGAAATAAAATATGGCGCAATATTGCACATCTGTAAAGACACTTCACACTGTCCTGAACTTGTGGGTTATTAGATTTATGTACCTAATACTAACTTCTGCCCGCGACTTCGTCCGCATGGAATGGTTGCTTTGGGCTAACACTAATACGCAGCGCAAGCACTGAAAAGGACATAAATCCCCGATTTTGAAACATTATTCATTGGTGATGATATATATATATTACTAGCTGTTACCCGCGGCTCCGCACGCGCTTTTTTAAAATGTATTAATGTAATGCAAAAATTGTGAGTAGGTGTGTACATTACAGAAATGCTTTTTCAAGAACATCTGTAAGTACGACACGCACGCCGTCTACTGTAACATGTAATGTGTACATTAGATATGTAAATACTAACAGTGTATCGAATTGGATAGGATTTACCATTAGCAACGTACCTGGAACTTTAACCTAATATATATCACCGTCAGTGCTCACTTTCACTATATAAGAAAGTAATGAAAATTTTAAGCTATACATTATCAAACAATACGTGTTAAATCTTTTATTATATAGATATAACATACCCATATTGTCGATATAATTAAGTTATTCTTATACGTTGCTATAATTAATCACTGAGTTATGTAGACGAAAGCGCGGTAAGTATAACAAAATGCCCGCCAAATTGACCAAAAAGATTATATAATTCATATTACGTTCAGGTCTAACGTTATATCGCTTGCAAGATAATTTATGGTATTCGATAGTCGACCAGTCCAGAAAATCGAAGATATGAGAAGAATTTCACAAATTATTAACTTGGAAATTGGACATTTAATCACGATTCGTAACTGTTATTAAGAGAAGACTGCATTAGGAATGTTTCTAGTTCTGTAATGTACGGTTCGTGTCGGTACGCAACTAGAAAATCTTTACAATTTCTATAAAATTTAATATTCAATTGCGACCTCAATACAGTATGTTTAACTGAGAAATGATGAACTAGATGAAAATGTTATGATTGTAATTTTTTACGAGTATATTCTATAACGAATACGATTAATTATTTCATTTAAAATTAAACCTATTGATTCTATAAGCGAAGATACTTGTTAATGTTCAATGAATAATTCTTAATCAAGTAGTGATTAATCTCTTCAGTAATATGTCTCGTGGATGGGAATAACATTTGGTCTACAATTTATAACGATTTTGTTTTTAATTTGCCAAAATATTAAGTTGAATGTCGAGCAAGTTTGAAAATATTCTGTCAATCGAAAGCGATGTAATCGTTATAAATACGATTATATTGTAACAACTTTTCCTTTTTTTACTTATATACGTATATAATAATATATACCTATATAGTTTTTACTTTACTTTTACTTATATCATTGATTTATACAGATACTAACTCAGACGAAGAAACGTAAAATAAACATTTCATATACATTTAAAACATTTTATAAAAACCGTAGTTTATTAAATCTTTAATAACTTTATATTAATGAAGATATCATGATAATCTTCTAGATAGGAATCAAATATTTAAAAAAATAAACAAAGAATATGTTATCGAAATCTATTCAGTAGTTACTGTGTTACCTACTATAGTGTGTGTGACAGCTAACCTTTATCATTTTATCTACATATAAGATGGTACAATATTTTTTTATGTCTAGATTTAGCATTGAAACGAAAACAAACGAAATCCTTAAAGGTAAAAACCAAAACTTAAAAACGATCGCTGTGAATTTTGTTCTTCTATATACACTTCTCGAGATAAAGAAGTTTAAATCTAATGTTTTACCGACGGAGCTCTATAAATCTAATGAGAAAGGATCTAACGGTCTAAGAAACTAACGGAAAGTACAGATCTGTAATGTAATGGTACAAAAGAAGGCTGGTATTATCATAATGATAAGCTTCAGACAGCGAATTAATGAACATTCAAGTTGCATCCTATAATTTAGTTCACTTACATGACTTTTCATTTTCCTATACTAGATCTAAGTTTATTTTTGTTTTTCTTGGAACATTATAATTCGTACGTCAATCTGACCTCTAATTTAGACGTTCTAATATTAAAAAATAAGAACCCATTGCCAAAACTTCTCAAAGGTAATATGAGTAATGATTTATCGTAATCTCTTGAAGATACTTTCTATTGGCCCATTGCCAAGGGTTTTCCCGTTTGCGAATGGTGTTTCCAGTTTTTTTTTTATACTTCCCGTTCAAATTTTCTTACGTTTAGTCACGTACAACGAAATAAAAATTCAAATCTAATATTAAAATCTAGCTAAGAAACAAGAATTGATTCGTTCTTTTTACCAATTTAAATGTTGTTTTCAGTGAAACAATACTGAACGAGAATAAGAACATAGACTATATTCTGCTTCTCTTTTAGGAGTTAAGCAATAATGATAAAATTATAATTGAAAAATAATGTACTTTTCAAATCTGAATAAAATAATTTTGCATAGGGCTTTTTATAAGCTCGCTAGTTGAAAGCCCACAAGTTGAAAAGCTATAGCGAAGCATCAAGCATGAATCTTTAACGCAATATTCGAGCACGTTATTTTTTAATCATATTTTGATTTATTAAACTTTAGAATCGATTTTAGTTAACTTGTTCAGGGTTCTACGTCATAAACTTAATAAACCCAAATGGAATATACAGATCCATTCTTTTATACATTATTTCCACACTTTATAAGTTTTAATGTTTGACCACAATCTCATCTGAAATAAAAAAAAATAATTACGACCGTAAACTAAGATGGTAAACACGCCAAACCTAGTGGAGACTGGCTCCCAAGTGCAGCTGTCGGAATTCGCCGACAACTTGAGGGTGGTAGCTAGCGGGCGGCGGAATTAGAGAAAACCTACCATCATGCTATGATTTTATCACGTTGTTTTCCTTCATCGGAAGCTCTAACCAGTTGCAAGGATTTTAATCTACGTTCATCGACGCTGTGTCCGAACACGCTATCAACTAAGCCATCATCACTATAATGGCTCTTAAGCAATTAAATAATTAGTTGACAACGCCTTAACACTTTGAAATGTCACAAAATTATTATAAAAATTATAAGGGATACACCTAGAGAGATGGAGACCATGTAACTAGAAAAGTTTTGACTATGATGGTGGATGGTGGATGGATATACGAGTAGAGGAAGACCGAAAAAAGTATGGATGGAATGTGTGAAAAAGGTGGGAATACTGAGATGACATCTGATAGGCGAGAGTGGAGAAGGAAAACATGTTGTGCCGACCCTACTTAGGTGGGATAAGGGTAAGAAGATGATAATGATAAGTGATATACCTACTTTTCTATAAAAAAAATTGTATTTTCTAACTGTGTAACACATTCTTTGTCATTTAAGGTTCCCTTGCAGATATGCTCGTCTTTCATAATAACGGGGCCCAAGACCACGATCACTTCAAGGGCCTCAAAATTTAATCAAACTGAACAATTTTTCGATAACACGAAAATAACTGTATTGAATAATATTTATAAAAACCAAGTAAAACGGACACTTTTTTTTCAAAAACATATAATTTTAACTGGATGGGATTGCGCAGACGAATGGATATCTAAGCCTGGGCATCATGAGCTTATAGGTATATATACAAAGATGATCTTATTTCACAGAGAATCATTAATTATATTACCCGAACCTATGCCGATGGGCGGAATAATCAAACACGCTACCAAATAGCCACACGCTTCAAAATTTAGAATGAGTATTAAAGTAACACTGCATCTCGAAAAATATTAAGATACAGTTTGTTATTTAGCAACACTTTATTGTGCTAATTTAATGCACAAACAAACCGACAAATTGATAGATGGAGCAATATGTTATCATGTTTCTAGTACTAGTACGTACGTCACAGGTCTGTGATGGCCTCGTGTAAATAGATGTGGAATACTACATGATCGATAATTTTGATTAAATTTATACTCCTATTCTTACGGAGTACATAATCTTACAGAGTCAATACTCTGTGGAAGGTCTGGTGGAGTATTATTTGCAGACTTATTTCTGATACAAAACAGCAATGCTTCCTTTGCTAAACTCTACAGACTTAAAAGTGGTTGGGTTCGTTCACAGACTATAAGCAGTTCTGCCTTATTCTTCACGAGTATATAGATTTGTGACTGACTCCAAATAAATAAATGACTGCACCTGCACTGAATAGTGTAAACAGCATATTAACACGCCTGTTACGTACTATGAAGATGCAATTATACATTACGATCGCCATATATCAGACCACGATGCTGAGTACAATCTAATTCCGTAGAGGTTTTATTATAATCTATTAGTTATATTACTAATTGCTTAAAAGTTAGTTAGTTAGTTGGTATTCTATACTAAATTATAAATAAGTTTACCTCAACTGATAAAACATAAGGAAGTGGAAAAACAAACGCGTCTATTGGCCCCCGCTGTAATATTTTAGCATAAATATTGGCACAAGGTTACCGTCTGTGTACCCATATATGATAATGACGTGTTCGGCCAACAGAAAAATTTCTATATAATAAGATGACAAAACGTGTTAGTCCATTGGGTCAACGACCTATCGAAATTCAAGGTAATAATAAATTATAATAACAATAAAATTATTATACTTTTAAATTACTTAGAAATACATAGGTTTTTTTAATACGATAAAAACATTACTTTCTTTTATGTGATTGTTTATTTTAATGTTGGAACATGTATTTAACTTTATTGCAATAATATTGCGAATAAAACTTTCAAAATATTGTCACTTTACTCACCGAATGAGTTTCAGGTTTTCTTTCGTTGTTGATGAAATGAACTCCAGCCGCATTGTTCTTTGGGGAATTTGGTTTACCAAAAATCATCTCAATTAGACCCGGGTTCAAAGAATCGTTGACCCTGAGGGACTCCTTCGGAGTCTCGTTGATGACTTCTAATGTTGTGTGATTGTTCGACATTTTACAAGCCCACGTATAATTTAACTAATTAATATGAAATACAATTATTTACTATTAATTATATTATAGTTTATTTTGTAAAGTTTTTACTAAAGCCTCTGATTGTCTCGACCGAGAGAATACGCGTACGTACGCGCCGGCTGCGTGTTCCGGTTAGACTGGCTATTATTTTCGCGTAAATTTACTTTTGCACAACACAGTACTAATTACTTGATCTCTAAAAATATCTCATTTACTACGAAACTTGCTTCTATTAAAAAGTTATCGTTACGTCATTAGGGACATTTTTCCTGTACGTACAATTCTCTTCTCAAGTTTTCGCGGTACAAAATTAGTGCTACCAGTTGTAAATTAAATAAAATTTGTATTCAAATATTAGATCTTGTTAATTTATAATTAGACATTAAAACTAAAAAAAAATTTGATTTCCCATTTATTGGTTAATGTAGCCGACGTAGAGTTGATAGACATTAGTTAATTCTTAGTACTAATATTTCTGTGTATTATAGTTTTTTTAATTCATTTGAACTCGGTAATACTCAGAAAACGAGATCATAAAAATGAGATGATTATTTAGAAAACATCGTAGAGTTATAATGATGATGACATGACATGACATGATACAACGCGGAATCTAGTCATATGTATAATCATAACCAAAGAGTGTAAATTAATTCAAAGGAAATTTTATTCTTTATTTCAATTACAAGCTTAAATTAATCCATAACGATTCGACTTTATCATCTATTTTTGGTATGATTTACAGAATTATTGTATATTTATTTTATTTTATGTTCTTTACATACTTTTTATTTTAAAACTAACTGTGCCCGCGACTTCGTCCGCGTGGAACATTATTCAAAACCAGTTATTAAAAATAAAACCATCTGAATGTGTTAAGTCCATTTACATGCTATACTACTTTTTTCTCGTACTTACGTCGCGTCGTCATTAAACTTACAATCACTTTTGATAGAGTGAACCGATTTTAATGAAACAAAATCTAAATGTCACTTGAGGATATGTTTTATGATTCTTTTGGCAAGGTTTTATCGTGAACGCAGTACTTTAGCAATGATGCGTGATTTTATTACTTATTCCTAGACACCTGCAGCAATAACAAATCAATCAGCAATTTTTACAAAAATCTAAGGAGTACAGACATATCAAATTTACATTCTTATTATATGTATATATATATATATATATATATATATATTAGGGTGGTTTTTTTTTGCGACTATTTTTTTTTCTTTACTCCATTGACGGAATATCGTTCGAACTATTAAATAAAAAAATCCCACCAAAGGACGGCTCTTAATTCCAATTTTAAGTACTCGCTAAATGAATTTAAAATTTTCTCATTTAATTAACACGTAAAAATAATGTTTTTTGCTTAAAATATTTATAGCTTGGAGACATTTCATCAAAATTCTTTGACCATAGAAAGAAATTGTAGAGGGATCCTTCTTCTTCAAAAGCCCTAGTAGCAAATATTTAATCTTTGATGTATCTGGTCAGTAAAAAATTTTATAGTCGATTTTCACTCAAAAAAAAAAATAGTCGCAAAAAAAAAACCACCCTAATATATATATATACATTTAGCTCGCATTATAGGCTAGGCTAGGCAAATTAATCTCCGATTCGGTCGGAGAGCGTACATTATACGGAATCCTGTTTTGTCTGATTAAAGGCAGCGGGTGATACACTGTGAACTTTTAGTGAATACGAGTTTCATATAGCCCTCTTGATTTCATGCATGTCCGGCGCATGCAAGAGAGTAGTCGTAATGAGTTTTGTAACTGAAAAAAGTTTTCAGCTAAGTGGTTGCGTTGAATAAAGAAGCACATTCAATGACACTGAAGTTTAGAGGGGACAATATATTAAAAATAGTCGAACACAAGAAAATTTGCTTAATTCTGAAAAGAATAGCTACGACATTTTTACTTTGTATTCCATACGTATATTCGAAAAATAAATTAAGTTCTACAAAAACTTTCCACAATAGCAATTTAATTGAAATCTTTAATTGGAATTTTTGATAAGAAGTATCTCTGAATCGACGCGTGTTCTTCGTCCATCTTATTTTAATCAAAGTCAAATTCATGTTATTTTATACTTCAAAATACTACATTGTTTAATCATTTCACTTCTTTGAGTATGTACTGAACTTATTCTAATTGTCTTATTTATTAAATATTACGCAAGAACAATTCACGGAAATGATGAAATATTTGTAAAAATCTGAGAACGTAATGATATTGATGTTGTTTCAGTTACGCACGCATGTAACCGTCATGCTTCAGTATACCTTCATATTTCAGTGATATTACGAAATATAATCGAATCGTCGTTCTCTTGATATAGTACAAGTGCTCATGACACAATAGTTATCAAAGTAGGAGTATTTAGACAAGTGACATTATTAATCACATCAAAATGTAGTTCTTGTTTTTGGAAAAGTAATATTTTGTAGTGACGATAAAGAATTTATAACCTTCGACGGTGTTACTGCCCCAGTTCCACATTTCGAACCCGAAGTAGTAGGTGCTTGCATCACTCTCTATGTTCCGTTAAGAAGATTATTTATTATTCAATATATTCTATATCTATTATATTATAAAAGAAGATTTTCGAAGTGAAACTCTGAAATTCTGAACTGCAACATTTTGTGTGATAAAAAGTGGTGGAGGTAAACACTGTATTGGGTAGAGTGGGAGCAGTGTCTCGCTAGACTTCGAGTGTTGGAGAGCATTGAGATATACGCTCTTCTCGCATTCTTTTTGAAAGTTTGAATTCTACCGCATGTGAACTATACACATTTTTTATTTTATTAAGTTTTCTATTTTAATCACATATTTAAGGTAATCTAAGAAGGTTGTCGGGTCACAAGTTCTGCTAACGAAACACCGTGATAAGTGCTTTATAGCAGACTGAGTGAGTGAGTACGATGTGCTGTGAGTCATGCAAGAGCATGCAAGCTATGACTTGTTAGTCTGGCTTTATCTGAAGCCTGCCTTGCCTTACCTAACACTCTCATGCCAAAAATTTGTCAACAAGAATCCTGTTCCGACAGTAGCACTGTTCCTCTTCTAGGCTTATAGGTAAAGCATTGATTCTCGGCTCGTTTTATTCAAGTCACTCTCTTTTCTATATTAAGCTTTATCTATCTATTTACTTTCTGTTATCTTGAATTTTCATCACGATATTTTTGCTTACTAAAATTCCAGGCTTCTTTGTGATTTGAACTAACACTATATATCAGTACGTGCGAAATCGCCATCGTTAAACTATCATCGCTCTAAAAGTAAATATATTGAATCATTAATTGATATTAGAACTCAAACTGCAAAAAATCCATTATACGATACGCTTCCCCGTCAATTATTAGTCATGCGGTACTCCCCTGCTCTTACATGCAATATCCGTCGATTACAGGATTTTTTTTAATTTTTAGCATAACTTAGATACATCTGTGAGTCATATGAGACATAACAAGTGAAAAATAATTCACAGAGGCCTTATTTAAGTAAATTCTGTTGGTTGTAATTCATAGATGTCGAGAAGTTTGTTTACTGAACTATCGATTAGTTTTCCGCAGGTTTAAACCCAAATATTACTTCGGAATTCACGTATATACTTGTATACTAAATTAAATAAGTAACACTACCGGCGGTGAAGGAAATCATCGTAACCAATCCTGAAAAATGTTCTTGTAATACCAGCGTATGTTGGAAAAATATAGGAGAGTAGATGTTGTGGTGTTTATGCCTGTACCTTCTCTCGGAAAGCCTTAGACCGCACAAAAAAACTCTTAAATGTTGACGTGTAGGTTCCAATGTTGCAAGGAGTAGATCGGTAATCAGAATGTAATATATCCTGGCATAGTACGGCTTCTTAAGTTTCGTTCAGTTAACACTATCAAGTATCGATGGATGCATAAGAACTAAACTCTCAAACTAGGTTACCTTCTTGCGTTTACCACAGGCCACTGTTTTAGTAGGAACACTGACCTAAGTATTACACGTCATCGCTGGTGCAGCTGCACTAAAGTAAAAACGAGCATGAGTGAGGTTTTGAAAATCCATTTATCGGAGACAAAATAGTTTTGTTTTAATTGTTTATACGATTTAGCATTTGGTCATAATCTCGAGCAATGCTAGTTGTTGCTAAGTATCCATGTATCTCAAAATAAGACTTTAATCTGAATAAAATTGCATCTTAAATGCTCATTTTTTTTCTTATTTACGCGGGGAAATCCTTTATGGATACGCCACCCTCTCGGGGGAGAGAGCGGGTTATGTCCGACTCGCACGGACTAAAACCCCACGGTGTACCGTCCGCCGCATGGTAGGGGCGGCCAGGGATCAAACCTGCTGTCTTCCTGAGAAACCGCCCCTGCGGCAGCCTGGCGAGTGAACGCCAGGCTTCGTCCTACTATAGAGAGACTACTGGGTACACAACCAGTCGTCTCCCCTCGTCAGCCTCACCTTTGCAATGACCCATCTCCTCAGGCTCGGCTCGAATCTTAAATGCACCTTTTTTTTTTTTTTTTTTTTTTAACGTGGGGAAATCCCTTATGGATACCCACCCTCCCGGGGGAGAGAGTGGGTTATGTCCGACTCGCACGGACTAAAACCCCACGGTGTACCGACAGACCGTTGTGTGGGGGCGGCAAGGGATCGTTCACGCTAATCAACCTTGTAGAGCCGCCCCCACTGTCCGCCCGGCGGAAGGTGACCGCCGGGCTCCTACCTATAGAGGGACAGACCGGGTACACACCGGCTGTCCCCCCTCGTCCGCCGGACCTGTGCAATGAGGAGATGGGCCCCCCGGTCCACCCCCTCAGGTCCGGCTACGGTGGCGGGAGGAGTTGGGCGAATCGCCGCCTCCTCCCGCCTGTCCTCCTTTGGCGGAGAGGGCCACTTTGAGGATCTGCCTCGCGGGCCCTCTCCGCCTCCTCCTTCTGCGAGATGACGTCCTCGCAGAAGGAGGACATCGCTCGCCACGCCTGTTCGCTGCCGAGCATGGCCGAGACCACGCTCGGCAGCGACAAGTCAGGTCCTACCACCGCCGCCAGAATGCGGCGCTGCTCCCCCCACGCAGCACACTCAGACAGAGTGTGCTGCGCGGTATCTTCGTCAGCGCCGCACTCGTGACAGGCGGCGGTCGGCTCCCTGCGTGCGATCCGGTGCAGGTACCACCCGAAACAACCGTGTCCGGTGAGTACCTGCACCAGTCGGAACGTCAGGGAGCCCCACTCCCTATCTATCCACGCCCGCAGGACCGGGCGGACGGCGTCTACGGTAAACCGCCCGAAACGCTCGTCCGCCAGGTCCTGCTGCCATCTTTCGACGGCGTCTCCTCTGAGACGCCGTCTCTCCGCCTCTACTTCCCTGGGAGCCGGAGGCTCCCCCCTTCGTTTTCTCGCCGCCGTGAATTGGTACACGGCGGCGAGAACTCCTGCCTCCAGCTCCCAGGGCAGGGAGCCGGCGAGCACAAAGGCCGCCGCCGAGGACACCGTGCGGTACGCCCGGATCGCCCTCAGTGCCATCGTGCGCTGCGCATTACGCAGCGTGCGCACGTTGGCGGCACCGAGGGCGTCGGCCCACACCGGTGCCCCGTAGGCGGCCATCGCCCGCACGACTCCCATGTAGAGTCGGCGGCACCCGGCACCCGGCCCCCCTATGTTGGGGAGCAACCGGCCGAGTGCCGCCGCCGCCCCAGCAATTCGCGGTCCGAGCCCCGCGAAATGGGGCTCGAACCGCCAGCGCCCGTCCAGGGTGAGGCCCAGATATTTCATCTGGGTCCCCACCCTGATCCGGGCGCCCTCCACCACAATGTGGGCCCCAGGTGGTGGCCCCCGCCGAGGCCCATGGAAAAGTAGGGCCTCGGTCTTCTCGAGGGCCACTCTGAGGCCCAACCTCCTTATGCGCCTGACCACGAGGGTTGTGGCCATCGTGACCAGGCGCTCCACCTCCCTCCACTCCCCCCCCCGGGCTACGACTAGGGTGTCGTCCGCGTAACATATGACGCGTGCCCCATATGGGAGCACGCCGCGGAGCACCCAGTCGTAGCCCATGTTCCACAGGAGCGGCCCCAATGCCGACCCCTGTGGAACCCCTCGCCGTGTGGCCCGCCTGACCATACGGCCGTCGCCGTCGACATAGGCGACCTCCCTGCCCTCCAGGTACGCCTCCAACACCCGCCGCAGGTACGGGGGCACTCCGAAATATCGGAGCGCCTCCCGTATGACGCCATGCGGCAGGGTGTTGAAGGCGTTGGCGATGTCGAGTGACACCGCCAAAACCCTCTCCCCCTGGGAGGTCGCCTCTGCCGACAGCGACTTCAGGAGGCACAGGGCGTCCACTGTCGAACGCCCTGTCCGGAAGCCATACTGCGCGTCCGCCAGGTTCGGCCCCACGCCCTCTAGGTGCTGGACGACCCGGGAGGAGATGATCCTCTCCAGCACCTTCCCGGCGTCGTCCAGCAGGACGAGGGGCCGATACGCGGACGCGCAGTCTGGAGGGCGGCCTGCCTTCGCCATCAGGCAGAGCCGCCCAAGCTTCCAGGGCTTCGGGAACTGCCCGACCGCAAGACACCGGTCGAACAGCTCCCGAAGCCACCCCCCTAGCTGGCCCAACGCAAGGCCGAGCACCCGGCCCGGGACCCCATCAGGGCCGGGCGCTCTACGCCGGCTGAGGAGGCGCTCGACTGCCCTCCCCATCTCCTCCTCCGTTATCGGAGGAGGGGGACCGTCGCGCACCTCCTCGACTACCTCGCGAGGCGGAGGCATGGGAGGAGCCGGTAGCATCGGAGGGTCGGGGAATAGCTCTCCCACGACCCTCGCTACCACCTCCGGCCGGAGGGTCTCCGTCGCCGGGGGCGCCCATGATCGCAACTTCTTGCGCACGATCCGGTATGGGCGCCCCCAAGGATCCCCCTCCAGCGTCTGGAGCAGCTCCTCCCACGCTGCTTCTTTCGCCCGGCTGATGGCAGCCTGCAGGGTCTTCCTGCACTCCCTGTAGCTGCCATACAGCCGGGCCTCCGCCTCCGGGTCCCGGTGCCGGCGTCGGCGGCGGCGCCCGAACAGCCGCCGGGCCGCGGAGCAGGCCGCTCGGA
This sequence comes from Antheraea yamamai, assembly GCA_036509395.1. NCBI lineage: Eukaryota > Metazoa > Arthropoda > Insecta > Lepidoptera > Saturniidae > Antheraea > Antheraea yamamai. The sequence continues at coordinate 20,410,626 of AP028441.1, forward strand.
GATCGGCGATCTCCGGCGACCACCAGTACACCGCCCGTTTGTCTGGGCGGTGTACGCTCCGCGGCATCGACGCGTCGCAAACCTCCGTGAGGGCTGCACGGAGGCGGGCTGCGGACGCGTCGACATCAGCCCCTGTGGGGGGGAGCATGGCCCAGGCCTGGACGATGGCCGCCTCTTCCGCTAATTCACGGTTGAGGCGGCTCATCGCCCAACAGGGGAACTTCGCGCCCCTCCGGGGGCGGGTGCCACTTCCGGCTTGGGAGGTGGAGACCTCGAACCTGATGTATCGGTGGTCCGATAAGGTCTCCACCTCCTCCAGCACCCTCCACCCCCGGACACGGCGTGCGACGGACGGGGTGGCGAACGAGACGTCCACCACTGACGTCCCGTTCCATCGCACGCACGTGGGGACGCTCCCCTGGTTGAGGAGGGACAGCCCCAACTCGGCTGCCCACTCCTCAACGGCCATGCCCCTCAGGTCCGTGACTGCCGCTCCCCAGGTCCTCGACTTAGCATTCAAGTCCCCCATGAGGACCACGGGGAGCGGCGACAGCCGTCTGACAGCCCCCTGCAGGGAGCCGAGGTACGCCTCGAACTCCCTCAGGGGCTTGTTAGGGGAGAAGTACGCCCCCACAATGGCGTACTCTCCCCAGACGGCCGTCACGAACCCGGCCCCTCTTTCTCTTGCCGCCAGGGACGAACCTCGACCCGCCACGATCGCCACGGAGCCGTTCCGGTCCCCAGCCCACTGCGGCTGGGAGGGAACGAAGTAGGGCTCCGTGGCGACCGCGAGCCCGATACCCCACTCCGCCACTGACTGCACGAGGAGATCCTGTGCAGCGGCGGAGTGGTTGAGGTTCGCCTGGAGGAAATTGCATATGGACCAATCCATTATTGGTCCATTGCAATTTCCTCCTGCCTGGCGGCCACCACCCTTGGACCTGTGCCCACAACCGGGAGGTCCCTACCCTTGGTGGTGGGGGGCCTGCAATTTCGGCTCCCCATCACGTGCCCTGAGGGCCTCCCGGCGTCGGCACATACGGCGCAGCGGGCCACCTCCGCTTTACATTCGGCCGTTTTATGGCCCGCCGCACCGCAGCGGTAACAGCCATCCCCCCTGCTGGACGAGGAGGGGCACGTGGGGCGGGTGTGCCCCAAACCCATACACTTAAAGCAGCGTAGGGGCTTCTCGTCCAGCAGGTGGACGCGCACGACGCTCCATCCGACCAGGAGCTTGCCGGCCTGGACAAGCTCCTTGGCCGCCGCCGCGGGGAGCGTCACATGGACTGCGCCGAGGCCCCCCCAGTTCCGCTTTATTTCGCCGACCTTCAGGTCGGCGACCCTGCAGCCGGCCTTCGCCGCCACGACCGTCCCAATCTCAAGGGTGGACACCGAATCGTCCAGCCCGACGATCCGGATGTCCGCCCTCTTTGTAGGTACGACGACCGTGGCGATGTCGGCCAGCGCCACCTTGAGCTCCCGGGCCAGTTCGGCGGCTTTCTCTTTCGTCTGCCCCGGGAGCTCAATTTTCCGGGCTCCCGTGGCCGTTTGCCGGACCCGGACCTCCCCGACGCCTATGTCCGGCAGGGCCACGGCTTCCCGCGCCTTCACCAGGACCTCCCTGTATCCTATCCCCCTGTCGGCTGCGGTATCCTGCAGCGTCACAACAACTGCAGCCGATTGGGGGACGGATGGCAGTTTCGGCCCTGGTGGCTTCGCCTGCGGCTTTGGGGGCGCCTTCGGGGGCGCCGCGGCGGCCGCGGAGGCCTTGGGCTGTGAAGCAGGGACCGCCTTCTTCTTCCTGCCCACTACTTTGGTCCACTCCGTCCCAATTGTGGTAGTAGGGGCAGGAAGTTCAGCCCAGCTCATGCCCAGTGGTTGGGCGATCGGGGCCTGGGTCACCGGCGCCGGCCTCGTGGGTGGAGCCCCCGCTCCTCCCTTCTTTTTGTCCGCCGCCAGAGGGGGGCGAACTGGAGACTCTGGGGGGAGGCGTCTCGCCAGACTCTCCAGACGTGCGTTCAGCATGTTGCTGAACGACGTCTGGAGGGAGCGCTCGAGGCGAGCTACAGCCCCAGCGAGGGCCTCTTCCCACTGGAGTGTGGGAAGCTCCGTCGGTGCCATTGCGGGAGCAGGAGGAGGGGGCATCTGCCTCCTGGCGTTAGCCTCCTGCTTCCACGCCAGAGTCTCCGCCTTAAGGTCTTCGACCTGGCGGCGGAGATTCTTGATGTCCCTCTGGAGCTTCCGCGTCTCCTGAGACTCCGTGCGGTCTGCAAGGGCCTCCACCACTTCCCGCAGGGATTTCGCCGCTCCCTTCAGGACCTTGATACAAGGCCCCGACAGGTTTCGGGACTTTTTGACAGTCTCGAGGATTTCTGTCACCTTCACCCCGGCCAGAGCCTTCAACGTGAAGGCGTCAAGGTCCTCCACGTCAATAGGCTCTGCCTCAGAACTCCCGGCGGATCCCGCCTTGGAGCCGGCCTTTGAGCCGGCCTTGGATGATGGGGCAGCAATGGAGCCCGTAGCCGAGGCCTCCGACTCCGCCCCGCTCAAACTCCCGGCCAAGGCCCGATCAAACGATCCGTCAGCCTCGCCCAGGATGCCACGACCTCCGCCGACATTACGGCTGATTCGCCTCGCGGTCCCCCGCTGGAATTTACTTCCTTTGGGGGCGACACGCTCCTCTACCTCCGTGTCGGAATCAACCGACACACTCGCCCGTTTGGCAGTAATTTTTTTAGCTTTGGCACTCATGGCCTACTGGAGACCTTTACAGGGTCACCAGCACGCCAAGAGGCAAAGCAACAAGTCCGTTAAACACGCCAGGTAAATCAAGAAGCAAGAACACAGTCCGAGAAAAACAATCCAAGTCGAAAATGCAAGAAATCCACGTAAAACAAAAAAACAAGCCAAGTCAGATGAGTAAACTAGTCCGAAGTCCGTAAGTAAGCCAAAGTCAAGAAAAGAAACAAGAATCACCAAGTAGAAACACCCATATACAACCACACTGTACAAAACCATAAAAACTCATAAGAGTCCAGCTCTTAAATGCACCTGCCTTAACATAACTATAGATAACAGTACTTTTTGGACATGTGGGTGATAACTAACCAGGCTGTCATTAGAATAAGACTTAATACCGTTCTTTATGGTTTTATTACGGTGTTCTTTTTTACAAAAAACACAGTCTCATTGCAGAATTCGAACCTGCGTCTAGCGATGCGATGTCCGACAATGCTACCAATGAGCCATTATCGCTTCTTACCTTTGACGCAAATTATAATGAATAATATACAACTTTCTATCATTTTAATGCTGAAGGGATATATCTTCTTCTATACGTATAATAAGAATGTAAATCGAACGTATCTGTAGTTTTTCGATTTTCGTGAAAAAAAATTTTAGCAGATGTCTAGAAATTATCGTTACATAGTATAAAACAAAGTCCCCTACCGCGTCTGTCTATCTGTCTGTACGCGATAAACTCAAAAACTACCGAACGGATTTTCATGGGGTTTTCACGAGTGGATAGAGTGATTCATGAGGAAGGTTTTAGTATATAATTCGTCAAGGATTTTTTTATAATCAGGGCGGGACAACGTCTGCCGGGTCCGCTAGTAAGTAATAAAATACATTTCATTCCTTTTTTAGAAATGGTTGTCTCAGCGATCTCTGCCTGTATGTATGTATGTAATGTATTTTATTACTTATTCCTAGCATCTGCAACAATTTTTGAATATACCTATATATATATATATATATATACTAGCGGACCTGGCGGACGTTGTCCTGCCTTGATAATAAAAAATATAAATCCCAAAAGTCAACCGCAGCGCCACCTACCGGGTCCAATTGTGAATCTAAACCATTCTCGGATCCACTGGAACACGCACAAAAAATTTCATCAAAATCGGTCCAGTCGTTTAGGAGGAGTTCAGTCACATACACACGCACACAAGAAATATATATATTAAGATACTAGCGGACCGGGCGGACGTTGTCCTGCCTTGAAAACAAAAAAAATCCTAAAAGTCGATCGCAGCGCCACCTGCCGGGTCCAATTGTGAATCTAAACCATTCTCGAATCTCCACGAACACACACAAAAAATTTCATCAAAATCGGTCCAGTCGTTTAGGAGGAGTTCAGTCACATACACACGCACACAAGAAATATATATATTAAGATACTAGCGGACCGGGCGGACGTTGTCCTGCCTTGAAAACAAAAAAAAATCCTAAAAGTCGATCGCAGCGCCACCTGCCGGGTCCAATTGTGAATCTAAACCATTCTCGAATCTCCACGAACACACACAAAAAATTTCATCAAAATCGGTCCAGTCGTTTAGGAGGAGTTCAGTCACATACACACGCACACAAGAAATATATATATTAAGATATATACATACATATATATACATGACGATGGAAGATGCAGGACGAACGAAGTGTCGTTGCCTCTTTTTAACCGACTTCAAAAAAGGAGGAGGTTATCAATTCGACTGTATGTTTTTTTTTTTTTTTTTTTTTTATGTTTGTTACCTCATAACTTTGGACTGGGTGAACCGATTTTGATGATTCTTTTTTTATTTGAAAGCTGGTGCTTCCCGTGTGGTCCCATTTTAATTTGGTCCAGTTCCGACAACGGCATCCAGTGCAAAACCGTATAAGTTTTAAATTTGCATTAATTATGTAAACGACAAATAGACGAATAACTCAATATCACGCTAACCGATTTTGATGATTCATTTTTTATTGGAAAGGACGTACTTCAAGGGTAGTTTGACGAGAGTTTGGTTAGGTTCTGATTATCGGATCCGTGACAAAGTAAGAAAACTTTCAAGAAACGAGCCTACTCCTTTCTTAAGGGCCGGCAACGCATCTGTGTTTCCTCTCGTGTCGCAGGTGGCCATGGGCGGCCGTGATCACTTACCATCAGGTGACCCGTATGTTCGTTTGCCACCAATATTATAAAAAAAACTCTTCAATTCTTAGGAGCCTATTGTGCTTATGTTCGTTGCTGTGTTGCAACATGATGCAAGCATTGTAATTACATTACTTAAGGTGTATTATGTGTGAAGCGATGGTAGCCGAGTTGGTGGTAGAAAAAACTATCGCGGATTATTGATAAGGTTGCGTTCGTACCAAACGTTACTTATTGTACAACCAATTGAAATCATATCGCATACCATACCGATCGATACCATACCGCAAAAATGCGCATATTTTAATATACTTAAGGCGGAACGGAGTTCTCGGGCACTGCTAGTAAAATATATTTATGTACACAAAAAATGGAAAAATAAAGTAAATTTTCAAAAAAAAGTATTAACCGACTTCAATATCAATCAAAAACCCATAAGGCACTAAAAAGCGGAAAATAAATAGTTTATCAAATTAACCAAATTAAATAAAACATATGAATATGTGTGCTACCTAGAGATATATTAGAAGTCGGTGCCAACTGAAAATCGTATCATCTACATAGATACAAAAAGTTTAAGTTCACTCTCGCGTCTCTGTAATACATTTCTACCTGGAACAAATTTGAAATTTCGGTTGGCACCGACTTCCAATACATCTCTAGGTAGCACACATTCATATGTTTTATTTAATTTGGTTAATTTGATAAACTATTTATTTTCCGCTTTTTAGTGCCTTATGGGTTTTTGATTGATATTGAAGTCGGTTAATACTTTTTTTTGAAAATTTACTTTATTAACCGACTTCAAAAAAAGGAGGAGGTTATCAATTCGACTGTATTTTTTTTTTTTTATGTTTGTTACCTTATAACTTTGGACTGGGTGAACGAACCGATTTTGATGATTCTTTTTTTATTTGAAAGCTGGTACTTCCCGTGTAGTCCCATTTCAATTTGGTCCAGTTCCGACAACGGCATCCAGTGCAAAACCGTATAAGTTTTAAATTTGCATTAATTATGTAAACGACAAATAGACGAATAACTCAATATCACGCTAACCGATTTTGATGATTCATTTTTTATTGGAAAGGACGTACTTCAAGGGTAGTTTGACGAGAGTTTGGTTAGGTTCTGATTATCGGATCCGTGACAAAGTAAGAAAACTTTCAAGAAACGAGCCTACTCCTTTCTTAAGGGCCGGCAACGCATCTGTGTTTCCTCTCGTGTCGCAGGTGGCCATGGGCGGCCGTGATCACTTACCATCAGGTGACCCGTATGTTCGTTTGCCACCAATATTATAAAAAAAACTCTTCAATTCTTAGGAGCCTATTGTGCTTATGTTCGTTGCTGTGTTGCAACATGATGCAAGCATTGTAATTACATTACTTAAGGTGTATTATGTGTGAAGCGATGGTAGCCGAGTTGGTGGTAGAAAAAACTATCGCGGATTATTGATAAGGTTGCGTTCGTACCAAACGTTACTTATTGTACAACCAATTGAAATCATATCGCATACCATACCGATCGATACCATACCGCAAAAATGCGCATATTTTAATATACTTAAGGCGGAACGGAGTTCTCGGGCACTGCTAGTAAAATATATTTATGTACACAAAAAATGGAAAAATAAAGTAAATTTTCAAAAAAAAGTATTAACCGACTTCAATATCAATCAAAAACCCATAAGGCACTAAAAAGCGGAAAATAAATAGTTTATCAAATTAACCAAATTAAATAAAACATATGAATATGTGTGCTACCTAGAGATATATTAGAAGTCGGTGCCAACTGAAAATCGTATCATCTACATAGATACAAAAAGTTTAAGTTCACTCTCGCGTCTCTGTAATACATTTCTACCTGGAACAAATTTGAAATTTCGGTTGGCACCGACTTCCAATACATCTCTAGGTAGCACACATTCATATGTTTTATTTAATTTGGTTAATTTGATAAACTATTTATTTTCCGCTTTTTAGTGCCTTATGGGTTTTTGATTGATATTGAAGTCGGTTAATACTTTTTTTTGAAAATTTACTTTATTAACCGACTTCAAAAAAAGGAGGAGGTTATCAATTCGACTGTATTTTTTTTTTTTATGTTTGTTACCTTATAACTTTGGACTGGGTGAACGAACCGATTTTGATGATTCTTTTTTTATTTGAAAGCTGGTACTTCCCGTGTAGTCCCATTTCAATTTGGTCCAGTTCCGACAACGGCATCCAGTGCAAAACCGTATAAGTTTTAAATTTGCATTAAGTATGTACACGATAAATAGACGAATAACTCAATATCACGCTAACCGATTTCGATGATTCATTTTTTATTGGAAACGATGTACTTCAAGGGTAATTTGATGAGAATTTGGTTAGGTTCTGATCATGGGATCCGTGACAAAGTAAGAAAACTTTCATGAAACGAGCCTACTCCTTTCTTAAGGGCCGGCAACGCATCTGTGTTTCCTCTCGTGTCGCAGGTGTCCATGGGCGGCCGTGATCACTTACCATCAGGTGACCCGTATGTTCGTTTGCCACCAATATTATAAAAAAAAACTCTTCAATTCTTAGAAGCCTATTGTGCTTATGTTCGTTGCTGTGTTGCAACATGACGCAAGCATTGTAATTACATTACTTAAGGTGTATTATGTGTGAAGCGATGGTAGCCGAGTTGGTGGTAGAAACTATCGCGGATTATTGATAAGGTTGCGTTCGTACCAAACGTTACTTATTGTACAACCAATTGAAACCATATCGCATACCATACCGATAGATACCGTACCGCAAAAATGCGCATATTTTAATTTACTTAAGGCGGAACGGAGTTCGCGGGCCTGCTAGTAAAATATATTTATGTACACTAAAAATGGAAAAATAAAGTAAATTTTCAAAAAAAAGTATTAACCGACTTCAATATCAATCAAAAACCCATAAGGCACTAAAAAGCGGAAAATAAATAGTTTATCAAATTAACCAAATTAAATAAAACATATGAATATGTGTGCTACCTAGAGATGTATTGGAAGTCGGTGCGAACCGAAAATCATATCATCTACATAGGTACAAAGTTTAAGTCGTCTCTGTAATACATTTCTACCTGGAACAAATTTGAAATTTCGGTTGATATTTCTTATATCGACAGGATTAATATCAGGTGTATATTGATTTAACATCGGCCGATTGACCATTTACGTATATTACCAATAATATTTAAAAAATTGCTTGCATTTTTAGTTCAGCGTAAAAATATCAACGGACGAGGAATGTAAATATCGTGAGGATATTGATACATTTAAAAATACTAGCACATACGGAGAAACTAGAAAATTGTATATTTCTCTTTATTTACAGTCGCCAATAAAAATCAAATACGTTATTCAATTTAGGCCTTGAGAAAGCGCGAAGGAACGTCAATATTACCACAGGTTCAGAAAACAACCCAGTCACCAAGAAAAAGAATTTGCGATTGGAGATTGGTGTGACAACTGAGTTACTACCTTGTCTATTTTATTTTCAAGTAACTGCTGTAATTATATAAAAATGATGTTTTCTGGTACTTGATATCGAGTTAAAAATTAAAATAATGTTTACCCCAGGAAAAGGTGAGACAGGAAAATTCTCAGGTCTGAATCCTGTATGGAAATCATACAACACACCATCTGCAATTATAAATAAAATAAAACAAACAGTATAATATAACCATAATAAAAAATATGTAAGTTGAAGCAATAATTTATTTGTTTTGCGCTCGGACTCAAATCTCCAACTAGTTCCCCAACGTGTACCAGCTTTCGGCAAAGACAGACATCTTGATAGAAATATAATATACTAGATCATTTTATAGATATCGTTTGTTTGATATTCCAAACATCTATCGTTTTGTATTGGCAATCGCGTTATAGAGTCAGTCGCTCTTATGAAGTTAGCGATCCGATCTGGTCCGAGAGTAACTGCAAAACATAACAATATTATATTAATGCTCACAAATTCCTTATTGTACCTATATACGAATACATGCATCTTATAAGAGTGTGACGATGAATGGATGACTTGTAGCGGGTTACATAGTTACAATCCTAAGATAATTATAGTGGAAATTTCAAAAAATGATTGCATAGATATTTTATAACTTTCCACATACATGATAATAAAAAAAAAATGTGAACATATTTCTTCTTTTTCCTCACCTCTTCACTTCAAATATGGCTTTTTCATATAGAAACAATTTTCAATAGTAGAAACAACAACAATAACATATCCTGTTAAGGTTATAAACGTGATGGTTTGCCCGGGTGGTTGCACGTTTGATGTTTCCCAGTTATATATCTTATACATGTGAAAGTCAGTATAATATTATGATTTATAAAAATATTTTAAATTGGCCATGACGTAACTGTTTTTACTACAGCTGTAAGTTGGAAGAAATCCTGTCATATAAGAGCGATCTCGTCGTACGATGCATAAATGGTGATAATTACACAAATATGTCACTTTTTGTAAAAAAGGATGGCCGCAAATTTTTTATTTATCAATACCCGTAGCTGCCTCATTACTGTATTAACTTGAAAATTCGTCATTTTTAACCAAACGCAAACTTTATGGTGAAATATGAAAACATCTTAAGCTATTCAGACGTGCCTACTTCAAAAATAAACGGAAAACAAACCGCGAAAGCGTAGTGCAGGTTATACACTTGTTTTGTTTCTCGAATTGACTACACTATTGGTCTATCAAAACCTTCGATCAACAATCATCAAAACCTTACAACTTCACAGGACTACTTATACACGTGTTGAAATGGCAACCGACTTTATATGATACACTGATGCCAAAACTCCACACGAAACATATCTAATCAAGTATTTTTTATTTGGTTTAGATTACTACTGATTTCAGTAACAATATTGCTTGTATATTTTCTATCGCTTATGAGGTGACCGGGCAATGAATAATGAATGGGTGGGAGCTGGTACATGCAGGCCAATCACCGTAAGGAAAATCTGGTTCGTCGCCGTCCGACGTCCAAGGCCATTTACCGTCTTCCGTGCCGACGCCCTCATCGTTTAGTGAGTAATCGCCTTCCTTGTCTGAGTGCTCGTATTGGCCGCAATATCCTCCGGCTCCTGGAAACAATATTGTATGAAAATCAAAATTATTTTATTTAAGTTAGATCCCAAGAAGACGTTTATGAATGCCAAAATTACCACCGGTTCGAAAAATAACGTTTCAATCGTTTCTAGTGGATGCACAGAGAGTGAAGTTAATTCCAGACATTACCATAGTTCACATATTGATACACTCAATAATAGCGTTATGACACCAAAACCCGCTAGACGCTTAAACTTACAGTCCGGAAAATCGGTAATACACTTTGGGACTTTACTGTCTAGTAAAGAATTACCAGAAACCTGCTTTCATAATATTATAATGTGGCAAAATAGATCAGTCCACCGCACAAGTTCAATGCCAATCGGAAATCTGATATTTCAAGTTTAATTTACATAACTCCGGATATGATTAACATAAATGTATGTAATTAAATATGCAATGATTCCGTAAAACCATTTTAAATTCAGCTAAATACTCTACCACTTTTAAATCTAATTTGCACGATGTTCTCACATGTTAGTTAACAAAATGGATGGAATTTCTTTAGAAAAGTGTAGGACGAGATACAACTGGTGTGGTCATTTTTTGGCTTTAATGGAACGGTTTGTCTAAATTTAAAATTTTTGAAGTGCCAATTTCTCATAAAATTGTTGGTAGGAACTGTGAATTTGTCGAAAACATATTGATAAAAACAGGTCACTTCCGTCCCGAATGAGAAACGTCATCGCATTAGAATTATGAAGCTTGATTAGGATAGCGTTTAGAACCAGCCAGTGTGTTCAAAATCACCTTTCATTGTTTTATTTCTAACTCTTTCACAAATTACTTTCGATTAAAGCTGTGATTAACTATGATTACTAACATAATGACTTTGCTACCTAAACTGTCTATCAATTTTACCTATTTTTTTATGCAATTGGTGGCAAACAAACATGCGGTTCACCTGATTGTAAGTGATCACCGCCGTTCATGGCCAACTACGACACGAGGGGAATCATAAATGTGTTGCCTGAAGTTACTGTTGTTAATAAAAATGAAATAAAAAAGTCTTCATTATGAGAGCGACTTGAAAACATTAATCACATTATATTTCTGCTGTTCTTGTTACACTGCGACATATTTGTCGTAAGTCTTGGTATAATTATTTTGCTGAAAGAGGTAACGAAATAAAAGTAGCTGTGTAAATTTATCTACATTTTGTATATTTGATAAAACATAAAATAGTCTAGACAGCCATAAGAACATCTGACAGAAGTAAAAACTCAAAACAATGAAATCACTGTGAATGTGAATAAATTATACTGTGAATAACAATATTTAAATTTCAGGTTTTGTTGTTGAAATTATTAACACTAGTGTGGTTTAATTATAATTATATACATGTTTGTAAAGTCTATTAGTCACTCAAACGTATGATGAGGTGCAAAATATCAATATTATATATACACAGGCCCCTATACTACGCGTCGCTAGTCTAATGCAAGCCGCGCAAGCGCGATACGGTCGCGTTTATTAGCATGTCATCAGCCCGGTTACACATCAAACATTTGTATATATTTTAGCTTACTAATAGAACAAAATGTGTCAAAGTTGAATTATAGATATATACAAAGCCGATTTAAATAATCAAATATTTCTAAAAGAAATAAGACCATCTCAAATCAATTTCTAAAATATTCATAATTGCTAATTAATTATAGTGTAATCGATGATATTATAACTAAAAAGCTGCCTATAATATCACTGAGTATAACGATCTACAAATTAAGTGTTTCTGCAACTCCAGCCCCCCCTTTCCAGGCGTAACTTCTTACCAAACTATTATTTGGGAGTTTCTATAAGATTGTAGGAGCTTCGGCTCACTACTAGAATATTCCAGACTAACACGGACAGCGTAATAATAAGACTTGGAGATTGTAAAATAGACTGTGTATTAAAATTATCATAAAAGCTATTTATACAGACATGCGACATTTCATTTATATGTTCAATTGTTTGAACGATATTCTATTTACAATATTTACAAAAAGTTTCAGCCAGTCTGCCAGAGAGGATGACATTCTCGGTAGCTACATGATTCCCCCTCAAGCGAAGCGTACCGGCATCTTGATGCTTCGACCGGAACGAGTCTTCTGTAGGGTGATTGGCTCGGAAGTAGCGTTGCCTAGAGTGGTGCTTGGTTGATCCACTTTGTTGAAACCGTAGGCAGGTTTTAAACGATCGATGGATGCGATTGCTTCTCTAGTAGGCCATTGTAGTGAAAACTTTTGTAAAGTGCTTTGTAATGGAGGTTTGTTGAGAGTGACGACACGTAGGAAATGATATTTTAATGGCTGAAGATCTGCTTGAACGAAAAATTTTATTTTGTTAGTGATGCGTAGTCTAAATGAGTCTGTAGTCTCCGCAGACGTGAAATGTCTCCGTTTTTCTTCTTGGCGACAAAATGGGCTTGACCAGGGACAGTTGCTGGGTCTGAATAAGCCTCGATTCATCATGTGTTCCGTTTCGACAATTTCATCGCGATGTGGCGGTATTGTCGTGCACGGCAGTGTATCGTTTGACCAGTCGTTTCGATAAAGTGTTCGACGTTTTGATTCGAACGTAATTCATCGAAGTAAATGTTGGCGTACCTGGGAATTCAATATGTTGCGATTTGACAATCCAGGGTTGATACTGCGTGTGGTTTCGTGAACCGAGATGCGTGCAGGAACTTTGACTGAGAGTTTTGTCGTGCTATCAATAAGCTGTCGGCTTTCGAGATCGACGATCAGCTGATGATATAGAAGAAAATTGGCCCCGAGTATATGTTATCAGTCTAGTTGTAAGTGCTGTTCATACGGTACCAGTCTTCGATCACACCATTGCTTTGTGGGTGGTACGGCGTCGTATGCACTCGTTGACTGTTCGACTTCCTAGTGATGTGTTAGATGCGGTAGTTACGTTCCTCGCTGGTAGATTCCTGGCAGGGTAAAATGCATCGTCTTGCATTCTTGCCAAACCGTCGATGAGAGTAGCATCATGGTGACGGCGACGTAGTCTTGCAGGAATCTCGCGAGTGAAAATTGTAATAAGCTTGCGTTTACAGGAGAGGAATAACCGTTTCATAACTTGGCATCGTCCTTCCTGTGTTTTTTTCCGCGTGGTTACATCACTGTAGGTGCGGCGGCAATATCACGTGAGCGTGCGTGATAGTAGAACTCGGCATGACTTCGGATGATGAGGCTCCGATGTGCGGAAATTGCATCGCGGCGACGGCGTTAACGTTGTAGGAACCTCGTCAACATCATCTCTGGAGCGCGTAGAACGCGAGATCACCAAATGTAGGAGTCTGAACTAACTTCTGAACATTTTCCGTTGGAGCTTCGCATCCCACTGCTGTCACCGCCGAAGGTGCCTCGCGTCGTCGGGGTCACCAAATGTAGGAGCTTCGGCTCACTACTAGAATATTCCAGACTAACACGGACAGCGTAATAATAAGACTTGGAGATTGTAAAATAGACTGTGTATTAAAATTATCATAAAAGCTATTTATACAGACATGCGACATTTCATTTATATGTTCAATTGTTTGAACGATATTCTATTTACAATATTTACAAAAAGTTTCAGCCAGTCTGCCAGAGAGGATGACATTCTCGGTAGCTACAAGATTAAATTATTTTTCTCTAATCGGACAGCAAAAGAAAGGCATATAGATAGAATAGGATAGAATAATATAGTAGAATAACGCAAGTAAATCACATTTTAAAGCTGTACACGCCAAAATTATTACCTTGGTGTATGTACTTGCCTAATTATCAGTATATATGCGAACAATAGTGTATTGTATCCGACGACGTTAATTTGTGATGTATTTAATAATTATTGTAACTTTTATAATTGTTATATCAGAAGACGTAAGCAAAATTTATATAAGTCTCTGTTAAAAATCCTCTTTGGGTTTAATATACTAGCGGGCCCGGCAGCCGTTGCCCCGCCCTGATATTAAGAAAAACCTTAAATTATAATGAAAAACAAATTAAATACATCAACCTTCTTCGTGAATCACTCTACCTACTGGTGTAAACCGCATGAAAATCTGTTCAGTAATTTTTGAGTTTATCGCAAACAGACAGACAGACAGACAGAGGCGGCAGAGAACTTTTTTTTATACTATGTAATGAAATTTAAAAGAAAGACGTAGTATTCTGCTTATATAATATATACTAGTGTATAAAGTTGTAATAAAGTTATATGGAAGTAGTTTTGGCGGGATCTTCTAATGTCATGTAGTGGATTTAATATTTTATACATAGTCTTGTGTTATTTGGCTCTATAATTTTGTAAAGTTGGTGGTGTTTTACATAATATAGTTTGGTTATTGTACAGAACTGAAGTGGATCCGAAATCATACTGCGGAGAATACATTCTGACCTGCCACAAAAACTACCTGGTAAGTTCTTACAAGACGGCCACCATCTTGTTAGTTCACTGAAATGATCACAAGAAACTTGTAATATCATTGGCTACTCGACAATGGCAGTAATAATCGGGTAGAAGTTTGGTTGGCAAAAAGAAAATAAAGAAAGAAAGAAAGTAAACGTATATAATTTTGCAAATTTACTATTTTATTTGTAAATCGGCTAGTATATTGACTACAAATCAAACCTGGAAACTACAGACTCTTTGACAGTCGTTAGCAGAGTGATAATTGTTTTTATTTTTATGAACTGTATACTACTTATCTACGAAGTTATTTTTGGAAGTGAGACAATCATGTGTAATGTTGGTTTTGATTTGCCCAAATAATGTCTGTGGACTGTTACAAACACTTTACTGAGGCCAGATCGTATATAGTCTAGGAAACGATTGCTCATTTCGTAATAGCAGTAGTAATATATAGGTGATTCAACGTATTTAAATGCGTGCAGAACTTAGATCATTTATAACATTTTACAAGTTTTAGGTGAACCAATTACTTGGTAAGGATTACGGATCCAACCAACCACCCAACCAACCTATCGGACGAGAGCAACTAAAGATCATCATTGTAAGGATCTGGGAAAGACCTATATCCAGCAGTAGTCTCAATTCTATTTGAATGGATAATAGCACAGGTTATACTTCTATGAAATTTAATTTTAGTCTTATTCGTATTACCTTCATGATGCTTATCAGTGCCACCTGGTTCCAGAAGACCATCGTCGATGCCCGGGTACGGCGTTTCATCATTCGGTTTCTCTGCTTCGTCATCCAGATCATCAATCTCTGGTCCTGAATTAAATGAAATATTAATTCTTAATAATAATAACTTAGTATAGAATGTAGGCGTATCGACAAATGCTCTAAACGCGATGATTCATCTAATAAGTACTTCATAAAAAATCATGGCGTCGAGATAATCTAATGATACGAAGTTATATCCAAGCAAGGTCAAAGTAGAACGCGATAAAACGTCTATTTGCTCTTAACTTATACTAGTTGTTCCGGCGACTTCTTTTGCGTCGAATAGTTACTTTGGGCTAACACTAACACGCAGTGAAAGCTCTCAAAAGGAAAAAAAACACACGATTTTGAAACATCCTTCATTCGTTCTCTGCTCCTATTGGCCTTAGCATGATAATATATAGCTTTTCTCAATAAATGATCTATCTCACACTGACTGAATTTTTCAAAACAGACCAATAATTCTTGAGATTAGCGCGTTCACACAAACAAACAAACCCTCCAGCTTTATATCTTCTTTACATATAAATTTCTTCTGTACGTGTGTATGTCACTGAACTCCTCCTAAACGGCTAGACCGATTTTGTTGAAATTTTGTGTGCGTGTTCCAGTGGATCCGAGAATGGTTTACATTCACAATTGAACCCGGTAGGCGGCGCTGCGGTTAAATTTTAGATTTTTTATTTTATTATGAAGGCAGGACAACATCCGCCCGGCCCGCAAGTATTAGTATAGATTACTACTCTTCTCTCGTACTTAACTTGAGCTGTCATTCAAATTATAATAACTTTTGATAGAGAGGACCGATTTTAAAGAAACAAAGACTCAGTTACTCTCGAGGATATGCTTTATGTTTTCTTGGTAATGTTTTATTGTGAACCCAGTACTTTAGCAGTGATGGGTGTTCATACAAACAGACAGACAGACATTTCTAAAAATGATTGAAATGTATTTTATTGCTTATTCCTAGATAACAGCAACAATTTTTTTCACGAAAATCGAAAAAGTACAGACACTTTAGATTTACTTTCTTATTATATGTATAGATATCTAAGATGTATAGATGAGTATTGTGCAATGGATTATCAACTTATTTTCGTCAGATATCAATACAGGAATAAAATATTGGATCCTAGGTATTTAGACCACTACGGTGACCAGAAGAATCTAGATGAAAATTGTAATTATTTTTTAAGAATGGTAAAACCTTTGAAATCGCCTGTGTAACTATTATTGAGGCAAAGAAGTATTTTAACATATTCAAAAAGTGTATTTGGCAGAATTTAATTGTAGCAACGAGAATTTTCAATATCGATATCTTAAACATTTATTTATAAAACCTATAAGAATAATACCTCCTAATTCAATCTTATTGTAAACTAGCTGTGCCCGCAACTTCATCCGCGTGGAACCTTATGTAAAGAACACTGATTAATGAAGTTATCTGAATGTACTAAGTCCATTTACTTATCTATTTTTCTCTCGTACTTACGCCGCATTAAAATTACAATAACTTTTGATAGAGTGGACCGATTTTAATGAAACAAAGACGTTTTTTTTTATGTTCAGCTGGTTACGCGCTTGGCCACAATCTCACCTGATGGTAAGTGACGATGAGGCCGACGATGTATCGCGCTTACCCACAAGATGCCTGTTCACTCTATTCTTGAAGACTCCCAAGTTATAAGATGAAAAAGGAAGATAATAGATAAGCACAAAAAATCGGACGGAAAAATTTAAAAAAGCTAAATAACCAACTTAAAACAAAATGGAAGAAAAATGAAAAACAGCTAAAAAATGTCTCCGCCTACCCGCGGTGGAGGTGTTCTGACGAGAGGTGGCATTAGGCCACCTCACAAAAAAAAAAAAAAAGTTATAAGATGACGGGAAGACAGACGCCGGGAGTGAATTCCACTCCTTAAACGTACGTATAATGTGGAAGCAAAACGCTTCGTACGAATTACGGGAATATCAACCACGTAAGGGTGACGCCGTAGACCCTCACGGCGTCTAATCGTCCTCTGATGGAATAGGGACGATGGAATTATATTATGTAATTCCTCTGCCCACTCTCCAAAGTGTAACCAATAAAACACTGAGAGACAAGCCACTTTTCTTCGATGCTCTAAACTGAGCATTCTTGTCTCCCACAGCGCTTCGTCGCCGACAAGCCGACGAGCACGGTGCTCAGTGGAGTAAAGAGCGGTCAGCTGATATTTGGCTGATCCGTCACATAAGTGGCAGCAATATTCCACACATGAGCGTACTTGAGCTTAGTACAGACTGAGAAGCTGTTCTGATGTGAAATATCGCTTAACTTAGATAAAATGCTTATGATTTTCTAGGTGTGGTTTTATTATAAACCCAGTACTTTAGCAGTGATGCGTGTTCATACAAACAAACAGACAGACATTTCTAAAAATGATTGAAATGTATTCCATTTTATTGTTTAATTCATTTTCACTTTTTGTTTCATTTTTATATTTTTTTTTATTTCATGTGTGTTCTAAGCTTTATCCATGTGTAAACAGATATTTGGGCTTCAGTATAGAGAGTTTTCTTTCTACTTAATTCTTGTCTTTGTATCTGACTGTTGTGGTTTAATAGTTATGAATAAATAAATATTCACTGGCACACGGGTAGTTCCAACCCACCGCAGACTTATCAACTTAGTATGACTGTCCTTAATAGTGCGGTCCTTTCTCTAGTGTTCGGTTATAGCCGTTACAGGTACGTATAGTAGATTACACTTCTGTTTGTTATCCAATACCATAAAAAAATATAACGATAGCCTGGAAGAGAACTTTCTCTTTGTTTGAAAATAATGTCAGATATTTTACGTGAATCATATAAAAAATTCAGTATGTGTAATTTAAGTTCCGGGCTGTGTTTTTGTCACAATAAAAGTTCTAATTTCATGAAAATTCAAAGAAAAAAGTGTCATGAGATTACGACGATCGTGAAAGCACATTACAATGTGTTAGAAGTGCTGTATGTATATAAAGATTGGAAAAAAAAAATTACAGTTATTACCTGCCAGAGGTGGTTTCTGCTTTCTCTATCGGGTTCCAATAATAGTGGGCTCGGTTGCGCGTTGTTTCATGATTCGGCTTGTGATTGTTATTCTGTTGAAAATAACAGATTAAGTATTCAGGTCTAGCCATAACTTTATTTTATGATTCGATTGATGTAGTAACGTTATATCAAGCACAAGGAATCTAAAAACTACAATGATATGGATAATTGGCGATGGATTTTAAACTTCAGGGTGGTAGCTAGTCAGGAGGACTTAGAAAAGTCCTACCACCATACTATTGTTTCATATACATATTTTCAATACACAGACAGGATAGTCGCACAGTTTTATTATAGAGTTTACATTACAATATGCAACTTCGTAACAATAAAGCATAACGCATAAACATTTATGTAGTCACTCTGTATAGTACGCGTTCTCGCGACATAGCCTGCGCGTTCTGCGCTGCACTAATTAATAATTAATTAATTAGTAATTATACCTGAATTGTAGGTATTCAGATTTCATAATAGGGCTTTTAAAGATATTTACAAAATAGTAATCATTATTATTATTACATAGTATAAAACAAAGTCCCATACCGCGTCTGTCTGTCTGTCTGTTCGCGATAAACTCAAAAACTACTGAACGAATTTTCAAGCGGTTTTCACCAGTGGATAAAGTGATTCATGAGGAAAGTTTTGGTATATAATTTGTTAAGGATTTTTTTATAATCAAGGCGGGACAACGTCTGCCGGGCCCGGTAGTATATAATAGAATTAAGTATAACAGAATAAATACATAATGAGGGCAACTGTTTTTTTATGCCAAAAGGCAGCAAACAGGCAGACGGCCCATCTGATGTTAATGGTTACCGTCGCCTGTGGACGACTGCAACACCTGGAGCATCGCTGTTATGTTTCCGACCTTGAAGAGCGTGTTTTAACCCTTTTTTCAAAGCCCCATGTCATAACCCTGGGGTAATACTTTGGTAGGTAACTCATTCCACAACGACAAAGTGCGTATAATAAAGCTTCTAGAGAACCTTACGGTTGTTGCCATTTTGCTAGGCTGTAGGGTATGTGGGTGAGCAGCCAGCCAGCGGCGGGTTTTGCGAGTTTGGAACGGCGACGGGGGCACCATATCAAAGAGTTCTTCAGAACACTCCGTTATACATGCGATACAAGTTAGTTCAAAGTTGACAATAAACACGGTTATCAAAGTAAACACATTGGCAGTGATCCATATTTTGTTTGCCTGTACTACTGCAGACTTATCAGGGAGATAACGAAAAATCAACAATTCTTAAAGTAATTATGTATCGTAACTCACGGGTAACTCAAAATAATTTACTAATAACTAAATATTACTCGAAGATATCCTTTATGATTTTCTAGAAGAGGTTTTATCATGAACGCAGTATTTTAGCAGTGATACGTGTCCAAACAAAGAGACAGATAGACAGACATTTTTAAAAATGATTGAAATGTATTTTATTACTTACTGGCAGGCCCGGTGGACGTTGTTCCACTCTGATAATTAAAAAAACTTTGACAAATTATTAACTACGTCCCTCATGAATCACTCTGGTGAAAACCGGATGAAAATCCGTTCAGTACTAGTTTTTGAGTTTATCGCGAACAGCCATGACAGAGGACTTTATTTTTACTATGTAATGATTTCAACACCTGCAGGTTTTTTTTACGAAAATCGAAAAAGTCCAGACACTTTAAATTTACATTCTTATTATATTTATAGATTATATGTATAGATTTAGATATATCAGAAGATAACGATGCGATCTTCTTTATAAAACACTTCTCACATTGAGAGACTACAAACCTTCATTTACAAACACAACGTACACGCCGACTCAGAATAATAATGTGGGAATCAGACAAATCATTGTCTTGCGTCGGATAAGAGTCACAACTAAGCCATCATCGCTATAGTGTCCAGTAAGCAACTTTGCTTGCAACGCCTTAACACCAAAATTTATGACATCTCAAAACATGTCATAAAATAATTATAAAAACTATAAGGGATACACCTACTTTTCTCTAACAACAGTATGGTCGTATTTATAATAACGAGGCCCTAGACCACGATCACTTCAAGGCTCTCAAAATTTAATCCAAACTGAACAATCTCTCGATAACATCGAAGAAAATGTATTGAATAATATTTAAAAACCAAGAACTGACCCTTTTTTAATTCAAAAACATATCGTTTAACTTTATGGGATTTCGCTGACGTATGGATCTCTAGCCTGGGCCTTATGAGCTTATATATAAAGATGATCCTGATTCACAGAAAATTTTTAATTATAAGATTCGGGTCTATGCCGATGAGCGCAATATTCAAACACGTGACCAAATAACCTACCTACCTACCAACGCTTCAATATTTAAAATGACACAGCACTACACCTCGAAAAATATTAAGAGTCAGTTTGTTGTTTAGCAACACTTTATTGTGCTAATTTAATGCACAAACAAACTGACAAATTGATAGATGAAGCGATACGTTATCATGTCTCTTGTATCTTACGTAACAGGTCTATGACGATATCAATACTCTGTGGAAGGTGAAGCGCGGGAGAATGTTACAGCAGTGTAAGCTGTTGGTTTGGGATGAATGTACGATGACCCACAAAAGAGCAATCAAAGCACTAGATCGTACAATGAAGGGTATTAAAGGCAACCATGATATCTTGGGAGGGATGGTGGTACTTTTAGCTGGTGACATTAGACAGATCTTTCCGGTTATTATTAGAGATACACCGGCAGATAAAATAAATGCCAGTAAAAAGCCTTTTAGAGTTATTATATTTTTTTAATAAACGTTATCAATTGCATTTAATATCAGTTTTTACGCTAAAGAAGTATAACTTCTTACGTGTGAACATAAATACACACATACTGGTTTTTTATTTGTATCTCTGTCTGTCTTTTATATGTTCAATTTTTATGTAATCTTGTAGACAAGAAGTAAATGTCATAGGTTACAAAAGTATTAAAAATACACTTGAAAATTAAAATTTTCTTCAATCTCAATTATTCACCGAAAGTAGTTGCTATATAAAAACATAATAGTGCTCTCGCAAAATCACGTTAATTCTAGATTCAAAAGTTATCTCATATGACTAATGAGTCTAGCTTATCAATTACTTTCTAAAAAGGTAGTCATGTTAAAAACTAGATTTCCCACCTCTTACGGCAATGTGAGTAACTTTACATATGTAACTGATGATAAAGCAACTTACAGAGTTCAATTAAGGAAAAGATACTGTTTTTATTTCATTACGTAAATGGAATGTTCCTGTTTATTCATTTAACCGCAATTATTTAAACCTTTATTATTTTTTTTTTTTAATTAATACTACTACAAAAATAAAATAAAAATGAAAAAAAAAACGAATAAATCATATTTCAAATGCAAAAAGGTCGTAAATTAAAGCTTTTGTTGTCATTCGCTCTGTAGATTTGTCCTGAACTTAAACCAAATTAAAACATTACTAAGAAAAAAATACATCTGTATGGCATAACACCTTATCTAACTGTTGTGATACGCGCTTTTTGTATTTGGCATGCGAAATAATCAAAAACAAATGAATCGATCTTTTTCTCGATTTTGACTCGAAAATTTTTTTATTTTTAAAATTATCGATATTACCCTGGATATTATACGAATTAAGAATTATCGAGTATTTACTTTCAAATAATCAAAGGTGTAGTCATCGTTTCGCTATTATAAACTCTATGACCTCAAACTGAAGGGAAGTACGTAGACACGCACGTCATTATTAATATCAAATGGTTTTCCCCACATGACCGACACTTCTGCTTTATGTAACTTGCTTTATTCGACTTGTACAAACAAATATTACCGTTACGTATTACTTAGCACTGTTCTTCACAATTACTCTGCTATCTTGGTCCTTACAGTGAATTAGGAAAATTGGAACGTAATCAAATAGAATTTCGATTTTCTCAACATTGACGTAAAAAATTCTTCTATTGTAATAGATTTTTTTAAACTCTTTTCACATGTCTTCCAATAACTACATAAACATATTTATCTAATATTGTAAGAATTACAAAAAAATGTATGTGTTCTGAAATGATAAATAATGATCTACAGCAATCAAGATAGTTTAACTTTTGTTTAGACTACAATAAAAGTAACAGAGTGGCAAATTTCCCACAACTGCCATCTACTTCTTTAAGGCTATTCAAGTAGCTATTTTATCGCTGTCATGTTTCGCTTTCCTTGCACTCCAGGCGTAATAGAAATCGTGTTCAGTAGTGCCCTTTCTTTTTTTTTAATACTTTGTAGATTTTAGCGTTTGACCACAATCTGATCTGATGTTAAATGACGCTGTGGTCTAATATGATAAACACGCTAGACCTAGAGACGGCTGGCCCTCAATTGCTGCTGCCGGAACACACTAACAGGTGCTTGGCGAAAGATTTAGAAAAAAAAAACCTATTCTCGTAGTAAAATTATACACACAACATATATTCTATACGTATATAATGAATGTAAATCTAAAGTATCTGTACTTCTTCGATTTTTGTAAAAAAAACTTGTTGCAGGTGTCTACGAATTAGTAATAAAATATGTTTCAATATTTTTAGAAATGTCTGTCTGTCTGTATATACGAACACGCATCACCGCGTTCATGATAAAACATTTTCAAGAAAATCATAAAGCATATCTTCGAGTAAAATTTAATCTCTGTTTCATTAGAATCGGTTCGGTCTATCAAAAGTTATTGTAATTTTAATTACTTAATTACGGAGACAGAGAGAACATAGATAAGTATACATTCAGATGGCTTTATTAGTCACTGTTTTGTACATCAGGTAACGCGGACGAAATCGCGGGCACAGCTAGTAATATATAAAACAATACAAAAACATGCTGTTTGTTATCACTTCTTGTAAACTAAAAGACGATGTAATTATTATTTACTAGTTTTTGATCGCAGCTTTGATTGCGCTAATGTGGACTCGATTCATCCTTTGGCTACAGTACCTATATTTTTTGAGCTGGAAGATAGCTTATGTCCTTCTCGGCGTCCTTGACAACATTTATGCAAACTGTCGTGACGATCGATTTTGTAGTTAAGGCGGTAAAGCGCAACAAACTCGCCTTCGCAATTATAACATTTAATCAGGTTTTTAGTCTGTTCATTTTTTATACTCAAAAAACACCTTTTTTTTCATGCCCGTTATTGTTGTGAAAGATTGTGATTTATTTATTTTTGAAATGAAAACTTCTTTAGGCACGTTGAGTGGTATTTGTTTGGCAGGAGATAAATTTATGGTTTCGCGTCAACGACATGCTAGTAAGCGTAACCGACCGTAATGCGTAATGTGAATTTTGCTGCTCATCTTAGATTATCGCGTTCAACCAAACAAACAAACTCTTCAGCTTTATATATTAAGTATAGATAGATTAGATTAGACTAGATTCGCAAATAAGCAAAATTTTTATTTATAACTTACGTTTGCCTCATTTGTGATTTGCCCGTTTTCTAAAATCCATAATTTTGCTTTTTATAATGTCCATTATTCGATAAACCCTGAACTAATTTGAATATACCTTGCAAATTCTGGTATAACCTAACTCTATGAGGGAGTCTGAACTACATACAAATACGCTTTTTCTTAGGTGCTAAGTCGTAATGTTAAAACTATTTTTTTTAATATGCGACAGGAAGTTCCAATGCAATGTCAAAAATTTTTTATATGAATGAAACCACTGGCCTTAATTAGTGGATAGTGAAATCATTAAACAAGTAAAGAATTATGATGTTTATCTAGTTCCTTGTAATAAAAATATTTTTAGAAGCGCCTGATAGTATGTTATTCGCAAATTGTATTGTACCATCATTGCATAGAATAAAATTGCAGTCAATAATTCTAATAACATGGCATTGAAAATATACATACGAATACTATCAAAAATGTGAAATAAATTAGGATAACATTACTATCTGCTTTATATTAATATTTCTAGATTTGATGTAATATAAACAAAAGAACTTATAAAACATTTCTTCAATCATCATTTCATGATGTAGATAGGTAGGTGTTTAATTAATTTTTGTCAAAAAAGGGACCTTTATAAAAAGATAAAATTGTACTTCAATATTGTTTTCAGTCACACAAAAGTTTATTTGGAGAGTATTAAAAGGGGATACACAAGGCTTTACGTTTTACTAAATTACATACGATTAGATACAGAGTATTGACACAATAACTCACGTATTTATATACACATGAGAACATTTTCACCTAGATGACTCACAAAGTGCTCGCAATAATTCTCAATATTTCAATAATTATAACAGCTACATCCATAAACGTAACTTTTGTAAATTAATACAAATTGTTTTATCTTTTCTCCTTTGTGTAGACGACAACTCCTAGCAAATTTTTGAAACATATTTATATCTAAATCATATTTCTAAAACATAGTTTTGTCCTGAAGTGCATATTGCAAATTATAATTATGTACCATTTAAATTATAAATTCTTCTCTATGTGCCAACTCATAGGAGGATTATAATAATATTGATACAGAAGTAGCAATACCTCTTCTCTGCTGAGTCTTGTTTGTAACTAACACATAACCCAAATTTATCAGTCTCAAGACGATATTTTGCTATTTAATTTTTTTTTTATTGAAGAAGGCGTTACTTTGCGGAAATCCATCACCAAAGATTATAGTGGACGTTACTTTGCACTTTGATTCACTTTTTGTTGCAGTTATACGTAGTAGTGTTCAATCAATTCCAAGCGGAAGTGCAAAGTAGCGTCCACTATAATATTTTTGCTATTTCAGTTATAACTCTGTTTTGGTTAAATAATTTAATGTAATATATAATTAATATGTAATGAATATATAATTGGTTTACTCTAGAAAGTAGAAACTAATAACGCAATTACAATGTTAATGTAAGTGTTTTAAATCATTACATAGTATAAAACAAAGTCCCATACCGCGTCTGTCTGTCTGTCTGTTCGCGATAAACTCAAAAACTACTGAACGGATTTTCATGCGGTTTTCACCAGTGGATAAAGTGGTTCATGAGGAACGTTTTGGTATATAATTTGTCAAGGTTTTTTTTTATAATCAAGGCGGGGCAACGCCTGCCGGACTCGCTAGTAAAAAGATAATTGTCAAACCTCCATCTTGCTTCGCATTTCACGTAGAACCGCAGTGAAAAATGTAGGATCAGAAAAAGCAATAACATATCTAAATTATTAGATATATAGTAATTGGTTACAACTTTTTAAATTACAAACCTAGATTTTAATTAAAATATCAGGTAGGTATAACTTGAAAGGATAGCTGGCAGCACACTGTAGTATAATTTATACAAAATGGCTGCCGATTTTTAATAGTACAGCGAATATAGTCGAAATATCACCATTAAAAACTAAAATAAATAGATTTTAAGCGCTTTATACATAGCCATGTATACACCTAAATAAGGCATTAATATTTATATTTTTAATTAAATTACAATGTCTTTTTTTACTTTTCTTGCTGTTACTACTATTTTAACAAGTAGGGTTATGTTATGTTATGTTAGCGCGGATTATATTTTCATTTAAAAGACATTGTACCAGTTATATTGCAACCCAGATAACCGATTCTGTACAAATATTCAATATGTTTATACAACTGTTCACCATCAATTCATAATAAGTATATGCAACAAATGTAGATGACATGAACGTAACGTTTAATATAGTTTATATTAGGTC
Organism: Antheraea yamamai; assembly: GCA_036509395.1. Lineage (NCBI taxonomy): Eukaryota > Metazoa > Arthropoda > Insecta > Lepidoptera > Saturniidae > Antheraea > Antheraea yamamai. The sequence continues at coordinate 20,436,654 of AP028441.1, forward strand.
TTTACCTATGACATTGCCGTTTTGTATGAAAAAATTTAAACGAATTTTTTTCATGTATTTTTTATTTGTATTAATCTAAGTAATCACCCATGCAATCAATGCATCTTTGCCAACGCAGTGGCAGTTTATTGATGCCCTTCTTAAAGAAATCAGCTGGACGGGAGGCAACAAATTCTTCAAAGGCATTTTGTACTGCCTCTCGGGTATTGAATTTTTTTCCCGCCAAGGAGTTATCCAAATTCTGGAAAAAGTAGTAGTCTGTAGGCGCAAGGTCTGGTGAGTAGAGCGGATGACGGAGAACTTTCAACCCCAGTTCTTGCAACTTGGAGACCGTCTACTGTGTGGTATGAGGTCGCGCGTTGTCGCGCAGGAGCAGCGGAGACGAGCGATTGACCAATGCTGGTTGGAGATGTGCCAGCTTCTCCATCATTGTGTTCAGTTCTTCACAGTACACATCTGCAGTAATGCTCACCCCGTTTGGTAAGAAGCTGTGATGAATCACACCGGCGCTAGACCACCAAACAGTGACCATCACTTTTCTAGGGGTAAGTTTTCGTTTAGGGCCTTGTTTATGTGCTGAACCAGGATCCAACCAACTTACTGAGCGCTTGCGGTTATCAAACAGAATCCATTTTTCATCGCAGGTAACAATGCGGTTCAAAATTCCTTCATTTGTGTGTCTCTTGAGCAGTGCAAGGCACGTCTCGACGCGTACTTCGTGCTGGCGATCATTGAGTTCGTGGAGCACCCATTTGTCAAGCTTTTTTACCTTGCCAATTTGACACAAATGGACCAATATTGTTTTGACGCTAACGTCGAAAGCTGCTGCTAATTCAGCCGGAGATTGTGTATCATCAACTTCCACAATCGCCTTTAATTCGTCATTGTCGACCAAAGTCTTCGGACGACCGCGAGGTTCATTTTTCAGGTCGAAATTCCCAGAACGGAAGCGAGCAAACCAATAACAGGTGGTGCGTTGGTTTGTAGTGTTAACTCCGTAAACGTCGTTGATGTTGCGTGCCGCTTGTGCCGCGTTGCTGCCACGGCGGTACTCGTATTCCATAATTACTCGAATTTTTAACGTATCCATAATGACAAAAAAGATTGAAATGCGATGAAAATGTAACACTAATCAATAAACAAATGACTACTTTTGGAAAAAGAATTCCATGTTTTTAAAATAAAATTAATTTGAAATTAGAATTCTTAGCCAAACAAAAATTATTTTGATTTAAAATGGCCAGTACTGCAGAACGGCAACTTCATAGGTAAATACCTATAATTATACATATAAACCTTCCTCTTGAATCACTTTATCTGTTACTGAAACTATATTAAAATGCGTTGAATTGTTTAAAAGATCTAAGGGAACAGATAGCGGAAGCGACTTCATTTTATACAATGTAGGTAAAGATTACCTATTATAAAAATAAGGTAAAAGAATGGATATGTTTACAAACAAAAAAAAAAATTTTTTTAATTTTTCGCTATGTCTGTCTGTTTGTTTGTTCTGGGTAATCTCCAAAACGGCTAGATCTATTTCAACGGGACGTTCAGCGGTGGATAGCAGAGCTTATAAAAATTAATTTAGGTTCTTTTTTGCCTTCGTCCGCAGTGGAATATCCGAAATGCTGGTACTAATTTCCATGGGACTTTCAATAGCAGTTAACTGACCTTATAATGAGTAACTTAGACTATTTTACTTTGTTACCCAAGACTTCGTCCGCAGTGCTATCCCCAAATCGATTGGGCCGATTTTCAAGAGACTTTTTTAGATGACTAACTAGCTATTTTATTTTAAACTAGCGGGCTCGGCAAATGTTGTCCGGTCCTGATAATAAAAGAAAACCTTGACAAATTATACATAAATCTTCATTATCATTTTATCTACTGGTGAAAACGGGATAAAACTCCGTTCAGTACTTTTTGAGTTTATCGCGAACAGACAGACAGACGTGGCAGTGGAATATGTTTTACACTATGTAGTGATATGTAGTGATGAACTATTACCCGTAAATTCGTCCGTGTGAAATTAATCAAACACATGTTGTTTACGGTGAACATGCGCGTGAGACGTGCACTGTACTGGACTCCAAGAATAATTATAACTTAAAGTCATGTTTGTAAGTAATTTGAATTATATTATCTTTTTGGTCAATTTGGCAGCCATTTTGTTTTATTTACCGCGTTTGCGTCTACATAACTCAGTGATTATAGCAACGTATCAGAATAACTTAATTATAACGGCAATATAGGCATATTATATCTATATAGTAAAACATTTAACACACATTGTTCGATAATATATAGCTAAATAATTTCATAACTTTCTTATATACTTAGTGTAAATGAACACTGGGGGTGGTATATACTGGGTAGAACTTTCAGGTATGTTGCTGATGGTAAATCCCATCCCATTCCACACTGTCAGTATTCACATATCTAATGTACACGTTACATGTTACAGTAGCTGGCGTGCGTGTCGTACTTACAAATATTTTTGAAAATGCATTTCTGTAATGTACATACCTACTTATAATTTTATATTTCTTTAATATATTAAAAAAAAACGCATGCGGCGTCGCGGTTAACAGCTAGTTTTAAATAATTCCAAACTTAACTAAACATTTAAAATAGATCTTATCTATACTATTATCATAAATAGGTAAAATTCGTTTGTTTGTAGGAAGTTATGTCCGGAACTAATGATCCAATTCCGAAAACCCTTACACTGATAGTAAACTTATATCCTTATATCCTATGGAATACGGTTAAATTTATTGTTTTATTTAGATTTGAACAAAAGTATAGAAGAACGATTTACGATTAGAAAATAAACATCGCTGTAGAAATACGAATACTCGAACCCTCGAACCCTCGTTTTAGATAAGGACCATCATATGCTGCCCGTTGTGCTACAGCTATTGCAACTTTCAATTCAGGTGTTTTGTAGTATGTTGTTCACATAATTATTTTTGATTTAGAAGCAAACGCTAATTTAAAAATTCTCCTTTCTAAATCTCTGAGCGCATACTCAATGTTTGTAGCTAAAATCTATATATACTAAAATTCAGTTATCACGATTTAGTTACTCACCTAGCCCATGAGGAATTAAACATTAATCAGACACTATGACACTTTTCAGCGTAAACTCTATATTTCTAGCTACTCTATACTATACAAAAATTTTGTTATCACGACAAAGATACGCATCTAACCCATGAGAAATGATACTTTCATCCGATACTGTGAGACTAAACATTTGAACCCAAACCTGATGTTTGTAGCTACTATAAATACTAAAGTTCAGTTATCATGATACAGCTACTCATCTGATCCATAAAATGAAACGTTGATCTGCTCTAGAGACTAGACCTCTGATTGCAAAGTTGATGTTTCTAGCGATTATCAGTACTAAAATTATGTTATCATGATACAGCTACTCACTTGGTCTATGAGAAATGATACTCTCATCTGACACGACAAGACTCAACCTCAGAGCGCAAACTGTTTCTAGCTATTATCTATATGAAAATTCTTTTATCACGAAACAGCTCTCACCTGGTCTTTAAGATATGAAACATTTAGCTGACACTATGACACTAAGCCTTTGAATGCAAACTCGATGTTTCTAACTATACTAAGATTCAGTTATCATAAATACTGTCTTCACTAAACCTTAAAAAATTGAAACCTTGCTCCTACACTGGGAGTCTAAACATCTAAGCACAAACTTGATGTTTCTAGTTATTATCTAGACTATCATCCAGTTACCACAATACTACTCCTCATGAGAATGTTGAGATATGATACCTTAATCGGTCACTAAGGGGCTAAATTTTTGAGTACAAATTCGATGTTTCTGTCTATTACGTATACATATTTAGGTTTAGCTCTACTGTTCCTGACGTAGTATGACCTTGAGAAACTAAAATTTATTTTGGTACTATAGCATCAAATATAACAAAAAGTAGAACATCAATAATAAGAAATTATTGTAATATTTTTTATAAAAGTATCAAAATCGCTTCAAGTGCGTTATAATTCTCAAACTTATCAGTTGTCGTGTCTGTGTGCGTGAGCTATACGCGTCTAGTAGGACTCGATGCCAAAATTGAACCGCGAAAAATTGAGAGCGCGTCCTTAATGTCACATAATTAACACACACGCAGACTTTTTCTTATGACAGCAAGACAAAATGACGACACTGTGTCTCATGGTCAATTTAAGAACGGCAACCACCAATATGCTGATAATTCATCGCTGATCGTCGTTACAGGCACCTCGGCTGCTGGGATTACTATGTTTGATTACGTGAATTAAAAATAGAATCACTCTGACGTATCTATTGCCAAATGTATATTGTTCTCTTCCCATACAATGACGTAATTTTTAACCGACTTCAAAATAAAGTAAATTTTCAAAAAAAAGTATTAACCGACTTCAATACCAATCAAAACCCATAAGGCACTAAAAAGCGGAAAATAAATAGTTTATCAAATTAACCAAATTAAATAAAACATATGAATATGTGTGCTACCTAGAGATGTATTGGAAATCGGTGCCAACCGAAATTTCAAATTTGTTCCAGGTAGAAAAGTATTACAGAGACGCGAGAGTGAACTTAAACTTTTTGTACCTATGTAGATGATACGATTTTCAGTTGGCACCGACTTCTAATATATCTCTAGGTAGCACACATATTCATATGTTTTATTTAATTTGGTTAATTTGATAAACTATTTATTTTCCGCTTTTTAGTGCCTTATGGGATTTTGATTGGTATTGAAGTCGGTTAATACTTTTTTTTTAAAATTTACTTTATTTTTCCATTTTTTGTGTACATAAATATATTTTATTAGCAGTGCCCGCAAACTCCGTTCCACCTTAAGTATATTAAAATATGCGCATTTTTGCGGTATGGTATCTATCGGTATGGTATGCGATATGATTTCAATTGGTTGTACAATAATTAACGTTTGGTACGAACGCAACCTTATCAATAATCCGCGATAGTTTTTTTTACCACCAACTCGGCTACCATCGCTTCACACATAATACACCTTAAGTAATGTAATTACAATGCTTGCGTCATGTTGCAACACAGCAACGAACATAAGCACAATAGGCTCCTAAGAATTGAAGAGTTTTTTTTATAACATTGGTGGCAAACGAACATACGGGTCACCTGATGGTAAGTGATCACGGCCGCCCATGGACACCTGCGACACGAGAGGAAATACAGATGCGTTGCCGGCACTTAAGAAAGGAGTAGGCTCGTTTCTTGAAAGTTTTCTTACTTTGTCACGGATCCCATAATCAGAACCTAACCAAACTCTCATCAAACTACCCTTGAAGTTCATCCTTTCCAATAAAAAATGAATCATCGAAATCGGTTAGCGTGATATTGAGTTATTCGTCTATTTGTCGTGTACATACTTAATGCAAATTTAAAACTTATACGGTTTTGCACTGGATGCCGTTGTTGAAGCTAGACCAAATTGAAATGGGACCACACGGGAAGCACCAGCTTTCAAATATAAAAGAATCATCAAAATCGGTTCACCCAGTCCAAAGTTATGAGGCAACAAACATAAAAAAAAAAAAAAAATACAGTCGAATTGATAACCTCCTCCTTTTTTTGAAGTCGGTTAAAAAGGAGGAGGTTCTTAATTCGACTGTATTTTTTTTTATGTTTGTTACCTCATAACTTTGGACTGGGTGAACCGGTTTTGATTATTCTTTTTTTATTTGAAAGCTGGTACTTCCCGTGTAGTCCCACTTCCAATACATCTCTAGGTAGCACACATATTCATATGTTTTATTTAATTTGGTTAATTTGATAAACTATGTATTTTCCGCTTTTTAGTGCCTTATGGGTTTTTGATTGATATTGAAGCCGGTTAATACTTTATTTTGAAAATTTACTTTATTTTTCCATTTTTTGTGTACATAAATATATTTTATTAGCAGTGCCCGCAAACTCCGTTCCACCTTAAGTATATTAAAATATGCGCATTTTTGCGGTATGGTATCTATCGGTATGGTATGCGATATGATTTCAATTGGTTGTACAATAATTAACGTTTGGTACGAACGCAACCTTATCAATAATCCGCGATAGTTTTTTTTACCACCAACTCGGCTACCATCGCTTCACACATAATACACCTTAAGTAATGTAATTACAATGCTTGCGTCATGTTGCAACACAGCAACGAACATAAGCACAATAGGCTCCTAAGAATTGAAGAGTTTTTTTTATAACATTGGTGGCAAACGAACATACGGGTCACCTGATGGTAAGTGATCACGGCCGCCCATGGACACCTGCGACACGAGAGGAAATACAGATGCGTTGCCGGCACTTAAGAAAGGAGTAGGCTCGTTTCTTGAAAGTTTTCTTACTTTGTCACGGATCCCATAATCAGAACCTAACCAAACTCTCATCAAACTACCCTTGAAGTTCATCCTTTCCAATAAAAAATGAATCATCGAAATCGGTTAGCGTGATATTGAGTTATTCGTCTATTTGTCGTGTACATACTTAATGCAAATTTAAAACTTATACGGTTTTGCACTGGATGCCGTTGTTGAAGCTAGACCAAATTGAAATGGGACCACACGGGAAGCACCAGCTTTCAAATAAAAAAAGAATCATCAAAATCGGTTCACCCAGTCCAAAGTTATGAGGCAACAAACATAAAAAAAAAAAAAAAATACAGTCGAATTGATAACCTCCTCCTTTTTTTGAAGTCGGTTAAAAAGGAGGAGGTTCTTAATTCGACTGTATTTTTTTTTATGTTTGTTACCTCATAACTTTGGACTGGGTGAACCGATTTTGATTATTCTTTTTTTATTTGAAAGCTGGTACTTCCCGTGTAGTCCCACTTCCAATACATCTCTAGGTAGCACACATATTCATATGTTTTATTTAATTTGGTTAATTTGATAAACTATGTATTTTCCGCTTTTTAGTGCCTTATGGGTTTTTGATTGATATTGAAGCCGGTTAATACTTTATTTTGAAAATTTACTTTATACAGTTTTTAAAAAGGCCATACCCAAGGACAAACCGTTCGATGTGTCAGTAAATCGCTGATACAGTTCCTTATAAATACATTTTTAAAAACGTCTCTGAGAATCGCTTATCGGTGCGTGCTTATTATTTTTACATCGCAAACATTATCGTGCCATAGTTGATCATAATCAGTCGACGGAATAACCTTGTTGTGGACGCACTACCCGCGTATTTCATATTCATATTTAATTAAATATATCATTTCAAAATGGGTTGCGGTGAATTTTTGGTGAAATACATCTTGTTCTTCGCGAACTTGGCATTTGCGGTGAGTTTTGCTATCATTTTATACTTACTTACTTTAATATATCATCTAACAATATAATGACTTCACAGCGGTAGGTATGTGTTATTATTATCAGCCTTCAATGACAACAGCCTATTAATGACTGTATAAGTCGGTAAGATATAAAAGTGGTAATTAGCGATATTTAATAGCCTGAATTCAATATATGCATTAAGTAATATTTTATTCTATAATAGGCAAGATTGTTATCCTTACTTGAGGTGTAACTACCGCCGTATCAATGATACCGTGACTTTGGATTACACAGGTCCTGATTTGTATAAAAATTCTTAAATATTCCCTATAAATTAAAAGATATACTCTGGATAGATAAATAAGCAAAATATAAAGAGATAGAAGTACTAATGATTCCTAACTCACATTTTCTCACATTCACAATTACACACAACCCTCCGAGAAATTCTGATACAGGGCCTTCTTAATATCAACCACGACACGGACTAGAATTGTTGATTTTCTTTATTCTGTAACAGATACAGTGTGAGTTTTGTTTACCGCCATATTTGTCTCTAATGCAAAGAACAATGTTCGCTGTACTAACATAGGAACCTGTTGCAACTCATTCTTCGGTAATCTTTTTTACGATTAGACGTGCTAGGTTTTACAACAAAGTTCTAAAGCATATTACTGATTTACCGGACTATAAGTTTAAACGTCATGTCAAGCGTGTTTTGCTGTCAAAGGCTATTGTAGGGTGGATTAATATGTAAACGATGATGTCTGGAATTGACTCCTCTCTGTATGCATCCACTAAAATGATTGTAACGTGTAATGTGTTTTAAATATATGTATGTTAAAAAGATAAACCAGGTCAAACTTCTTGCCGGTTCTTCTCGATGACTGGGTTGTTTTCCGAACCGGTGGTAGTTTTGACGTTCATAAGAGCCTCTAAGAGAACACAATCGTTAGGTGACGCAATAGAACGAGACGAATAGAGTTCGTATTATATTATCATACGAATTATATTGAATTAAACGGATCAATCATTTATCTATCTGTTTGTAAAAATATGAATCATAAAAAGACAAACCAAATCTTGCCGGTTCTTCTCGATGAGTGGGTTGTTTGGCCGTACCAGTGGTAGCTTTAACTTTCATAAGCGCCTTCTCAGGACCTAAATTGAATAAAGTATGTCTTGATTTTGTTATTTGTCCCTTCTTAAAGAGATGTTATTAAAGTTTTAATTAATTCCACTCTCTGATCGTATAATTTTTAACCTTTATCTCATTGTAATTGGTGTCATCAAATTCAGCTTTATTGTGGGAGTAATATAGGTTATATAGTACAGGGTTTTTGTATTTATTAATATATTTTATATATATTTATACTTGTTATCAGTTAAATTAATAACTTAAATTATTAATTCGGAATCTCATTTCGATGATCATTCTATTATCAATGCATTATGGTATTAATAATGTCAGTGGGAAACTAATCATATCCTTTGTGAGGACCGTTACATAGAACAACGTACTGACTCACGAAAACTGATAATGTATTTGAATCATCAGTGTTTTTGGTATAATTACTAATACTCCTACACAATATACTGTAGTATGTTTGTGCTGCTGTGCCTTTGATAATATACATTCATATAGTATATCGTATGCTTACTTTCTCCGCCATCTAAATCTAATATAAAGCTTAAAGAGACAGTGTAAAGTGTTTAAACGTCGTTGGTTATAGCGTAAAAGTTTCTATAACGTAGAAATTAGTTCAATTTGGTTGGTTTACCACATTCCATTTATTCTTTCTCTTGTCTCCGTATAACGAAAAAAAAATCTCAGTTCCTTGAAATTCGTTATAAAGAGTTTACACTGTATTATAATTAGCAAGCGTCCGCATCTACTCACCCGATCATCATGAAATTTTGCATATATGTTGTCAGAAAAACTCAAAAAGCACTTCAGCCAGATAAAAGTATTACTCTTTCTGTACATGTCTATATATTCGCGAACAAAGCCGCGAGCTGAAACTAGTTACAGTATAAAAATAATAACAATAAAATATAGTCCATTCATCTAGCACCACCACGTGGCGAGTTATTGTAAAAAAATGTGGATAACATTATGTGGAAATGTAAATTAAAAAAAATGTGGATAACATTATGTGGAAATGTAAATTAAAAAAAATGTGGATAACATTATGTGGAAATGTAAATTACATTAGCCATGAAAAAAAAAAAAATACGCATTTTTATAATGAAACGAAGATGGCTTAGTTTATATCACGTTTGGACATAGTGTAAATGGACTTGGGTACGAATCCTAGCAATTGAGTCGGTGAAAGAAAACATCGTGAGGAAACCATAGCATGATGGTGTAGGGCTTTTTCTAAGCGCGTCTTACCCCTTAGCCCCTGTACTGTAGGGGCTAACTACCACCCTCAAGTTGAAAAACTGTTGCCAAGCACCTGTTGATGTGTCCGGGGGCTACAGTTGAGAGCCCGTCTCCTCTAGGTACAGTGTGTTTACCATCTTAGAACAAATCGTCATTTACCATCGGATGAGATTGTGGCCAGACGCTAAAACCTATAAAGTATTAAAAAAACCCAGTCAAGTGATGTTGGAGCTTACAGATCTTGAATATACCAACATCCATTTGTATAGAACTGCCCAACCCCGTCCGTCTCGTTGGGCATTAAAAAATTCAAAGGGTCAATCAAAACCAAAAAATTGGAAGTCTAGAACCATCTCCAAAAAACACATATGCCCTATACCAGTGGTAGCTAACTTCGCGCCCACGGTTGACCTGTAATACGCCCACAGCAAAATTTACGAAATACTAATTTAAAAATATCATGTTTGATGAACGTTGATTTCCACCTAAACAAAAAAATACAAACATGCGCCCACCGCGCTAAATTGGCCATCGCTGTCCTATACATTTAGCAATTTTAATGGACTGAGCCTCAAAAGAACTTTATTTTCATTATATATATGAATTACTAACGGCCGTCTGCGAGTTCGTCTGCAGTTATATCTTTATAAACAATAATATCCTTTTAAAAGGTAATTTTGCAAATATAGTTTATCTACTTACTAGTAATAAAGGCTCTAGGATTTTGATAAGAATTAATATGATACTATAAAATGTGCATTGTACATACAGTATCCAGTTTAAATGTTATTTATGGTTCACTATCATCATCATGATTTGTCTGGAAGAGATCCACTGCAGGGCCATAGGCCTCATCCCGAAGGAAAGTATGGGCACAATCACCACGCCAGCCCACGACTTATTGACGATTTCAAACTCCGAGAAATCCACAGTTCTATGTTTTTTCACATATATTGGTACTTACAGGAACATATCACAGATTCAGGTTTCCTCACAATGTTTTCCTTCACCGTCAGTCGATGCCCATATAAATTAGTAAATGTTCACGAATTCTGAAAAATTTGTTGGTACATGATATTCGACCGGTCAAACCACTAGACCCCACGACGTTATGCGAAGACGCGTCCGTGGTTCACTAATTTGGCAATATTTGACTTTTTTAGTATTGTTATAGAAGAATATTTCCACCATACATTGTTTAAATGTAACTGCAGCGTGTATCCAGATTTTCAATGTACAACACCTATATTATGGTTAACTTAAACAATATAACTACGTTTATTAATTAATGTGATATAATACTCTTATCTATTTGCTACATTATTGTAAAGTTTCATAGAAATTAACGGATTCGTTTTTGTATGAAAAAGTAACGAACATCAATCCATCCTCACAAATCTCGAGTAGGATCTTTAGGATGTAGATTTATTGTATTGCGATCAATTGCGCAGTTCTCAGAGGTACTACGGTTGGTGATATATCATAGTTGTAATAAAACATGAATATTTTCGATTCACGATATCCGTTGTAAAGTCGGTCGCACCTTAAAACATGCTGATAACGTGATAAGATAGGAGGCGAGCAGGCTTGACGCTCGCTGTATAACACGAAGATATGCCGCGATATCAGTATATCGATCACAAATACCCCGTATATATAATTTTTGTATAGTATATTTATAGATCTTAATAAGTACTTTGTAAGGAATTGAGTACGTACCGAAATATGAGTCGGCCGCGGCAGCTTACTCGACCTTTTAAGTATATATTCGGCATGAGTAAAGTCATAGAAGCAACGGCTAAATTGGCATCCAAATTATGAACTAAAACTATGACTAATGCTGTCTACAAAATACGAAAATCTAAAAGTCATATGTTAACATTACATTACATTCACATTTCAATATTTAATATTGTATTACTACATGTGTAATAATATTTCCGTCGTATTTAATTTTCCCCGCGGGCTCCGGTAGTGTTCTGTCGAGGCCCTTTGGCTTTGTCGAGGCTTGGCGTACTTTCTGACCTACATTCTGTATTTTTTATATAATATTGTGTTCTGTAATATGCGTTATATATATTCAAAAATATCAACTTGAGTCCAGTGGCGTCTTCACATATTTCGTGTCACAAAAATTGTATGTATGTCAAACTAGAGAAAGAATGTTGTTTTTAAAAGATAGTGATTAAAAAGGTTTCTTGAATAAACAATATATATTGCGGCTAATTACAATGAAATGATACTATATATAATGATGATATATATTTAAAGAGATTACGGCGTTTTAATAAAACTAGTGGGCGCCCAGTGGTCGACATTCAACCATAGTTCATTGATTTTTTAAAGTTTGAACTTTATTAGGGTTCCTGTGTCAAAGGGATTCTATAATCAAAGGTTTTCATCATGGCTACTCAGTTATTTTTCCCTTTTTTTTTCAAATTATATAAACATAAAAAAATCTATGTCGAAATGAAAATTTAAATTAATTATAAATTTGAAACAAAAACAGGCGGTTACATAAGGTGGTAAATATATAAATTGTAAGTAAACATAACTATTCGAAAATATAGAAATTTATGGCAACTCATGACACAACTTTCAATTAATTTTACACGACACCATGGGTGATATTTCTGGGTGATATTGAATTAAATGTAGTCTCATTGCTTGGAAAAGTAATGGATACACATTAGAATCAAATGATGAATCCAAAACAAAGATGATCTAAGTCATGGATTACTTTCATAAACAAACAAATTTTCTTATTTTGATTTCACAACGTATTTTTTGGCTCATTTTTTTATTGAATCATCATTTGAAGTGAGTTCACCATAAAAAAATACTAAACATTAAAATATTGACTTTGACTTTGGTAATATCGCTTTAGTCTTATGACAACATGAAGCAAAGTGACATGAAGTGAAAGCAGTCTTGTCACCTAAAAATTTTGACATTCAATAAGACCAAACAAAATAATAATTATTTTAGTGGTTCCATAAATTTACTAAAGATAAATTATTTATCAATTAATTATTAAAGTATATTATGAATTTACGTATTATATCATTACATAGTATAAAACGAAATCCCCTACCGCGTCTGTCTATCTGTTCGCGATAAATTCACAGACTACCGAACAGATTTTCATACGGTTTTCACCGGTGGATAGAGTGATTAATGAGGAACATTTTAGTATATAATTTGTCAAGGATTTTTTCATAATCAGGGTGGGACAACGTCTGCCGGGCCCGCTAGTATTATTATAAAATTAACCTACAATTTAACCAGATTTCAAAGGGCATGTAAGGCATAAAACGTCAATCATGTAAAAAATATTGAAAATGTAATTGGAACGTAAGACTAAAATGACGGATGTCAAAATGTCTTTTTCATTTACATGTGTGTATATGTTGTGTAAAATTCAAGCAGTACTGTGAGTAATGTATATTTTAATTAATTTAATATGCTTGTAATGCATTTTATATAAAAAAATAGCTTTCTGCACTTCTCTGCCATATAAACTTTAACTATGCTAAATTTCAAGTTCATCAGTTCGCGCAATTCGCTTAAAAAGGGATACAAAGTTTTGGCTTCACGTATTAGTATATAAGATTGAACACAGAAAACGATTGTCTTGGTATCAGCATCAGTTATAATGATATTATGGGTGGATTAACATTTAACACGACATTTTGATTTTCATTCAAGCATAGCTAATATCATGGTAGAGAAACAAACAATCAGATGACACGCAGAAGTATCTCTATGTAAGGTATCTATCTATATATAAGGTAGATTAGAGGTAAGTTCTATCCCATTAAGTAACAAATTAGTTAGTGATCTGAACGTAGATCTGTTTAACACAAGTGTTCAGAAACTTAAATGCGCTCTTAATTCCAGCTTTTTTGATTCTTAATTTCCTTATTCGGATCATACGTTCTTAAGGAAAATGAAAATTTTCTTATAGATGCGAAAACTTGTAAATGGCCATTTAGTTTGTGTTTAAACATGTAATGTATTTTCTTTTGTCTAGCTGTAAGTTTCCCTAAGAATTTAAAATAAAATAAAATAAAAAACAAAATTGTAAAAATTGCAAGTCTCACAACTCGGTTCTTATACTGTAAAAAGTTGTAAGATCCATGTAATACCAAATCGGTTACTTTATTAAGGCCCTACTACTTAAGGGACCTTCTGTCTTAAGTTATTACGTAATTAGCTAACTTAACAACATCTTACAGTAACCGTATCAATGTTAAAAATCTTTTATGTTTTAAATAAAATTCAGGCTTCTAGTTTTATCCACAACGAAGATATAGGGGGTCGAAAATGGCCTGAATGGCTTCGAGAAAATGATAGTAGGACCGTGCCGCTTTTTGCTCGACTTGGCGGAGGCACTGCCGTGCCTCCAGATATAAAGATGGAAGTTACAATCTCTCAAGAAAATTAAAAAGAAGTCATTAGCAGGCATAGCATTATGCATATGGTAGTCGCAATCCAGTCTGATATAATTGTTATATTCAACCAACCAAAAACATTTAATAATTTGCTACCTCAATTCTCGTTTTATATTTAAAGGATCATATCAATAATTTTAATACAATCGTTTATAAACTGTGTTTCTCTTGATTCCAGCTGTCAGGGCTCGCATTACTCGGAATCGGTGTAGCAGTCCAGCTCAAAGTGACGGATATTGTAACCATAGCAGACACCAGTTTTCAAATCGCTCCGATCAGTGCTATGATAGTTGGCGGTGTCGTCTTTCTCATCGCATTCTTCGGATGCTGCGGAGCTATTAGGGAGAGCAACTGCATGCTGGTGACTGTGAGTACTTCCCAGGACATCTTCCTCGTAGAAATGGTTATGAATAGAAGATAGGATTACGTTCTATATAGCTTTTATTTTTCAATTTTAATTTTGTCCTTTCCATTTAACGTTTGAATCCTTGATACCAGTTTTCAGTTATATCTGTTTAATTTTATTATTATTGCTTAATCCCTGTGGAATACCATAATGATAAAAAACATAGGGAATTTATTTATTTATAATTTACAATAATTAGACTAGAAGCTGTTTATGTTACTAGTCGTCGCCGATGAGTAACATAGTACAATCACCTGCATTATTAGGTACTAAGTGAACTTAACAATAAAGACAAAGATATTAAGACTATATTATTGTTGCAAACCGCTATTATTAAAGAACTTCTTACTTAAAAACGTAGTTGTCTTTTTACAGTAGTATTGAAGAGATCACATAATCAAAATTTTATTTTATGCTGTCATGGTGGTTCAGTGCTTAGTGTGTTCAGAATTGTCAACGATCGATATAGGTTCGAATCCTTGCAAATGAGGCGGTGTGTTCGGTGATCGAAAACAGTAATGAAATCATAGTGGTGGTAACGCTTTTGTAACACCCGCCTAGTTTGTTGAATATCTATCGGCAAGCACCTATGTGATGTGGCGGATAAACTTGAGTGCCAGTACTCTTCTATATGTCGTACGTTCCCATCTTATGCGACATTGTCATATAATAGCAAATCAAACTAATTAAAATTTATATAACGTATAGAAAAACAACAGCTTCGTGTGGCATTCTATCAAGTGACGATGGAAATGGTAATGTTTTAAATCAAGTAAGAAAACTGGCTCTTAAGTAGAGCTGCTAAAACTCTCATAGATGCTTGGAAATCTTATGATATAATTGAAAACTGCTTGCGCAATTCTCAATAATGCCCCCTAAACGAGTTCTCATAATGATATGTTTATTTAAACAAAATTTCAGTACTCAATATTCATGCTGGTGCTGATGATATTGAAATTGGTTCTGGCGATATTAATCTTCGTGAAATTGGATGACATCATTGCTGACATCCCGAGGTGGTTAAACGAAGCCTTCAACAGAGATCAGAATAGCTTCCACGCTATCGAGAGCACTGTGAGTGAAAATTGTATACTTGGTTTAATACCTTTCATTAACATAGTTGTAATATTATAATAACTATAAATTATCGGTGGAATATCAATCCGATGCCCGCAGGTTCGAACCGGCATGTACCAACGAATTTTTCGGAATTCGCGTACATTCACTAATTTAAATTGGTAACACTATTGTCTGCTGACTATGCTTATACCTTCCTTCGGCCTATGGACCTGCAGTGGCTTACAGCCTGATGATGAAAATAGTTATCATAGTACATAGTGATGATAAAATAAATTATCAGCAAAGAGTTTCTTTTTTGTCATCTCGGCCTGCAAATGTCTAATCAATAGCCTTTAAGCATACACATAATTAATAGGCCAAAGCATTGTGATGAAGTTTGACTATTTTTAGTGGTGGCACTTCCTTATTTGTTGTTTAATAGATTATCTGGTAGACTAGCCTTGGTATAAACCTTTCTCAATAGGAAAAAAATACAAGAAATTACTTATATATTTTTAGTTCCAATGCTGCGGGCCTACTGGTGCTTTATCCTACCTCAACGTGACGTTGCCGCCTTCCTGCTGCGCGTCCTCGCCCTGTACAGTTCTTAATGCATACTCGGGATGTAACACCACGGTACAGGACTTCTTCAACACATTCGGCTTGTTGATCGGATCTATTGCTATGATTATCGTCGCTATCGAGGTAAGTGACTTTTCCATTTCATCTCTTCTGAATCCTATGAATGATATTAGTATACGAAGTACAAACTTGCGTATTCCATGTACTATGAATGTTAAAAATATAGGCCTTGTTTTACCGTCAATTTACTAGCTGCTCTGTTCCCGCTTGAAAGTGTTCGTTGATAAAAAGAATTGACATTCGAGCTGTTGTGAATCACCAAAAGTAGCAGCATTTAAATTAGCTACTAAACCAGCTATAGTCAAAGAGCTAAGACTGGTTGTAAATAAAACATGATTCTAGTTGGATCGTTTTCCGCTAAAATTACTGAAATATACAAATTATAAAATTGAAGCCCACTTCAAAGCGATGACCAATGTTTACAAGGCACATAAACATAATCTGTCCTATAAATTCTGTACTGTTTTACAGTTGTTAAGTTATCATTTCTAGAACAAACTTTACTATATTTTTCATAGATTTTATGTACGTTGTACGGTTATGCAACCTTTGGGTTGGGTTGTGTTTTAATGCAACCCTTTATTAAGACATTTCAATATTAATAACTGACGATAATTTCCATAACATTATTTATTTATTGGTTTAGGATAATTGTTACATTGGATTATGCTAAATAAATGTTTTCACCATAATCATTGAATACAATGAACAATTGCTAAGTAAATACACGTTTAATTGGATCGATTTAATTATTTAAGTAAACACAGCTTGCATATCGTAAAACACATAATATTGAGTTGAAAACGAATATTAAAATTAAATACATGTAAATTAAATTTTTAAGGACCTGATTAAATATTTAAATGTATACAATACCCAGTATGTCTAGGTTTTTGTGTACTTATTATGGACACCGGGGAATTTATACCGAAGTGTCACAGCACTCATTAGTTGTGATGCGTTTTTCAATTCACATAAGAAGCATATTCGCAACATATAGTACGTTTATACAAATATAAAAAATGAAAATGATTGCTGACGGTTATCCTCAATAGATGAACGTATACCAGGGTGGCCTAAAACATTATTTTTGGTACCTCTTGTGAAAATATGATAGTTTATCAAGTTTTGAGACTCCTTTCAAAAGATCGGCCCAAACGAAAATTAAACGGGTCGCTCGAGATTTAAAAAATTGTCAAATATCGTCAAAATCGTTTCTTTTTTCTCGTCTCGGAATTTGTTTGGGCTGAAAATAAATAATTTACAACTGCCTACATTTAATAATTATACTACTTGATATTTAGTGATGATAGAACTCAAAGAATACAACGGTGAATGATTTTTTTATCACGTTTTTATTAGCTTCACCTGTATGTTTGTATGTATGTTTGATTGTAACCGACCCCTTTGAGCTCGATTTTGTCCTACTTTGAACGATCAGATTTAATTCAAACTTTGCACACCTGTCAAAGGTCGATGACAATGCAATAATCCGAAAAAAAAGTTAAAAAAAAATTTTAATAAAAAATGAAAAATAAATAATAGTTTAAAAAAACTAAAAAAAACACGCTTTCATATAAAATCCAACTAAAAAACAGAAAATAAAATTTAATAAATTTGAATTAAGAATAGTGTAAATTAGAAATAAATGTATATTTTTGTAAAAAGTGACAAAAAAATGATAAAAATACTGATATCTGGAGGTGCTGATATTAACATGCGATGCGTCACTGTTAATTATTATTATAAAAAACAAATTCTCTGAGGTCGCTTGGTTCGCACTTTTACTTACTTCAGAAAAATAGTTTTAAATCTAGAGCACCTTAAATATACAATATTAAAGTGAACAAGACAGGATATTGTTATTATACTTGATTATTACAGCTAATGATGAACGTTTTTTTCTTTTAATAAATACAATAGTTACCAATGTTAGTAACTCATATTTCTCGTTAAGACTATATCCTTTATGGCGGCTTAATTCTTGATATTTAATAGGTATAGGAATTTTATGGCAATTAAGCTGTAATCTATGCTATAAATTTTTGGCATGGATTTTCATTACAGTAGTAGTGGTGGCTAACTAGAGGAAAACGGAAAAATACCTTTAAGTACAATGCTTGTATGTATACATTTGCATATTTCTATTATACACTGGGGCTAATTATAATAAAAGACCTTTTACTTTAAAATATTTATAGAGTGGCGCGTACAGAAAAACGATCAGGTGACAAGTGAATGACATATGCACTTTTTACTATTAACTCTTTAGTTGAGCGCCTTATGTAAATGTATTGGCAAAATATGCGCTAGAACAAAATTATTTTTATGTTTGTGGTTTAAGCTATTCTTGCTTATTAGTGTTCAGTCTCTTTACGCAGTTTTATGATGCTAATTTTCAAGAACTTTGTCCGTACTTGCTACATTTATTTATTTGGTAACATTACATTGTTTTTCTTTACTGAAGGTGTAAGCTCGTAGGTTTGCAAAACATAGATGTAGTTCCTGGATACGCCACCGAGTAATCAGATCCAACTAATATTGAAATAATATTTTCCAGTTGGTGGCGGTGATATTCGGTCTGTGCCTCGCGAACCACGTCAGGAACAAGAGCAGAAGATCACGCTATTAAAGCGAACAATATTAAACCTAACCTTGTTCATATAATGTATTACTTATTAGTTTCTAATTAATCTTTGTGTATGCATCTTATTATAACAGATAAGAAACTATATTAGAGTTTTATTTCCATCGTAACCTGTATTATTTTTCTTTTTTATTCTTAGGTTTATCGTTTGAGATAATTTCAACTTGATTTTCATATTAAGATGCACACTAAGCCTCAAAACAGACTGGCATTCAAGTGCAACTTTCGGAATACATCAATAGGTGCTTGGTAATAATTTATTTTATTGAAAACTTTATTTATTTATTTATTTCAAAGAAATCTACAGCTTTACGTTCTTAAAAAAAATTGTTATATAAATTTCCCTATTGTCTTTAAAAACAAAATTAACAACACACTTTTGCATTAACTTTATATATTTTAAAGAATATAGATTTATATTAACACAATACACTGACTCCCAAATTTTGCTTTGAGTAGACAGTGCCGTACTCTGCGAGGTGTAAATCCGAACTGAACTTATTATAATGGAAATTTGTAATGAAATAGTGTAAAAATATCGAATTGCTGAATTGCACACGTGATAAAACAGCGTCATATATAAGACGCTGAGTGTGCTTTGTGTTCATAATAATAAGGATTATAATAATACCATGGAGACTAGACTCCATGCCGTATTCTTAATGTACTCGTAATATATACAAAGAGAGAGAGTGACTATCGCGCACTTTTAGAAGTTGTTCTGTGTTGTGTATTATTAGCATTGTTAATATATATTTAAAATATTACAAAATGTTGCCGTAAACTTTTTTTTTTTGTTTTTTCATTCTTGTTGGTTTCGCACAGTGGTCAATTGAAGTTGGCAATATAAAGGGAGAGAGGAGTGATCGCAATTTGATACAATTCACTATTCACTCCCTTGACGTGTTGCATGGGCATAATATTAAAGTCACCAATATTTGTTAGTTGATATAGATACAAGTCAGAGAGTCGTGGTAATTTCAAGGTCTGTTAAGTATCTTAAGATTTGCGATCACATGTTTAGCAAAATTATCGAGCGATTTGATTGCAGACTCCTTCTGCATGAAGCCCAAAATATCGAATGGACATGTACGAAGATTATCACAAAGCTCTAGTCTCTTCGTGCTAAACCTGGGACAATCTTGAAGCAAATGTTCAAAGTTTTGCACAGATGTGTTATCGCAGGGGCAGGTATTGTCGTCAATAATCTTAAAGCGATTAAGAAACTTATTAGTTTACTTTGAGTCACTACGGTAGACATTTCTACCACCTCCATAGATTTTTCATCTCATTCTCTAAAAAATTAATCAGAATACGAAGTTTCACTTCCACCACATGTAAATTCACTCACGATTTTTCTTATTAACTGCATGTTGGTGTCACTTTATGTATACCCAACAACCGAACCGCATCGTAGTGGCAACCGGCGATCGATTCTCTCTCTCTCTCTCCGTGGTCATTGTTATTCTTCGCTCGTAGTGTGCTATAATTTTGTCGTAGTACCATAAAAAGTCAGCAAATTTCTTCAGTATTTTATCTTTAGGTTGTACGAAAGAAAGTTGCAGTGAAAGTTAACACTTTTAAGTTTATATTTACATTTTCGCTGTACACAAAGACTCATTGTGCTAAAGTGATTAGCACCTCACCTACAACTAAGCACTACGGGTTTGGAGAAGCCGGTGATGTGAAATCACTTTTGGGCATCACAAAAACCCTATTTGACATCAGATTATTGGGTGGATTAATATGTGAACGATGGTAACGTTTGGAAATTACATTTTCTGTGCATCAGCCAAAAACGAATCTAACCATAGATATGTTTGTAAAAATATGTATCATGAAAAGATAAACCAGATCTAGTTTTGTTGCCGGTTCTTCTCGATGACTGGGTTGTTTTCTGAATACCGTTTGATCATAATCTAATTTGATTTTAATGAGGATGTGGTCTAAGTTAGTAAACACGCTAAGCCTAGAGAGGACTCAAGTGCGTGTACTGGAACACAGCAACAGGTGCTTGGCGACAGATTTCCAACTTGAGGGTGGTACATAGTGGGTGGCGGAATTAAAAAGATCAACCATCATGCTATGGTTTCATCACGATGGTTACCTTCACCGAAAGCTCCGACTTAATTCCTAGTTGAATTCGAACCTAATACTAAAATATTCAATAGTAGTACATTACTAAACCTAGTACTAAAAGCTAATGTTCGAACTCGCTACGTGGAAGCTGACATCGCTTCAATATTATAGGCTACCACTATTTTTAAGTGACAATGTAAATGTAATGGAGTCCCCGTTACATTAACCCTTGGACTATCCAAAATCATAAGGGTATATACTCCATAGTAACGAATGTAGACCTTACAATGCACTGGTCAGCATACTGTTGGCAGCATATGTTTAAAAAAAATACTGTATTTATTAGAACAAATTTAGAAACTTGAACAATAATAAATTATGTAATATAAAACCATAATTGAAAGAAATGATTCGCCATTTTGCGATCTGGCTTTTTAAATAATGCCGAGGAGTTTAAGTACATGGAATCGACTAAACGGCAATTAACTTTATAAATATGACATGAAAAATAAACGTTCCACTATATTGTACAATAATTATTAAATGTTAAATAGACACAGGAAAAACATAATTTACAACATACTGTGGAAGAGTGACAGTGGCCGATGGAGCGACAGCAGTGCTGTGACCCGCTCTCAATAACGGCACACCGGAGTGTCCGGCCGAGATCAGTCCGGTTTTTGAGTTTGAATCGCTTCAATCGCTGCAAAATACACAGAGCTCACATTTTTAACAGACTCGATAAATGGAGGTTCTGTATTCGACCCGTATGCATGTATATCTATGTTTGTATGTCCGCGATTACCTCAACAACTACTGATTCGATTATTTTAAATGATACTATTGTTCCTTTATTATAGAAAAAAATTTAGATTCATTTTTTTTATTATTTTACAAAAAAAAATGTTTCAACGCACTTGATTTTTGAGGAAGTCGAACTGTCGGGTTTGTAATTCGTTGTAAAATTATTATATGTATGATATTTCCAGGACAAAAAATAATTTTGAGTTAATATTTATTACATATTTTATCAGTTTAATTAGTGTTTCAGATTATTTTTGGTATGACAACTAATTTTTTTGTTACTATTTATTACTTCTTTAAGCAACAATTCACGCGAGAATTATAATTGAATAATAATAATATATTGAATAATATAATATAATATAATAATATTATAGATGCGAAATTGATTTTGTTTGTTTGTGTAACGCTTCTTAACTACTAAACCAGTCATTTCGAAATTTTCCATACATATTTAATCAAGAAAAAAATGTACAATAGATCATATAGTATAGGTGCGAAGAGGTGTTAACAAAAAATATAGTGTATATACTTATAAAGTCTTGACTATAAATGTTTATTTTATGTACACTTTACTGAGTTTTATAATCAAAGGAGATTCACATTACACGAGTTAGCAAGATCCTTCGTAAGTAATTTTATAGAGAATAGTACTTTTCTAAGTATCGACTTACAAGTAATGTACGTGAAAGTTACATACGACGTCTACTTTGAAAGCAAAGATTAAGTACACGGAGTTACACGTAATGAAGATAAAAGTTAGGTAGTAAGAATTGCGAAAACAAAAAGGATTGACGGATAGCTTAGACCTATCTAGCGTGCGATCGAATCGAGTCTAGAAATTTTAAGAAAATAAATGTAGTTTATTTTGTGACTTTGATTCAATCTACTTCGCGCAGTGTTAAATAATCTACCTGAGTGCATTTACGGTATTTTGTATTATGAAATAGGTTATGTATTATCTTTATTCAACTCTAATTTGTTTTGTTCGTTTTATTATTACACAAAAATCCTGAACTTATAAATTTTCAAAATTTCGCAGATTGATTAGTGGTTATGAAAATAACAGCACTTAAAACTTTTTTTAAAAGTTACTTGAAAAATTTTAAATATTCTGTTTATATTTATATTAATATTTCAAACAGATATCGTCGTGCAATCGTTTATACCCGAAGGAAACACTTTGAACCATAAGAATATCCTAACAGGAAAATAACAGAACATAAAAATGTTGTTTATGAGTTTGTCCAAAAACTTCAATTTCTTAGTTTTTCAATTTATATTAATCTTTCAAACAGATATCGTCGTGCAATCGTTTGTACCCGTAAGAAACACTTTTATTTTCGTTTGTACCTCAAAGTGAAAAAAGTCTCTAGACGTTTGTACCACTTTTATTTTTTCTTTAACTTCAAACCCGAAAAGGTTTCAGGAATTTCAAAATAATAAAAAAAAATAGCAGTGAAAATTAGCGCTGCAGTACCACCCAGTTGTGCTGCAGCACTTAGCTGAATGGAGGTGCCTTTGTTGGATATTCTAATATGCTATGTATATGTTCATCTTGTTGTTTTGATGTTATCCAGCAATAAAGACATTTTCTTTCTTCTTCAGTCTTAGTTTTAAATAAAACAAAAATCTGTAAATGAAGTTCGTCGTGCAAGCAAATGAACTTGCAGGTAACAATTTGAGTTTCTACAATAATTCAGACATAAAGAAAATATTGGAACTTGAGATCTATCTTTTTTCTATTGTTAGTGTCGTTTTTTCTACAAAAGTAGATTAAGGCGAAAGATAAAATTTTTGAAAAGATTTTTATATTGTTACGCCAAAGAAGTATAACTTCTAACGCGTGTACATAAGTACACACACACTTTTTTTTTTCAAAGTGGGGTGCCAAGTTCATTTAGCTGTTTCGTAAACAGTCAATATGTGCTTTGAAACTGTACTGTTTATAGTTGATGGTGACTCATCAATACATATTCAGTAGGTAATTCATGATTCAGAGTAATACGAGATACCGAATAGCCGGTTAAGAATGTCTTTGGATAGCCTGGTAATAAGCCGGCTAAAAGTTATATAATCAATTAATTAATTATAAAGAAGCTGCGAATAATAAAGCGCTTAATTCGCTGAATTTGTAAATGATATTTTCCTCGGAATCGGATATAAATCATTGGCGCCATTCGAGATAAAAACCAATATTAAAAAAAGTATATGCTCCCAAATGTATATAACGGTAAACATCGTGTTTTCATCTACATATGTTTGTGCACGGGTTCAATGACCGTTGAAGTTGAAACGAGCTTCCTTGAAGTACTTCGTAAATAATAAATGCTACGAATTTTTAGTTCGAAGCCGTGATCCAAGTGTGAATTCTGGATTATATGTCGATAATAAATAATATGAAACAATATCGCTAGTAAATTGCTACTAATAGTAGTATTAATACTAAGATAATGAAGAATGCAGATGATGTAGCAGGTATCAGCTAGTTTTTAATAATTGAATTTGAGATACAACAGTATTGGTGTTTAACAGATACTTAGTTAATTAACATTTTATTATATCGTTATCTAGTGACATAAACAAAGAACTATAATTAATAATCAATTTCGAGAAACGCTAATACGTCGTGGTGAGACGTAATTATCACGGCCATACCTGCCACGGTAAGAGGTTTTTGACCTCCAAGAAATTTTGACGAGACTTGTTAAAGGGCCGTTCAAGTACTATTACGTAAGAGAATATCTGTAATTTGGGACCGCCCCCTCCACCTGGTTAGCAAAAGTAAGCAATGCTCTTACCCACTCTCATGCTTATGTAAACATTTATATAAGTATTTTTTAATCTGTTCCGATTAAATATATAAATATTGCTGACGTAAACACCACTCAGACCCCCTAACCCCTATGTTATCAAAAATAAGCAAATCAAGGAACCTCCACCGCCCACAAGCTTACGTAATGATTGAATGGCCCGTAATGTAATTATTATATTTTCACACTAACTGATACACACGACTGCGTCTGAATCATTTATTATCTTATATTTGACTATTGACTAACTAAAACAAAAAAAAAAACAGTGACTAATAAAATCATCTGAATATATTAAGTCCATTTACTTATCAATAGATAAAAGTATTTCTACCAAAAATATTTCTTTCGTACCTACTTAAGTCGTCTCGTCATTAAAATTACAATAACTTTTGCTAGAGTGAACCGATTTTAATGAAACCAAGACTAAATGTTACTCGAGGATATGCTTTATGATTTTTAACGCAGCTTGACGTGCGTCAATGTAGGTTTGATTTATACTTCAGTAATAGATTATTTTTTTAATATGAAAGGTATATGCTAAATTTTATGATTCAGTTCAATAATTAAGACGTGCAAGCATAGCAAGCAAACAAACACACACACTTTCGCATTTATAATATTAGAATAAATAGCAAAATACACTCTTCAGACGATCAAACAAGACGCCACCAAATTATAAAAACAGTGTCTGAAGATTAAAAAAAAAAACACTGACACTGGCAAATGCATCTGTAACGGAAAAACAAGATGAAGAAGTACTCTTATGAGTAAAATAGATAAAACAGATAATAATATATGTATAAATTAATGCAAAAAATAAATAATAAATATTCTGCATTTTAATGTTAATGTTGACGAGTCAGTCAAATTTATTAGTAATTAAAGTTGAAACATAATTTAATACCGTCCCAGATATTTTCTTTACCACCATTTGCCGACCGTTAATTTCTAGCAAACTAGTTTCGTTTTCAAAAATCTTTTTATATATTCTGTAATTATATACATTATACATCTATAATTCTGTCTGTACATGTAATTTCATTTCCAAAATGGTAATAACTCTATATTATGAACATATTAGAAAGGCTTTATGTACTCATATTTCTGTGTCCACAGGTCTCTCCGTGTCTTAAATTCAAAAACGGCTTAACAGTTTCTTTATGAAATTTTATATACAATAACTTTACGTTCCCCTATTGAAAGGTTATAAGAATTGTCAATACTATTAATAGAAATCGTAAAGATATATAAACATAAGGCATTTTAGAATTAGTAGTGTATGTAAACAATGCTTTTAGAAATGAAAAAAACATGAGTATAAATAAAATTACGGGACGAAAATAATTAGTACCTACTGCGTAATAAACACACGTAGAGTCGCGGGCACTGTTAGTGTTTTATAATTTTATTATTTTGCCAATTTCGGTTACAAGTCGTAAACGATTCGACCAGGAAACGGAGAATTATATTTCATTAAAATTATTAGACTCGTCTAAAAGTGTGACATTCTAACTCGTTTATAAAATACGTGCCTTTCTATAAATCTAAAACACAATAAAACAGGTATGAGACGAACCTAGAAACCTAAATCTGAGCTATCGTTCTCTTTAATATCTGTCTTTATAATATACAGTCTATAAAACTATCGCTTCAGATTTTTAAGACTAATAAAAAATCTGACCACCGTTTACAATGTTTATTTTTTATTCAAGCACGATAGAATTACTACACTGTACTTGATGTGAACTACATTGAAATAAAAAACGAGAGAGCCTTACAGTAGTCGCATATGATGTGTAACATCTGACATGTTATTCTACTATGAAATTGATATGAAATATATTTGAAGTCAATTTATTCGTCATGTTTTTGGTCGAATACATTCTAAGCATGAAAATATATGTAATTCTACGTATATTAAGGCGCGCGCTTGCTCGCGAAGTTTAATTGTAGAGGTAAATACGCAATAGTAACTTTAGTGCTAAAAAAATGAATCGGGTATGATTAGAGATAATTGTTTACATTATGTAACATAAAAAACACGAGGACCACCAAAAAATCTACAAACAATGGACATTCGCCGCTGTCATGCGAACCTGTATACCTATCGACAGAGTATATGAGGGTGAATTTCTAAACGAAAAAAAAATGAACACTTTGAGGTCACTCTGACTCGTGGTAGTCGTCTAATGATTTGACCGTTGGAATATCGTCGTAGGCTGTTGTGGTGATTACGCCCATACGTTCCTTCGTGAGTAGTCCGGTGGAGCTGTTGAGGCCTTGCTACGCCAATAGCGTAGTCAGTTCGAGAAAAGATAAACCTTCCTTCGTGAAAAGGCCTATGACCCTGCAGCGGGTCACTTACACGTTGATGATGATGATGATGATGATTGGTTTATATAGTAGGAATCCAGTCGGATAAAGGTACCACTCGTAATTTTTTTCATTGAACCGTGTGTCATCTGGGAGTTAAAGCGCAACAGTTCATAAAAAAAAGATCCAAGATAAATAATACACATTTACAGTTTATATTACTGAATATACATATATTGTCCCGGAATTTTATACGCCTAGTCACTATCTATACTATACTAATATTATAATACTGAAGAGTTAGTTTGCTTGAACGCATTAATCTCAGGAACTACTGGTCCAATTTGAAAATTGATAGCTCATTTATTGAGGAAGGCTATAGGTTATATATCATCACGCTAATACCAATAGGAGCGAAGCAATAATGACGAATCTTTTTAAAATCGTGTTTTTTTTCCTTATCAAAGCTTCCGCTGCGTGTTAGCGTTATCCCAAAGTAATTATTCTACGCGGACAAAGTCACGGGCAGAAGCTAGTGTTAGATATTCATGTAATGTATGCTGGTTAGCACACTTCATTTGCCCTTTCCTCTCATGTTTTTATATCATCATTTTTATAAAAATACCCATTACCATTTCAAAGAAGCATCCTCAGTCGAAAAACCAAATATTTGTCACCGATCAACACTAGAATATATTAGTCGCTATAGTTAACATAAATATTTAAAAACAAATATTTTCCCCAATCGGATACTGGTTCAGGACGGTGCGTTGACCAGGAAGGCATGCCATTGCCTTTTATTTTTGATATCGCCGTGGCAACGGTGGTCAGCCGTGCAAAGCTTGTTTGGGATTATTCCACAAAGGCACACACTAAAACACACTTACCTAAATGACATAATATATGTACATATTAAAATTCAGATTTATTCCGTGTTCGATAGATAAGTTAATGCGAAAAGTGATTTATATAATTGTCTATAATAAAGAGAGAAGTTTTGATGACATTTTTAAGGTTCAACTTCGATCAACGACACCGTCCATCGCCTTTCTGAGTAAAGATTGTTTATCTTGTTGTTTGTTATATTATGAAAGTATTAAACAGAGTTTAAGCATTATTTGCTTTCAGTTCTTTACCTGAAAGTATTTGCACTTTAAAATATATTATGATCTATAAACTATATAAAGTTATAGTATGTTACAAGTCGCTTTTTTTATGGCTCAACAGGTACGCGCTTGGCCTCAATCTCACCTGATTGTAAGTGACGATGAGGCCGACGATGTATCGCGCTTACCCACTAGATGCCTGTTCACTCTACTCTTAAAAACTCCCAAGTTATAAGATGACGGGAAGACAGACGCCGGGAGTGAATTCCACTCATTAGCCGTACCTACATATAATGCAAATCGCTTCGTACGAATTACGAGAATATCAACCACGTAAGGGTGGAAACCCTCACAGCGTCTAGTCGTCCTCTGACGGAATGGGGACGGTGGAATTATATTATGTAATTCCTCTGCACACTCTCCAAAGTGTAACCAATAAAACACTGAGAGACAAGCCACTTTTCGTCAATGCTCTAAACTGAGCATTCTTGTCTCCCACAGTGCTTCATCACCGACAAGCCGACGAGCACGGCGCTCAATGGAGTAAAGAGCGGTCAGCTGATATTTGGCTGATCCATCACATA
This sequence comes from Antheraea yamamai, assembly GCA_036509395.1. Lineage (NCBI taxonomy): Eukaryota > Metazoa > Arthropoda > Insecta > Lepidoptera > Saturniidae > Antheraea > Antheraea yamamai. The sequence continues at coordinate 20,465,291 of AP028441.1, forward strand.
AGTGGCAGCAATATTCCGCACATAAGCGTACCTGAACTTGGTACAGGCTGAGACACTTTTCGTGTCTGTTAATGTGTTATTAGTTTATTCTAGTTATTGACTATTATTATTAGTTATTAAATTAGTTCTTCAAAAATACGCCACGAATTGATAGAATTTTAACTTATTTTAGCTTAGACAGAATCGCGGTGTTGTATCTAATGCAGCAGGCCAAGCCGACGTACGGCTACTCTGGCACTCTTGAGCTTGTTGGCAAGCGGCGAGGTGCCATAACCAATAGCCAATAGCATAATCAATTCGAAAAAAGAGTTTGAAAACATAATTTTTAATTTACCGTAAACAAAAACCGATATTGATATTACAATGAATATACATTTTGACAAAACGTATTGGTTAAACTTTCCTTTTAGCATACTTTCTTTGTTGCGCTTGACCTGTAACCTCTGTGTATGAACGTGACAGTGACATGAATATTTACATATGATATTATTGTGTTTAGAAAATGAAAGTGCACGTCTGAAAACTCCCAATGGACGTACGCAATAGTGTTGTATAAGATGGACACCTACGAACTATGTTAGTGCAGGAATGGGTAGAAGATATATACACTACCGGTTATGCCAAATTTAATACAAAAAAAATCATTCCTCCATACTCGTGGATATGTATTTTATCATAGTATAATTATATCATAAAATAGTACATAATAAAATAGTCGATTCTGGAAACATATAGCTGCTATAGATAAATCCATAAGAAGTGTTCCCTTTTTTGCTATACAATAGGTTATCTATTAACGGATAGAGCCCATTTGAGTGTCTGGAATCTCTCCGATACTAACTGCATTCAGTTTTTAACAGATTTTTAGGTAATAGTATTAAGTTTTACAACAAAGTTCCAAAGCATATTACCGATTTGCCGGATTGTGAGTTTAAGCGCCATGTCAAGCGGGTTTTGGTGTCAAAAGGTTATAAGGTTATAGAGTGGATCAAACGTATCAACGTGTTAACGATGATGATATCTGGAATTGACTGGAATATATATATATATATATATATATATATATATATATATATATATGTTAAAAAGATAAACCCGACCGGGTTTCTTACCGGTTTTAACTCTATGACTCGATTGTTTGCCGAACCGGCGGTAGTTTTGACGTTCATAAGCGCCTTCTAGACCTAAATTGTATATAGTATTATTGATTTTTTGGTCACAATTAATGGTTTAAATACGTGATATAGAATGAAAGAAATTACATTTGTAAGTAAATTATACATCAGGACAAACAGTTCCGCGAGACGGGCCTCAATTATTCTCAAGGCATGCACGAGCGTGCACCAACTGTTCCACTGAACTACTTGAGGTAGGACATGTATAATCAGTTCTAAGAACACGTGGATAAGAACCTAATGACTTTAACTTTAACTCTATCCTACTGTATTTTTGATTGTGATAGCAGATTATATAAACGAAACAGGTAATCTACTAAGCTAAAATGTATATACTTACTTTCAAATGCAGCTGTGGGAACATACTGGAATATTATCAGCTTAAAGAGTCATAGAAAAGAGTGTTGGGAAATTTTGTACATCTGTACGATGGTTTTATTTTTATATTGGAAAATATCAACAATCAACTTTATATCAAAATAGAAGTCAATGTAGTTCGGTGTCATTGGAGGCAACAATTATGTCTTATACTTATTTTTATGTTTGAGTTTTTGATAACTGTGGCTGTAACACGATTTTTTTGTAATTCAACTCATAGCAGCATGGTAAAACGAAGGCACCTTGCCTCATGGCAACAACACATCGGCAATTCATCGATGGCCGTCGCTGTCATACTTTACTCTGCTGATCCCGAAATGTGACAAGCTTCAGCGTACAATGTATGTAGCACCTGGTGTATGAAAATCGTGATTGCGTCGCACAGGATGGATCAATATGTGTACGATGGTGGCATCTGGAAATGATACCCCACCCAGTACATCCACTAAAACGAATGCAACTATCTATATTCTGTAAAAATATATATCATGAAAAGATAAAGAAGATCGAGTTTTTTGCCGGTTATTCCCTATGACTGGGTTGTTTTTCGAACCAGTGGTAGTTTTGACGTTCATATACGCCTTCTCAGGGCCTACATTGAATAAAGTATTTTTGATTTTGAAACTGTGGAATCTTGCCGTCCGACAATAATTTCATATTGTGTATGTTGTTGCTTGTATAATATTCTTTGGAACACTAATACTTCAATGAGAAAATAAGCAAACAAACATTAGCAAGTCTACCTACCAACGTATTCAAATGTCGGTATAAAATTCAAATACAGTTACTCTTACAGAGACACGGCCAAACCAGTTTCTGGAACTTGACTTTTCCTGATTTGTAAATTTAAAAATGTTTAGCTACGATAATAATTAATTATAATATTTGGTCAAGTTTTATTATATTTAAATGACTATCTCAAGAACATGATTGGTCGGCTATTAATTATAATATAATCACATCTGCCACTAGCTTTGCTTGCATTAGAATTATAACAAAAACATCCATTAATGTTAAAGGTATAATGAAAGTACGCATGAGATTCATAATGTGTAACGTTTTTAATAAAGTTTAATTTTTAATGTTTAGCTTAAATACAGAAACTCGTCATTATGTAAAGGTATGTCTCAATGTAATTGGACTTCCAACTAAAATATATTAATAATAATTAACTACTATCTACTTCCCTTTAATCAATGAATGAAATTGTTTTATTATTTAAAAAAATATATTTTAAAAATCAACTACAGTATAAGAAAATTTTAAACGTTGTTTTTTCTAATATAATATCTCATTTTTATTAACGTGGAATAACATACTTTAATTAAAAATATCCTATCCTAAGTGGAATAAAATACTATGTGAACCGATTGTAAAAGTAAAAGTTTAAGTTTTTTTTACCAGACATTATAAGAACATCGCTAGGACACATAGACCGGATGATTTAACAAATAGTGACAGAATCATTTAGCGCACTCGGGACATACGGAAAGCGTAAACATCGTTGTGCAAAGCCGCAGTGGCTGTGGCAGCGGCACGGCCGCGGACACCGTTATCCAGCATGTATAAATGTCGCACCCCACCTGACGACTTCAGTGTACCGCGCTACAAACATGAGACTGTACGCGCAATTGCTGCTCGCAATATTCGTGCTTCACGCACGCGCTGCCACCATACCCGATCAAATTCAACCTGAAATAGAGAAAGAATTAATCAACGATGACGTAAAATCTCCCATTGAGAATATTTCTAGCGAACAAGAACTAATAGATCAATCGAATACTATCAAAGATGTTCAGAATAATCTCCGCAATAGTGCCGTTGAAGATATTCCTGTGGAAATAATTCTTGAAGAAGTTCAGCCGGCCTTGAAGACAAACACAGATCAGGAACCGGATAATGAAGTAGCTAGTGGAGAAATTCAGAGACTAATAGACTTGAAGGATTTAGGACCACCACAGCGTCAAGAACATGACATTCAGAGTCCTGAGCATCATGAAGATGCTGAACGTACAGTAGCGACAGTGAAAGAAAATATCAAGGAGACGCAAACACTCTTGAGACAAGGTTTCCAGGGAGTCACTGATGGAATTCAGAGCTGGTACGTAGATAATGAGCAGATAAATGATATCCAAACCAAAATCAAAAATTTGCAAGAAAATTTTGTATCCCAAATCCAAAAATTAAACGAGACCCTTCAGAATTATTCAAAGGACAAACTGAATCCAAATGAAGAGGAATTTTCACGAATCAAATCTAACTACGAACAGGTCGAATCACGTCTTAAAATTTTACAAAATAATTTTAATAATGGCGTCAGAACTCTATCCGAGGGTGTTGTTGCAACGTTGAGAGATGAAAGCGTACCTGCATCACCTGACGCGTCTACCTCTTCAACCCCTTCGGGCTCTTCGGGGGCTGGCGGCTCTTTTATGAATTGGCTCAGCAACTTTCAAACCACGATATTTCAGAATTTCGCAAACGTAACTCAAGCGATGACTAATTTCATCACTCCAAACCAAAACTCGGGAATTCAGAACATTTTTCTAGGCGGATCGACTACACCTTCTCCTTCGTCTGAAACTGCAGGCGGATCTTCCACGACAACACCATCGTTTAACTGGCCAAACTTATCATCCATTACGAATTTTTGGAACCCGAATCAAGGCACACAAGCTAGCAACCAGGAAGGAAGCCAGCCCACACAGAATGGACCATTTAATTTCTTGCAAAATGTTGCTGGCTTTTTTCAACAAAACAAACCAGACGCACAGGTCTCATCTGAGAAACCTGCAGAAACTAAGCCGGAACCTGATAAAAAACCAGAAGCCGAGACGAAACCTGAACCCGAAAAAAAACCTGAACCAGAGAAAAAACCTGATTCCGAGAAGAAACCTGAACAGACGGGTCCTATTCGTCAACTATTAGAAAACAATCCCGTCGTTCAAGGTATCACCGGAGCGGTTCAGAGGATACAAGGTACAATCAACAATCCTGAAAAGCCGAGGGAAACTGAAGAGAAGAATGAATCAGAACAGGAGAAAGGCGGCCTCCTCTTTTTACCGGGTCCCGGCGGTCACGGCGGTCACGGAGGTGGAAATGGTAAGCAAAAACAATGAACTAATAATATTTCATCCGAAAAAGTATATGAGTCGTATTGGTGTAGTGGTTTGATTGATGAAGTATCATTCTGACGTCCGCAGGTTCGAACCCCGGCATGTACCAACGAATTATTCGGAATTCGCGTACATGTACTAATTTAAATCGGTAACAGTATCGGTTCACGGTGAAGGAAAACATCGTGAGGGAAGCTGAACCTGAGAAATGTTCTTGTAGTACTACTGTTTGTGGGAAAACATAAAAATGTGGATTTCTCAGAGTTTGAAATAGCCTCATCTCACCTTCCTTCGGGAAGAGACCTATCTCCCTTCAGTGGGTCTCTTACAGGCTGATGATGATGATAATGATTCAAAAAAGATAACTCTGTTTATATTAAATCCTAAATCCCTGCTTTTAATCCATTTTTACTACGAAATTATTACAAACTTTACATGTCTCATTAAAACATTAATCATTAATAATAATGATATAAAAATAATAATAATAAAGATTCAATTATGTCATCTGATTAAATCATGTTTTACAAGCCAATTAAATTGAGTTTGATAAATCTTTGATATTTTACGATAATGTACATATTATCAATATTATAAAGTAAATTTTCAAAAAAAAGTATTACCCGACTTCAATATCAATCAAAAACTCAGAAGGCACTAAAAAGCGGAAAATAAATAGTTTATCAAATTAACCAAATTAAATAAAACATATGAATATGTGTGCTACCTAGAGATGTATTGGAAGTCGGTGCCAACATTTTATGTACATATATGTATGAAACTTCGAAGTAACTTGCATGTGTCTTAATACATAACCTTCTCTGCACGTCCGTTAAAACAACTGTGACAACAATGAGTATATGAGCATTATAAATTGTTCATGAATATCTTTTATTTATACATATAATAAGAATTTAAATCTAACGTGTCTGTATTTTTTTTATCTTTGTGAATAAAATTGTTGCAGGTATCTTGGAATAAGTAATAAAATACATTTCAATCATTTTTAGAAATATCTGTCTGTCTATCGGTCTATTTGTTTGAAGACGCATCAATGCTAAAGCACTGTGTTCATGATAAAATCTCACATCTTTGTTTTGGATTAATTATTTGATTCCATTGTGAGTCCATTACTTTTCTAAACGATGATACTGGGCATATCACTATTCCTCATAATTTGCAGACTATTTAATTCAATATCACCCAGAAATACCACGCGCCCATGGTGTCGTGTAAAATTAATTGAAAATATTGATATGCCCACTATCATAATTTGGAAAAACAATGGATACACAATAGAATCAAATGATGAATCCAAAACAACGATGTTTTTAATACTACCATTAACTTTTGAAAATGAATTCATTTTTGTTCATAATTCATCATCAACTGTAATGTAATTATAAACTGTAAATATAATTGCTACATCAAGTTGAACTGCATCATTGTAACCGCGGAGATATAAGTCATGGATTACTTTCATGACCAAACAAATTTTCTTATTTTGATTTTACAAAGTATTTTTTCGTTCATTTTTTTATTGAATCATCATTTGAAATGAGTTCACCATAAAGAAATACTAAACATTAAAATATTGACATTGACTTTGGAAATATTGCTTTACTCTTATAACAAAACGAAGTGAAAGCAGTCCTGTCACCTAAAAATTGTGACATTCAATAAGACGAAAGAGAAAAATAATTATTTCAGTGGTTGGATAAATTTATTAAAGATAAATTATTAAACGATTAATTATTAATGTATATTATGAATTTACATATTATATTATTATAAAATTAATCTTCAGTTTGACCAGTTGATTTCAAAGGGCATGTAAGGCATGCAACGTCAGTCATGTTAAAAATATTGAAAAGGTAATACGAACATAAAATGACGGATGTCAATAAGTCTTTCATTTATATGTGTGTATATTTTGCGTAAAATTCAAGCAGTAGGAGCAGTGTGTAGTACTCATGCATATTTGAATTAATATAATGTATTTCTAATTCATTTTATATAAAAAAAATAGCTTTCTGCACTTCTCCTCCATATAAACTTTAACTATGCGAAATGTCACGTTCATCCGTTCGCGCAATTCGCTTAAAAAGGGGTGCAAAGTTTTGGCTTCACGTATTAATATATAAGATGATGATAATAAGTCATTATAAGAAGGCGCTAATTAATTTCATCCAAATCACCGATAAAGCAGTGCCGGCTCTGTCATATTAAAAGCAGCCTACCAAAACGAAGATTAGAAATATCAATACTTGACCCAGCATTGACCCACCGGACGCTATGATCTGTCAACGTGGCCCAGGCTTACAATAACTGACTTTTTCACTGATTTTCCATTTGAGGCCATTAGGAAACATCCTATAATCTGGTGAGGTTTACTGTTTCACCAGGTCCGACTCTTTGTACGAAACTAACCCACGTTCGCTGCTATTTCCAAACAGGTAGCCACTGAGCTACTATTGCTTTATTAAAATACTATTATTTCTATCTATGGTCATCCATACATTACGTCATATAAATATCATGATTTTTTGGAAATATCTTTGTCCTTGTGGCAAATGTACATAATATTTCTATTTAAACTATTTTATTCTAAAATTAGAAATAAATGTTATATTTTATTTTTTTTGTTTTTCGTTACAGTGGACATTTAGAGTATGATTTTACAAACACTATAACTCGCGCCATTACTATAATTATTCATTTTCTTTATTATTGGCAACCAATCTTCTAGTAGATTATTACTGTCATTATCTTGTAAGTAATGGCATTACAAGTTACTTGCGATCATTTTACTGAACTAACAAGATAGTGGGTCTCTTGTTATGACTTTCCAAGGAGTTTTTGTGACAAGTCATAACCCATAGTCCATGATATTTTTTCTAATCCACTTCACCTGTGCACAATAACCAAATTATATTACGTAAAACAGCAACAATATTATAAAATATGGAATCAAATAACACAACATCATTACATAGTATAAAACAAAGACCCCACCGCGTCTGTCTGTCTGCCTGTTCTCGATAAACTCAAAAACTACCGAACGGATTTTCACGCGGTTTTCACCGGTGGATAGAGTAATTGATGAGGAACGTTTTAGTATATAATTTGTCAAGGATTATTTCATAATCAGGGCGGGACAACGTCTGCCGTGCCCGCTAGTTATGAATAAAATATAAAATCCACTACATTAAATGCCAACATCTTGCGAAAAACGCTCCGTACTATAATATATCACATTTCATTGACCCCTGTCAATTGAAATTTAAAATAATTTATGAATTGACCTGTATGATGCACTTTAAACTTCACTTTGTGCAACTTATTGGTGACAGTGGATGCGTGGGGTCGGTTCGTGACCGCACTTGTTGGAACTGTAGGTGCCGTACTGAACGGCACTATATCCTCACTATCGATGGCTGTCAACGGCTTCGTTAACTCCATCGGCAACACCGTAGAGGTATCCAATGGGAGATAATCATGTGTCGCTATGTTTGTTCTTTGTTGTTAACATGGTCCTATGTGAGTTAGGTAAAAGGTAACTGTGGGTGAGGTTTATTGTTTCCGTTATCGATGTTGTGTTTTGTTTCTAACTAATTATTTAGTTCTCGTTTCAAACAATTATCATGGTTGAAAAGTTTTACTTCGGTTATATGTTTGTGTTTATGTTCATTTGAGTGCAACACGGTATTCATGAACATAATTAGTGACAAAAAGAGAATTTAATTTTGTCGCTTTTTGTTTGAATTATTGTTGTTGTGGGCTGTTTAACTGAATAGTGTCTAATCATTAAAGGAAAGTTAGGTAATTCCGGTCGTTTACGTGTTATTGTGAAATAGTTCTTCCAAAATCATATTTACATCAGTTTTATCCTGTAAGAGAATATTGCTATATATTAAAATTACCCAGCCACAGAGAATATATACAATTTAGAATGACATTTTTATATTCAATATTTTCAGCCTTTCTGCTCAATCAAAAAAAAATCAAAAACTTACATAACCTGTATTAAAATTATATATGTTCTATGCGCATAATAGTTTTTGGTAACATAAATTATTTACATAATTATTAAAATCGTAAAATGATCGCGTGTTCAAAGTTTTCATATATTACAAATAACTCGTCGAAACAACTAACCTATTTGTACTTCTATTTTGTTGATTAATGTAACACGTAACGCATTATTAATTCGCTTAATGTACGTAAAACAAGTGTCTGGTCTAATAATTAGAATTTTTAAATAATTAGTGAAATAGTTTTACTTGCATAACATAAAAAATAACATAGTTAGCTAATGTAACTCTTCTTCTTTTTTTTCTTGTTTTGGCTCCGCAGTAGCATTTGCCAGTGAACAATGTGACTCGCTTATGGCTTTTATGTCGTTTTCCTTAGAACATTCCACATTCGTCGTCAGTTACGAAATTAATATCGTGGTTCTGTATACCGTTAATACATCCGCGTGACTGCAATATTTTATAAAAATTACCGCAAACTACCTGGATGCATTCTTCACTCATAAGTTCATATGTCACAATGATTGTCAATTTTCAACAAAAATCCAATCCTGCGCGTAATGATTGAGATACATTGATTATCTAAAGGGGGTCATGTTATGGAGACTATTCGAAAGTAGTCTAGGTCGGACTAAACTCCTAACGGTATTCGTTGAGACTTTCATTTGTAACATCGTTTGACATCCGAAGTTTGCCGGTCGACTTGATAGAATATATACCTCTGCTATAGCAGCGTATATGCTGTCACTAATACTGAGGTGAAAAAGGTAGTTCGGTCAAAAACTTAATTTAGAATTACATAAAAATATAAAGATGTGTCTAACAATTATGTTTTATGGGTTTTAACTGTTACATTGATATTTATTTATAAAGTAATGTTTAACTTAATACTATTATTTACAGGGGATAATATCGGTGTCGGAATCGGGGTAACTGCTGATGAAGTTCAAGAAAGTGTTACGGAAGACAAGGTGGACGAAATTAAAGGAGCGGAACCTGTTCCAGAGAAGACTGAATAAGTCACTAAGTGTGATACAAAACTAGACTATCTACATATTAAATTTATAATTAATGTAAATAAAATCATGGGAAGTCGTTCGTTTTCGAAATAAACGACTTTTCGTATAAGTGATTAAAAAAAATAGTTTTATTTTTGCCAACCAATCTTCTAGTAGATTATTACTGTCATTGTCGAATAGGTAATAATATTACAAATGTCTTCTGATAATTTCAATATTATAACAAGATTATTCAACAATCCATGGAGATTTTGTGACTAGTCAGAACTCATATTCCGGGGTATTATTTCCCATCTAGTTCACTTATGTGCAATTACCATACTATATTACCTAAAACCACATACAAATATACTTACGTTATAATATCTATCACATCTAAAGATCAACTATAAATACTCGACTCATTTCTCTTAAACTTGTTATTTCTTCAAAATTAACCAAAAAGATTCCTTACATATTTAATATATATCGCACCCAATTACTCCATGGTATCACATCTTTAGGGAACCTACCCAAACCACATGCCCCGTTTAGGAGGGGGGAGGGGGGTCATCAAAGTACCACGCTTGGTTACAGGGAGGAGGGACGGGGTTAGGTTTTCGTCACGTAACCAATATCCTAAAAAGGAAATCTCACGTTTTTAAAACTCACAGGTAACAACAGTGACGTACATATACCGAAACGTTAACTAATTGAAATCTAAGAGATTGTAGAGGAGTGCAGTTGCCAAGCAAATTGACGAGAGCTTGTGCCGATACAATAATATCATACGATCGACTGTATATTATGTTCATTACATGTCACAAGGATTTCTTGTCAATGCAGGCATTACAGAAAGGAAGAAAATATACTTGTTTTTTGTAAATTATTTCCCTGTATGTGTACAATATGTTTTTACCATGGTATATAAGTTTTTCCTACTTGATAATATTTTTTCTGTCCTCCGGCCGGAAAGTTGTCACTTTTCGGCTCCATTAATCTGAAAAGTTGTATGTTGTAAGTTACTTAAGTAAGTTGTACTTTACCGGTAAAAAAGAAAGCCACAGATCACATGTTTGTTAGCCCCCGGTTCACCTCGGCTAACAATTAAATGTGATCCGAGACTTTTTATATCTTACTGGCCTACGTTTTTTTTGTTTTTGTGTACTTTGCATTACAATCTGTCGTCTTTCTGGGACAATAAATAGTATATTTGTCGGAGTTTAAATTGGCATGCTCGGTATGCAACTTACGTTCTCGATATTGCCAAGGGGTTTGATGGGATCTGGCACCGTGGTCTTCTTTCACAGCTTCCGGCTTACGGACTCCCTGACAGCTTATGTAAATGGATCTCTGACCTTCTACATGAGTGCAGAATTCATGTTTTTGTCAAAGGATGTGATTCGCAGCTCATATCAGTAAATGCTGGAGTTCCTCAAGGCTTTGTACTATCACGTACTCCATTTCTTCTGCATTTCAATGATATGCTGCCTCTAGGCCATATTCATTGCTATGCAGACGACAGCACCATCCATGAGTCATATTACAGCAAGTCTTCTTGCGGCCGGGGAGATACAGAAAAGAGACGGCAGGAACTTGTCACTGAGCTCGACCGGTCCTTGCTTCGCATTTCAAAATGGGGAGCGAGTAATTTGGTTGAGTTTAATGCTAACAAAACACAGGTATGCGCGTTTTCCTGCAAAAAATCCCCATTTACCCCCTTCCAGTTCTTCAGAACGTCTCACTCGTAATGCGTTAGGCATAGATATTCTTTTTTTTATGTGATTGTAGACAAACGGACGGGTGGGTCACCTGATGTGAAGTGATCACCACCGTCCATAGACACTTACAACGCCAGGGAAGTCGCAAGTGCGTTGCCAGCCGGTGTTGGGGGGTGGGGGGGGGGAGGAAGGGAAAAGGAGGTGGGCCTCCGGCGCTCTCACTGAGCAAACGAAACGCAACAATGCAAGCACTGTTACTTCACGTCGGTTTTCTGCGAGAGGGTGATACTACCCCGGGCGAGTAATACTAAACTAAAAAAAAATGTCGCATCCTACTTTAATTTACTGGGATTTAAGTATATCTTAGAATATTTTGCATTTTAATCTGCAAGTTGTTTGATTCTCATCCATCCATTCTCTTGCCAAGCTGTCTGGGTGGTTTATTAACCTTTGTTTTATAGTATTCTGGTAGTTCCAGGATTTCCATGACTATTTTTATTAGAAGACTAGCTGTACCCGCAGCTACGCACGCGTTTTTTTAAATCGTATTAAAGAATTATAAAATTGTGAAACTACGTACAATTATAGAAATGCTCTTTAAAAACAACTGTAAGTACGACACGCACACCACCTACAGTGACATGTAACGTATACATTAGATATATAAATGCGAACTGTGTCAAATGAGGTTTATCATTAGCAACATTTTTAGAACCTTAACCCACCATATAACCTCAGTGCTAACTTACACTGTATAAGTAACTAATGAAACAATGACTTAAAGATGTTATTATGATGATATAATATGCCCATATTGTTAATAAGTAATACGTTTATGTTCTTTTTATCTTATCTTTTTAGAAAGACCCCTTCCATCTTCAAATTTACTATTAATAATTATAATGTTGAATTATATGTATACAATGAATTAGCTGTCGTCTTGAAATCTTGCATAAATATAAATCAAGATATAGAACTTTTTATCTGTCTAAGAAGTTTTTAATATTCGACAATTCAAATATTGCTCATTGAACTCGATACAATATTCTTATGTGTTACTATGGTTACTGAGTTATGTAGACGAAAGCGCGGTAAATAAAACAAAATGGCCGCAAAAATAACCAAAAAGACAATATAATTCAAATTACATACATAGATACAGATATATGACATTAATTATATTTATTCTTGGAGTCCAGTAAAACGCACAACTTATGCACATGTTTACAGTGAACAACATATTTTTGCTAAATTTCATGCGGACGAAGTCGCGGGCAATAGTTAGTCTAAAATAGAATAACTTAAATTACTTCCTATAAGGTCAGATATCTGCCGGTGAAAGTCCCGTAAAAAATGGTCCAACCGTTTTCGAGATAGTACTGCGGGCAAAGCCACGGTTAACAGCTAGTATAAATTAAAATTGCCTAAATTACTTTTTGTAAGATCAGCTTCCTGTCAGTGAAAGTCTCGTGAAGATCGGTCAAACCGTTTTGGAGATAGCATTGCGAGCAAAGCCACGGTTAACAGCTAGTATAAACTAAAATTACTGGAATTACTTTTTATAGGGTCAGCTATCTGCCAGTGAAAGTTTTGTGAAGATCAGTCCAACCGTTTTGGAGATAACGTTGCGGGCAAAGCCACGGTTAACAGCTAGTATAAATTAAAATTGCTTAAATTACTTTTTATAAGGTTAACTATTTGCTAGTGAAAGTCCCGTGGAAATTGGTCCAAGCGTTTAGAAGATAGCATTGCAGACGAAGCCGCGGTTAACATCTAGTCTAATTTAAAGTAACCTTTTTTTTTTTTTTTTTATGTTATAGGAGGCAAACGAACATGTGGGTCACCTGATGGTAAGTGATCACCACCGTCCATAGATACTTGCAACACCAAGGGAGTCGCAAGTGCGTTGCCAACCTGTGTTTGGGGGAGAGGGGAGTGGGGAAGTGGGGGATGGGGAGGGGAAGAACGGGGAAGGGGAGAGGAGGTGGGTATCCGGCGCTCTCACTGACCAAACGAAACGCAACAATGCAAGCACTGTTACTTCACGTCGGTTTTCTGTGAGAGGGTGGTACTACCCCGGACGAGCCGACCCATTCATGCTGAAACCAGTAATAGTTTCAACGTGGCTCTACCACCTACAAACCTAACTTGCTGTAATTTTTTCTATCTGCCAGTGAAATTCCCGTCAAAATCGGTCCAGCCGTTTCGGAGATTACCTGGAACAAACAGACAGACAGACCGACAAAAATTTTAAAAATTGCATTTTTGTTATCAGTTGCGTGTATACTTTCACACCCAATCAGTAAAAAAGTGTTATTTTGATATTACATACAGACACTTCATTTTTATTATATGTATAGAATAGATAATAATGCGGTTGTTTATTTATAACGCCAAGGGGCGTTAGTTATTATCCACAGCAATTTATTTTAGAATCTTTGCACAATTTCTACAATTGAGTGAAATCCTGTTTCCCATAATTGGATCCTATAAGTTCATATAGGTTTTTAAATTGGCTTATATATGAGGAATTTACTGCATAGTAACAATTGTGACCGAATACCAATTAACCAATAGAGTTTACTTATTTGTAAGAAAAGTTGTTTGCATTTTGCAATTATATTATATGCTTTTGCCAGGTGAAACGTTTGTCCAGATGTAAACCTAGCTATAACACGCGGTCTGCCTCTAGAAGTTCTGGGTTGTTCAGCTTCACTGACGGCCAGATACTTTTTCTTAAGGTAAAGATAACACTAACTAATTTGGATTAATTCTCCATTTTAACCATGTTGAGACGTCATTTAGTCCCTTTTGCAGCATTTCCGCTACCACTGATGGAACCTGGTGAGATACTAAGATTGCAACATCTTCAGTGAATTTTTCAGTACTGATACAATCTGAAGTAGGTAGGCCACACGTACAGATCGAATAGAGTATTGGACATAAAATGCCACCTTGAGGCACTCCTGCATTGATATATTATAACACATAGCACAGGTCAGTGTGAGAGCCTCCCCATGCATGACTAAAAAATGTCTGTTTTCTATGAAAGACTTCAGAATTGTATAGATATGATTAGGTAACAAAGATTTAACCTTAAATAGTAGACCCTCATGGCACACTTTATCAAAACCCTGTGATACGTCCAGAAATGCACTAGTGCAGTACTTCTTTCTTTCGAAAGACGACTATCCCATTACCCAGCCTGTGAATTTGATCGGTGGTAGACTGCCGGCAACGAAATCCTAATTGGTGATCAGGTATTATCTTTTGCTATTTTCTAACTGGTAACATCCATAACGATAGGAAGCCTTCATATAATTTTGTTGGTATTGGCAGTAAACTAAATGGTCTATATAATGTTGGATCTTCTGGTGTTTTATCTGCTTCTATTAAATAATTCTTCTTTTTAAATAATTACGTTGTATTTTGACCCAGATTCAGGGAGTTAAGGAACCCCATGAATTTTTCTTCTTATTCCTTTACACCTTCTTAAGGGCCCCACCTTAAAAAAACATTGACCAGACATTCTAAAAACGTATAAGTTTTCTCATGGTTACTGCATGACCAGCTTTTGTTTGTTTTCCTTAGTGGAGCGGAAATTGATACGGGTCGTTTAATTTTCCTTTTTGCTTTCCATAAGAAATAATATGTAGATATGGTGAAATCGAAACTCTCAAAATATGCCTGTATTCCTGAATTTCGATCATGTTCAATAATGTGCTCTCTTATAGTATAATTTTAGCGTTTGTTTACCTCAAGGCATCGATTTCATTGCCATAATTTGTAGACTGTTCTGTTCTTATTGATTTTATCCAAAATGTTGGGTGATATCAGTCAGTCAGCAGAAATGCATTAATTTATCGGAATCGAATTCCGTGCTGCATTTTGAATGTTTATGTTAAAAAACTCAACAGCAATTATGATATTATTTTCTGTTTAAAGTTGAATGCAGCGAACAAAACAAAAACAGCGAACGAATAAAACAGCGAATCGTTTTTATGATAGCGGAAAAGAGACGAGTTAGTCCTTTTGTTAAGTAGTGTGCATTTTTAATAGTTTCTTTAACTTTAGTTTTAATTTCTACGAAAATAGGAGAGTGGTTTAATCTTAGCATCCCAACAACTACAGCAGGATATGTAATTTTTTGCTATTCCTTTGGGTCAATAACATCTGGTATCTTATTTTTATCAGACTTGGATTGACCTGTTGAGATCACATTCATAGTCCTTGCCGGCACATGTTTCAGAAGTTCGCGGTCCCTAGATAATTAGAGTCTGTAGCCCCAAAATGAATGATTGGCGCTGTAATCACCTGCTACTATGAAACGATTTCCCAGGGTTTTGAACAAATCATTTTACTGCTCCTCTGTAATAGTGTGACAGTCACAGATCACATGTTTCTTGGCCTCGGCTTCGTCTCGACTAACAATTACATGTGATTTGGGATTATTTTACTGGCCTAGGTATGTAATGTAAATATACTATTTTCACTGGTAACTATAAGTATGTATGTACTTTTGGCGTCACGCGGCAATCACTGTATTAACCCTCAAGAGAAGCACTATCGCTGCTGCGCGATCCAGAAGCACTGGGTATGCCATACCCGCGTGTCTTTGATTAATAATATCTTTCGATCAAATTATCCGATATAGAATTTTTTTTTTTCATTTTAAAGCTTAGACAGTGTAGATTAAGAATATATCCATAGAATTGTCATAAAGAAAAAATTATCTTGAATAATATAGAAAAAAATCAACATAAACCCTTAAAATGAGGTGTTTTATTCAAATTACCATATTTAGGCAGAATTTATAGATAAAAAATTTTTCCCGACGGCATTTGAAAGGGAATTAAATGTACTTTTAGATAGTTATTTCGTCATTTAACTGTAATTGATAAAAGATATTTATTTAGTTAGGTAAAGTTCAGTGTTTTTAGAATGATAATACTTCATTAAAAAATATGGATTCATTATTCTTTTATTAATACAAACATTTAAATTACTTTATAAAACTTATATTTTAAATGGATTGATGCTACAAAAAATTAAGAATATAACTTCAAGCTACATTTTTCACAAATTTTGGCTGTATGTTCTTTACACATTGGAATATTACATTTTAAACACTTATAACATGTTTTTCGGTCTAATGAACTGGGACAAAATCCACATCGCTTATATTTTTCTAGTTTATTGTCAGCTATCAAATCTCTAGGGTCTTCTGTTTCAGGTAAATCTCTATAATCTAGGAAAGCTTCTATTTGTAAGCGTAATGTCGTTTGTAAAGTAGGCAGTTGAAGTCTTCTTATCAAAAATGGCTTAATAAGAGATAAAGATAGATCTAAAATATAATCATTCCGAGTTATCGTTTTATTACTACTTATTAAATTATAAATAATGAAAGAATTCACATTAGCTTGGTCCAGCATTCCATAAAAATAGCGCATTGGCCATCTCAGGGTTTTTCGAGCAGTCGTAAAATCATCAATAAAACTGACTGATTATATAAAATATCGATCAGAATTCTTTTAAAATAGATATTTTAGAATTCTAATTATATAAATACAAAAAAAGAACTGAAAAACACAATTTTATGCAAAACGTTGAGTCAGATAAAATAACAAAATACTGACGCTACAACAGCACTGGGTAGCGCATACCCATAGACTGACTACGGCCGCCTATATTTTAGTCCGTATTCACAGCTCAAGATAACTATGGTGGGGAATCTGTAGTGGGGATAGTAGAGATTTTTCCCCTAGGTAAAGTCACCTTCTCATTGTAACCATTTCTGAAGGAGAAATATTTTTAATTTACACCTGGGTATCCCATACCCGGTGCTTCTCTTGAGGGTTAATAAAGACAAATATGAGTTAGATATATATATTGTTTGTACTTTCTTTTTGCAAAAATGATTAAAAATCGTATTTATAAATTACCACGTGAAAACTGGTGGGGGAGGGAGAGGGTCTCTTCATATACCACGGATGGTCACTGCGGGGAGGGAGGGTGTTAAAAGTTGACAAATTTGGGTTACGTGGTTTGGGTACGTTCCCTTACAAAGAATAAAATGAAGTCGCTTCCTTTGTCTGTTCTCTTACATCTTTCAAACTATTCAACGGATTTTAATACAGTTTTCAGCAATAGATAGAGTGATTCAAGAGTAAGGTTTATATGTATAATACGTATATATTATAGTACGGAAAAGCCCAAAAATTCAAAGATTTGTAATGTGATGTCGTAATAAACATAAATTGTGCGCTTAAATCGTAAACGCTGGGTATACCTTACGAGATAAATCAAATTTTAATTTACTACGGAATTGTATATCTTAAAAATATCGATAAAAAAGTTCGCGATGGTATATATTTATCTCTATAGGATAACCCACAGTAACCATTTTTATCTTTTTACAAAAATAATTGTGTTATTTGCCTAGTTATTTTATATAATACAGTATTATTCGTTATCCAATTAAACTAGTCCTAAATAAAACATAATTCAGTAATACAACTAGTGGTGGTTAATGGAGTAATTAGCAATTATTATAACGTTAATATATAACTAATTATATTCGTTATAAATACTTATATAAACTATAAATCTATTATAATTACAACGTATTAAAAAGAAATTTACAAAAATATCGATTTATTAAAAATAAATAGTTCAAGTAAGCGTCTTTTTTTTTCGAACTGATAGATAGATAGATGACTACTCTATTTACCTAGCAAAGTCTTAACAGCTTCACCGGACTACCAAAAGTAAGCGTCGTTTATCCGACAAGATTAAAACTAGACTAAGTATTAGGCAGCAAACAGAATTAGTTAAGTAGGTTTCTGCATAGATGTCACTTTTAAGAATATAAACTAATTAATATTTTCGCTGCGTTGTAAATGGACACTGATGTAAATAAGATACTGTGTTTGATTGAAAAAAAAATGTGTGTGTGTGTGTACTTATGTACACGCGTTAGAAGTTATACTTATATTACATATTATTCGTTATTTACCAAGTTATTTACTATATTAAAGACAGTATAATTGTTCGATAAAAAAGCCATTATATTTTAACAGAAAGATTTTCAGTTTAACCAAAACATACCTCATTTGTCCTTAGACATATTTATTAGTATTTATTATTGTTTTTATTAATTTTTTAGTAATCTATCACGCGCGCATCGTAAAAATTTACTCTCAACATTTTTCCCTAACGCGCCAAAGAAGTATAACTTCAAAAAGTGAATTGAATTTAAACACGTTGACGTGAAATAATATACAACGATATACGTAAAACAAAAATTAATGGTTCGTGGTATGATATATAAAACAAACAGTAATCGCTGCAGTACAAGAATCTCGTTATAAGAACAAGTTTTTTTACTAATGAAAAACAATCGGTGGAATTCGTCTACGTTTAAGAATTAGATATATTATTTTTGAAGTTATACTTCTTTTGGCGCGTTAGGGAAACATGATGAGAATAAATTTTTACGATGCGCGCGCACACCGTCTCGAAAAACCGACACCCCGAAGTTAGCTATAGTCAACATTTTGTTTCTTTGTATTAAAACTTTCAATGTATTAAATACCTTTTTTCTATTGTTAGTGTCGTTTTTTCTACAAACGTAGAATAAAGCGAAAGATAAAATTTTTGAAAAGATTTTTATCTTGTTACGCCAAAGAAGTATAACTTCTAACGCGTGTACATAAGTACACACACACTTTTTTTTCAATTGTTAGTGTCGTTTTTTCTACAAACGTAGAATAAGGTGAAAGATAAAATTTTTGAAAAGATTTCTATCTTGTTACGCCGAAGAAGTATAACTTCTAACGCGTGTACACACACACTTTTTTCTTTGGTTGTTAAATAACATTTCGCATTTAGCGGGTTAAGTAAAAATACATTAATATTTGTTATATGTCAATGACAAAATTGCAATAATTCTCGTTTTTAAATACAATCTATTATTTGAAGTAAACAATTATTAAAGCCCAACCCTATATAGAATAAATAAATTAAAAAATTATATTATTGTGGTTGATACCAATAACACCAAATTTAAGTTTTTGGCGGGATCTTGGTCTGTCATGTAGTGGATTTTATTTTTTATTCATAATCTTGTGTTACTTGACTCCATATTGTGTAAAATTGGTGGTGTTTTATGTAATATAGTTTGTTTATTGTGCATAAGTGAAGTGAATGGAAAATAATGCCACGGACCATGAATTCTGAAATGCCACAATAATTCCATGGAAGGTTCTAACAAGATGGCCACCATCTTGTTAGTTCATTGAAATGATATCAAGAAACTTGTAATATTGATACTCACTTGACAATGGCAGTAATAGTCTACTAGAAGACTGATTGCCAAAATGGAATAGAAGAAGAACTTGAAATACTATTAACTACTCGACAATGGTATTCATTGAAATTATATCAAGAAACTTGTAATATTGATACTCACTTGACAATGGCAGTAATGGTCTACTAGAAGACTGGTTGCCGAAAATGGAATAGAAGAAGAATTTGTAATACTATTAACTACTCGACAATGGCAGTAATAATCTAAAAGATTGGTTGCCAAAAATAAAGTTAAAATAAAAATATATATATACTTTTTAGCTGTTATTATCAGTGTCATAAAAATGAAATATTGTGCCTAAAACTTTTGCAATGCTAAGTCACGGAAGAAAGCTCTATTTTTATTATTCCGTGCGCTGAGTGAACAGTAAAGGAAAATAGTTTACAATGTTACCAGAAACAAATAATCTTAATACTCTGTGACGGGCTTTATGGTTTACGTTTTGATGTATTTTTAAGGTTATGTTGTACTAAATAACCTACATTGTAAATTATTTATAATACACAATAATGAACAGTCTGTCCTTAAGAATTAGTCGAGCAGGAATAAATAAAGTAAAGAATACCATTCGTATTGAACCAGTTTCTGTCACTGACTGGGATTCTGATAAAATATGTCAGTTTGCAAAATCTAATACAAAAATTATGTTTTTTTATATTTTTTGTATAAAAAAGCTTTATTAAATTTAACTTCAATAATTTTAGGCAGGAATAAGGACGTATTTGATAATTTTATTCATGCATCAAGTTCAGATGAGCAATTAGCAATATTGAAAAATATTTTTGATGGATTAAATGGAACTTCTGAAATAGAATTAACACAGTTTTTGGTGACTGTGTATTTTCAAGCCGAAACTAAGCACCCTGTTAAATGTTTTATTACTAGGTAACAATTTACACATAAATTATTACAATATAAGCATTCAAAAAAATTGTTTTTTGCTTTCTCTTTTAGCTTCCACACTGCATTACAAAACATGTAGTGGAGAAAAACGTTATAACTCTTATTTGAAAGCCTATCCCACCTTATATTCATAGTATCAGTTGTGGGAAGGTTATTTGAGTAATATGCTATTAACAAAATATGTTAATTAATTTTCCCATTACCAATAAAATCCATATCACCATAATAATAATAAGATTAATAACAATAATAATATCGGGGCTGCATTAGAAATTCGCATCCTGAAATAAGGGTTGAGGGGGGTGAGAGGAGTGGGGGAGGGGGCTAACTACCCCTCTAAACCACTCCCCCGCCGCGGATAGTTATAGTTACTGAGATATTCATGATCAAAGTTTTGAGATTATGTCTCCTCTGAACAATCATTGACAATTTTGTATATTAACATGTTGATTTTTAAGATTAAATTCAACTGGTTGTACAATACTATGTCTATATATAAGTAGAGAAAAAAATTATTGCTGGAAAGATGTAAATTTTGTGAAAAAAAAAAAAAATTAAGTATTTAAAACTCTTGTAACAGTTCTAAAAATTATAGTAATTTTGCATAAAAAAAAATTGACTTTTCAACTAAAAAAATAATAACTTGTATGAAACTATGTATATTTATGCATTAAGGAATAAATTATTGATGGAACAGCATAAATATTGAGAACAAAAAAAAAATTATTTACAATAAACTTCTGTCCTCATTTTTCACTCAAATATTTCACATTTAATCTCATAGTGGTTAAAAAATATTTAACATAAAACAACAAGGAATTTGATATGTGTTCCCAATTCTAACCTACATAGAGGACTAGGCTATTCCTCTATTAACCTAACGTGACTGAGTTGGATTTGCTTGGACCAGTTCGCTCGCTCGCTGCGCTCGCTCGCCTGTTTTATGTGTGGAGAGGCTTTATGATCATACAAATAACTTAAATTATATTTTTTTCTAGAGTTGAGACAGTTGAGTTTTGGATTAAACATAGTAGAAATAAAACAAAAAATACAAGATCTGGAAAACGTTCCGTTTTACGTCATACAAATAAGTTATATTTGATTTTTTGTTTTTTTTTCGGAAATAATAGTGAGCAATTACAAAACAACAATAAACCTTAAAAATGTGCATGTGAAGGAAAAATCACTTCCGTTACACGTAACTTCAAACACATATAAAAAAAACTACGCGTCTCCGCAGGGTGAGGGGGGTGTCTTTTGAAAGGGGTGACCAACCCCTATAAAAAACAACCCTTAACAACCCCAAATTCGTGATGCGAATTTCTAATGCCAAGCCATAATATCTAATTAATTATAAGTGCCGTGATTTTTGTCTGTAATGTAGTGGCTTTTATATTTTATTCATTATCTTGTGTTACGTGACTCTATATTTTGTAACAGTGGTGACATTGTACATAATATAGTTACTGTGCACAAGTGAAGTGATTGGGAAATAATATCATGGGATATGGGTCTTGACTTGCCACAAAAACTCCCTGGAAAGTTCTAACAAGATGGACACTATTTGGTGGTTTATTGAAATGATCACAAAAAACTTGTAATATTGTTACCTACTCAACAATGGCAGTAATAATCTATTAGAAGATTGGTTGGCAAAGAAATAAGAAATTATAAAATTTAACTTGAAAAATTCTTTATAGGTGATGAGCTATGTTATATATATAGATAAGCTATGTTAGCTTGGTTATGACCAGTGAAATTACATAATGCCACACCATCATTATAATGTCAAGAAAAGATAATAATTAAAAAAAAATCTAAATTTTTTAAATTTCAGGCAAATATCAAAGAGGCCTCATCTTCTAGAGCCGTTTGCAGACATATTGGCACATGAAATTAATGCTTTAACCAGTCAGAATTATGAAGACTGGAAAGACTATATGGTTATAGTTAATAAAGTGGCAAATTGTATTGAAAATTTCCCTGCTGGATCATTGGCTATTAAAAAAGTCGAAGTAGCTCTTGCAGAATGTTTAAAGAATTGTTTGGATTGTTGTCTTATGGTGTTAAGGTAATATAAGGGGTCTTATTTTATACTCAATCTCTTTCTTGACATCAAATGTAACCACCAATTGTTTCATCTGATGGTAAATATAATTTAGGAATAGTGGTTTTCTTTAGAGATAAGGATTTATCAACAGTTAATATTTTCATCAATATCAACAGTAAAAATCATATCCTGCTAGGTATAGATGAAATTCATTTTATATTTCTATCTCTTGGGATTCTATGTTCCCAAACTGTCGGGGCAGAGGGCAGACACGATGCTTCTCCATTTCGATCTGTTGATGGCTTCACACTTCACCTCACTCCAAGGAAGCCGACTCAGTTGTTGGCTCAGTGAGCACAAATCTTTGCCAGGTTTGTCTAGGTCGATCATGTTACTGCCTTCCTCGGGGATTCCAGTCCAATGACTATCTACAATACAGTATCAAGTACAGTCAAATAGACCATATGAATGTCATAATTTTATCGTCTACTCATTAGTTGATGTTTCATACTTCATTTACATGCTGTAGGGATTCTCTTGCTCAGTTGATTACACCAGATATTGTCATGTTGTATTTTCAGATGTCCTACCTATTTCCATCATTTTATCGGTCAGATATTTAATCATCCCAAAGTCTTAAGTTGCGAGTTTTTAGAATAGATATTTCGGTGACAATTAATTTAGACACATTTACTTTACAACCATCATAACAATAACTCGACTGTTGCTAAGTAGAATATAACATCTATACATATAATAAGAATGTAAATCGAATGTAGGACTCATTATATTGTTAGATATTATCAAAGGGTATTGATTCCGATTCTGTACTTGAGATAAATGATTAGAAAGTTGACAAAAAATTAACTTGATAAAAAACAAGGGTTTTTAGATTTCCCATAGTCATTTATCAATAAATTCAATTGATTGACTGATTTCAGAGAAACATCATTGGCGCCGACGGAGAAGAATGAAATATTTAACCTGTCTCACATTGCTTTGCGTTTATTGCTGTACATAATACAGAAAATTGATGAGAAAAACATAAGTAGTTTCAACAGTTTATTAACTATAGTTAAGGGATATATACAAGATCTCTTGTTCCATGATGATGTTCCAATGGACACAAAATCTGTTTGTGGGATTTTATATTTAACTATTTATGTATTGGAGAATGGGCCTGATTCATGGTTAGATGTGAGTATATATTTATAAAATTTTATCATAAACACAAATTTATAATTATACTGTCTGTATCCGCAGCTCTGCACGCGTTTTTTAAAAATTGTATTAAAGAAATATAATATTGTAAGACCATGTACAATTATAGAAATGCTCTTTAAAAACAATTGTAAGTAGGACACGCACGCCACTTACAGTAACATGTAACATATACATTAGATATATAAATTCTAACAGTGTGTAAAAGAGTTTTATAATCAGCAACATATATGGAACCTTAACCTACCATATCACTATTTCAGTGCTCACTTACACTGTATAAGGAACTAATGAAACAATGACTTAAAGATGTTATTATAATGATATAATATGCCCATATTGTCAATAAGTAATATGTTTATGGTCTAATATCTCTGTCTAATCTATCTATCTAAGCTAATCTATCTAGGTCTAATTATAAAGACCACTTCTATCTTCAAAATTACTATTAATATAATGTTGAATTGTAAACAATTAATGAGCTGACATTTTGAAATCTTGCATAAGTATAAATAAAGATATAAAAATTTATATCTGTCTAAGCAGTTTTAATATTTGAAAATTTAAATAGTGCTCATTGAACTCGATACAATATTCTTATATATTACTATGGGTACAAAGTTATGTAGACGTAAACGCGGTTATTAAAACAAAATGGCCGCCAAAATGACCAAAAAAACAATATAATTCAAATTACATACATAGATACAGACATATGAATTTAAATTATATTTATTCTTGGAGTCCAGTACAACGCACGTCTTATGCACATGTTTACAGTGAATAACATATTTTTGTTAAATTTCATGCGGACGAAGTCGCCGGTAACAGCTAGTCTAAAATAGAATAACCTAAATTACGTCCAATAAGGTCAGTTATCTGCCAGTGAAAGTTCCGTGAAAATAGGTCTAACCGTTTTGAAGATTACCCGGAACAAACAGACAGACCAACAAAAATTTTAAAAATTGCATTTTTGCTATCAGAAGCGTGTATACTTTCATACCCAATCAGTAAAAAAATGTTATTTTGATGTTACGTACAGACACTTCATTTTTATTATATGTATAGATATAGATATGTAGGTTATGGTGGTCAGAGCTTTGGTACAGGTTCAAGCCCTGTATGTATTACTAAATGTTTTCGAATTCGCCTACATTTATTACTTTAAATTGGTATCCCTAGTGATTGACAGTGTAGGAAAACATGCTGAGCAAATCTGAATGTGATAAAAGTTCTTGTAGTACCAATATATGTGGGAAAATATGGTTCTGTGGATTTCTCGGAGTTGAAATTACAAATAGGTTGTGTCCAGGCGTAGTGATTCTGCCCATAACTTTCTTCGGGTAGAAGACCTTTGGGATCCTGTAGTTAGTCTCTTACATGCTGATGATGATCAATGTACATTCCATGTCTGCAGCTTCAAGCCCTGTATGTACCCCCGAATGTTTCGGAATTTGCATACATTTGTTAATTGAAATTGGTATCACTATCAATTGAAGGTGTAGGAAAACATTGCCGATTTGCCGGATTGTGAATTTAAGCGCCATGTCAAGCGGGTTTTGGTGTCAAAAGGCTATTATAGAGTGGATCAATATGTGAACGATGGTGATGTCTGGAATTGACTCATCTCTGTGCATCCATTAAAAACGTTTGTGAAATTTACTATTATATAGAATATATTATTATTCTAAATATTATATATATTTGTTAAAAAGATAAACCAGATCAAGTTTCTTGCCGGTTCTTCTCGATGACTGGGTTGTTTTACGAACCGGTGGTAGTTTTGACGTTCATAAGTGCCTTCTTAGGGCCTAAATTGAATAAAGTGTTTTTGAATTTGAATTGTGAGCAAATTTCGTCAAGCATCATCTCAATCTCACTAAAAATCAATGTGACTGATTGCCTGTTATGCAATTAATTTTTTGTTGTTTCTATTATTTCAGGTTCTACAACCTCATAAACATGACAGCCAAATCCATGTTTTATTAGAAAATGAAGCGTCACAACTAGCATTATACTCAGCAATACCAACAGTTGTGTCTGTTTACAAACTGAATGAACTGTATGCTCATAGGGAACGAGCCATAACTCTGTTAACAGAAAATTTACTGCAAATTGCAGAAAGGTAATATTATAATGTAAATTGTAATGTAAACATTACATCTATATCTTCTATACATATAATAAGATTGTAAACTAAAGTGTAAATTAAAATTAAAGTGTCATACAAAGTGTCTGTACTTTACAGATTTTTGTAAAAAAAAATTGTTGCAGTAATACAATACACAATGGAACAAGTAATACAATAAATTTCAATCATTTATACAATTGTCTGTCTGTTTGTTTGAACACGCATCACTGCTACAGTGCTGAAGTACATCATGAACATGACAAAACCTTTTCAAGAAAATCATAAAGCATATTTTCGAGTAACATTTAGTCTTTGTTTAATTAAAATTGGTTCCGTCTATCAAAAGTTATTGTTATTTTAATGTCGACGCGACTAAAGTACGAGAGAAAAGTATATAGGTAAATGGACTTAATATATTCAGATGATTTTATGAGTCACTGTTTTGTACATGAGGGACCACGTAGACGAAGTCGCGTGCATAGCTAGTTCTGAATATAGGTATAGAAGAAGACTTAAAATGTGAATAGTGACTGTGAGACAGGCTTTTCTTGGGTCGAATAAAATCTTACAGATCTTGTCTCGCAACCGAGGGAACGGTAAAAATAACGGTATAATTCTTTCTATTGTCGCATGATATAGAAATAGCAACAGTCTAGAAACAACAATCATCGTAAAAAACAGCCACAGAGGCTTGGTACGATTTGTTTTATTTTGTGACATTTGTTTCTATTGTATGTAATTGGATGGATTGTGTGAAAAATGATATGTGTATAAAGGGTGTGAATACTGAGATGACATCTGATAGAGGAGAGTGGCAAAGGAAAACACGTTGTTCTGACCCTACTTAGGTGGGATAAGGGTAAGAAGATGATGATGTTGTAGCAAGCAATACGTACTGTGCAGTCTACAGCAGTAACCACATAGAGATTTACTGTCTGTCAGCGGTCGTCATGCCGTCGTGCAAGCCTTCCAGCAATGAGATATACATTGGCTAGCTCGAAACACAAAAAGCCTAAAAGAGAGTAATTGTGGTGGCTTAATATTGTTCCTTATTACGCCTTTGATAATGTGATAATGAACAGGCCGAACCGAACCGAACCAGCCGAACTAACCATGATTAGATTTGTAAGCCGATATTACGAAAGTGACTCTTTAGTACCTCGGATGGGCATAATGTCTCAGACACTATGGAGATGGTTTCCATTAATTTAAAAACGGATTAATAGACGTGTATTTAAAATATATTTGGCTTTTGTCTTTCAGAAGTTCATCAGTAGTGATTCTTTAGTGCCTTGGAATATCATAGTGTCTCAGGCACTGGGGCTATGAGTTAAATAAGTTTAAAGGCGGATCAGCAGATATGTATTTAAAATATATCTAGAATTCGTCTTTCAGGAGTTCTTCGGAATCCATTTTCATCTTAGGAGTTACGAGGACTTTACTCCTGATTACCAAAGATCTGGATAAAGTGAACAATCGTGATGTTGGGGTCAGATTGATGGAACCGTTGCTCGATTTCATCTGGGCTCATCTGGAACATTATATGGACAGCGTGAGGCACCTTACCTCTCAGATGTTAGGCAATGTGGTTAAATACTGTACGAGATTGAACAGATTGGGTAGATTTTTATAACTTTGTATATTTTTTTAACTTTTATATTTTTGTAACTTAAAAAACAAACGGTAATGAATAATACTTTTTACTTACTATCAAATTGTTAGACATAGGGTGGGCACCCTTGCCCAATGGATCAGAACAGTTTTTTTATAGTAGAGACTAAGCATATTGTAATTAAATTCTGACATAAAGGGCCATCCATAAATTAAGTCTCACGAATTTCATGGTTTTTTGACCACTCCCCCGTCCTTGTCACAACTGGTCACATTTGTGAGATTCTCCCCCCCCCCTAGTGTGACATCACATATTTTGCAATTTTACATTTAGAAATTATTGAATTGAAACAGCAGGTTCGAAATTAGTTTTATATCCATTTAAATTATTTTTGAATAAAAATTAGTATCAATTCAAACATTTGAAGAAATAAACAAAACAAAAAACGTTTAGTTTATTAATTAAAGAAAACAATCATCTTGAGTCCATAGACATTGGACCCACTCCATTAAATTATTTATAAATAGCGTAGCAATCACTTCGTTCTCGTTTGAGTTGTTGATGTCGGGAACATTCGTTGTGTCAAAATCTGTTGCATCCAACCATACAGCATCACCGTCCTCATCCAAACAAAGAATTTCTCTGGCACGTCTATCAGCAATTCTTTGAGGACGCATCTTCGCGATGGGCAAAACTTCTTGTTGATTTTTATGTGATCGCTTGTGTTGATTAGTGGCCTTGTATGATGCAAAATATAGACCACAGATGCCACATGATCGCTTAAACAAGTATGTACGGGGCAATAGCTATCATATGGAATTTGCTTCAAATGTGAGGACGCTGGAAGAACCAAAACTAGATGAAGTACCAGTGGAGTGAATTTACCTTTGGCGTCATCTTTTTCTACGGTCTGCAGCACCGAACATTGCAATGTCCTTTATGACTTCAAGCATACCGGACTGGTTTTCTTCTACTCTAGGCCGACAAACAGAATCTCGAATTTTTAGAGCTGCTGCGAAGTCGATATTATTTTCACAAAGCTCTAAAATTTTTTATGTTTTCTAGTCACTACCTTTTTTTTTGTCGGGATAACGTCTTTTATAATAACTTATCGGTTCAGTAAATAATAAATTAAGTTAAACATTGTTGTCTCATATGTGCCTCCGTCGTCTAATAGTTGTGTATAGCGACTGCCGATCACGAGGTTGTGGGTTCGATCCCCAAACGACACACTTTTATGTGATGATCATTATGTGTTTGTCCTGAGATTGGGTGATTTTCTGTGTCATACTTTCTACCTGTGACATGGCATAGTTCGGAATTCAAACCCAAATAAAAAAAAAAAAGTGCGTAAATATTTCCAAAAAAATAGTGCTTAATTTGGATACTAGATGTACTAGATGGCGCCTTGTGAATGTGGTGGAATATTTATTTATATTTTATTTAATGTTAGGCAACAACAACATTATGTACCCAAACTACTAAAAGTGCTGTATTATGAAAATCATAACTAATAAAAGTAGCACAAACACACAATCCCGATAAAGCTATTTATATAATTATCTGTCCCTGTGCGGGAATCGAACCGCAGACCCTACGTCATTAGCGGAATATAAAAAATTAAATAGTTGTCGAGTTAAGGTGATAATTTTCGATGCCCCTGGTGTTGCAGTTGTCCATAGGCGATGGTAACCATTTAACATCAGATGGGCCGGGCCGTCTGTTTCCTAATTTTTTATCAGCATAGACTGCATTGTAAGCTTCATATAGTTTACGATAAAGTTTACCTAAATCACTCGTTTTGTTCATTTTAAATTTGTTTCGTAAGTTAAAAACATAAAATACCAGAACTAAAAAAACTACGTCGTTTAATCTGCGAAAGTCATTCTCTAATGATGAGAGATGATGATGATGAATGATTCGTCTAATGAATTAGAAACAAAGAAATAACTGCTAGGCCGATAAATCATTTTGAATCTTATGTTTATACGCATAGGAGTGCAAATGTTATTGAGTATTTCGTTAATAGTGCAAAGTTCATGTTTTAACACGTAGATTTGGAAATGTGACGTCACAAAATTTAGGACCCTCCCACCCCCTTGTCACACAATGCCATACTTATTCGAACCCTCCCTCCCCCTTAACGTGTGACGTAATTTATGATGGGTAAAATACACATATTTGGATTGATAAAAGCTTAAAGATTTAAAAAGAGCGAGAAAGATTTTTATAAATGAATTTTCGACCTACAGAAATTTTCTAAACGAATAAGATTTTAGCAACACAGAGCCTTTTCATTTTGATTGTACTCTCATTACAGGTGATGATTACGCTCTAAACATGTTATTTTCGGCTCTAAAATCCTCGGATAAGGCGCGAAAGAGTTACTATTTAAGCCTGTGTTCGCTTGGTAATGAGTTGGGAACAGTTGGTCTCATGAAAAAGTTTTCCAAAGTTATATGTGAAGTTCTGGAAGCATTGAATATACAAGCAGTTCAGGCGAGCGTAAGTTCCAATTCTTTTTACAATAAAATATGCACTGACGCCAATAGTTACGAAGGGTCGTCTCTGGTTCTGGGGCCTGTTTCATATAAAGTCAATTTCTAGTCATCATCCAGTCTATCATCAGTCATCATTCTAACCATCATCAACTCTGTCACCTAATAAAATGTTGCTAGTCTTACTGAGCCTTAAACATGTGATGGCCAATTGTCACTGTTTCTAGTATTTAAATTGTGTTGGTCTTTTACTAAATCTAACTTTACTATATGATTTTATCAATCTTACCAATCTTACTATATGACTTTATCAATCTTACAAATTTTACTATATGACTTTCTCAATTTTACTATTTTTACTATATGACTTTACCAACCTTTCAAATTTAATAACATTATTCTAAACATAGTTATTATCATAAAGGCACACAAACACAATAATCCTCTATATAGTCATCTACTAATCATTACATAGTATAAAACAAAGTCCCCTACCGCGTCTGTCTGTTCGCGATAAACTCAAAAACTACTGAACGGATTTTCATGTGGTTTTCACCAATAGATAAACTGATTCATGACGAAGGTTTTGCTATATAATTTGTCGAGGATTTTTTTATTATCAGGGCGGGAGAACGTCTGCCGGGCTCGCTAGTTTCTTTATAAATTATTCTTCCGCTCAAGTGCTAATCTGAATAAATAATCGCCATATCAGTGTACCTTAACTCATTATTTTAATACAAATTCGTTTGGGTTTAGGCGACAACAGCATTGGAAACACTTTTAGAAAAGCATATAGAGGAATCATCTACAGAGGAAATACATAAAGAATGGATAGAACCAATTATACGATGTGTTACAAAAAGTGAGGTGGACTCAGCTGTTTTGAGTATATTAGAGAATTTAATGGCAAAAGCGGTGAAGAAAGATGAAAGCATCATTAATTTTGTGTGAGTTTGAATTTTACATTTATATGTTTTTTTATTATACCTATATCAGCGTTTGACTTCAAATTGGTCTGATGTGAAATAACGATTTCGTCTAAGATAATAAGAAAACTAAATCTAGAGACGGCTGGCTTTCAAGTGCAGGTGCTAGAACACACTAACAGGTGCATGGTGACAGATTTTCACCATGGGGGGGGGGTTACTAGACTTGCTTAGAAAAAGTCCTTCAACCATACTATGGTTTCATCATGGTGTTTTCCTTCCCCTCATCAGCAAGGATTCGAAGCTACATCTACCGAGATGCTGTCCGAATACTCTAATCACTTTAGTGTAGCTGCCTAGTTTTGAATGTCTTATCAACTTGATCTTCTATTATATTTAAACTGAAATGATTTGATTGTAAAACATCTACTGTTACACACATTTTATCTTAGTTGACCTAGTTCGAAGGTTCATTAATCAGGCAGCTGTAATTTTGAAATTCCTGACGATTAATAAGCATTGGTTGAATCTGATTAGTATTGTGGTTCTATTATTGGTTGTCCATAGGGTTGTTGTTGGGTAGCCATATCTAGCGTTAAGTGGTAAATTCTGGACAAGGTCTGATAAGAGTAATGGTGTTGCCAGTAGAGTCAACTTAGTTTATGCTGTTTTGCCAATGAAAATATAAAAAATCAATAATTATGGAATAAGAGATATATTATATAATCTTGTAACAATAAAATACAGTGTAAACTCTTCAGAACGTCGTTTGCTATAACGAAAAACTTCCGATAACATAGAAATTAGTTCAATTTGGTTGGTTTACCACAAAACTATTTATCTGTTCTCTTCCCTCCATATAACGAAAACTCTTTATAACCAAAAAAAAATGCTCGGTCTCTTGAAATTCGTTATAAAGAGTTTACACTGTATTGGCATTTTACGTCGTTGTACAGACAACTATGATACATCAATATCCTGATATATTCCTTACTTACCCTTCTATCAGAGTTATATATTCTTAATAATCATTTATTACAGCATACCTCATATAAAAGAATTATCAGAGTTCAAAGAGGATCAGGATCTAAAGTGTGTACTCATGTTGCTGAGCGTGATGAGCAAGTCGGGAGTCACGTGCAAGCTATCAGCTCAGGAAGATGATGATGAATGGAAAGGGATCATCAGGTACGAGGTGCTGAAGAGTGCGGCAGTTAGCGCCGTGGATGAGGTGAGCTTGCTTGTCATCTTCATTGAGGCATAAATAAATAAATGGGTTTTATGTAACATGGCACAATTACATTAAAAACAAATTTGTTTTAAACGCCATCTGTTAGACCTATTTAGTACTTTATTGTTGGTTGTAAATGTTTTATATTTTTATGTGGTAATTTTTTTATCAAACGTAATTAAAATTTTATTCTTCAAAATATATTTCTTACCGGCTATCTAAAAACCGCCACTGATTTTGTACCACCTTCTTCTATATACATATAATAAGCATGTAAATCTAACATGTCTGTACTTTTTCGATTTTCGTGAAAATATTTTTGCACGTGTGTAGGAATAAGTTTTTTTTTTTTTTTATTGTAGCTTGGCAAAGTGACTGTACTGTGCCTGATGGTAAGCACAGTACAATCCAAAAACAATGGCGATCACCGAAAGACATACTATCTATCGCCGGTCGCCGCTGTCATGCCGGCCTGAAAGCGATCCAGTCAGGGACAGCCCCTTTCTTGCGATCATGTTCGTGACGGCCACCGTATTGTTAGAACTTTCCAGGAAGTTTTTGTGGCAAGTCAAAATCCATGCACCGTGGTATTTTTTCCCATCCACTTGTACACCATAAACAAACTATATTACGTAAAACACCACCAATATTACAAAATATAGAGCCACTACACGACATTCAAAGATCCCGCCAAAACCTCCATTCATACTTTTTATTTCAGACAAGAATCTTATCTTTATCTCTAATAGTGGAATCCCCGAAGTCAACAGAACCGTTTGCACGCGGAGACTTATCATTTATACTGTACTACTTGAAATACAATATAAACGCACAAGCTCCAAGCTTTAGACAACACACACTCTCTTTTATGAAAAAGGTATGTATTTTTTTTATCGATATCGACAAGTTTAATCGAGTTTACTTTCCCGATATCCTTCAGATCTGTGATAGTTTTAAAATTATTCTTTTGTTCTGAGCCCTAAAAATATTTTCTACTTTATAAATTAATTACAATAATAATAACGTCGAAGTTGCAACATTGTCGAACATGCTAACATGTTAAAAACAGGAACTGACTCTGGAATTCGTCTTATAAGAGACATGGTAACGTGATTGATAATAGAAGCGTCTTACCTTAGAACAAAACTCATACTAATTCACTTACATGATACGAAGCTTAATATTTTAAATTCTGCCTGGTGTTATTCGATTTAATATAGCAAAAAAATGGCGTTGTTCCGAACGCGTCATTCTGTTACTGTGGAATACTTGACCGGAAGTCAATAATATTTACTGTCAATTGAACACGTAGGCGGGAAACGGAAGTGCCTGTCTCATAAATAAGCTTCGAATAAGGTCAAGTCAAATGATTAATTGATTACTCTATTTGTTGCTCTGAGGCTCCATTTATGTGGAACAGAGCGGCGGCCAAAAATTTGTTGCCCTTTAGCAGCACCCGGAGCACGTGCAGAGAAAAGCGAGGTGCACTTCCTCCAGATACGAGTAACATTAGCCCCCCAAGAGACATCGGCCCCCCAAATAACATTAGCCCCCTTTTAAATAACGGGGCTGTTCTCTATGTATGGTCTAACAGTGAAATTATTCTTTGTTCGCTTTGAGCTTCACAAATTCAAAACACTGAAACTCCCTTAATTTGGAGACATGTCCTCGGAGCGTTGAATCCTGTAGACTGCGCTTCACGTGGCTGTATGGCTTCTTCTCTTATAAATAAGTCCTTTTGGTGGAGTCCACAATGGTTCATGCAACCTGAGTTGTCGTGGCCTCAATATAAACTTTCTTCTCCAGAGGTTTTACCTGGTTTGTGTGTTGGAGTTGTGGAGAATTCATGTCCTTATAATTTGGATACTCGTTTAAATAAATATAGTTTATCTGATAAGTTGATTGGAGTTACAGCTTGGTTTATATTTGTTTTAACTCATTAGAGTCGCCAGCCCACGTTCCTTAACAAGCTCCAATTAACACCAACCCCCCAAGAAACATCAGCCCTCATAGTACAAATTGTAACAAATTATTTCCAGTTTATAAAACGTTTTGTGGAGAGTTACAAAGTGTTAAATAGACAGAAACACTCGCACTGCGAGAATTACTTGAGTTTCCTCGAAGAGTTGCGTCAACTGTGTTTCGAGTCTCTAGTGCCGGGAGCGAACTACAGTAGGCGATATCTTGCACTACAGTTGCTGGTTTGGTGCTCACGTATACATCTGGATGATTATGAAAGGTATCGTGGATATTGCACCTTTGGTTCCAATTTTTTTTCCGTTTGGTCTCATGTCTAGAAACTAATTTCATATGAAAGATAATGATCCTAATATTCTGTCCCATACTTTTCGTTAACATATGATTTTTACGTTTTACAATATATTCGGTTTTATCGAATTACAAACGATTGTTCTCACCCTTTTTCCACATTAAATCGCAATATAAAACTTAATACTAATGAATACAAAGTAGTATACTGGTTAGTGATAATAAAATAAACAGTTTTAAAACTGCTTTTTTCTATTGTATTAATGTTTTTTTCTTAGTGGAACTTTTTTACGGCGGTGCGAATTGGATTTTATGAAGTGAAAATGTGTCACGGAAAAGAGTTATTTATAAATGTATACACATTAGGGTGGCGCAAAAAAACCGACTATTTTTTTTTTTTGAATCTCGGATGAAAAAATGTTAGTTTTTGATGTTTTAAGAGCCCTCTCCAAAGGACAGCTCAAAAAAAAATTTTTAAGAGGTCGCTCCAAATTTTTTTAAATTTCAAAAATCGTCGTAAATCGAATTTTTTTTATTTTTTATTTTTTTTCTCGTTACGGTATAATTTTATAGACCAAAAAAAAATAAGTTTCTGAAAGTTTCAGTTAAAAATTTTAATTCTGAAAGGTCGCTCATAATTTTTTTTAATTTATTAGTAAATGACTTTAGATTTTTTCGAGCGACCTTTTAATATTAAAATTAAAATTCCGGCCATTTTTTTTCCTTTATTTAGTACAATAATCTATAAGAATACACCACGAGATGAACTAAAAATCAAGAATAACAAAAAAAACACAAAAAAAATGGCCGGAATTTTAATTTTAATATTAAAAGGTCGCTCGAAAAAATCTAAAGTCATTTACTAATAAATTTAAAAAAATTATGAGCGACCTTTCAAAATTAAAATTTTTAACTGAAACTTTCAGAAACTTATTTTTTTTTGGTCTATAAAATTATACCGTAACGAGAAAAAAAATAAAAAATAAAAAAAATTCGATTTTCGACGATTTTTGAAATTTAAAAAAATTTGGAGCGACCTCTTAAAAATTTTTTTTTGATCTGTCCTTTGGAGAGGGCTCTTAAAACATCAAAAACTAACATTTTTTCATCCGAGACTCAAAAAAAAAAAATAGTCGGTTTTTTTGCGCCACCCTAATACACATATAGGGTTTAGGCTGTGAGAGAATGAGATAGTATATTCTTAATGTACTTGAAATATATACAAAGAGAGGGAGAGAGAGAAACGTTGAAATCTCTAGCCTATTATTTTCTGTAGGATAGTAATTACTATTGCGCACTTTTAAAAATTATTCTGTGTTGTGTATTATTAACATTGTTAATATATATTAAAATATTACAAAATAACACCGAAAACTCTACCACCTCCATAGTTATTCACCTCATTCTCTAAGAGTTAATCAGAATACTAAGTTTTACTTCTACTGCGTGTAAACTCGCACTCTTCTTTTTGTTATCATTGATATAATAAGTAAGTTATTATTTGATACAATCTATCGCGTGGTGAGACCGGATAGATGAATACGAAAGTCTTATCAAAATCCTTTGTACCATAATAATTGATTAGCTTATAAAATAAATTATATCGAATAGTAAGGTGTAATTGACGCTTTTTTATGAAGAGAACTTTAACCAATATATAGCTCAGTAGTTCATTACTAAGAATTCTAATTTGCAGAAATTGGAGTGAGGAGTGTGTAGAGAAATTGTTGTTACATTTAGAAGACAGCTATGAAAATAATAAACAGTTCGCATTGGAGGTTCTCGAAACATGCCCTGAAGAACTTATTAAGGTAAGAAGCACAAATTACTTAAGATATGGATGATATGATATAATGATATATAACATGCTATAAAATGTAAATATGTTCATAAATATTATCAGCAAGTAAGCAGGAACAATCCTATTTTCAAAATTATTAAAAAAAATTACTGCTGTTAACTTTCTTGAGTTTGAGAGACCCCGTGTGAAAGAGGTCTATATCGTTCACCGGTGCATGTTACCAGTCAAGGCATATGGTTTTGAGACATGTCCCATAAGGCCAATCATAGAGTTATAAAGTTTATTTGCATGATCAAGTCACAAAATAAATAAATGCAAAGGTGATCTAAAGTAGTCTACATAACCCACAAACTTATTGGCTTGTCTTTTTTTTTCGAACTGACTGTGCTATTGGCCTAGCAAGGCCTTAACAGCTTCACCGGACTACAGAATTGTTGACCTTAAATGTCAGTGACCGGGATATATTGCTGGTAGAACACATAGCTAATGAAGTAGTTGATGAAAGTTTTCGATTACTGTAAAATTTTTGGGAAGGCTTATGTCCAGTAATATGCATCTTCTGATTGCATGAATGGATGAACATATCCATACTTTTCCTTAATCACGCCTAAAGGGATTGAAGGGAAGGGAAGATATCTCTTTATAGCGTGTTTACTAGCTTTAGTTAGTAGGACAGTTTTATTCAAAATTGACAATATGGGGTAAACTTTGGAGTATTTTTTCCACGAGCAAAAACTTTGCTTGTGATTACAGATTGATAAGTATTCGATAAGTCTAAAACTGGATGACGTTCTTCGTCAAGCGTCTTCTTTAAAACCGACTGAGTGCGTGTCGGCCGCGTATAAACTGGATCTGATAAGGAAGAAGCTGCCGGAGAATATCACGAACGTCCCGTCATGGTATGTCTGTCACTGCTCAATTTCAATGTTTTCATATATTATGGTATTAGATGTCGAGTTTTATGAAGAAGCTCTTCGGATGTTGCACGATGGTAGGGCTTTTTCTAAGTCCACCTGGCTACCCACTACCTTCAAGTTGAAAATATGTCGCCATGCACCAGCCCGTATGTTCTAACAGCTGCACTTACGAGCTATTTCTAGTTTAGCGTGTTTACCAGCTTACCAGTTAAATTAGTAAATCAAAAGGTTAGGTTAAACCAGTATTGTGAAGCGATGATGGCTTAGTTCATAGCGTGTTGGGACACCGCATCCATCGATGTATGTTCGAATCCTTGCAATAGAATCGGAGCTTTCGATGAAGGAAAATATCGTGATGAAATCATAGCATAATGGTAGGGCCTTTTCTAAGACATTCTGTTAGTTGGCTACCACCTTGAAACTGAAAATATGTTGTCAAGCAAATGTTGGTGTGTTCCGGCAGCTGCGCTTGAGAACCAATTCCCTCCAGGTTTTGCGTCATTTAACGTCAGATGAGATTGTGGTCAAAGTATTAAAAAATAACTCCAGAATAATGGGTCAGGAGCAGTGGTTGTGGGTGAAAAGTAATTGTCTGTGTTTAACAGTGAAGCTGCAGAGAGCGTGTCGTATAAACTCGTGGAGGAGCTGGTGCGCATCCTCCGGCAGCAGGAGCTGTGCTGCCGCAGCAGCGTCGTGAGTGCTGCGAGGGACGCTCCGATGTACGGGATCCTGCACTGTATTGAACATCTCCTGAACCAAATTGACCCTGAGTGAGTCTCTTCAGCTGTGCGAAATCTAAAAATGTACCATGTCAATAATTTGGGGCTGATCTTCAAATATACCGAAAAGTTGCAGTTGAATGTCACTTATATTATCATCCAAATAATTTGCTACGAATACGAAAAAAATTGTAAAAAAGAAACTTTAAGAGTGGTACTTCCTTAGTGGAAGAGATTTGTTTTTAGTTTTATTTTTGGCAATAAATCTTGTAAATTGTTACTGCCATTATCGAGTAAGTCATAATATTGCAAGTTTCTTGCAAACATTTCAGTGAACTAACTAGATAGTGGGCTGCCTTACTAGAACTTTCCATGGAGTTTTTGTACCATCTCAGAATTCAAGCACGGTGGTATTATTTCCCATCCATTTCACGTGTGTACAATAACTTATTACGTAAAACACCACCAATGTTACAAAATATAGAATCAAATGACACACGATTATGAATAAAACATAAAATACATTATATGTGTCGTTTAGAATCAGAAGTGGTCAACTCCACTTTGCAATTTTCTAAGTCTCATAACTTTAAACTATTGTACTATAGCATAGATTTTTATTTTTTTAGCTTTCTATACTAATTGTATTAAAACTCTACAGATACCTAAATGTTTCATAGTCTCTGCAATAAGCACGAAATGGAAAATTGGCTATACCCATAAAAATTGCAAAGTGGAGTTGACCACTTCTGATTCTAAACGACATATGTATATGACAGACTACGATCCCGCCAAAAACTCCAGCGTTAGATTTAAGTATGGTCGAAATACACGAGTATATGGTGCACGTAAACACTTCGGTGTCAATTTCTCGAAAATATCGATACTTCAATTCTACGAACAAAACCAAAGTAGACGTTATCACATTTGTTTGTTGTAAAAGGAGATTATGAATCTGTACACGGGAATAATATAGAAGGAAAGCAACATTTTCTTATAAAGGGTTGTTTAGCGTCAATTGTTTTCTTAATGCTAGAGGTGGCTCCAAAAATAAAAGTCTGACAATGTTTTCGTCTGCATATTTACCGGACATCGATGTTTACTTGTTCTTGCTTATCTCAGTACAACAAAGCGCCTGTAAGTACATTATGCCTGATGGTGAGCACAAATGGATTCACAATCCATCCCCAGTCGGCATTCTCATGCCGCCCTGCAAAACTCTGCTGTTGTGTATACATTGGCTTACCTCTAAACGAGTCAAACTAAAAGTGTCATTGTGACAGATTGTTCATCTGTTGTTAGGATATGATTGTGACGATATTTTTGTAATATTGCGCGTATATTCTTAGGACTTGTTATCGGGTGGTTTTTACTATACTAAGTTTGAACTAAACCTTATGGAAGTCCAGGGCTACGAAACTAAATGAAAGTCCATGGCTACTCGTTGTTCTAGTGGATGTTTATTTAACAAAAAAATCTACATGTATGTAAAATTCCACCCCAACCGATATTCCATTTATCATTAATGCAACATTTAGCGTTCAGAATAGGAGAAAAATGAAGCATACCTATCGATTCTTTTTTCTTCTTTGGGATCTCATTAAAAATGCTCGGATGTTGTGAGATTATCTATATCTCGATGTATTTCACCACTTCTATAAATCTGTCACTTCTTTGGATACTTTATTATCAGATATTTTATTTTTGGGACCTATTTTAGAAATTTATTCTGTAATGATTTCGTGTAGGGGTAGTTCTTGTATATCGATGTTTTTAATGCGATTTGTCACTACTCGGATCCAACACGCTATCACAATGAACAGGGCCATCTGTGAAGACCAGCACTGGTCTAAGCTCGTCAGTGAGATAATCGAGATTTGCATGGAGGTGAATGCGAGCGTCGCATGCGTCGTGAACAACTCCTCGCCAGAAGGCCATCTGCCCATGGACATGTCTGGGGTCCAGATCACTGACCATGGAAATTCAGGGTACGGCTCCGTATTTTCTCACTTCAATTTCCTGAACGTCTCGAAGGCATAATTAATGACTTAAACTTATTTATTATTTGCCATAACAGTAAAAGCATTAATTTCTGAAATACGGTTTATATAGACCTTTGAGAAATAGTTATAACAAGTCGTTTATTTATATATGCGAGAATATGAAAGTAACACCAAAACGTGGATAATATTTGTTTCATGTTTTTATCAGTTTGAAATATAAGTATTTTTTAATTATGATTAATATATAGCGGCATAAAGTTGGACGACGGCAGGCCGGTGACGGCGCAGATGGTGCTGCTCTGCGCTTGGAGATCTGTTAAAGAGGTAATAATAAAAAAGTTGAGTAATAACGTACTTTTGTCTCATTCTGTCGAATTTATCTATATATCTCTGTCTTTTTCCTTAAGATAGGATTGTCCTTTTTCTTATCCCTTTTGGCCAGGTACCAAATTTTCTGACCTTTTACACTTCACTTACCTTGCAAAAATATTCCACTAAAATTCGTCCTTGCAATTGCATAATTTTCTTAACATCGTGCAAATTACGTACTTGTTTGTTTTTTACTACATTTAAATAACCTCTTTGAATTATATTTATATTACTTTCAATAGCTCGTTAGTCTAGTGTAGTCAACAATAAGTTGCCTAGAACAGATTTTTAAGTACATCCATGCATTTCTTTGTCATACACATTAGAAGGAGACCAAGTGCTCCAAAGGACCATAAGTCCGCTGTGACACATACCTGAAGACTTAAGAACGCGAGTTTATATTACTTAGATGGAAATCGCTTAATGCCAAATTTGTCTAGTAAAATCGGTTCATAATCACCAAATCAGCCTGAAAGTGCAGTGGGTATGCAGAACCATAAGCTTTTTCCCCAGCAAAGGTTTGGGCATATTATCCACTTGTCTGGTCCTTGTGCTTCTCTAAGAAATAAATTCTAGATCCGCTCTTATTTCACGTTTCTCCTAGCATTTTCTTTCCACAACAGATTTCTTGTTGTACTGTACTTGAGGGTAAGGACAATGCAATCCGAAAATAACGGCGAAATTATATGATTTAACGGGCAGTTTGGCCTGTAAGTCTCTCGCTCGACACTTGATGTATGCTGGATAATTTTAAAAAGTGACAATTGAAGTCACTGTGACGGCTTATCATCAAATGTGACATCATCACATAGGGTACCCACCCTACCACCATTGGTTACAAAATACACATAGAATAATCTAGAAATACACTTGGTACATGGTACTTGTCATTATTTTGTACTCAATAGGTTTATCGTTAATCTTTAATGGCGACATAGATACTTATTATAAGAACAGGTTAAAGGGACACATTTTTTTTGCTTTGAAGGTGTCCCTCGTGCTAGGCACAATATCCTCACGTTTGACGATAGTGAATGAAGGTCAGACCTCTGGCACCCTCACAGTGGGTCAAATATGTGCAATGGGGGAACACTTCACGAAACTGCTGGCGGAGACTAAGCACAGGGGAGCCTTCGAGCAGGCATATGTCGGCTTCACCAGATTGCTCACCAGGTCACTACACCAAACTTTATTTATAACCTAAAACATCTAATAGAATTGGCAGATTTGTTTAAAACGCCATCTATCCGCTCGTTCTTTGTACCATGTCGTAAATGTTTGATATTTTTACAATATGAGAAAATTTTTTTTTAACGTCATCTACATTCTAATTCTCGGATTTTTTTTTCAATTTATGTAGAGCTTTTATTTATTTTTACGTTTCTTGCATCTAGATGCTAAAAGGAAAAAATAACGTAACTTAAATTACATACGAAATTGACGTTTATTATTTACGTAGTAGTTGTATAACTTTAAAGTCTATCATGTGTAAATGTTGTTAATTTAAATAATTTGACGTCATAACCAGATATTTTTAAAACGTCAGTTACCACGTTCCGTGCCAAGCCATTTTTACTGACATATCCTTCAGACTATTTGATATTTTGAAAAAAATAATTTTTTTTCGAACTATCTACGCTATTGACCTGACGGGCCTTCGCAACTTTACCGGACTAGACCAGTCATCATCATACAATATTACGTTACAATATCATACATAATATAAGTATTTCTTTAATTTCCAATTAGTTATCAAATCGTGTACCACCGGTAGTACACGTGACCTAAAGCTCAAGTTTAACATGTGCCACCGGTGGAACACGTGTCCTAAAGATCAAATTTAACGTGTACCACGGAACGTTAACATTATATGTGATTATGGTCAAAATATAAAAAGATGGGTTAGTGATGAAATGACTTGGTGTCGATATCCAGGTTATGGCGCTGTCGGAACCCAGAACTGCATGAGCTACCTCGTGGTTGGCTCTCGCACCTCCTCGCCTCCATTTCCTCAGGAGATAACAGCACTCTCTGCGCCACCAGGAGAAGTGCTGGTCTGCCGTTCATGATTCAGGTTTTTTTTTTGCATTATAGAGATAGTAAGCAAGCGGGAAGTATCTTCAAAATCATGTTCAATCCTCCTTTGAAGAACTTCATGTTGTAGTTTTCTGGGACTTCAACAAATTTGTTTTAAGCTCGAATCATTCATGAGGGGAAACTACTCGAAAACGAATTACAAGCAATCGTTCATGTTATTCAGTACTTAATGTGTTTATATTTATTATATACATGAACTTCAAGTATACACTGGAACAAGTTTTTCATTAAAAACATTATAAAAAAATTTAGCTAATATATTTTATGTACTCGTATATTTATGTGATGAAGCTGTTAAATTAATTGAAAATCTTAATCATCTTAAAACATTGTCGAGTGTTTGGTAGAAATAGTATTTGAAAGTGTATGGTGTCGGCAGGCGCTGGTGACGAGCGAAGTACAAGCTCATGGTAATGGTAAGAGCTTGGAGGAGTGTGTGCGGGCGCTCGTTACCCTCAGCACCACCAGCTCCAGTTCCACCACCAGCCGCCCCAGCAGTGGGCAGGAGAGTGTGGGCGCGCACTGCCTCAACGTGCTGCGCGCGCTGTACCGGCACTCCGCCCTGCAGCAGCACGTGGCGCCACACATCTCCGCAGGTCTACTGCTAGCTCTCAAGGGTTTCGACTCTCACACGTGGATGGTATACCACCATTTTATTCACTAAATCCACTAATGACATTATTATTAATTCTTCCAAGTTTTTGAACGCATAACAATAAACATATTCCATTACGGCCATTCCATTAAGCTTTACAAAATCTTCATACTCAAAACTCGTACGTGGTCCGCCCCTTTATTGCGGTATTACTTGACCATACATTTATATACTTT
Organism: Antheraea yamamai; assembly: GCA_036509395.1. Classification (NCBI taxonomy): domain Eukaryota; kingdom Metazoa; phylum Arthropoda; class Insecta; order Lepidoptera; family Saturniidae; genus Antheraea; species Antheraea yamamai. The sequence goes on from AP028441.1 coordinate 20,508,658, forward strand.
TTATATTTTACAAAACTTAGAATTCCGTATACACATTTCGTAATGCGTAACAGATAAATTGTTTAAAATATACGATATACAAAAAAGATTTATACAATTCAATATAAAAAGATAGGTGTTAAATGTGTGATTGATTTGTCCTCGACAGTCATGATTGAGAGTCAAATTGACTTTAGTTACCGCGACAAGCCTCATCAGATTTGTTTTAAATACCATTTATTCATCCATCCATTGTTTATATCACATTAATAATGTTTCATATTTTTTGTATAATCTATAAAGAAAATACATGGATGGTAGGCCAACATTTTATTTACTATTATGTTGAATGGCATGGCTGTTGATAAAATTGATTGTATGTCTTCATAGATAACAATATATTTTAGACTTGTTTTAAACGCCATCTACCGGCTCATAGTTCTTACTATATTGTTATTTGTCAATGTTTATCATTCCTCATATCATTAATAAGAAAAGCTCTATCTCATATCATTAATAAGTCTCTGTATATTCTGGTTTTTCATCTTTTTATTAATTGTGTCATTACATTTCAAAATGAGTTACATCTAATTTTAATCGTTGATATAACATGTTTATTTTTTGATAATTTCCGGTTTTTATACACCGATAATGAAGTCCAAATTTTTGCCGTCCATACGATCTTTTTTTTTGTTTTATGATCTTCATATTTTGCATAAATTAGAATTAGAATTTACTTTATTTTGAAATGTAACGACTCAAATATTTGAAGATATATGGTGAAAAATTTGCTTCAAATAAATTAACATCTCTGATGGTGGTGTTGGAGCAACTTATATTCTGAGCTATTTAGCAGCAGAAGAAGAGCTCGTACAGCTTCCACCAGTTTAGGGTACCTTCCAGGAGCGCAACTCCTCGACGCTGGTGTTCAGCGCGCTGATGGTGCGCATATTCGGGGTGCAGCGGTCGCGGGACGCGGACCAGCTCTGCATCAGGAACCGCATGACCGGCAGGATATTCTTCCTCAGGTACCCGCACCTCTACGACTTCATGTTGGTAAGTATGCATACGTAAAATATCACCACAATTGCTAGATTTTCTTCACAATCCCTTGTTTATTGGATACTAATATCATCTCATCATCTTCTACTCATATCCTACTTGAGTAGTGTCGGCACAATGTGTTTTATCACATGGTACTCAAAACTTTCCTAGTAACATGACTCTCATCTCTCGTCATAACATGCCCGTACCTTTGCTAACCTATTACTCCTCAACTTCTCTGTCACTGTTGCTACTTACAAACTGCCTCTGATATACTCATTCCTAATCTTATCCATTCTAGTTACACCACACATCTACCTTAACATTCCTAATCTTATCCATTCTAGTTGCTCCACACATCTACCTTAACATTCCTTATCTTATCCATTCTAGTTACTCCACACATCTACCTTAACATTCCTAATCTTATCCATTCTAGTTACACCACACATCTACCTTAACATTCCTAATCTTATCCATTCTAGTTACTCCACACATCTACCTTAACATTCCTAATCTTATCCATTCTAGTTACACCACACATCTAGCTTAACATTCCTAATCTTATCCATTCTAGTTACACCACACATCTACCTTAACATTCCTAATCTTATCCATTCTAGTTACTCCACACATCTACCTTAACATTCCTAATCTTATCCATTCTAGTTACTCCACACATCTACCTTAACATTCCTAATCTTATCCATTCTAGTTACACCACACATCTAGCTTAAAATTCCTAATCTTATCCATTCTAGTTACACCACACATCTACCTTAACATTCCTAATCTTATCCATTCTAGTTACTCCACACATCTACCTTAACATTCCTAATCTTATACATTCTAGTTACACCACACATCTACCTTAACATTCCTAATCTTATCCCTTCTAGTTACTCCACACATCTACCTTAACATTCCTAATCTTATCCATTCTAGTTACACCACACATCTAGCTTAACATTCCTAATCTTATCCATTCTAGTTGCTCCACACATCTACCTTAACATTCCTTATGTTATCCATTCTAGTTACTCCACACATCTACCTTAACATTCCTAATCTTATCCATTCTAGTTACACCAGACATCTAGCTTAACATTCCTAATCTTATCCATTCTAGTTACACCACACATCTACCTTAACATTCCTAATCTTATCCATTCTAGTTACTCCACACATCTACCTTAACATTCCTAATCTTAACCATTCTAGTTACACCACACATCTAGCATAACATTCCTAATCTTATCCGTTCTAGTTACACCACACATCTACCTTAACATTCCTAATCTTATCCATTCTAGTTACTCCACACATCTACCTTAACATTCCTAATCTTATCCATTCTACTTACTCCACACATCTACCTTAACATTCCTAATCTTATCCATTCTAGTTACACCACACATCTAGCTTAACATTCCTAATATTATCCATTCTAGTTACACCACACATCTAGCTTAACATTCCTAATCTTATCCATTCTAGTTACTCCACACATCTACCTTAACATTCCTAATCTTATCCATTCTAGTTACACCACACATCTACCTTAACATTCCTAATCTTATCCCTTCTAGTTACTCCACACATCTACCTTAACATTCCTAATCTTATCCATTCTAGTTACACCACACATCTACCTTAACATTCCTAATCTTATCCATTCTAGTTACACCACACATCTACCTTAACATTCCTAATCTTATCCATTCTAGTTACACCACACATCTACCTTAACATTCGCATCTCTGCCACATGTAGTTTCCTCTTCACTCAGATACACACAGAATGACTGGTCTTATAATAATTTTATACACCTTCCCCTGCTATATTTTTTTCTCAAATTTTGTGATAAATACCTAATATAAAGTCCACTTATTTCGAATTGTACATTTATCTGGGTTTAATCCAAAGCATTTTAGTCGATATTAATGAAAATTTTGTACACGCAAACAGTATATAGATTACAAAAACATCAATAAGAATCCCCCTTTATTGAAGTTTGAAAATTTATTTGAATTTATTAACAATGGATTTTATTAATATTTTGTATACAAAAAATCAAGTTATTCAGAAATTATTATTCTGTTTAATCCCCCATAATGCTTTCAGAATTCACAAAATATGAACAAAAAAATCATATCTATTGATTAGATATAACATTTGTAATAGTGCGTTTAAAAGCCAGATTTGTTTTAAACGCCCTCTATCCGCTCATTATTCGTACTAAATTATCATTTCCACGATGTTTGATATTTTTTATGCTACCAGCAAATTTGTTTAGAACGCCATCTATATTTACGTTTGTCAATAATTTGTCTGTTAATCCTGATTGATTGATTTGATTCTACAACTTTTGTGTCTCGTAGGGCAATTAGCTAACGTAATTTATTTGTAGCCATGAAATTGAAGGGTAACAGTTCTATTAATTTAGAACATTAATGCTTCTTTTTTTTGTTTGTCTTTTAATTACAATATGTTACGATGTTTTATATTTACGTATTGTAGTCTTTGTATTGTGCGTAATGTGGAGAAAAATATTGTTCCCAGGAAAAATTAAAAGAAGTGAGCCAGAGTGAAGACACCCAGTCACTACGTCCGTCATTGTATCCCATTCTGCTACTTTTGGCCCGACTTTATCCCTCATCTTTGGAGGGAACTGTCTCCAACCTTAAGGTAACTCTTCAAATAAGTTTATTTTTTCAGAACTAAGAGACTTCCGTGGTACGTGGCAACTCAATGAATATCTTTACAGTTGGTAGCGTTTGTGCCGCATGTCCTCTCCTGCGCCAAGAGTAGCGTGATGAAGACCAGGGAGTTGGCAGCGAAAGCGATGCCTCCACTCATATCCCCGGAACAGTGAGTCTTTATAACGTGTGAAGGACTTCTCAAAACTTTCTGGCAATTTTAATCGCTGATAAATCTGTATATTTATGTGGCGACAAACAAATCTCAGGTTTTTTTATGGCCACAGTATATGTTTATATAGTTGAATCAATTTGGCAGATCGTATTTCACAGCTGTCAACTGTCAAAATACACTATATAGGGAAACGATAAAAATACTCGACTTTAATCGATTTGAAAAATCAATTGATTTAGTATTGTTATAGAATTTGAAGTATTTTATTATAAATTATGGTTTCGGCACCTTTATAATAAATATAACAACGTCAGTCGTTATAAATAATATAATCACACCGAGATCAACTAAAGAATTGGCAGTGATTATTAATAAATGCTTCAAAAGCTTCGAATGTATACATTGCTATATTCTAAAATGAGATTGACGAACTTTGTAGAAGAGATATAATGTCGTATTATAATATAATAACAATAATTTGTTCGAAACGATAATAATAATAAGTTATACTCTGTTTTAATGGGCATACACAGTTCCAACAGCAGCAACAACCCCGACATATAACATTGTAGTATTGTCATATCGAAATATCAGTTATTGAAATAATTAGTTTTTTACTACTCATATGCTAAAATATAAAGTAGATATAATATTTGAATATAATACTAACTTTTGTAGTAACAAATAACTTAGTAATTTCGTTGTATTATATGGTTGGTTCCTTAATACCCTAAACGACTTATCAAGGTTATCGCATACCAAAAGCATATTAAATTATTCTGAGTATTGTGACGTAGAAAGTATATCGATGCTGGCTGCCATTTTATATATACTTTTATAATCCTAGGTATTTAGCACACCTGGAAGCAATGTTTACAATTCTTCAAAATAAAAGGATAAAACGTAATTATTGTCACGGCATACTGATGCAACTGTCGAGGCTGGTGGAAGCCAAGCCGGATGTGAGGGTGGAGGAAACTATGAGGGAGAGGTTAGCTCGAGCTCTCCGTCAGTCTCTGTGGATACTTGAACAAGGGACAGTACCATGTTGGTTGCTTATTGACGAGTATATAAAAATGATAAATTTTGTTATATGGAAGTAAGATATTTTTAATATATTGATATAGAATAATTTGTTGTTAAGTTTTAAAAGATATTTTCGTATAAATTGCCTCAAAAATTGATTAAAAATGTCTCGTTTCTATCAGCGTATGTGAGAACTACGAAATCTGCTTCATTTAGCACCAATATTCGTGGTTGACATTATACATTCATCTGGCGGTTTTTTTTATTTGTCACAAAGATCTATACTAATCGCATTTGTTTAGGGACATGTTATTAACAATTTAAATAGATTCTGCTATCGCTCACTAGTAGAAAGTTAAAAAATGAGAGAAGTTGTCAGATCCACGTCTGGTGTTAATGGATGATGTGAGTGAAGTTTATAACTCATTGAATCTAGAAAAGGTACTGGATTACAGATTTGAACTCGAGTGACATTAGAAATCATCACACAACGTGTTTATGTGTACATATAGACAGTGTACAAGAAAAAGAAAACAAAGAAAATAGGGCCTTTTAAATACAAGTAATAATAATTGACTTAAATGACTAGAAACGTCATAAAACTCGTTGATTGTTCTTTTTTTGGGTAGCAATTTTTTCGCGACAAAGTGACTGGTCTTTACATAACAGTAAGCACATTGTAACCCAAAAAGAACGCCGATTACCGAGAGATTTATAATCATAGTTGTCGATATCATGCCGGCCTGCAAGTCTTTCCAGAGCTGGGTATACTGATTCCATAATGCTCCAAATAAAAACCTCACTACGACTTGTTATTTACCAATCATATGATGGTAGTGATTCAGGCGAGCTTAAGCGGTAGGCCACTTGATGTATAGTGTCCGTGACCCTAAACCAAATAGGGATACATAACTATAAATGTTATAGTAAACTCTATAGTCATGCATATGTTTTAAATAACTCACTGCCCTGTCACTTACATATTACTTACCATGTATACTAACTGGGTTAATTAATAAAATCATTTATTTTACAGATTTCCAACGATTTTCGATGAAGATTCTATAAATATTATACAATATTCTTTAGAAAATTTGATTTTTAATACTAATATTTCAAGTATAAATTCTGGTAGAGATGTGTGCTTATCAAATGCACTATATCTATACTTTATATTACTACATAAATTTAATAAAGAAGGGATATGCAATTTGGTGTGTCGAAGCACAACACATGCATCTTATGAAGTCGTTCTGGCTGTTTTAAATTATCTGTTAATTTTACACAGAAATTTGGAAATCGAAAATAAATTACAACGACATTTATACGATATCACGAATAATAATAATATTCTATTCAAATTGAGAAAAAATTGTGATTATATAAAATTAATTTGCAAAATTCTCGATAGCGAATATTTGGAATGTAAACAGAAATGTTTGAGAATATTAGTGTTGGAAAACGACACACAGAGGCATATAACAGATGGAGTCGATGATGAAGATATAGTGAAAAAGCTAATGAAGAAGATTTATGAGGAACATGAGAATTTGACTCATATATATTTAGAGAGTTTGTCGAAGTTTGTTGGTGAGAAACTGTGTTGTGTGTCGTCGAGTGTCGTGTTGAGTGTCGTGGGTGTTGTGTTCGATTGTTGTACGGCGGACAACAACGACTCTGTGCGGGAGGTAGTTGTGGCGTTTCTGGAGAAGAATCTTGATGGATTGATGACTTTGGATATGATGAATTTCAATGAGGAAAATGCCTGTAAGTATTTATTTTCCAAGATATTTTAACTTTATTATTGTTATATTTCTCATTCAAAGCAGATAATGGTGAACATGGATAATATATTAAAACGTTGAAGTATCTGCCTAGTGTAAGCTTTTACCAGAGACATTCTGAAAAATAAGCCCACCTCGTGTTCGGTTCTGAGGAAATGACACGAGAGACTAAACTACAACTAAGGAAGTTATGGTACACCCTTCTAAATTAGTTATCTAAAGGGGTTGTCGAAGTATAAGGGGTGTGTGAGTTTGAAAGGCAAATGTCACGTTAGCAACATTTACTCATTTGTTAGCAACATTTACTCATTTACTTCTTTTCTTGGTCGTAAATATTATGTTAAAGCTTAAGTAAGTACAAAAGGGTGCGAATGTAACAGTTTTACTTACCTTTGCTTTGGATGGGGCGAGTCAAAAATTACTAAAATTCCGCTTACATAATACTTGAACGATCCCTATAATCATTATATAGTATAAAACAGAGTCCTCTGCCGCGTCTGTTTGTCTGTTCGCGATAAACTCAAAAAATACTGAGCGGATTTTCCTGAGTAGATAAAGTGATTCATGAGGAAGGTATAGGTATATAATTTGTCAATGATTTTTTATAGTCAGAGCGGTACAACGTCCGCCGGGTCTGCTAGTATAATATATGTAATGTAATTATGGCTCTTGTATGGTTCTTCTTAGTTTTAAACCATTGGTATCATAGTTTGTTGCTTTTAGTATAACCATTGTTCCCTGTGATCATTTATGATTAGTTCTGTAAATGTGTTTATTAATGACTTCATAAAGTAGACAAACACTATTCGCCATAATCATTGGTAATTAAGTAGATGTTCCAGATTGTTTTAAGTAAAATTATAATTATTGAATTTCTTCGCATGTTATAGAGTCGATATTTTCGCTCGATCATCAAGACGTTATACAATCGTGTAGAAATTATTTCAGTTGAATACAAGGCTACTATATTCGCAACGATAGCGAACGCCCTTGAGGACGATTCTGACACACTGCGTCAAAGAACAGCCAACTTAATATTATCGATATTCCAAGTGAAGTCGCGTGTCATACCTAGTAAATGTAGCGAGATGTTCCGCGATCACCTGGAACAACGCGAGGACAGTTTTGCTCTGCTGGTTATGTTGGCGCTGTTAGATTTCAAATCTGAAGTCTGTATCACGGATGAAGTTAATGATGAGGTAATATAATTAACAAAAGCATGAGATTGTTTTTGGCGGGATTTTAGTCTATTATGTAGTCGACGTATAAAATAAAGTAAATTTTCAAAAAAAAGTATTAACCGACTTCAATATCAATCAAAAACCCATAAGGCACTAAAAAGCGGAAAATAAATAGTTTATCAAATTAACCAAATTAAATAAAACATATGAATATGTGTGCTACCTAGAGATGTATTGGACGTCGGTGCCAACCGAAATTTCAAATTTGTTCCAGGTAGAAATGTATTACAGAGACGCGAGAGTGGACTTAAACTTTGTACCTATGATATGATTTTCGGTTCGCACCGACTTCCAATACATCTCTAGGTAGCACACATATTCATATGTTTTATTTAATTTGGTTAATTTGATAAACTATTTATTTTCCGCTTTTTAGTGCCTTATGGGTTTTTGATTGATATTGAAGTCGGTTAATACTTTTTTTTGAAAATTTACTTTTTTGAAGTCGGTTAATTATTCATAATCTTGTGTTATTTGACTCTATATTTTGTAATATTGGCGGTGTTTTACGTAATATAATTCGGTTATTTTGCACAAGTGAAGTGAATGGCAATAATACACCAGAGCATGGATTCAGACTTGCGACAAAAACTCACCGGAAAGTTCTAACCAGACGGCCTCCATCTTGTTAGAACATTGAAATTACCACAAGACACTTATTATATTGCTACCTACTCAAAAATGACAGTAATAATCTATACGATTTGTTGCCAAAAATAAAACAAAAAAAATAAGCATGACAATAGTCATGATTGAATCTAAGTATAATTCGGAAATAAACGCACAAACACTAGTAACGATATCAGATTATAAGTGGATTAAACCGAAGCCCAGGACATGTAGCGAAAGTTGTGTCACTGGAAGGTTCTATATTTAGTAAGTGAACGAATTTAGGAAAAAAAAAACACTAATAAGTCATTCACTTAGTAAACTGATACATATTGTATTTTTATATCATTACATAGTATAAAACAAAGTCTCCTACCGCGTCTGTCTGTCTGTCTGTCTGTTCGCGATAAACTCAAAAACTACTGAACGGATCTTTATGCGGTTTTCACCAGTGGATAAAGTGATTCACGAGGAACGTTTTCATAATCAGGGCGGGACAACGTCTGCCGGGCCCGCTAGTTTGTCTTAATATTCCAATTTTGTGTTAGGCTTGTGTTTGTATCCACAAAATTTTACTTAGTATTTTACTTCACATTTCATGTTGCGCGGAGTTTCCCCAGTAAACGTATGCCTGTACGTTTCTTGCCTTAGTGGTTTATTGTTGGTCCTGAAACATTCGGCTAATTCGTCCCTGTATTAACTGACAGACAGTAATAGATAAATATTTTTCATTACAGCAAAGTGTTTAAATATATTTTCTCAGCTATTTTAAATCACGAATGTCATAAGCTTCTTTCATTCCTTGAGAACGCATTTATATAATCAGTATAACTAATAATCTAATGCATTATTCCTACCGAATGGATAACAAATTATTTAAAATAGTATTATTATGCCGTTGATTATCCGTTATTATTATTCTCAAAGACACGTGTAATAAAGCAAACCTTATACAACAACCAACAAGAGTGACAGAGCACCCTTTTTCTAACACTCAGAGTCACGATACGAGCGATTAATTTTTATTTCATTATCGTGTCGTTGTTACTAATGTTAAAATGATACCAAACAGGAGATTATTGAACAGCAGAATAATTAACAACAAAATGTATAAAATCTCTATTCAGAAATGAGATATTTACAGTAAATATTGGTTTTGTAAAATGAAAAACAAAAAGCAATACATCTTTTGATTTTCAGTGTCGAGTATTCGATCAAAACGAAAGATATAATGTATTTTTAGAAGAAACTTTATGGACTAGAGATTGCGCTGATAGAATCATCAAGACTTACAAAGGTGAAGAGACTCTGACCGATTTCGTAATATCAGTTATAAATCATCCAAAATACAAGAGGACTCTGTACAAATTGTGCAAAAATAATATCGCGATATTCAAGAACTTACTAGAAAGAAACGACAGCGGACAGACGAAAAATGACGTAATTAATCCTAAGATTAAGTTGTTCGTGGAAAAACTATCTGATAAATAGATTAGGAATAAAATATTTATTTGTAATGAGACTTTTTATTTACATCAATATTATACTTACAAATTTTGAACAAAATACTAGATTAGAATTTTAGACCCTATGAACTTTTTATCTTCTTACTCTTATTTCAACTAAATATAATTTTTCACACAATCCGTACACACCTTTGATCTTCCTATACTCCTATATCCATACACCTTTAATATTTAAAGCTTTTCTGGTAACATGGCTTTCATCTCTCCTCGTGACATGTCCATATCATGCTAACCTATTACTACTTATCACATTCCGCGCCGTGTGTACCACCGGTGGTACACGTTAGACTTGATCTTTAAACTATGTGTTGTATCTCCCGTGGTACATATTTGGATAACTACAGAAATCGAAAGAATTACTTGTCATGTTAGGTATGATACGGTAACGTAATATTGTATGATAATACATCTATTTTTTGTCAAAACAAAGAACTAAAAGATATGTCAAGAAAAATGGCTTGGCATGGAACGTGTTAACTTCTCCGTCACTGGTGTTTTTACAAACTTCCTCTGATATATTCATTCCTTATGCATTCTGGTTACACCACATAGCCGTCTTATTTTTGACATCTCGGCCACATTAATCTTTCATCCATCTCTTTAGCCCAATATTCAGATCCATACAATATGACTGGTCTTATAATAGTTTTATACACCTTTCCCTTTTAATTTCAAGGGCATTAAGTCAAAAACGAGTCCGGACGCCTTTCGTCATTTCATCTTGTCTATTTTCTATCTATCATCTTATCTTGTCTATGCCACGTCGTTTTGGATCAATGAACCAAGATAAGGTAAATTGGAGCAGGTTGGTAAAGATACACTAAATCTATATGCGGGAAACTAGGTAGGCCACTGAAGTCGCAAAACATGTTCAGTTTTTGGACCCAACTGCATACTAAAAGTTGAACATCTGAATGCATTCATATAAATAAAATGTAAGTGCCTTTTTATGTCCGAGTTAATCTCCAAATGCCTGGATCGATTTTGATAAGACCTACTGGAAAGTATAGGACTTTGAGTACTATCTAGGTTACATATACGCTTTTTCATTGGAGCAAAGCAGTAATGATGCAATTTTTTAAAGGTTTTTTTTATGTCAAAAGGCGGCAAACGAACATGTAGGTCACCTGATTTTAAGTGATCACCACCGTCCATAGACACTAGCAACACCAGGGAGGAGTAGGGAAAGGGAAAGGGGGAAAAGAAGTGGGCCAATGCAATGCAAACAATGCGGGTGTGTCGGGCGGCAGCACGCGGGCGAGCCGACACATTCATGCTGAAACTAGTGATAGCTACAGCGTGCCTCTACCACCTTTTTACATTGTAACTTGACATTTGTAAAAAGTGAGAAAAGTCGGTCCACGATTAACGGAGATAAAAGAAAAACCATTTTCAAGGGAACAAAATTGAGGATACAGTATTGTGAACTTAAATCAGGGACTTCTGAATGATTGAAAATTTATTTTAATGACTTTTCTTAAATATTTTGTTCAAAAATTGTCACTTCCTCTATTTTTGAATAGCACAGAATTAATAGAAACTAATCAATTTTATTAATTTATGCATTTTTTGTCTGTGTCGCATATTTTATTTAATTCTATATAAAAAAAATTAATGTATATGTAATGGTTAATTTTCTTACTGATTATTTCTAAAATAAATAATTGATTATGTAGATTTTATACACATCGTATTATTCCCAGTATTAGTGTTCAAAGCAATATTGTAATCACTTTGGATTTTAAGATTAACAAACAAACAAATATATATAATGAACGAGTCATCGACCCTTTTTTTTTATAGTAGAGGAAACTCTATCATAGACTGTCAAATCCTCGGGGGAGGTCCTGAACCGAGTCGAACTTGAGTCGACCAAAAAACTCCACGGCAACCATGCGCCGTACAATGAGGGGTGTCACGGGGGTGCGTCAGCAAGCTCCGCAACACCCTCCGGCGGCAGGCGTTTTCACGATGGAAGGTCAGGGCCCCCACCCCTTCCCCCCTTGGTTCGGCCGACAGCGGAGAGAAAGCTCCGCCGCCACGCCATTGATTTTTTAACAATGTTTACTCCTCATCCGCCACAGCCTCCCTGAGGTCCCCTCCGGCCTACGTTATCTGATCCCCCCATCCGTTGGTCCTAGCCCTACCCTACCTAACTAAATCCCACAGTTTCATCCCTCAGAGTCATCGATCCTGGGAACTACTAACAATAGAGTTCTAAAAAAAGTCCATTTCGAATCTCACAAATAACGACATCAGCCTTACAGAGATTTCCAATCTACGTTTTTGTAAGGTATACTACATAATCGTATAAAGGTATCACAGATCGTCCAAGTTCTACTCTAGACTTCGAACGAACACAAAGAGAAACAAAACGACTACAGCATTATGAGGTGAAAGAGGTGGAATTATTATTTGATCATGAATCTTATTTAATCGTCTGTAATAGTACAAGTAAATTTCTTTCGACGCAAACAACATTTAATTTACCCACAGGTGTAACAATATAAAACTGTTGCTATACATCTTTGCACAACATATCCTACAAAATTTTCAACTGTATTTGTACAGTATTTTAGATCTGTCCAATAGTATTTCTACCACAAACTACTCTATAAACATTCTCTCATAACATTTTATTTCTTCTTATTCTTTGAACTTCACCTGCTACATGAGTATTTTTAAATTTCATTCTCCGTTCTTTGATTTGACCTTCGGCATTGGCCATTGCGTGTTTCATATCCTTTACACTACCATCTATGTCTTTTTCACCTTTATGTGAATCAACATTACTATCATCGTCATCTTTAAACAAATCTTTAACAGATACTAGTCTATGTGAATTCCCAGCCCTCAATAACCTCTTCAGACCCCTCGCAGATTTCTTCTCAATCAACCCGAGCAGACCCCAATCATCAGTCTTCTGACCTTCTAATCCTGCGTCCAACTGCCAAGCAGCATTCCTGACTTCAAGTTTCAGTCTTTCACATTCCTCGAAACTGACATTTCTGCTGACGTTCAAAGCTTGTTCCAAAGGATTTACTATATACAGAGGTAAGGCGTTCGCTTTCCTGATGGGTACACCTTCGTTTATCGATATTGCCTTCTCTTGGAAATCAAATTGGGCATAGAACTCAAAGAACTGTAAGAGTAAACTCTCTAGACTTGCACTGTTTTGTCCATACAATTCTGATGGGAGCTTATTCATGTCACGTAGGAATGTGCAGTTAAGGTTATCTTCAGATATCCTTACATCTTCTTTACCTAAACAAACACAATAAAATATTAGATGATGGCATACACAACAAAGGTTATAGAATCTATACTAATATATAGAGTTGGAGGGTTTGTTTCTTTGTTTGGTTGAATGCGCTAATTTCAGGTACTACTGATCCGATTTGAAAAATTCTTTCAGTGTTAGATAAGTCATTTATCTCAAAAAATCATTATATATCATCACACTAAAACCAATAGGAGCGAAGCATCAATGAAGAATGTTTCAAAATCGGACGGTTATTTCCTTTTGAGAGCTTCCGATGCGTGTTAGCGTTAGCCCTAAGTAACTATTCGATTCCACAGACTACGACTCAGATCTTCTTTTTTTTTTGCGAAGAATAGCCTATCCCTATAGTAATATCCCTACCACCATGCATCGATGTTAATTTTATGGTTTTTCAAGAATTATTTTTTCTCAGTTCTTTACTTGTATTTTACATGGTAATCATATTTTTAAACTTATTACATTATTAAGAATAATAATTATTATAACTCTAAAAGCATTATTAATAGTCAATATAATTTATTCTCAACAAACTTACTAGCTCGTTGACTGAGACTTTTCAGTGTTGGCAAAATACAACCATCTTTGCCTTTTTGCTGTAGAAAGAACAACACCATCAGTGTCAGGGGGAAGTTCGTTATCCACCGGCCCGGGTGAGGGTTTGTTAGACCAGCGGCCTGAGCCCACCTCCGTACAACGAATGTGAGTGGCCGGACACGAGGGTCCAACGAACCGTACAGCCACAGTAACTCAGACATGTAAACTCCTGACCTGGAACATTCTAATATTTGCTTTTAAAGTATTTAGAACTCCGTGGAAACATGATCAAAACTCTAGTATATCTTAGTCAAAATTAACTATCAGGAAAACAACTTTTTTAGTCTGTATAAATCTTAAATAGCTTTAAAGGACAATGTTATCAAAGACTGAAAACTAGAGAAGGACTCTCAAGTCCTGGATCATAGTTTTAAACCTTTGCCACTGGTGCTTAAAACTGTATATGAAAAATATTTTTTCAAGTTATAGATGTTACGCTATACCAAGATAAGATTACATCAAGTATTTTTATCGAAAAAGATGTCAAGATCATTGGCTATTCTCTAGCACGTACTTCGACGTCTCAGAAAGTAAATTTTAGCAAGTAGGTTTATGAAAATATTATTTTTTGTAATAAATGATCATATCATATATAAGACAAAACCATATTTTGTATTTTTTTTAACATAATTAAATTGTTATTTTTAAATTATTATTTTATTTGCCATTAAATCCTTATATTAGAAATTTAAAAGTGAAATTATATATACTTTTTAGTCAATGTCAGTCATGTATCATTATTTCATTAGTGTATTTTAATTATCAACTGTCAACATGTTTTATTATAAAATTTCAAAAGAAATTACATTTTTTTGGATACTCAATTATCACAAGTAAGAAATAACACTTAGTTGCCTTAAGAAATGGTTCTAACTATTATAGTTACCCTTACATATTGTTATAGCAGAGGTCACAGTCCACACCCGTGAATTCATGCGTGTATTTCACAATAGGCACCCTGGCATGCAAGATCCTCTGCACCCTCGCGGCGCCAGGCACTCTTAGTTCGAGAAGTTCAGCAATCAATTCCATGTGCCTTTGCCATGAACTGCGACCGCCTTCACATTTCTTGTCCTGATACACCAACCTCTTTGACGGATCCACCTTTAGACCAATTTCTTTGAAAATCACTTTATAATATGATACATTAAAAAATTCTTAAATGTAAGCATAAAGAATGTTATATTTATTAAATGATAAATAAAATTGCTTAATATAATATTTACCATTTTATCAGATAAAATATTTGTCAACACTAAGTCGAGATCGCAACCCGTCTTGCCAAATCCATTTACAGAAGAACCAAATGGCCATACTGCCACATTTGCATATAAACTTTCGAGTATGTTTTCAAGCTGAAAATAACAAAAATTACCACATATAAACGAGTCTTATATGTACATTTTATATATACACTAGCCGACCCGCACCCACTTCGTTGGGCGGTAATAGGCATTATCAAGCTACACCTCTTCTCTAGAACTCAATCATATATCTCTCATAGTTAAGGCAGCGTTCGTAAGAAACCTTTTCGTTCGACCATTTTTTCTTTACCTATGAAATTGCCGTTCTGCAGTACTGGCCATTTCAAATCAAAATAATTTTTGTTTGGCTAAGAATTCTAATTTCAATTTAATTTTATTTTAAAAACATGGAATTCTTTTTCCAAAAGTAGTCATTTGTTTATTGATTAGTGTTACATTTTCATCGTATTTCAATCTTTTTTGTCATCATGGATACGTTAAAAATTCGAGTAATTATGGAATATGAGTACCGTCGTGGCAGCAACGCGGCACAAGCGGCACGCAACATCAACGACGTTTACGGAGTTAACACTACAAACCAACGCACCACCTGTTATTGGTTTGCTCGCTTCCGTTCTGGGAATTTCGACCTGAAAAATGAACCTCGCGGTCGTCCGAAGACTTTGGTCGACAATGACGAATTAAAGGCGATTGTGGAAGCTGATGATACACAATCTACGGCTGAATTAGCAGCAGCTTTCGACGTTAGCGTCAGAACAAAATTGGTCCATTTGTGTCAAATTGGTAAGGTAAAAAAGCTTGACAAATGGGTGCCCCAGGAACTCAATGATCGCCAGCGCGAAGTACGCGTCGAGACGTGCCTTGCACTGCTCAACGGACACACAAATAGAGGAATTTTGAACCGCATTGTTACCTGCGATGAAAAATGGATTCTGTTTGATAACCGCAAGCGCTCAGCAAGTTGGTTGGATCCTGGTTCAGCACCTAAACAATGCCCTAAACGAAAACTTACCCCTAGAAAAGTGATGGTCACTGTTTGGTGGTCTAGCGCCGGCGTGATTCATCACAGCTTCTTACCAAACGGGGTGAGCATTACTGCAGATGTGTACTGTGAAGAACTGATGAACACAATGATGGAAAAGCTGGCACATCTCCAACCAGCATTGGTCAATCGCTCATCTCCGCTGCTCCTATACGACAACGCGCGACCTCATACTGCACAGCAGACGGTCTCCAAGTTGCAAGAACTGGGGTTGGAAGTTCTCCGTCATCTGCCTTACTCACCAGACATTGCGCCTACAGACTACTACTTTTTTCAGAATTTGGATAACTCCTTGGCGGGAAAAAAATTCAATACCCGAGAGGCAGTACAAAATGCCTTTGAAGAATTTGTTGCCTCCCGTCCAGCTGATTTCTTTAAGAAGGGCATCAATAAACTGCCATGGCGTTGGCAAAGATACATTGATTGCATGGGTGATCACCTCGATTAATACAAATAAAAAATACATGAAAAATATTCATTTAAATTTTTTCATACAAAACGGCAATTTCATAGGTAAAGACCTAATATATTATGTATAAGCTAAAAATATTGCACAATTAAAGATGAAAATTTTTTGCTGTTATTTTTATTAATTTTTTAAAATATTCTAATTTCAATTAGATAACACCTTTCTTATCACGTGTACCACCAGTGGTATATGTTAAACTTGATCTTTAAGCCATGTGTACCACCCGTGATCAGATCAGATCAGAATAATGGTGGAGAGACATAGGCATGAATTGAACATGAAACCTGCGAATGCTTGCAGTAAAAAGGAAAATCTTCGCAAATTAAGAACAAAAATTCGCGAACTGAAGGATACGTGGTGGAAGGAGAAAGCTGTTGAATTGCAGTACTGTGCAGATACTCATCAAATGGGTAAGTTTTTCGAGGGTATAAGAACAGTTTTTGGCCCATCTACTAGAAAAATTGCACCCATTCTCACTAGAGATAGTCAACAGCGGATTACGAATAGGGCTGATGTACTAGTACGATGGGCAGAGCACTTTAATGATGTCTTGAACTCTAACACCCTAAACATCGACTTATCTTATGTTGATTCGTTGGAGGAACTGCCAGTTTGCGAAAATTTTGATGAACCACCGACTTTTGAAGAGTTTGCGAAAGCAGTTAAGCGTCTAAAGAATGCAAAGTCACCTGGTATGGATCAGCTACCAGCTGAAGTATATAAATACAGTGGCAAAAACATCTTACACAGACTGTATTGCTTTACCAAAAAAGTGTGGGAAAATGAAAATGTTCCACAGGACTGGAGAGACTCGGTAATCTGTAAGCTGTATAAAGGAAAAGGAAATGTCTCTGATTTTTTTTTTTTTTTTTTTTTATTGTAGCTCAGCAAAGTGACTGTACTGTGCCTGATGGTAAGCACAGTACAATCCAAAAACAATGGCGACCGCCGAAAGACATACTATCCATCGCCGGTCGCCGCTGTCATGCCGGCCTGATAGCGTCCCAGTTAGGGACAGCCCCCCCCCCCCTGGTTGCTGGATATACACCGGCTGATCCCGGAACGCGACACGCCCAAACGTGCCACTATGGCGGGTGTTCCACCTGGTGTACGGTGGTCGCGATCCAGTCGGGTACAGACACCCTACCACCCCGCGAAATATCGTATAGAGGAATATCGCTTCTGTCTTGTGCTGGCAAAATACTTGCACACATTATTAGATCTCGCTTGAGCCAGCTAGCTGAAGAAAATCTGCCTGAGAGCCAATGTGGTTTTCGCCCTGGCAGAGGCACTGTCGATGCAATTTTTGTAGTTAGACAACTCCAGGAAAAAAGCCTGGAACATCAAAGTCCTTTGTACATGTGCTTTGTGGATTTAGAGAAGGCATTCGACAGGGTCCCACGAGATGCTCTTTGGCTTGTTCTCCAAAAATTGGGATGTCCAAAGAAGTTCATTAACCTCATACGCCAATTTCATATTGGCATGAAAGCTCGGGTTCGACATGAAAATGAACTGTCTGAGGAATTTCTAATCACAAACGGGGTTAAGCAAGGTTGTGTCATGGCGCCCACTCTTTTTGCCATATACTTCGCTTATGTAATGAAAGACGCGCTGCAATATTGTAATGACCAAATCCAACTAAATGTTAGAACCGAAAAGGGCGTTTTTGATACTTCGAGATTTAGGTCGAAGTCCAAAGTACATACAATATCTATATTAGAAATATTGTATGCGGATGATGTATGCCTCTTGTCTGACAACATGATCCATTTACAAAGCTATATCAGTGCACTTCATCAATCATGTCAACGATTTGGCCTTGTTGTCAATATCTCCAAGACCCAAATACTTAAACAACCACCAAGAGGCTACCAAGCGGTTGAAGAGGGGCTATATCTAGATGCAAAATTACTAGAAGAGGTACCGCAGTTTAGGTATTTGGGTAGTAGTGTCAGAAACGACAACACTCTCGCCACGGAGATACCATCTCGCATTGCACAAGCCGCTGCAAGCTTCGGACGACTTAATGCTCGCGTCTGGAAGTCCCATGACTTAAAACTAGAGACAAAGGTCAGTGTATACAAAGCACTAATTGTACCTGTCCTTTTGTACGGAGCAGAGACGTGGTGTACTTACAGAGCAGATATTAAAAAGCTCGACATATTCCATCTAAGATGTCTTAGATCTATCATGAAAATAAAATGGCAGGACCATATATCTAACACCGAAATCCTGCGTCGTTCCGGAGTTCTTGGTATCGAAGCACTACTTATACAGTATCAACTGAGGTGGTGTGGACACATACTTCGCATGGATGACCGTCGCTTGCCAAAAGCAGTATTTTACTCCGAGATGGCAAAGGGTAAACGGAAGCACGGTGGTCAGTATCTGCGTTATAAGGATGTGATTAAAAGGCATTTGAACGTTTGCAGTGTTGATCATACGTGTTGGGAGGATCTCGCTTTACAACGGTCGTCTTGGCGCTCTACCATCTTTAAAAGTGTTGCAAGGTTTGAGCATAACCGTTTGCAAATAATTGACGAAAAACGCCAAGTATTAAAAGATAGACCGAAACCTTCGTACACGTATACATACAATCAAAATGGCCAGCTCTACTGCTCTGTATGTGATCGGGTTTTCAAGAGCAAGTTTGGTTTCGCAAGTCACATTAGGGCCCACGCTCGAAAGAAATGAAACGTTTTGAAGTCGCCGTCATCGAAATCGATGAGGAGGACTATACCACCCGTGGTACACAATTTGTTAACTATTGAAAACAAAAGAATACCTTATGTCATGTTATGTATTATGTAATGCAATATTGTATGATAATATGTGATGTAGATCGGTGAAGGTGTGAAGACCCATCAGTCCAATAGAGTAAATAGTTTGAAAAGAAAAATTATAATAATACCTATTTTTTGTCAGAACATCAAATGGCCTGAACAACAAAAATGACTTGGCATGAAATATGTGTATTTAATACTTATATTTCTTAATACTTTTTGTTAAATGAAATTAATTATCAAGTAATTTTACTCCAGTATGTATGAATATTCAATTATAAAACACAGAATTAGATTTGCACTTAGGTATTCCAACATTGCTATCATTTATGAAGCAGCTGTTACTTTCAAGATTAAGACTTGATAATGACTATTTCTTTAGCATAGACTAAGAAGTATGTAGATGCATTAATAATTTTCGTAATATGAACAAAGCATCTAAATATTTAAGTATTTTTAAAATTGTTATAGTATAGTATTGTTATAGTACCTGCTTGCTTTTTATTGTTCCTTAAAATAAGACACACAAACAGAAACTTTTTTGGTTAATGGACATATTTAAATTTAATTGACAATATTTACTCAAAAAACTCACCTGTCTCGCTACCATGAACCTCAATCGAACACCCAAATCATTTAACACTGTCCTATCATACAGTAGTTGTATCTGTTCTGAAACACTTTTACAGCCCATCAAGTCTTCAAATAACACATCTTCATCTGCATCAACAGTTCCTTCCTTCATTACAATTGAATCATTCAAGGCCCCGTAGTGCTCTTTCTTTCCAGGAATTGCACGAAACCACAGGAATGGGGATTGCAATGACATGATATCATAATCTCTCTGATGGGAACAGCAAGATTGTAAGATTTCTTTAAGGTTCTCCTCTGTACTAAATTCAATGAGCATGAAGTGCTAAAAAAATATTTTGTAATACAATAATATTAATCAAATCCACTTTCTTTTATTGTTCTATATTAGCAGCTAAGGAGTAGTCTAAAGACAAAGTAGGTAAACCTCTGAATGCAATAAAACTGTGATGATTAACAACAACCCAGTATTTCTGACAGCAACATTTCAAATTTCATAATTATAAAACAACAATAAATATTTATAAAACAAAATTATTCTATTAATAACTTTAAAAATGCATATATGCATGCAAAATCAATTCCCTTACACATAACTTTAAAACCATATTAAAAAAACAATAATCAAAATCGGTTCACCCAGTCCAAAGTTATGAGGTAACAAACATAAAAAAAAAATACAGTGGAATTGAGAACCTCCTCCTTTTTTTGAAGTCGGTTAAAAAACTACACATCTCTGCAGCATGAGGGTGGTGTTATTTGAAAATGGTAACCAACCCCTATAAAAACAATCCTTAACAACCCCAAATTTGAGATGCGAATTTCAAATGGCAACCATATACAATTACTGACTACTTTTGTAGGTGATAAAGCCATGCTGAAGTTATTACTGGTTTCAGCATTAATGGGTCAGCTTGCCCAGGATAGTACCACCTTCTCACAGAAAACCGACGTGAACTAATAGTGCTTGCATTGTTGCATTTCGTTCGGTCAGTGAGAGCGCCGGAGGACCACCTCCCTTGGTCCTCCTCTAAACACAGGATGGTAACGCACTTGCGACTCCTCTGGCATTGCAGGTGTCTATGGACGGTGGTGATCACTTAACATCAGGTGACCCACCTGTTCGTTTGCATACTATGATATAATAAAAAAATCATTATTGGATAATTTCATAACTTGCACTAAAACTATTGAAAGCAACTCTACTTAGGTATTTTATTATTCATACAGTCTATATAATTGTATCTAATTATCTAATAGTTACATTACAATGCATCTCAGACAAAAATTCTATATAGGACTTGTTAAAATACTTAAGTTAAATTTGTTTATGGATGAATTGAAAACAACAGAAAATATCAAGATACATATGAGAATATCAAATCTTGAAATAATTATTAATTATATAAAATGCACTTATTCTCAAATTAAAACATTATGGTATTTGTGCATCTTCTCTCCGCCTTCTAGTTTCTTATTAAAAGATCGTTGTCAGAAAGTTAGCATATATGGGGTGACTTCTGCAGGATTCTGGAGTTTGTGTCCTACAGTCTTTTAGGACCGTTTTTGTTTTTAATATACATAAATGATCTGCTGCTAATGATTAATAACTGTGTTGATTTGGTGCTTTTTGCAGACTTCTCTTATATTTAAAGTGAAAAGAATAGGTTCAGAGGTTAGGCATCTAGATAATATTTTAAAACAAAATTTCTCATTAGTTCACATTAAAACTTAGTGCTAAATGGAGATATAACAAAATGTATGAGATTTACTTTGCTTAATGTTCCAGGAGTTCTAATCAAATCAAATCAAAAACACTTTATTCATTTTTTTTTAAGCACCATGTCAAGAGGGTTTTGGTGTCCAAAGGCTATTATAGAGTGGATCAATATGTGAACGTTGGTGATGTCTAGGATTGACTCGTCTCTGTACATCCACTAAAAACAAGTATTAAAAAGATAAACAGAAGTTGTTTTCCGAAAAAGTAGTTGTTTTGCCATTCATGAGGGCCTTCTTAGGGCCTAAATTACAAAAAAGTATTTTTTAATTTTGATTATACGACACTATGTTAATCATAATAAGTACATAAAATGTAAAGCATAATTACTTCCTCTCCATTGATTTTGTAATGATGTATCCCATTGATACTAGCGTACTTAGAGCAATATCCGTACAATTCCTTAAAAGAAGCATCAGAGTTGACTTGAACGACCAGACTCCGCCTGGCCTCAGCTCTCCTCTGCGCCACGACCTCGTCGAAAGATGAAAACTTCTTTGCAACATCTAAAATAAACACATAACCTCTACGACACCTTCAAAATAACATTTCTCAAATATTTTATTTATAACAGTACCTGAAAACTTTCTTATAAAGAGGCAATTACAGGCTGTTAGTGATGTATAAAGAGATTTTCTGAAATATAATAATTTTCCTGTATTTATTACGGTTTGAAACAACACAGACATTTTTGTAGACATTTGTCAAATTATACCTACAGATTTAGTCTGTGACCTATATAGAAGTTAAAAAAAATAGGTGCGTCTTATTATTATGTTTATTATAAACAAAATAATTAGTATATAATGTACTCAATATATTTTTAACTAACTAACACTATTAAAGTAACTAATAGGTCATTTAAAAAGTTTTATGAATCTAAAACCTATGTAAAAGTAAATAATAATCAAAAGGATAGTGTTATAATATTACTTTTGTTAATGTTGAAACATTTCAACATGGTTTGAAGATGAAACAAGTATGTTTTAAAATATAATACAAGTAAACAAAAATTTATTAATTTGTCAATTGAATAATATTACTATCTTTAGCTTATGACTGTAACAACTAAACGTAAATAAATAAGCCTGACAGAATTGTCAGATTTTGTAATGTAAAGGTTATGTTGCTTTTCGTATTTTATTTTTTACTATTGTAAGATCTTAAAATGAGTACTAAAATTTTGCAGCGACTAATTGTACCGATATTTTTAAATCCTTTAAAAATTCAACCTAATTACATACGAGTTAGTGAAACAATTAATACTTCCATCAATACCAACTGTATTTCAATTAGAAACTATGCAAAAAGTAAAGATAAAGGAAAAGATAAGAAGAGTAAAGGCGGCAAAGTGGAAATCAATCCAGTTATGATGTCTGAACTTGTACCCGTTGACAAATTTAAAGAAAGATGTAATGCAGCTATAGAGAAAATGAAGGAGGATTTCGCTAAAAATCTGTCTCTGCGTTCAACAACAGGCTCTATTGAATCACTCTCAGTGAAATTTGAGGGAAAAGATTACGAGTTGCAGGAATTAGCACAAATCGTGCGAAAAAATCCTAAAACTATTGTTATAAATTTTTCATCTTTTCCACAAGCAATACCTGATGCATTAAAAGCAATAAACTCTTCTGGTCTTAATATAAATCCGCAGCAAGATGGAACAACACTGTATGTGCCTGTACCTAAAGTTACAAAAGAACACAGAGAAGCGCTTGCGAAAAATGCTAAAGCATTGTACATTATATGTAGAGATTCAGTTAAAGGTGTTCAAAATGATTACATTAAAAAGTTGAAAAAACAGACAGGAGTATCAGAAGATTTAGTTTTTAATGTAACTAAACAAATAAACGCTATGTGTGAACAGTACTTAAATGAAGCTAAAACAATCTATGATGCAAAACACGTAGAACTTGTTGGAAAGTAATAATTGATATTACATACATAATATATATTTAAGATTAATATGTGCAACTAATAATGAGTTAGAATTTAGACTGAGTTTTAAAATAAAAATCATACTTATAATTTTCGGTGTATATTTTATTTTAAGATAATGACTTAATTACAATTGATATATTGATAGTAGAAAGGCTTGTTCTGTAGTTATTAGCTATTATTATTTCATTTTGATAATTACATAACCATTGTTTAAAAACTTAATGTATTAATTAATACAAAGAGTCGTCCACATTCTTATATATCGATTTTCTAATTGTGTCTGGTAGATGTCATTTTGTTAAATTTATTAAAAAGTCTAATAATTAGAATATTTAATATTGACTAAGGAACAACTGCTCTAGATTTTATACATGTTAATTACAACATAATATAATAATTATTAAAAACGATACGATACATATAAACATTATAACCATTACCTGGATGTAATGGATGTTGTCCACGGAACAAAGAACATCCATACTTTCGATCGATAAAAATTCTTCATTGGACTATATTTCCTAAAAGCCGCTTCAAAAACATTTCACATTTTCTTTATAATGGGTAGTATAGAATTTTCATTCTAATTGACTATTGATTAATTTAAAAAAAATGATGTGGTCAGAAAATAGACGTGAGTCTAATCAATTACACTCATTTTATTTGACAAACAATTAAGAAATGAATATAATGTATACTTTACGTCTTAAACTATCGTCTTTAATGTTCTCTTTCTTCCGTGGTATTGTTATTGTGTGGTATTTCATTTGTATATATTTACTTATTCTATGGTGAAATAAGTAGTATCCTCTTAGTAGTCTGTGATAGTGCTATTTCAACATCTGTCACTTATGTCATAGTCTGTTTTCAAACATTTGGGTAAATTGTAAATTATAAAGTCATTGTATCATAATGAATGGAAGTAACAAAAACCCAGTAAAAAAATACGACAGGGTCATGCCTCGGGTGTTTAACCGTTCACGTTGTAGTTCAAAATCGCCATCTCAAGTCACGCGGCATGAGAAACCTTCAACTCGCATTGGCGCGAAACCATCTGTTTCAAACGTTAGTTCTAGTGTTTTTAGTGAACTGCCTATCGTTTTAAATGATTACATACCAGAGTTAAGCCCTCCGAAATTAGTTAGACGGATGTCTGTAGTGAAACCACGTAAAACAATCACATCATTGGATCCTGCGTTATCACCAAATCGTACTTCTAAAAATTCTAAAAAAGTTGAAGAGATATCCAAGAATTATTCAATTCTAAAATCAAAAGTTTCATCTGCATCGTTGCAGTTAGAACAAGTACAGAAGAGCTCTGAAAATCTCTCCAGACGTTGTTTGTCTAGCAGATCCCACACAAAGGTGAAGGAATTGAAGGTAAGCTTGTATGAAATTATCGAACCGTGGCATCTTTCCCAGTTCTTTATTGTTTATTTATAATTTAAAACAATGATGTCCTAAATATTTATCTAATTAGTTCAGTTTCTTTTAATAAATATTTGTTTCTTCAAAAAGTTTATTGTAATGCAACTGTAAGTAATTTATGTAAAACCTCTAACACGTTTGACTTGTATTTTGGTTGTTGATTGAACATCTATTTTTATTCCAGGATGAAATAAGAGCATATAATGAGAAAGAGAAATTGTTGAGACTCAGGTGTAATATATATAAAAAATGTGGAGTTGTGTTTGACGACATTGGATGTGTTGCAGTTGACAAGGCTGTTCAGGCGGAAGACTTACATTCAGGTAAATATGTTATTTTATATTTGCTTACAAACCTCTTATGCCTTTGTCAATATTAATTTGATAGTGTTATGGTAGATTTCTATTTGTGAAAGATTTATTGATCAGTAATGGTCATCCCCTATATTTTTTTTTTCTCGAACTGACTGTGCTATTGACCTGGCAAGGTCTTTACAGCTCCACCGGACTACCATCCCCTATAAACAAAGCTAAGTACCTCTTTATAGTAATGTACATAACATATATAATATTCCAAACAAAATTTAAAACTGTATACTATCTATCTTTAAGATTACAATAAATATTTATATCTATCCTTTTAGTATTTACTTGTTTTCTGTTCATGCTGAAGTTATCTGTACTCTAATTATTTCTATTTGTACAAAAAAAATAATTCTATCATAATTCAGAATATATTTTATGTTTTCAATATCATATTTTTATGTAAATACCTTCAGCATAACTGAGCCAGTTATGGTGCACAAAAATGTATGTTTCAAATTCTGTAAAGGTAAACAAATAATTATTTACTTCCATGATTTGTGCATAGGTGGCGTTAGTGGTAACTTCTAATTTGAATATAATTAAAAATATATTTGAATTTTTTACTATCCACAAATATTCGGTGTTGAATATTTTATTTTTAGCAGTTACGGATCTACACTATAAGCCACATAAAGGAAAAATTAGCGATATCAAAATATTAATATTATTTATTTGGTAAACATTATATTTAACAAAGTTTTTTTTGTACATTGCAGATACATTGCATCCAGAGGAAATAAGGTAAGTCTATTATTTCTTAATCATAAAAATAGAGCTATTCAGGATTATAAGGAAAATACGGAAGAACATAATTTATTTATATATGTATGTCTTAGGCCTGGTTTCTGAGGTATTCGGTTATACTATAATTAGTTATGGACTCAATAAAGTTGTCCATAAGATAAGCTGTCAATGCGTTTCTGACTACACAATGAGTTGTTAAAAAACTATGAATCCCATAACTGGCTCCTTGATGTTCACTAGATGGCTCTTTCTAAGAAAGAGTGTTAAAAATTGGTTTTATTATTTTAATTCTTAACTTATAGTAGTAATATTATCATTACAAAAATCTTTGGAGATTAGTAGATGGTTTAATTTTATATTATAATTATTTACTTATAAATTTAATTATTTTAGATACAAAACTTTTCAATTCGTTAGTTGTTCATCAATGACATGTCATTGTCAAGATATTAAAAACTCTTTAAAATGTCATAAAACTTATCGAATAGATAAAAGCCCAGATTGGCCAGTTAAGTTTAATGGAGGTTTATCGTATGATTGTGTCTTCAGAAACCCAATTTGACAAGTTATCGAACCAATAATGCTATTGAACAGATAAATATGACACAGAAACCGGGCATTAGGCACAAGGGTCTCATACAATTATTTAATGTCTTAACAATTTAGTAAGTGTATACTTGTATTGAATTTTATTCTATACTAGCTGTTACCCACGGCTCCGCACGCGCTTTATTAAAATGTATTAAAGAAGTGTAAAATTGTGAGTAGGTGTGTACATCACAGAAATGCTTTTTCAAAAACATCTGTAACTACGACACGCACGCCAGCTACTGTAACATGTAACAAGTACATTAGATATATGAATACTAATAGTATATCGAATTGGATGGAATTTATCATTACCAACATACCTGGAACTCTAATCTACTATATACCACCCTTAGTGCTCACTAACACTATATAAGAAAGTAATGAAAATTTAAGCTATTCGAACAATATGTCTTAAATCTTTTATTATATAGATATAATATGCCCACATCGTCGACATAATTAAGTCATTCATATACTTTGCTATAATCACTGAGTTATGTAGATGCAAACGCGGTAAATAAAACAAAATGGCTGCCAAATTGATCAAAATGATGATATAATTCAAATTACATAAAAATATATGATTTTTAATTATGTATATTTATTCTCGGAGTCTCAAACGTCTCACGCGCTTGTTTACAGTACACAACAAATTTTTGATCACTTTCACACGAACGAATGCACAGGTAACAGTTCATCACTACATAGTGTAAAACAAAGTCCTCTGGCCTGTCTATTTATCTGTTCGTGATAAAGTCAAAAACTACAGAACGGATTTTCAGCAGTAGATAGAATGATTCATGGGGAAGGTTTAGGTATAATTTGTCAAGGTTTTATTTTTATTATCAGGGCGGGACAACGTCTGCCGAGCCCAATAGTTTAAAATAAAATAGCTCATTAGTTAGTAATCTGCTTGCAAAAATCTGTCGAACTGATTTGGAGATAGCACTGCAGACGAAATCTTGGCTAACAAAATAAAATAGTCTAATCGACTTCTTATGTTGTGAGTTATCTGCCAGTGGGGTAGTCCGGTGAAGCTGTTAAGATCTTGCTAGGTGATTAGCGTAGTCAGTTCGAAAAAAAAAACAATTATCTGCCAGTGAAAGTCCCGTGAAAATCAGTTCAAGCATTAAGGATATTCAACTAAATAAGTGAATAAAAAACTTAATTTCTTTTTATGAGGTCTGCTATCTACCAGTGAACACCCCGTGAAAATCGGTCCAACAATTTTGAAAATATCAATGTGGACGAAGCCGCTGACAAATAAAATAGAATATGTCAACCGTTATAATTTCGGCTATCTACCAGTAAAAATCCCGTTAAAATAAGTCCAGCCGTCTTGGAGATTACCCGGAACAAACAGACAAAATATAAAAATAAAGAAGAAATAAAATAAAAAAATTTGGTTATTTGTACCCATATCCATTCATTAAAAAGTTGTTATTGTAATTTTACATACACACACTTTATTTTTATAATACGTAATAGATTACAAATAAAAAATTGGAAACAAAACTAACGTAGAATAAACTTTTTGAATAGGAACACAAAATAAACTCTGAAAATGTTTGCGATAGAAAGTTACCATAAAATAGCCCGATTTTGAAACATTCTTCATTGGTCCTCTGCTCCTATTGGTTTTAACGTGATGATTGTAGCCTAAAGCCTTCCTCGATAAATTAGCTATCTAAAACCGAAAGATTTTCTCAAATCGGACAGGTAGTACCCGAGATTAGCGCGTTCAACCATACGAACAAACAAACAAACTCTTCAGCTTTATATATTAGTATAGACTAGCAGTCCTTGCGGATATTATCCTGCCTTGGTAATAAAAAAAATCCTACAATTCAACCACAGCATCACCTACTAGGGCCAACTGTGAATGTAAACCATTCTTGAATCCACCTGAACACTCACTCCCAATAATTTTATCAAAATCTGTCGAGCCCTTTAGGAGGAGTTCATTGACACATACAAGGACAGTAGAATTGTACAATGATAAAGATTTACACTCTAGTTATTTTTGAGTTTACTGATTATTTTTACTAAGTAATTCACTAAATCCAGATTCAATGATATTATACATATTATAGCTATTTCATGTAAAAGAAGTGATGTTTAGGGTTGGTTGATGTTACAGTTCTTATAGATTTATTAACGGACCTTGTAGGCAGAAGTTTTACCACAGACCTTAATAATAATATATAAAATGGAATTGAAAAACTTTAAGAGGTGCTCGGAGGCTGAACATTTGGAATTGTATATTTATTTATAGAAGAAATAAAAAAGTAAATAAAAAGTAATTGATGGAATAAATGAAATAAATTCTAGATTACGTCTACAGTGCAATATACTAAGTCCAACCATAGCTAAGAAATATCCTAGTACTTAACCCCATAAGTACAAAAAGAATCATCAAAATTGGTCAGGCTATTTAGCTGCAAAGGTAAATCGGACACAAAATATTCCTTTATCTATTAAGCAGATGTTTCTAGTTTTTACTTCTGGTCCTTGGACTAAAGATTCATAGAAATAAGAAAAATACACAGTTGAATACTAATTTTGCATTGTTTACTGAAATGACGAGAATATGTGTACGTATTTACATATTTATAATATGCGCAGTGATTTTAACTGTAGTTCTAGATTTTATTATATAGCTATTGATAGATAGACTCTATTTGCTACAATTGCGACAATTCTTAAGACAGATTTTTTTCTCCTTATTGACGGAAACAAAAAAATATTTTCATATGCAAATTAATGTAGGTAATATAACAATATACACATTGTCTTTAAAGTGCAATGAGATCCCTTATCTTAATAAGGTAAATTTACATTTTACATATATAATTATAATTGAAGTGTCTATTATTCCTGGTTAATCTCCAAAATTGTTGAAACGTTTTGACGTAATTTTCACTGGCATATATAGTACTAGCTGACCCGGCAAACGTTGTTTTGCCATATAAATAATTTCCTAGAAAATAAAAAAAAAATTTAGGGGTGGACTACCTCTAACATTTAGGGGGATGAAAAATAGATGTTGGCCGATTCTCATAGATACCGGATAAGCACAAAAAATTTCATCAAAATCGGTCAAGCCGTTTCGGAGGAGTATAGCAACGAAAACTGTGACACGAGAATTTTATATATTAGATATAGTTATATTTTTAGAGTATTATTTAGTTTATATCATAACCCGTTTTAATAAGACTTAAACAAAAAGTATAAGATCTTCCACAGGGCACTTAAAAGCAGTAATAATGTTGTTGTTACCCTCAATTAAAAAACAGATACGAATGAAGTTTAACACAATATGTGGTGTCCATGAATTTAAAACCATTTTAAAGAAAATGAAGTCATGGGAACTACCTAATGTGTAGTGTCATAAAAAGAAATAACTGATAAAGTAACTAAGTAATAAGAATCTAGTTATTGAGTAACAAAAACGAAATCTTTATATATTAAACTCTGGTGTACGTGTGTTCGTCATTCTTAAGGATTGATCGATTTTGTTCTTACGGTCACCTAGATGCTTCTTAATTGGATCCGATAGATGGCACAATGTCAAGATCTAGATTTTTTTCATATAAAAAGCATGTAATATTCCTAATTTTTAACCTCCGACGTTGTATTTGACAGACTATAGAACAAAATGCAGAAGTAAGGATTGCTCAGTAGTTGTAACCAATTTTATGTCTTATTTATAACAAATTATTAACCCTATCATCATTCCGCTGTTGATTATCCGTTTTCCGTTATTATTATGAACTAGCTGTACCCGCAGCTCCGCATGCGTTTTTTAAAATCGTATTAAAGAATTATAGAGTTGTGAGACTATGTACAATTACAGAAACGCTCTTTAAAGACAATTGTAAGTACGACGCGCACGCCACTAAAAGTAACATGTAACGTGTACATTAGATATATAAATACAAAGAGCGTGCCAAATAAGGTTTGTCATCAGCAACACATTTGGAACTTTAACCCACCATATAACTACCTCAGTGCTCACTTACACTGTATAAGGAACTATTGAAACAATAACTTAAAACAT
Source organism: Antheraea yamamai (assembly GCA_036509395.1). Taxonomy (NCBI): domain Eukaryota; kingdom Metazoa; phylum Arthropoda; class Insecta; order Lepidoptera; family Saturniidae; genus Antheraea; species Antheraea yamamai. The sequence continues at coordinate 20,539,674 of AP028441.1, forward strand.
TATTATAAAGATTTACATTTACATTACATTTAATATACCTTGCCACTATTATAATTAAGATTTTGTGACTATACAAAAAATAAACGCTTGTCTTTTGCGCAAGAAATTGTATTATGGAACTCTTTACGTAATACGTTTATAATCTAAGATCTTACTAGGAAGACCTCTTTATCATTAATGTTGTTAATAATTATAATGTCGAATTGTAAATAATAAGCTGACAATTATATCTCTTGTTAAAAATAAAGAATGAGTTGATATCTTGCTAAATTTCATGCAGACAAAGTCGCGAGTAACAGCTAGTCTAAAATAGAATAACCTCAATTACTTTTTTCGCTATCTACCAGTGGAAGTCCCGTGAAAATCGGTCTACCTGTTTTGTTGATATCACGGCGGGCGAAGCCACGGTTAACAGCTAGTATAAACGAAAATTGCTTAAATTACTTTTTATAAGATCAGCTATCTGTCAGTGAAAGTTATGTGAAGATCGATCGAACCGTTTTGGAGATAGCATTGCGGGTGACGTCACGGTTAACAGTTAGTATAAACTAAAATTGCTTCAATTACTTTTTATAAGGTCAGCTATCTGCCAGTGAAAGTTTCGTGAAGATCGGTCGAACCGCTTTGAAGATAGTACTGCGGGCGAAGCCACGGTTAACAGCTAGTCTAAATTAAAATATACTAAATTACTTGCTATGATGTCCACTATCTGCTGGTGAAAGTTCCATCAAAATCGGTCCAACCGTTTTGGAGATAGCATTGCAGACGAAGCCGCGGTTAATAGCTAGTCTAATTTAGAATAGCCTAAGTAACCCGCTGTAATTTCACCTATCTGCCAGTGAAATTTTTGTTAAAATCGGTCCAGCCGTTTCGGAGATTAGCCGGAACAAACAAACAGACAGACAGACCGACAAAAATTTTAAAAATTGCATTTTTGTTATCAGGAGCATGTATACTTTCGTACCCAATCGGTAAAAAAAAATTATTTTGATATTACATACAGACACTTCATTTTTATTATATGTATAGAATAGATAGAATAGAAGATAATAAAAATAGATTGTCGGTATTATTACCTCTTGCGAACAAACAAACAGTATGCAACAACCGATTGGTGTGAAAGGGAGAGCATTTCAAGCTAACGGAAGTCATGATACAAACGACAGATATCCATTAGATTCCGTAAAGTGTCATTGTTACAAATGCAAAAGAACAGATCATCCGACAGCAGAATAATTAATAACAGTTAATAACAACGATGGTTGTAAAATAACACAGCTTGTTAGCCAGTTATTGGGTGGCCAAGCTTCATTTGGTTATTTAAACAATAATTGTACTGTTGCTATTAGACATAAGCCGAAAGTATTCGTATTCGGATAATATGATACAGCGCCCTCTCACAGAATTTTGAGATCCCAGTAGGTTGAATGCAAATATCATCCATTCGTAGCAATTTAATTACTACATAAATCTACGAGATGGCGCTATATGACATAGGCCCTAATAATTAATTTTTTTTTTTGTATAAAATTGCGTTTTTTCAGGAAAGACACATAAATAAACTTGAACACCAAAACCATATCGAAATACAAATTTTGAACCAAGTTGTTAGACCCGTTTCCCAGATACCTGAAATAAATGTATGTAAATGTATATTGATAATATTTGCTCTACTAAAGCCGTCAGCGCCATCTATAGTTTGAAGTATAAAGAAATTGTGCGTATCGTAAAATATGCTGGGTTAAAATTGTTGTGGTTTATTGTCACATGTTGGTGATGTTGAAAGCCAAGTAAAATAAATCGAGGCTGGTGATGCTCAAATGGAGATCACATCAAGAAGCTTGAAACGATGATTGCTAGTTTAAATTTTGCGACGATCGACGCGGGTTGAATCCAACAATTGTAAGTTTCGATGAAGGTAGACTGTAGGGAATAGCATACTAGTGTTTTAGTACACATCTGGTTATTAACACTTTTGTGTTACAAGTCTATTGATAATAGTTTTCATAGGTATAGCGGAGTTACCATTTTCACTCATTTGAAATTTTTGTAGTTTTACTACTTGGCACTTGATCTTTATCTAAAAAAATAGCATGATAGATTCTGTTAATATAAAGTTTTAAAGTTTTATGATCCATGTTATTTTAGGCATTACATGTTTAGCGATGTGTCTTTTGTTGCCGTGGTGAAGTGGGGCAAGCGTTGGGTTGCATACATTTTTTCCTGTGTGCATAAAATATACGATGACGAAAAACGTCTCAGGCTAATAATTGTTTTTAGTCTTATGTGAATATTAACAGTTGTGTTGGAATGCAATTTATTTACGTCAGATGTTTATACCTACGTTTCTGAAACAAATGTTATGGAATTCCATTAAAAGTTATTATTAATTTAATATGGTTTATGGTAAAAAGTAATTATACTGTGGTTATATTACAAGGACAAATATTTCGCAAGAGCCTTCATTGCCTCTTTAGCTCAGTGGTAGAGCACTGGTCTCGTAAACCAGGGGTCGTGAGTTCAATCCTCACAGGAGGCATTGGTTATTCGTTTTTATTTTATTTTTATGAACGTTTTATCTATTACATTTTATACTGTCTAAAACTGTTTTTTCTTTTATTTGAATATGCGATGATCTATGTGACAAAGAATCAAGTTATATAATTAATGTATGCCATTTTTTATTTACAGAATGTTATCCAGACTTTTTTAAGTGCCTATATTTTTTTTAAATTTAATTATTATAAGCGTTAATATTATTAAGGGTAATAAAAAAATTAATGGATTTAAACATGTTAATGACTTTTTTTTAATTATATATATAAACCGGAAATAACTTAATATTTGTGTATTAATAATTATAATGCAGATTCTTTAAATTTAGATGATGTTAGATATATTTGAAGCTTCGTAATTCGTGTTTGTAGGAAAGATACAAAGAAGACACAGGACAGATAGTTTAAAATTTATACTGGAACTAGCGGGCCCGGTAGACGTTGTCCCGCTCTGATTATAAAAAAAAATCCTTGACAAATTATATACCAAAACGTACCTCATGAATCACTTTATCCACTGGTGAAAACCGCTTGGAAATCCGTTCAGTAGTTATTGAGTTTATCGCGAACAGACAGACAGACAGACGCGGTAGGGGAATTTATTTTATACTATGTAATGATTAGTACAATAAAGTATATATATATTTTAATATTTGTTCCAAATATAATATAATTAATTTATCAACTTATTACCTTTGACGGGTATCTCTGTTCGTACAGGGCAAATGTAAAGAGATTAAGGCAGCTGTGATTGTCATCATTTTTACCTGAAATGTACCGTTAGGTTTTCGAAATAAGGGTTGACAGCTGTTAAACGATTTCACCTACTAACCCCAAAGAATATTATAAAGGAGAAAGTTCGTGAGAATGGATGACTTTTGTTGCTTTTTAACGAAAAAAATAATAAACTGATTTTGATAAAACTATACATAAATATAGCTTATTTATGAAGATATTGTTAAAATATGGCCAAATTAAAAAGGTAGGCCTTTTAAAAAAAAAATATCATCTCGGAGCTGTCAGTGTTCGTTGAAGAAAATTTTAGTTGCTGGAAAATAATGTATATTGTCATCTATACTATTATTATAAGGAGGCCAAGTTTGTGATTTTGGGATGTTCACAGTAATCTCCGGTACTAATGATCCGAGTTTGAATTTTTTTTTGTTATAAAATTATACTAGCCGGCCCGGCGGTCGTTGTCCCGTATTGATAATAAAAAAATCTTGACAAATTATACGAGATACTTAAACCTTCCTCATGAATCGCTTTATCTACTGGTGAAAACCCTATGAAAATTCGTTAAGCAGTTTTTGAGTTTATCGCGAACAGACAGACGTGGCAGAAGACTTTTTTTATATGTTTTGTAATATGTATCATATGTGTGTTAGATTCTAACAGTTAGAGGTTTTATAATATGTATGTACCTTTTTTTTGTATGTATGTATATGTAATGTATTTGTAATAAGTATGTACCTACTAATTATAAAATATTTATTATCCCTGAGTACTATAGAGTACTTTTTATTTTGGTAAATATATATTTTCAATTATTAATCACAATAAATGTAATTGAAGTTGGAAAAAATTCTATAATATAGCGTGCGCAGACCTGGTAGGTGTCGCTGCAATTGGGTTTTAGATTTTTTAAGATTTTTCGCGTTCGGAAATTATCGGTAATAATCTAGTCAGCTGGTTAATTATAAAGATACGAACGCAGGTGAAGTATGTGCTACTATCATCCTTTTTTTACAAGGGTACTAGAACTATTTATATCTTCAGGTTGGTTCGTGCTTGAAAAATGTGTAAAACTGCCTGCGTAATATATATTTCAAAAATTTCTAATATCACCTTTTCTACCATGATTTTAATTATTGTAAACCGTAAACTGATGTTCAGAGCAGTTCGGATCCAGTCAATAGCTACCTACATAATTTGTTATGTTGTAGTGTATTGTCGTTTTTGAAGCGGATTTGTACTTGAATGTTAATAAACCTAGTATCACGCATTATAGAGTCCTTTTCTGAATTCAATCTTGAATTCAGCTTATCTAATTTTCACTTTTACCTTTATTTCACCTTTGAACTAAATTTTTGTTCTTCGTTCATAAGAATGACCCCTGTAAACTAAAACATGACGATAAACATTCCTATAGAGGCATTTATATTTGATATTCTTACCACAGGCATTCCCGTTAAAATTTAATAGCTCCTACGAGATTTATTATTTTCACTTATAAATATACTAGTGCGGAGTCAAGATCGCGTCTGGAGTTATTGCTAACAGGTGAGCTGTATACTTACGATTATTACATATTATACATTGGAATTATCACTACATGTTATAAAACAAAGTCTTCCGCTGTGTCTGTCTGTGTCTGTTCGCGATAAACTCAAGAGCTAATGAACGGATTTTCATGCAGTTTTCATGAATAGATATAATTTATTCACGAGGAAGGTTTACGTATATCATTTGTCAATATTTTTTGTCAATTGGTTGAAATATACCTATAATTTGGAAGTATCGGAAAAAAGTAAGTCGCCTGCTGCATAATCCATTTGAGATATAACAATTGAGGTAATAAGTGACTCAGATGAAGTCGCGGGTCTCAGATAGTTATAAATAATTGGAACAGTTATCGCTATGCTGTGATTTGCTTTTGAAATCCATAAATCACAAGTACCACTCCAGTTACTATTCTGAATAATTGACTTATCTCTCACTAACCTCAGATAGGAGTGGTGCTACTTGCATTTATTAATAGATAGTTTTTTAATACAGTAATTATTTCATGTTCGACTGATGGTATTGTTATTAGTTATAGTAAATACTGTTTGTATCGACAGAGATTGGTCTGTACTCTACAGTCCAAAATTAAATAGATTCACTATCATACGCTTATACTATAGTCGCGCTTAAATCTTCGTAGTATGCTTGAAGACTTTTTCAGTTTATTTCTCATCTCACTTTGATGTCCAAAATAGAATTCAACTCGGATGTCCTGTGGCGTACTTAGTAAGTGCGTAAGTCCTAATCTTCCTAAGAAACAAGTAGGAGAGTAATTTATGATAGCCTCATTATTCAAGAGATTCTACAGTAAAACAGGCTGTTTATAATTTTATGTGTAATTCCCACGCTCAGTGATTCATCCATTATTTCTAGCTAGCTAAGTAGCAGGCCCGCGTTCTACTGGGATTTATTAGATGGAGACGCTTTTGGTTTTAAACATGCCAGATTATATTGGAATGGATAAGTTTCTTTTGTTTCGTGTGTAATTTATGTTTTCTAATGAATAATGATCTTAAAGTTTGACTTTTATCTTTCCTTCCTTAACTGATTATGTTGTTGGAGATAATAGCACGTTGCTACTACAAAGGGGACTGGCCTCGCTACACCTTTTGGATGACATAGGTGCTTGGTCATGTATTTTCAATTTGGTTTTATTTCATTGCCATATTTTCTTTCATTTAGTCCTTGATTTGGATGTGCTTATTGGTATTATACGTAGGTCTAGGGGAGGGGCGCGGTCTTATCCACTATGCTACCATCGCTCTAGTAGCGCACCACCGCAAGTAACTTTATCATTACATAGTATAAAACAAAGTCCCCTACCGCGTCTGTCTGTCTGTCTGCGATAAACTCAAAAACTACTGAACGGATTTTCAAGGGGTTTTCACCAATGGATAAAGTGATTCATGAGGAACGTTTTAGTCAAGGATTTTGTTATAATCAGGGCGAGACAACGTCTGCCGGGCCCGCTAGTAAACAATAAATTCCTTTGATTAAAAATACTTATATAAATGTTTACGTAAGCACAGAAGGGGCATTGCTTACTTTTGCTAGCTAGAGGTAGGGGACGCGTTAGATGTTACAATAACTCTGCTTACGTCTGCTTAGGCTCCATAGGCCTAATTAGAAGTTATTTTGTTTATGATAAACACAATGATATCAGGTATCAATTTATCGTATGATAGAGAACAATAAACGTGGCGAGCTCACCGTAACTGAGTCATATTGATTCGAATATAACAGGAATACCTTGGATTCTTGCCAGGCTGAAGGCGGCTGTCGTAGGCGCGGGCGCACGGGAAACGGAAGTGACGTCACGAGCGCGTGTGTCAACAGTCGGCCATTGATAATCTCTTGATGTCGTTTTCATTTGTACGGCTGCGTGACCGACGTCGATATACGTTGGTGCCGTCACAGTATATCCAACCTTTTTTAATTCAAGGTTTGGGTTATCGATGTTGCCAAACAGTTTTGGACAATGAAGTCACCTTGAAATACAATCTCGACAATCGTTTTACTATTCATTTGAATGTAAATGATGCTACACTTAAAACTTACACATGGTTATCACACAACATAATATACAAATACTCACGCTTGCTCAGTGGCGTTTGTACTATCTTGTATTATATTCTATACTAGCTGTACCCGTGTATCATCAGCGACATATTTGGAACCTTAACCCACCATATAACTAACTACCTCAGTGTTCACTTACACTGTATAAGGAACTAATAAAAAATGACTTAAAGATAGACAATGATATAATATGCCCATATTATCAATAAGTAATACGTTGATGGTCTAATGTCTTATTAGAAAGACCCCTTCTATCTTCATATTTACTATTAATTAATTATAATGTTGAATTTGAAATAATGAATGAGCTGACGTTTTGAAATCTTGCATTATCAGATTTATCGATTATCGATTATCAGTTGTGCTAATGTAAATTCTAGGAAAGCGCTTCTGAATGTGACCTATTTTTAAATACATCATGGATTTTAGACCGTGAACACAGTCGCACCTGATATTAAAAGGCAATGTGATATAAGTTGTAATAAGTCACGGAACACATTATCAACTTGTGCACTTTCAACTTGCTTCGACACTTTTCCTTAAAATTATAAAGATATCTTCATCTATACTATAATAAAACTGTAGCAAGGTCAAATCTGTACATTAAATATTTTTTGAAAATTTTTATCGGAGTAGACTTTATTATCGATATAGAAGCCAAAAATAATCTTTTTATAATTTTTGTCTGTCTGTCTGTCTGTCTGTCTGTCTTTCTGTCCCTGTGAACACGCATCACGCTGAAAGTACTGAACCGATTTTAACCAAACTTGACACAGTAATAACTAATATTCCAAGGTTACATTTAGGATACTTTTTGTCCCATAAAACGCAAGGGGTTCTCCAGGATAACGAAAGATAAAAAATTGTAGTTAATGTAACAAGACTTTTTTGCAACACCTTAGTACAAGAGCCAGCAACGTTGGAAGAACGAGAATTTTAGAAAAGCTGGTTCTTTAATATGAAGATATATTATGCCCTTCTAAACAGGATTCAGGATACGTGGTTCAGGATTAACCTCTATAAACTTGAAAAAGTCCAAAACCAGGCCATGAGAATTATTGGGGGTTTCATTAAAAGTACTCCAATCCATGTTAGGGAAAGCGAATTGAGCATATGTCCGTTACATCTTAGGAGACAATATTTAGCTGGCAAAATCTATTTAAATTTAAGTCATTCGAAAAAAACGAACTACCTAATTTATTAGAAGAACTGTCCGCCTCTTTCCAATTACTCTATTGGCGTAACAGAAAAAAACCATTATTAGTTTCTATTTTTTGTCAATATAAAAATACTCCAATTCAAACAAGTATAAAACATGAAATGTTCACTTTACACACCTGGGTCGATAACATTGATTTGCACAATATAATTAAAATAAATGTAGATGGTATTTGGAAGCCAAAGAGTCAATATGATATTCTTAAAATAAAAGATATTTGTCTTCAATATATGAATAAATATTACCAAATTTTGTTAAAATATACACTGACGGATCTAAAGCTGGTAATTATTTAGGAGCCGCATTTTTTGAGTCAAATTCCAAAACTTTTATGAAATTTCAAATTGATGAAAATATTTGAATTATGCACACTGAATTGATAGCAATTGCAGAGGCCTTATCATTTGTAGAATCCACTGAGTCCATTAAGATTGTTATTTTATCCGATTCAAAAACTGCTCTTCAACACGTAGCTCGATGTACCTTGACTTTTCGACGAATACCGATAGCCTACACTATTTTGAAGCAATTACTAGATTTCAAAGCAAAGAACAAAGTAATTGTTTTACAATGGATCCCTTCTCATATAGGTATAACTGGCAATGAAACAGCTGATCTTTTAGCTAGAGAAGGATCCTCCTAAGGTGCTATTATTAATATTTTACCAACTTATTTGGATGTATGCTCAGTATTTAAAAATAGCTGTTACTAGCATTGGAAGGAATACTTTGATGAGCGTTCTAAAACAAAAGAAATATGGTACAGAACGATTCAGCCACATCCCTTAAGGTCACCATGAATTGATGACAGTACGATTTGCCGTCGGGAAGCAATCACAGGAATCGCCTACCTGATGCGTAAAGTATCATCAACACTCTGCCAGAGTTGTGAGCTCATCGATGACGTGCACCACATCCTGGCAGAATGTGTTCGAAGCGAAGATATTAGATCTCGGCTTAATGCTACTGGTTCGTTCCACACTGGTTTGTACAATTCGTTATTGTCTGACCCCATTTCGAAAGATGCTAAAGAATTGTACAAAATTAATATAGGCTATTGTTAAGTTTATTGTCATTCTTATTGTTATATAGTTGTAATAATATTAAAATTACAGCTATCTTAACATAGTTTGAACATACTTATTTAATTTACAAAAAAATAGCAATGGGCACATTATTGTTAATAACAAAAATGTCTGGCGATAATAATTTCATGTGTTAGTAGGTAGCGTTTCAAAGTTAGTAAAAGCATTACATTAAAAAATTATATAAAAATTAATATTTTTGCCTGTAAAGGTGCGATATGCACTAATAAACGCAACGTTTACAGCCAGGTAGTCCGCACACTGTTCGGAAGAACATAAAGATATATAAAAACTGGCTTATTGAAATTCTTTTTCGAAAACATTACTAGCTCTTAGACAAATAGTTATAGGTAAGTGACATTTGACGCGTCGTGTTCATATCTTTTTAATATTTATGTTTTTCTTCAATACAATGGAGTGTGAAAAAGTTTTAATACAAGTTGAAAATAGTTATGATATCATTAAGTGTTTCATTTATCATTATTTATTTTATGAATATAATTTTATCGTTTAATTTACAATTCAACTCTATCAACTTGATATTTTATAATGTAAGCTCTACTGACTGTATAGTAAATGTCTACAAAAAAGGGGAAGGAACTTCGTTAAAAACTGGGGGTCCATAGACCTCTAAATCTTTTTTTCACATTACCGCCAACATATGTAGGTTGCTACGAACGGGTTGTAGCCTTATTTTAAAAGATTTCTCACAAACCATCTGGGTTTGAGTGAGTCCCTTGATAGTTTGGATTCACAATTGGAAATCGATGGTGTGGCTGCAATAAGGTTTTAGGTATATTAAAATTTTTCGAGTTTAAAAATACAATTGACACCAGTAATAACCGATTTGGTGCAGACGAAGTTGCACGGGTCAGCTAGTTTAATATATAGTTGTAAAAGCTTTAAGGAACTTCTATTTTTATAAACACTACGTGTTTAGCGTTGGATAAAATAGGGCAAGCAGAAGACGGGAAATAAACATTGTTTAAGATATTTTGTATGCAAAGTATATTCTTGCTTTCATTTCTTTTCTCTGTACATAAAATGCATTGTTAACTTAATAAATAACACGGATGAAACCGCGAGTATCTATTGGTTTATTCACTGAATCGTGTTGCTTGCACACATTCAAATAAAGAAGCAGTTTTAAAGTCCTCGACTAGAGAATCCGCTCACTCGGTTACACAAGTTTGGTCCTAGCAAGTCACGACCCGTCGCCGTACGGTGGTAAATGCTTGCCATCTGAGGACCGGTCCTTCGAGTTCTTGTATCGTGCTGTTCTATAATTCATTACATTCCTTCACGCTTCTTGTCTTTTATCTTATATAGAATGCGATGTATATATTTTAGTACTATCTGATATTAATTGATTATTAGTTCACTTTACGTTCAAGACTTAAAAATCCTGATGGTAATAACTCTAGTAAGACCTAGAATTATATATAACCATTTTTTTAATTTAAATAGTGTCAAAAATAATTTTATTTTGCAAATTTTGAAAACCATATCTGTTGCCTCTTACTAAATTACTATTGACTCGTAGTGGTTAGCTAATCATATCAATATTTATTATTATTGGTTACTAGCTGACCCGCGCAACTTTGTCTGCGCCAAATCGGTTATTACCTGGTCCGATTTTATTTCCAAACGCAAAAAATCTTAAAAAACCTTAGAACCCGATTGTAGGGACACCTGCCAGGTCCAATTGTGAATCTAAACTATCGTATATATATTGGCAAGAAATGTCCTAGGTTGCTCCTTTGACCTTCACGTTCGCGCCCCATTTATTATATACTAATTTGACAAGTAATTCTCTTTGTTGAAAATTATTACTGCCATTACGAAGTGGGATTTGTGTTTACTTCAGATGATTTCAGTTCTCTAGCAAAATTGTAGTGCTCTCTCTAGAACTTTTCAGGAAAATTTTGTGGCATCTCAGAATTGATATTTCTTCATACTATTTCAAACAAACTTCACTTGTGGCACCATAACCAAACTATATACGCAAAATAGATAAGTACTCGATATAGATTAAAATAACCAAAGCTTATGAATTCAAAATGATTACTAGATGAAATATTGAAATACCTTCAAAAACTCCACTAAATAATTATATAATGAAATCGAAATATCTACCTCTCTTACAGAAATAAAAAAATCTGTAATGAAGTATAGAAAGAAAATAGAAACAGAAAATTATATAACTTAACGGGTTGTATTGGCTTTAAGAATCCATGTCCACGAAGGAACTTTCTAATCTCGTCCTGTGGTACTGGCAATAATAGTTCTGTGGCGAGAAGGGCACGCCCTACGGTCACCGACCGGGTCGTCGGCCTGCGCGTGCGCATTGCCTCCCCGCCCGCGAACCCCGTCACGGTAATCTTGCAGCCAGAATGCGCCTCACCTTGGGCGCATTCGATTTCCTTATTTATCCCCACACGCCCTGAAGTAATTTGGAATAATAGCTTGCATTGTACGTTTAGGCATTTGGCATTTGCTCCCTTGATGTGAATTGAGTCTTGTATTTTATCATCCGAAACTCTGTTGGTCTTCAGATCGAGAAAGTCATAAAATAATTAGACATCATTGTTTCCCTTATTTTGCTTTTTAGCGTTATAAAATATCTGAGTCAATAATTGGTTTCTTTTGAAGATAAGACATTTATCGTGGTATTCGCCAGTCAACTCCAAAATGACCTTCTTCTCTACATTTGCCGTTAAATCTCGACAAGGTCAGGTATACTCCGGGACCGCTTCGTGAGCTGGATATAGGCTTAACTGAATGTACCTTCATAGAGACATAGTACGACATGTCCTGCTTTGAAGCCGCGATGTTCGTGGATGACAAATCAGCCTGAATCTGTCACTCGCAGGCCAGCGGTTGGAAGTCATCGCGTGATCTCTGAAGTCTAGTGCACTGAACGCGAAAGAGACATGAGATAAACTACTCTCTACGCTCATGACCCCCTCTTTTGCGAGCATTACCTGTTCGTAGTGCTAAGCGAGGGAGCCCTTCACGATCTCGATCTGAACGTAGCGCAGTAAATCTTATGTAGTCAGTATAGTATCCTGAGCTATGCGACATACACACAGCTTCTGAAACACATAACTTCTGAAAAAACCGTGTCCTCAAAGCAGCTGCGTCTACCGGAAGGTAAGGTAATTGAGTGACCTAAATAAGACATCAATTCCTTATTATCTAAATCTATAATAATTCTCACAGTTATATTTATAATTTTCAACGTATCAACGATTATGCACCTGAGGGGTTATCCATAATTATGGTAACATTGATTAGTGAGAAGATGTTATTTACGGTCCAGGGTTCGCCACGTTTTTGTATATATCATAACTTCTTAATAATAGTAATGCTTAATGTCGTTTACTCAGATATCTTGGAATAAGTATTATAAATAGTGACTAACGTCACGTAAACGGAGTTAATACGAAACTGTTTGTCGATTCCTATTAACAATGTTTCCACATAATTTTACATAGTCACTGCTAACGTTGTTGTTATTAAACATGATAAGATTAATAGTAATTTCAAAGTCTTGACTTTGAACTTGGGAACGTTATCGATGTAAATATTTTCATGGTTATTCCATAAACCGTACAAGCGTAGAACACGTGTGTGGGTATTACGTTTTTTAATAACAAATCAACTGACATTACAAATATGTATTCGCAACTAGTTAATGCCCGTAACTTCGTTACCTAGACCATGTTTTTGAAGTTATACTTCTTTTGGCGCGTTAGGGAAAAATGATGAAAGTAAATTTATGATGCGCGCGCACACCGTCACGAAAAACCGACACCATCAAGTTGTTAAGATGCGCGCGCACACCGTCACGAAAAACCGACACCCTGAAGTTAGCTATAGTCAACATTTTGTTTCTTTATATTAAATACCTTTTTTCTATTGTTAGTGTCGTTTTTTCTACAAACGAATAAGCCGAAAGATAAATTTTTTGAAAAGATTATTATCTTGTTACGCCAAAAACGTATAACTTCTAATGCGTGTACATAAGTACACATACACTTTTATTTTTTAATTGTAATTTTAACTTACTATTTAATTAATATGAAAAACGTAATGAGAGCCTTCTAGAAAGTTTTCCGTCTACTAAATATCTCGTAAAAACGGTTCTGCTATTTAATATACTAGGCCAAATAAATAGAAGGTACTTCGGTTTTATTAGTTAGAAAGAACGTGGACTTTGGTAATATAAACACAAGATTATTATTATTTAAATATTACCAGCGGGCCCGGCGGTCGTTATCCCGACATGATAATTTAAAAAAAAAACTTGACAAAATATATACCTAAACCATCCTCATGAATCATTTTACCTACTGGTGAAAACAACATGGAAATTCGTTCAGTAGTTTTTGAGTTTATCGCGAACAGACAGACAGAGGTGACGTGGCAGAGGACTCTGTTTTATAATATGTAGTAATAGTTCACACGACAATGAGTTATATAACAAAGGAAAAGGACGGAAGTTATGTATGAAAATCTCATACGTCAAAACGACGTGAGGTTTCCGTTTATTTAGTACTTAACTAACATTTTTTGCATGTAGAGATTAACTAGTACCCGTATACGTTTTTCGTTTTGGTTCGTTACAAAAAAGTGTCCTGTCACTTTCAGCAGATCTCAGTATATCTCTCTGTCAAATGTAATACAATCAGTTCATAGTTTTATTTGTGTGTCAGACAGGCTTTGCTATTTTAATGGCAGTGTGGATTATTGTTCTAGTAACATATTTAAATTATTACTTGTTTATGATATTATCAGATGATAGTTAATTACGACCGAGTTTTAAAAAACCTCAAATTTTGTGCATGTTTCGTATTAATGACAATAAGAACAAGATGTTTTGAGATGTTACACGAATAAGTATAAAGAAAGTGTGTGTTGAATGAAACTTGACGAATATTAAGCATCTTATAAATTGAACAGTGAGTTTTATGGCGTTATCCGAAATTACGTCAGCTAAATGAAATCATTTAATCGATACATCGAGTATCTATACTATAATAAAACTGTAGCAAGGTCAAATCTGTACATTAAATATTTTTTGAAAATTTTGATCGGGGTAAACTTTGTTATCGATATAGAAGTCAAAACTAATCTTTTTACAATTTTTGTCTGTCTGTCTGTCTGTCTGTCTGTCTGTCTGTCTTTCTGTCCCTGTGAACACGCATCACGCTGAAAGTACTGAACCGATTTTAACGAAACTTGACACAATAATAACTAATATTCCAAGGTTACATTTAGGATACTTTTTGTCCCATAAAACGCAAGGGGTTCTCCAGGATAACGAAAGACAATACATTGTAGTTAATGTAACTAGACTTTTTTGCGACACCTTAGTACAAGAGCCAGCAACGTTGGAAGAACGAGAATTTTAGAAAAGCTGGTTCTTTAATATGAAGATATATTATGCCCTTCCAAACAGGATTCAGGATACCTGGTAGCCGGTTAACGTTGTGTTTTTTAATGCGCATCACAACTTTACAGGTCAAAATTTTGATTTATAATTAATTTTAGGAAAAAAATATTTCGGTTACATTTTAACGCTATTAAAAACATGAGTTTATCACTGCCAGACAATTTTGTTATTGAAAATAATGTGCCCGATGATATTCTTTATAAATAAAATAATTCATTTCAAACCATTTCATTTTTTCCATTCCAAACAACATATTTCATTTTATTAATCATTATGATATTGAGATTTCACCGTGAAAACTGAAAAACAACGATAAACGTAGACATACGAATTGAGATTAACGTTATCTTGAATACATGCGTCTATAACAGGCGCTTCCACAATTATCGCTATCTTTATCATACATAGAATGGGCTAAACATATCAATGCAGTTGCAGAATTTAGCTCTAAGTTTCTAAACGTTTTCAAAGCATTAGCCGGTTTTAATTGGGGTGTTCATCCATAACATTTATTTCGTTTATACTTCAATATTACACGCAGTCGAATTGACTATGCCAGCTTTCTTTATGATAGTAGTGCTCAGGTTAACCTCTATAAACTTGAAAAAGTTCAAAACCAGGCCATGAAAATTATCGGGGGTATCATTAAAAGTACTCCAATCCATGTTATGGAAAGCGAATTGAGCATATATCCGTTACATCTTAGGAGACAATATTAAGCTGGCAAAATTATATTTAAATTTAAGTCATTCGAAAAAAACGAACTAACCAATGTATCAGAAGAACTGTCCACCCCTTTCCAATTACTCTATTGGCGTAAAAGAAAAATACCATTATTAGTTTCTATTTTTTCTCAATATAAAAATACTCCAATTCAAATAAGTATAAAACATGACATGTTCACTTTACATACCTGGGTCGATAACATTGATTTGCACAATATAATTAAAATAAATGTAGATGGTATTTGGAAGCCAAAGCGTCAATATGATGTTCTTAAAATAAAAGATATTTGTCTTCAATATATAAATAAATATTATCAAAATTTTGTTAAAATATACACTGACGGATCTAAAGCTGGGAATTATTTAGGAGCCGCATTTTTTGAGTCAAAGTCCAAAACTTTTATGAAACTTCAAATTGATGAAAATATTTCAATTATGCACACTGAATTGCAGAGGCCTTCTCATCTGCGCAATCAACTGAGTCCATTAAGATTGTTATTTTATCCTATTCAAAAAGTGCTCTTCAACACGTAGCTCGATGTACCTCGACTTTTCGAAAAATACCGATAGCCTACACTATTTTGAAGCAATTACTAGATTTCAAAGCAAAGAGCAAAGTAATTGTTTTACAATGGATCCCTTCTCATATAGGTATAACTGGGAATAAAAGAGCAGATCTTTTAGCAAGAGAAGGATCCTCCGAAGGTGCTCTTATTAATATTTTACCAACTTACTTGGATGTATGCTCAGTATTTAAAAATAGCTGTTACTCGCATTGGAAGGAATACTTTGATGAGCGTTCTAAAACAAAAGGAATATGGTACAGAACGATGCAGCCACACCCCTTACGTTCACCATGGATTGATGACAGTACGATTTGCCGTCGGGAAGCAATCACAGGAATGAGATTACGCTCAGGACACATCCTATGTAAAAAGTTCGCCTACCTGATGCGTAAAGTACTATCACCACTCTGCCAGAGTTGTGAGCTCATCGATGATGTGCACCACATCCTGGAAGAATGTGTTCGAAGCGAAGATATTAAATCTTGGCTTAATGCTTCTGGTTCGCTCCACACTGGTTTGTACAATTCGTTATTGTCTGACCCCATTTCGAAAGATGCTAAAGAATTGTACAAATTTAATATAAGCTATTGTTAAGTTTATTGTCATTCTTATTGTTATATAGTTGTATCTCATTTAGGCGATATAGTAGCGCAGGTGACTAAGCCTTCATTCAAAAAATAATAATAATAATATTAAAATTACAGCTATCTCAACATGGTTAGAAAATACTTATTTTTTTTATAAAAAAATAGCATCGGGCAAATTATTGTCTATAACAAAAATGTCTGGGAATAATAATTTCATGTTTTAGTAGCGTTTCAAAGTTAGTAAAAAACAAAACATTCAAAAATTATATAAAAATCAATATGTTTGCCAGTAAAGGTGCGATATGCAGTAATAAACGCAACGTTTACCGGCAGCCAGGTAGCCCGCACGCTGTTCGGAAGAACATAAAGATATATAAAAAACTGTCTTATAGAAAATTTGTCGAAACCATTACTAGCTCTTAGACAAATAGTTACAGGCAAGTGACATTTGACGCGTCGTGCTCATATCTTTTTAATATTTATATATTTTTTTTTTCAATACAATGGAGTGTGAAAAAGTTTTAATACAAGTTAAAAATAGTTATGATATCATTCAGTGGTTCATTTATCATTATTTATTTTATGAATATATTTTGTCGTTTAATTTACAATTTAACTCATCAACTTGATATTTTATAATGTAAACTCTACTGACTGTATAGTAAACGTCTACAAAAAAGGGAAAGGTACTTCTTTAGAAACTGGGGGTCTATAGACCTCTAAAGCTTTTTTTCACATTATCGCCAATATATGTAGGTTAGTTTTTATTTTTTATTGAACTCAGTAGATGATGCTAGGCTTATTTTAAAAGATTTCCCACATGCCATCTGGGTATATGTTTGAGTGAGTCCCTTGATAGTTTGGATTCACAATTGGAAACCGTAGATGTGGCTGCAATAAGATTTTAGGTATATTAAAATTTTTCGCGTTTAAAAATACAATTGACACCGGTGATAACCGATTTGGTGCAGACGAAGTTGCACGGGTCAGCTAGTCAATAATAAAAGCGTTTATATTAAACAGCAGATACAGTAACGCAATACTATATATAATCACGAATTATTTTCTGTAGAGATGTGATCGACACGACTAAATAAACGAGAATGTCTCGTACTTTTTTTTTCGACCTGACCTGATATTGGCCTGACAGGCCTTAACAGCTTCACCGAACCACGTGGTCTCGTACCTTACCGTCGATCGCTTTTAAAGTCATAATAAATAACCAATAGTAATGACTATTGGGATTGGCGAATCATTCATTATTGGCTTAAGTAACTTAGTACAGATGAATAGTGCGAACGTGGGTCCATAATATGTACTTACAGTAATCACACCGACATATAAAAAATGACAAAATAGCGAATAGATAGAAATTACTCGCTTTTCATAAATGTTTTCAACGAATTTTCGGTACCATTTGTGAGTTATATGCGTATACGCTAGTGACGTTCCGCATGATCGATAAAGCGGCAAAGTGTCGACGTATTATTACATTCGTATGATCTCACCAAGGCCGAATGTTATCACTGTTGTTTGTATCTTTTTATCAGAAACGTATTCAGTTTGTGTAATTTTATCGGAATAGTCTTAAAAAAATTATACTAATATTATAGAGCATGTTTGCTTGAACGAGCTAATCTGAGGAGATAATGGTGTGATTTGAAAAACTCTTTCAGTGTTAGATAGCTCATTTATCGAGGAAGGTTATAGACTATATATCATCACGCTAAGACCAATAGGAGCGGAGCACTAATGAAGAGTGTTTCAAAATCGATTTTTTTTCCTTTTCAGGGTTTCCGCTGCGTGTTAGCGTTAGTCCAAAGTAACTATTCTACGCGGGCGAAGTCGCGGGTAGAAGCTAGCTGATAAAGTAGTTGATAAAGCTATATTGTGGAATTAAGAAGCTATTAAACGTAATGAATACAGTTCGGTTGATTAAAGGTTGGCAAGTACAACACAAACACATTATACTTGTGTAATGTCCTACGAATGAACGCGCTATATGACGTCACAGTATATACTGTTACTAGCAACCGCCTGTGATTTCGCCTGCCTTATACACATTACTACCAATAGTTATTGACTCAACAAAGTTATCGATAAGGTAAACTGTCAATTGGCCCGTTGAGTTATACTGACATTTAACGTAAGATTGTGTTCAGAAACACAATTTCACAAGTTATCGAACCGATATTGAACAGATAAACTACAATTAAAGTAGCTCAGAAACCGGGCATGAGTCAGCTATGTAATACTTTTTAAAATATATACTTATTTATAGACCTATGCACTAAAGCCACCGTTGGCGAATCTAATATATTTTTTTTTTTTATTCACACGATAATTTACATCCTTTGAAATAAGCAAATAAATATACTTACATATCTTCTTCCCGAGTGTTTATTGTAATATGCATTATATAACGTAGGTGTTACCTAGTTCTCCGTAAATCAATTTATCAGTTCGATGGATTAGAACATAGGCTCTCAAACTTGCACAGCCCACCGCCCACTTTGCGAATAACACATTCTGTAGCGCTCCCTAAAAGAAAAAATCAAAGTCATTAACAATAACTTCTTTGCTACAACCATGTTACGTGCTGTGACGTCACATGTTATTAAAAAAATTAATATAAACTATGGTGTAATTACAATAGTTACTGTACTTTATTTTGAAATACGAGGGATTCTAATTCCATAGGATTTCCGAAATACTTATCGATTTTTTTTCTTTTTTTTTCTCTAACTGATTACGCTATTGACCTAGCAAGACCTTAACAGCTTCATCGGACTACGTACTTATCGAGAAAACTTGGTTTGTTCGCCATCATTTTTACCTTCCCTTAGAGCCTTCAGATTTTCTGTGAATTTTCTACCGCCCCTCTGAGCATTTTTAGTAGCCACAAGGGAGCGTCATTATAAACTTTGAGAAACACTGCAAAAAAGGTACGAGCGACGTTGATTTTGCGACCGTTTACGCTTGGCTAACAAAGCGGTACGTGTCGTTCGTAGGATTGTTATGTGAGTTCGAGTCGAGCAAGGTCATGTGCTATCACTCATATTTATATATTCACCTAACTCGTTTTTCAAGTTTTAATTATTAATTCTTTTATATAGAGTCATAAAATACGTCACGCAAAATTTTACTTCTTTAGGTTTCTCCCTCTCACCCTCCATCCTGCTGTCACATTATTGCGAGCCATCCTATCTATATTAAATCACGGATGATAGAACCCCACCCTCCGCATATGTAAAAATGTATGTGTGATTAGTTAGTGCATATCATATGGCCAGAAGCTTGGAGGCAGTCGGAATAGCGATTGCCGATGGGTTGCTGATTTCACTACACGGTTGTCGCGGTTTGGGATTGTACTTTGTTTATCATGAGACACCTTGTTGGCACATTGTCGATTTGGGAGGACGGATATCTGAAGACGGATATAAAAATTATAACTGATATTCCTTTCTGGGATAGAAATAAAAACTATTATGTTGTATTCATACAAAATATACAGGATATGTTTTTTTACTACTAAGTTTGATTCCTAATTATTATTCGAAACTCTGCGTACTTGAAAGTTTTAGTAAGGCTAATCAGAATAAAGTTAATAAAAAAAAGTCGAAGCTGTCATAAGGACTACCGACCAGAAGTGAAATTTCAAAACAATGGAGTAACTGTTCTCTTTTGTATTTTTTAATTAATTATAGTATATATTATTTCAGTTTCATAATTTATATATTGAAATTATTGACATTAGTCTGGCTATCACATTTATTGTCACTCGGAACAATACTTATATTACATTTTATATACGGTTTATTAATCAATCAAACATATTATTGGCTGCACAAGCTCAATACAAAATATCAATATTTCATGTACACAGGTCGCTATACTACGAGTCGCTAGTCTGGCGCAAGTGCAATACGTCACGTCACTTTAGTAGCGAGTCGCTGACGCGATATCAAAAGATTTATCTCCTGCCAAATTACGCTCAATGCGCCTAAATAACCCACGTCTAGGAAGACTGCAACCAAATAATGATAAATGGAGAACATGCGTACACGTGACGGTGACAGTAAGTCGTGTCACGTCAGTTCTTGCCAATTTCTTTATGAACATTTCGCAAAGTATTACTGCGCACAGTGGACGAGGTACGTGACTCGGAAAACTTTTTAGGAAAATTTCGTAAGAACAACCTGAGAGAGTCGTGCAGGAAACCTCGAAAATTATAAAACTTGGCTCACGGCATACATACGCGTAACGAAAGTATAAATTTAGTGTTTTGTTGACCGTGTAATTATGTATATTATATTCAATTGTGAATATTTTTGAGTCCGTTGTTGGTCTTCGTACGCTGAGATGAACGCGAAACGTAAAATTCACGGTGGGGGATGATTTACATTTGTTGAGGCACGCAATAAATTAACTTATAAGTCACGCTATATATATGGGTTATTCTACAAAAATTGAGCAACTTATAACAAATAGTATCTAATAATTACTTTATAAATTAAATTTCTGAGACTTTTTATATCTTAATATCGTCTTTTTTTACAAACTTATATCACTACATATTATAAAACCAGCGTCTGTCTGTCAGTCAGTTCGCGATAAACTCAGAAAATATTGAACAGATTTTAATGCGTTTTTCATCTATAGTATCTATACTAATTCAAATTCAAATTCAAATTCAAAACACTTTATTCAATTTAGGCCCTAAGAAGGCACTCATGAACGTCAAAACTACCACCGGTTCGGAAAACAACCCAGTCATCGAGAAGAACCGGCAAGAAACTCGATCTGGTTTATCTTTTTAACAAATATATATAATATTTAGAATAATAATATATTCTATATAAAAGTAAATTTCACAAACGTTTTTAATGGATGCACAGAGATGAGTCAATTCCAGACATCACCATCGTTCACATATTGATCCACTCTATAATAGCCTTTTGACACCAAAACCCGCTTGACATGGCGCTTAAATTCACAATCCGGCAAATCGGTAATATCCTTTGGGACTTTGTTGTAAAATCTAACACTATTTCCCAAAAAACTGTTACTGGTTTTACTAAGTCTAAAACGTGGGACAACCAGTTTGTCACAGTTTCTAGTATTTAGATTGTGCCGGTATTTTACGAAATTTAGCTTTTCTAGGTTCTTACGGACATACATTAAATTGTCAAGAATGTATTGGGAGGGCAGAGTTAAGATACCGTACTCCTTGAACTTGGTCTTTAAGGATTCGCGAGGTCTCATATTGTAGATTGCTCGAACTGCTCGTTTTTGTAATAAAAATATGGTGTCTACCTCAGCTGCTGTCCCCCACAACAGAATGCCATAAGACATTAGGCTATGGAAGTAGGCGAAGTAGACTAACCTAGCAGTGGCAATATCAGTTAGCTGGCGAATCTTACGTACTGCAAATGCAGCAGAACTTAATTTGCTTGCCAATTGTTTAATTTGAGGACCCCATTGTAATTTTGAATCTAGTGTGATACCCAAAAATACAGTATTATCAACTAACCCTACAAAATTCCCTTCGATCTTAATGCTACTATCAATCTGTGGCACGTTAGGCAAAATAAATCTCATACATTTTGTTTTACCTGTATTAAGTACTAAGTTATTTAATGCAAACCAATGAGAAATTTCGTTTAAAGTATTATTTACGTGCCCAACCTCTGAATCTGTCCTTTTTACTTTAAATATAATTGAAGTATCGTCTGCAAAAAGCACCATGTCAGCACAGTTATTGACCATTAGCGGCAGATCATTTATGTATATTAAGAACAAGAACGGTCCCAGAATAGAGCCCTGTGGGACACCAATTCGCGTAAAGGATCCTGCAGAGGTTACCCCTTGTATGCTAACTTTCTGACAACGATCTTTTAAATAAGAGACTAGAAGGTCGAGAGAAGATCCACAAATACCATAATGTTTTAATTTTAGAATAAGCGTACTATGGTCAACGCAATCAAAGGCCTTAGACAGATCGCAGAACACACCAATTGCATCATGCGAATCCTCCCAGGCCCTCAATATATAACTTATAAGCGTTGCACCCGCGTCAGTAGTGGATTTCAATTTCGTGAAACCAAACTGTCGACCATCCAGAAACTTTTGCATATTGAAATAGTCTACTAATTGGTTGAGCATAATCTTTTCAAAAATTTTACTTAAGGACGGAAGTACAGAAATAGGTCTATAGTTTCCAAGACTACTTCTGCAGCCTGATTTAAACAAAGGAACTACTTTGCTTATTTTCATTAAATTGGGGAAAGTTCCTTTTGCTATACACTGGTTAAATATATTAGCCAAATGTGGTGAAATAGTAACAATTAAAGACTGTACTACTGTTACCGATATACCCCATATGTCTTCGGTGTGTTTTAAATTTAATTGCTTGAAGGTCCTTATTATTTCACCTGCGCTAATAGATAAAAATTTAAATTTTGAATCTATAGGTGCACTCATATTTTTTAAAAGAGCTGCTGCACCCTGGGCTGATGATGTTATATCTTTTGTTACTTGTAAAGGTATATTAGTGAAATAATCTTGGAAAACAGTTACTACCTCTGTACTTTTGGAAATATGTACTCCGTCGACATTTAGATTAAGTGAATTATCATTTATTTTATTTTTACCTAATTCTTTATTTATAATATGCCAAACAGTTTTGGTCTTATTTCTAGATTCGAGAACTTTATTTCCGAAAAACTTTGCTTTGGCAGCAATACAAACACGTTTAAAAACTTTAGAATAATTTCTAACATAAGCATGAAAGGATTCACTACTTGTTAGTGATCTCCTATAATAAAGATCATACAGTCGATCTCTACTTTTCTTAATGCCTGTTGTTGCCCATTCACTAAAACTAGTTTTTTCCTTTACATTAATAACCTTTCTTGGGCAATGTTTACTGAATTCAGTGCTTATGATACTAAATAAATTGTCATAATAACAATCTGGATCGTGATTATTAAAAGTTTTGGAAGATAGACATTGTGCAATATGATGATTTAAAAGATCTAGTCTACTTTTCGATATAAGTCTAGTTTGTTTCTTGCAGTCAGCACTAGGTTTATCATAACTTATTTTAACAAGGAGTCCTTTGTGATCAGAGCGGATCCCAGTAACAATACTACTGCCAATGGTCTTGAAGTTACTAAAAATATTATCAATACAAGATGCAGTTTGAAACGTACATCTGGTCGGCTCATTAAAAAGAGGATCCAGGTTAAACGACTTGAATAAAGATGTGAACTTAGTGACCTCCGGAGACATACTTAAGATATCTATATTAAAGTCACCACAGACCAAAACCCGCTTATTACTATTCAATATTCTCATAAGAATTTCCTCCATTTTTTGTAGGAATTGACAAATATTTGATGATGGAGGTCTATAAACACAAAGTATAATTAATTTATCCATCTCTGCACAAGCCACTTCACAGATACGATCTATTGAGAGACTACATATATCTTTTCTATCTTTAAATTTTAAATTATTTTTTAATAATATAATACAACCACCACCGACAGCGATTGTTCTGTTAAATACACTGGCAACCGAAAAATGGGGTATATCGAATTGCATCTTGTTCGGTTTAAGCCATGTTTCTGTAAAACATAATATATCTAGTCTCTCTCTATTTAATAATAAGCCTATGTCTAAAATTTTGCCGGAGAAGCGATTAATATTTTGGTGATATACCGTAATATTACACTTCTCCTTTGTCTTATCTACTAGTTTAAAATTTTTATCACAGTGTCATTAGGTGAACTATATGACACTGCAGCGTCACTTAACCTATTTACATTATAAGCTATCAATGTAGCTATGTCACACTTATACTTTTTGGGAAGAAACATATTTTCCCGCGTTATTATAAAGTTGTTAATAAATTGTTAATAATATTATAAAGAGGTAAAGCTTGTGACGTTGTAGGGCGTAATCTTAGGAACTACTAAACCGATTTTGAAAATTCTTTTACCAATAGAAAACAACGTTATTTGTGAATGTCATAGGCTATATATCATCACGCTAAGACCAATAGGAGCGGAGCAACATTGAAGAGTGTTTTAAAATCGGGTTTTTTTCCTTTTAAAAGCTTCCGCTATGTGTTAGCCCAAAATAACTATTCCACGCGTACGAAGTCGTGGGCAGAAGCTATTAATTAATTATATTATTATTATAACATTATATAGAGGTAAAGTTTGTGAGGTTGTAGGGGGTAATATCTGGGGAGTCGGAGAAAAAATGGTCGAACGTAAACGTTTCTTACGAACGCTGCCTTAACGATGAGAGATATATCAGTCAATCTGTTCTAGAAAAAAGTTGTAGTTTCACAATGCCTATTACCGCCCAACGAAGTGGGCACGGGTCAGCTATTAGTAGATAAAGTGATTCACGAGGAAGGTTTAGGTATAAAATTGATCAAGGTTTTTTGCAAATTTCTTGAAATATAACGATAATTGTTGAGCGTGTCGGAAAAAGTCAAGCTGCCTGGGAGCTTTCGTCGAAAACGCAGCTTTTGACATTAAGAAAACAATTGAGCAGACGAAGACGCGGGTATCAGCTAATTGAAGGTAAATAACTGAAACTGGGTAACCGAATAAAAGATATTGAATTGTTCTACAATAAAATAAAATATTAAAAAAATATATAACACTTCGTATTTATTGACTGATGACATCGGGTTACCTAATTTTTGTGGAGTCACCCATATATCTTTGATAGATTAATGTAGAAATAGTATACTGGTTGGTGGGAAGCGCGAATGTATTACGTGAATCGTGGAATATTGGTGCAGGTTCTAGTCGTTGCTGTCCAGTGACTGCCCACATTATTTGGACCTCTCCAAGTTCTGTGCTCGTTCACAATCCATAAATAGAATTAAATAATTGTCACTTAAAAAGGTTTACGGTCCAATCGTGCCGAGTTTAAAAAAGTTTTCGCTACCATTCGGTTTTTTCAAGGTCTATATACAATGGGTTTCTGAGCTTTATTCAATTCTATTGCTATTTTCAGATTGTCAAGTTGTTAACTGAGACATGTTTGCTTTTATTAAAGTTACTTGAAATAAGTTTGATAGCACGAATTTATTGAATTTATTTATATAATCAAATGAATGTTTCAACTTGTGGCTGTTTTCGACGTTGGTTTTTATCCTTTTGTTTGTTTTTTTTTGCTTCATGTTACTGTTACATACTTTCAAAATATACTATTAAATATTAGATAGCGTATTTTATTATTATTATTTTACTCATAATCTTGTGTTATCTTCTTAATATATATATTTCTTGTGTGCGTGTGTATGTGACTGAACTCCTCCTAAACGACTGGACCGATTTTGATGAAATTTTTTGTGTGTGTTCGTGGAGATTCGAGAATGGTTTAGATTCACAATTGGACCCGGCAGGTGGCGCTGCGATCGACTTTTAGGATTTTTTTTGTTTTCAAGGCAGGACAACGTCCGCCCGGTCCGCTAGTAATATATATATTTCTTGTGTGCGTGTGTATGTGACTGAACTCCTCCTAAACGACTGGACCGATTTTGATGAAATTTTTTGTGCGTGTTCCAGTGGATCCGAGAATGGTTTAGATTCACAATTGGACCCGGTAGGTGGCGCTGCGGTTGACTTTTGGGATTTATATTTTTTATTATCAAGGCAGGACAACGTCCGCCAGGTCCGCTAGTTTTACTATATATTTTGTAATATTAGTGACGTACTACGTAATATAGTTTAGTTTTTGTGCACGAGTGAAATGAATGGGACATAATACCACGGAGCATGAATTCTGATTTATCCCAAAAAGTCCATGGAAAGTTCTAACAAGGAAACCACCAACTTGTTAGCACATTGTAATGACAACAAGATACTTGTCATAGTAGTACCTACTCGATAACGGTAGTAATAATATAGAAGATTGGTTTCCAAATATAAAAAAAAAATAGATTACATAAGAAAACGAGATTGTTCAATCTACTCGAAAATTCATGAAACTCTGGATTCATATTGGACATAATTTAGTTAACATATATAGTTAGCATCAGCGTCGTATACATAATAAAAAATAGAAATAA
The DNA here is from genome assembly GCA_036509395.1 of Antheraea yamamai. Lineage (NCBI taxonomy): Eukaryota > Metazoa > Arthropoda > Insecta > Lepidoptera > Saturniidae > Antheraea > Antheraea yamamai. Next base: position 20,566,332 of record AP028441.1, read on the forward strand.
TACTATGTACATAATAATGTTTAATCTATGGCAAGATGCACCAGATAATATAAAATGTTTTGGAAAGTAGTTTACGTTAAAACCGTAAATATTTACGAGCATTAACACACTGCAGCTTATCCCGGGCACGTAACTTTGCGAATTGCTATTCAAGGGGCGAAACGAAGCGGAGGGCGCTTCGAGACTCATTTAAATTCATACCAATTGAGAACACTGACGGGATATTCTTTTCTAAAATATAGTGATCAGGCGGTCGCACAGGTTTTGTTGGAGGGACCAATATGCTCGACTATTTCCTTACATGTTCACAAGAATTACATAATTAGAGTTTCGATTGATTTTGGAAGTGACAAAAGAGTTACAGCTGTGAATACAATTTTGTAATCAGTATAATCCATTATATAATACCAGTTATCTGTTACAGCCTAAAACAAAAAATAATAATCTGGTAATTGGGATTAAAAAAAAAAAAATATTGATTTTTTTATGTATTTTAAAACTTTATTATTAATATTATTGATATTTGATGCAAAATAACTTAATTTTATTTTTCAATAAATTATAAACAATTAAAAATTGATCAAATTTAAAAAAAAATCACGTTACTATAAACGCGCCATGATTGGTCACCATAGTTGTGACATCATAATGTTATAGCTATTTAATAACAGTACGGCGTTTACGGGTGATACGTGACTAGACAATAATATTGAAAATTTATTGCTAAAAAACGAGTTGTTAGTTGGTTCAGATTAGCTATGTGTGATAAAGGATTTATTAAAGCAAAGTCCGATAATATTCCTGATGTTGATATATTTATGATAACCAATTATTTAAAAAAAGACGTTCGGTTTAATTCTGCTGAAGTTCGAGGTGCCAAGGCATCAAGGTAAGTCTGAAAAAAAAATATAGTAAATAAAAATATTTAAGTATTTATTCTCCATTATGTTAAATATAATTATTTATTTCATAAATTGTAGAGCATCGCGTGAGAGTTATGGCGACAAAGCTATAGGTTATGTTCAACTAAGTCGTAAAAATAATTTTTTTTTTAGAATTCGCTAAAACTGAAATGGCAGATGCTGTGTGAAGAAGCTGAACAGCTAACCAAGCAGCAAAGTGAATGTGCAATTTGGCATGAAATTCGTTATGGACGCATTACTGCATCAACATTTTATGAAGCTGCTCATTGTAAAACTAGTAATGGTTCGCTAGTTCAACAAATCATTGGTGCAAGTAAAGTTCATGAGACAAATGCTATCACACGAGGAAAAGAGTTGGAAAAAGATGTAATCGAAGTTCTTGAGAAAGAATTAAAAGTACAAATAACGCGTCCGGGGATGTATCTTGTTCCTAGTCATCCGATTTTTGCAGCATCTCCTAATGGAATGACAAGCAATGCCATTGTTGAAGTAAAATGTCCCTCTAGTCATAAATCTTTGTATACTTTTTTACCAAAAAGTAAAGTCAGCTTGAAGTGTAATGCACAAATGCAACTACAAATGTTATTGACTGATAAAAAAGAAGGTATCTTTTGTGTTGCTAATCCACATTTTGAAGAAAATAAAATTATTTACATTAAAAAATTAAACTATGATGATGCACATACACAAGCTCTAATTAAAAACAGTCAAGTATTTTGGTCCAAAAATATATTTCCAAAATTATTAAAATCTGTACAAACTTAAAGCATCCAAAAATGTTTATTAAATAAAGAACGATAACTTTTGAGGTTCGACATTTTCAATATAAATTTCAATATTTAACAATGACAACAAAATTAAATAGATCAAAACACTGTACTTATTATTTCTATATCAACTGCAATGAGTGAAAACTAACATTATGACGTCACACGCGCTCGGGTTTCTTCGGGAGCTGTCGGCACGTCTTCGGTACTGGATTCAAAAATTAATTTTTATTTTGAAATAACTTTTGAATTATTGCGAAAAAAAATAGTTTCGTTATAAAACTTATATATGATCTTTCCATTAATCACGAAAAAAAATTTTTTTCAAAGACCCAATTAGTTGGAAGTAGCAAAGATAAAAGCTTCAATCACCAAAATAAAAGGAGTGTACCAATTATTCCAAATTAATTCTCTAAAAAATCTGTATTTTTTATAAAGCCCATAACAATGATTCGCATCGATTTAAAATTCGGGCAAGTAACTAATAAGGTAAGGTAAGTAACATGGAAGAATTTCAAAAGGACAGGAATTTTTACAGGGTTCAGCTTTGTAAATAATATCACGTCATCTTTTTCTACCATAGAGCAGTATCTGTGTTTCGTACTACTTTTGTCCTAACGACAGTACTAACATTACTAATACTAATTTATTAAGTACTAGCCCCTGCCCGCAATTTCGTCGACGTAGTAATAGTTACTACTCTGGGCTAACGCTGACACGCAGCAGAAGCTCTCAAAAAGAAAAAAACGTCTCGATTTTGAAACATTTTTCATCTGTGCTCCGCTCCTATTGGCCTTAGCGTGATGATATAAACCCTATAACCATTCTCGATGAATGAGCTATATAAAACTGAAAGAATTATTCCAATCGGACCAGTAGTTCCTGAGATTACCCCTTACAACGTCACAAACTCACAAACTTTACCTCTTTATAATATTAGTATAGATATAGATAGCACATTAACACCCGAGTCACTACTCTCAGCAACCCTATTTCTGCTGCACATCAATGATCTGCTTATACCCGGTATCTTTGGGTATGCGGATGACAGCACTGTATCTGAGAGGTATATATCCAGTCCTCAAGCTAGCTTACCAGAAATCCTTATTGAGAGAGAGGCCATGGTCGAACGTTTGAATAAGAACCTAGGTTTGTTGCCGATTGAGGTAATTCAAATCTGGTTAAATTTAACGCCGAAAAGACACAGGCGTGTCTTTTCTCTACAAAACGGAGTCCGTTCAACTTGGCTCCTACTTTTCATGGTGTTTCCGTGCAAGTGACTGACAACCTCGAGCTTCTTGGGATCCAGCTAACACCGGATCTCAATTTCGGGCGCTCAATTAAACAGAAAGCAAGAACAGATGCGAAGAAACTTGAGATCCTCTTTAAAGTTAAGCGATATTTCGCACCATAACAACTTCTCAGCCTGTATACCAAGCTCAAGTACGCTCATGTGCGGAATATTACTGCCACTTATGTGATGGATCAGCCAAATATCAGCTGACCGCTCTTTACTCCATTGAGCGCCGTGCTCGTCGGCTTGTCGGTGATGAAGCGCTGTGGGAGACAAGAATGCTCAGTTTAGAGCATTGACGAAAAGTGGCTTGTCTCTCAGTGTTTTATAGGTTACACTTTGGAGAGTGTGCAGAGGAGTTACATAATGTAATTCCACCGTCCCCATTCCATTCGAGGAACACTAAATGCCGTGAGGGTTTCCACCCTTATGTGGTTGATGTTCTCGTAGTTCGTACGAAGCGATTTGCTTCCACATTATACGTACGGCTAAGGAGTGGAATTCACTCCCGGCGTCTGTATTCCTGTCATCTTATAACTTGGGAGTCTTCAAGAGTAGAGTGAACAGGCATCTAGTGGGTAAGCGCGATACATCGTCGGCGTCATCGTCACTTACCATCAGGTGAGATTGAGGCCAAGCGCGTATCTGTTGAACATGAAAAAAAGAGATGCTGAAATTCTCAATTAATTTTCATTATTTCTTTGAAATTGAAAAATGATTTGGGGCCGATATCATATACAACCGTAGTTCTGTTATAAATATTGAAGGCGATGGTAAAGAGCGGTGAGGCATGGTGACAAATAAATAAAGGTACACTAAATACTGCATGCACGTTTGATTTCTCCAATAGTTTCTCGGATAAAAAAACGCGAAATACTAGTCGAGTTTCATGACATAAAATATCCCGTCTGCAACGACAATCCCTTTTACAATAATAATCGCGTCTAAGACTTTCCGGGTTGAATACTAATAGGTCTTTTACAAAAAATATGCACGTATTAGGATAGGCGATGGTTTACTGTTCTGACTTGTCAAACGTTTGGCTCCGAAGTTAGTAAGGAACAAAGGGTTATGGATTGTATGTTTAGTGGTGTGGTTACTAACCGTAGTTTTTAAGACGTGGTGGTCTAGTTGTTTGGCTGGTGGAATATCAACCCGACGAATTCGCATATATTTAGTAATTTACACTTTACACACACTACACTATCGGTTCACGGTGAAGGAAAACAACGAGAGGAAACCAGAAGTTGAGAAATGTTCTTGTAGTACTACTGTATGTGGGAAAACAGAACTGTGGATTTATCAGACTCTGAAATTGTTAATACGTTGTAGCTAGCTAGCGTGGTGGTCACGGTCATATTTGGCAAGAGGCCAATGGCTATGCAATGGGTAATAGTTATTAGGCGGATTTGCATGCAGGTAATTACTAATTTCCTATTACCATCAAGCTATAAATATATTGTCCAAAATTTTTGCATTTGTCAAAATCGGCTTAATGTAGCTTTTACATATTTTTTTAATACTGAGGTTATAAGGTCAATAAGTTCCTTTGAGATATTATACACTTAGAAGATTTGAATGGCTACTTCAGCTCTTACACAAGTATACTGTGTACACATAATCATGTGGATTAGAAGGGATCTAACATATTGCATACACATAGCAGCTGACTCACATCTACTAAACGTTAAAATTGTATCTAATAACACTGTTTAAACTTCGATAATTACGGATAATGAATCTACTGTCGCGTTAAAAGCTCTCTTAATAATTGGGAACGTTGCCAAATTTCGAGGTTGAGTGAACGCTGTTTAACCATTGTTGTCTCAACACGTTGTAAGAAAACCCCAACATTAGCATACATTTAAAAGGAACACAATATGTTGATATCCATTTTGAATACAAAAAGTTTTTCTGTGGTTAAAGGTAAGAATAAATCTAAATGTTACCTCAAAACCATAATTTTATGTTCTGAGTAGACACGAATGATTCAGTATGTATTAAATTCGATAAGTTATGCTATTACAAATATGTATCGTCAACATACGAAAGTCGGTAACTGTTCCCAGGTTTAGTAAATAAAGGCTAGGAAACACCTGTTAACATTATGTTACGTTAAGGTAACTCATCACTAAAATACCTGATTTTGGGATGTACTACATTCAGGCAGTCCTCCTTGATCCTCTATTTTCAAGTCAACATACGATTAATGGTCATTTTGACGAGGCCAAGAAAAAAGCCACGGTCGCATAGCTATTGATCAAAATGCCTCCCAACTCTTCCTCATCCTGGTCACGTCGTCGTTTGTACGGAATACTAATATGTGCCACATAATAATTAATTATTCAAACGTTTCTATCAAGAAGGTTGCGTAAAATGAATTAATAGTCAGCATTTGTGCGAGTACCACTTCCACGGAACAATACAACTTCCGAGATTCGTTAATCGATTCTCAATAGGCCCCTCACGATTCCAATAAGACTATAAAACTGCCTCCGGCACGTGACTCTTGATTTCAATTTCGGTTGTTATTTCATATAATGAGATATTTGTATTCACGATAGTTTCCAGTGACGATATTGACACCTATTTCGGGCGCATTCCGGTGGAAGGTCGTTTACGATTTAATTTATGATTTGCTTTGTAGCTTAGAATTCATTAAAATGTTAATCATTTTAAAATGATTCGTTAATATAACTAGAAAGTGAAACTTTAATCCCATTGGGGACGTTCAAATATTATGTAAGCAGATTTTTTGTAATTTCTGACCGCCCCCTTTTCCTGCACAACAAAAGTAAGCAATGCTCTTAACCCCCTCCCATGCTTACGTAAATATTTATATAAGTGCTCTTTAATATGTTCTAGTTTCCTTATTGATTCAAGGGCAGTATTTAACAAATCCAGAAATAAGGAATTTGTAGTATATAGAGTAATTAATGTACAGTGGTTCGCTACTAAGGCGAAGGTAGCCCAGTGGAAGAGACCGCGCGCCTCACATATTAGGTCTACGCATCCGGATTCCTCCCACCCCGTATGTCATCATTTAGTTTACTGCTTACTTGAATGACCCCATTACTATACTATGGTTTCTTTATGATATATTATTTCAGAGAAAGTTTATGTTTATAGGATTGAAACGCAAATCTAAATGTGTTCTATATTTATGAATTCCGCTTGTAATATTTCACAGAAACATGCAAATGGCAGTGTGCTTTGAACCCTATCGGGTGCGCTCTTAGTGAATGCGTTGTGAATTCGTGACATAACTTTGCATTACTGGGCTTGAAAGGTGAATTGCATGTCGTCTGGCTGTCGTATCCGTGGCGTTAACTGTAAAGTAATCAGCTCTTTGAAACATTAATTTAAGAAAATGGATCGGGTTATTGAAATGGCATCAACCAGTCTTTGATGGAATGGCATTTTAATAATCTGTGCTTGATGTCCTTATTTTATTAATCAATGATTTTTTTGTCAATTCCAGTAAAGTTTTGAGTTTACAAAAAGTTGATCCTCTTGTTAGAATTTGCTTTGGGCTTCCGTAATTATTCAAGAAAGATATATTTACAGTGAAAAATTAAATGGAACCAGCTAGCAAATGTTTATGTATATGATCGTTAATCTTCTCTAGATGAATGATTGTTATTCTTCGTTCCTCGATCGCGGTTGTTATTGAGTTTTGTCAAAATGACACCATTGCATGTAGTGTTAACATTGTGGTTGGCGCTTGCCGCCAACTACATATTTGAGAGTATTGGATCATCTTTTAGACGTTCTTCTGGCACGTCTGTCTTCCCTTTGCTGAACGATTTTTAACTTTATTCATTTATAGTCAAGATTGCACAATATGTTCTAAGAAGTGGAAAGTTTTATCGTGGCAAAATGGGAAAAATTACTGTTTAGTGATATTTAACTCTTTGCGAATAGAATTACTAATCCTTAGGCTATTTATCTAACACCATATTTAGAAAGCTTAGATATTGGCACATTTGTGTTGACGCACCAGAATTCAAATAGTATGAAAACCAAAGCCAAGAATATGCAGAATACTCCCATAAACTAACTAGTTTTGGCCCGTCACATTACGGAATATACGTACCACATTCAAGTGAACTAAAATAAAAGTAAATATTTACATTTGAAAATATAAACACGGAGGTTGTTACAGAGTATTTAGCATCGCTTCAGCTCACGATCACGTCGTTGTAGTGATGCAAGAGTGCTACCGATAACGGTGGAATGCAATTAAACGTGGTGCCGAGACGAATGGCTTATCGCTCCGAACCGCGGCCTTGGCAGTGACACCGACAGCCCGAGTGCAGGTGTTACTTGATTCCCAACTTTGTGTTTACTCGTGCTGATATGATTTATTTCTAGATACTTCCAAATTAAACAATAAATTCTCGGTATGGTAAATACTGTATTGTTATTGAAAACAAATGTGTTTTTTAAGTGAAAACTTCTTTAGGTAATTTTTTTTGGATGGAGATAAATTTCTATGACATGCAAGTAAGCATGACCGACCGTACTGAGCTTGCGGGGCTTGCATCAGACTAGCGATGCGTAATATATCGGCCTGTGTACTGAGATTTTGCAGCCCATCATATGTATAATGAATTAATAAACTCTATAAAAAGTATACGATTATTACTCGAAGTGCCAATAGACGTGTAAAAGAGACTAATGATCGTAACTTCAATTTACAAATTAAGAAATTTAAATAATTCGGACTATAATTAATCTAAAAATTGAAGATACAGTTTAAATTTCTTATTTTTGAGATTTCACTTCTGTCGGAAGTCCTTAGGACTGCCTCGACTTTTTTTTTTATTAACTTTATTCCGATTAGGCTTTACTAAAATTTTCAAGTACGCAGAGTTTCGAATATTAATTAGGAAACAAACTTAATACTAACAAACAAGTCATGTCTTTTGAGTATGAATACAACATAATAGTGTTTATTTATATATCAGAAAGGAATTACCTTCAGATATCATTTTCCTCAAATTTACTCAGTAAATTACGTTTCAAATGGAATTTAAATCCATCGTCATGTGTTACGTGTCAACAGACACAAAGTTCTGTTACTAATATACCGATTTAATTTAAGGATTTTATTTTGTGTGAGTAATGGGAATACCAGACAAACAGTATTTAATGTTTTCGCTCCATTGTATATGGGGATTCAACCATCTTCCATCTTGCATGTATCACTCGTTTTCGAGTAAAACCGTGATCACTGTAAAAATATTTGTATTATTATATGGCATAAAAGAATATTATATAAAAACTAACGGGCCCAACGGACGTTGTCCTGACCTGATAATAAAAGAAGAAATTATTTACCTAAACCTTTCTCATCAATCACTTTATCTATTGGTGAAAAATTTAAAACCGCATGATCCGCGAAATTCGTCCAGTAGTTTTGAGTTTATCGCGAACAGACGGATAACGTGGCATGAGAGTTATATTTATAATATATAGTATGTAATCTGTAGTGATATCATAGTAAATACTTTAGATTACAAATTCAGAACGAAAATCATTCGTCTCAATTAAGTTTTTACACATAAAAACATAAAACAGATGTGCCTATATGGATCTAATAAAGGAGCATGCATTTTGTTACAATTTTCAATCCATCAGAAGGCTTTAGTAATAAATGAACGTAATAATCTTTAGGAACGAGGATTAGTTTCCAAAATACCAAGGAAGAAGAAGACGATATTGTATCATCCTGCAACTAAATATCATATGTGATATAAGTCTCACATATTTGTTTAAAATATATCAGTCATTACATTTGAAAATTATCCAAATCCAATTTTAATCGGTCATATGAGATATTTAATTGTTTAATGATTTTCAGTTTTTATTCATGGTGAACGAAATCCAAATTTTGGCGTTCATAAGATGTTTAATTTCATTCTATGATATCCAAATTTTACATATTAAAAATCTATTAAAAAAAACTAAAATTGGGTTTGGTTCACTTTGAAAATTAACGATTGATATATACACAAGGTATTATGATTAAATGTATTGAGGAAAAAATATATATTTGATAATAGACATGATGATAGATATTTATACATATATCTAGCGAATGTCCTTTTAAGAGATTATTGCCGAAATAACTTTCAAAGTCCTGAGTCATAGGATGCAGGTTATGACATGACCTTGCCTCGAATCAAGGTCATTCGTTTTATAGTCAGCTTCCACGTTACAAGACGGTTTAGTTAACGCGCAACACGATTCGTCACGAACTATATTCATTATTGTTATCGGTGGGTGTTGCATCACGTATGTTAATACTTGTTGTCAAACATGCTTCTTATTACGAATACAACTTACGTCTGAACTGTTGAACTCTTATAGTTCTTTATAATGGTAATAGATGGCATTGTTTACATAAATTTGCAATACACTTTGCATCAAATTGAAATGTTTTTTTTGTATAATGTTCTTATATATTTATATTTTATTGACTCATCAAAGACGCTTTCACATAATATTGTGTAAATCTAATGAACCACAAGTTCAGAACAGTAAGAATCGCCAGATATGCACATCTTGCGCCATATTTTATTGCAGCATTATCTCAACAAATTAAAGTGAATACAAATTATATTTTAACAATATATCAAAATGCGTATAACTTAAATAGTTCTGACCGATGTTTCCTGAAAGAGCAGTGAAAGGTCTCAATATCAGCAACATTGCTAGTAATTCCATTATACAAGTGTTTAAAACGATTGAGAGGCGAACAGTTCGTATGTTTGTTCCTAAAAACAGTCTGGTGTAGGATATTATGGAACCTTTCTTGCAACATTTTAGCTGTTTAACGTTAAATGAGGTCGGAATCTTAAAGGAGGTAGACAATTTTTTTTCGTAAAGAATGGCAGCGTGTTTGGACACTGGGTTGATTGACGTAGGTTCGAAAGGCAGTGAGCCGTAGCTTCCGGTGAAGAAAAACATCGTGATGAATTCATAGGTAGAGGTTTTTTTCTTATACTCAGTATGGCTTGCTACTGTCTTGTTTGAAAATGTGTCGCCGAGCGCCGGTAGCCGAATTTCAGAGCCAGTTTGTCTACATTTAAAATATTACCGCCTTAGAACACGTTATCATTTAGTATCACGTGAGATTGTAGTTGAATATACAAAATATTAAGAAAAAAATGTTTTCAAGTACTCTTGTACATTTTTATACCTTCCCGTATACTCAGTATCAGCGCTTCTAGTGAAAAAGCCGAGTACTAAACCAAGTTTTGCAAAACATATATTTTAATATTAATTCTATAGTGATTCTCAGCAGCTGTAAAATATATAAATCAGAAGTATACTGAATACTGATTAGTATATATAAAATTAGAATGGATTTCCGGTACCATGACACATTTAAAGGTAATAAAATTCATTCCCAGCAATAGTATCGACCTCAATTGTATTTTGTTTTGAACTGTAACATTATTAAATTAGGCAAATTATTCTTTGAAATAATAGCATATAGATGAACCTCAATACATTTATTCGCTGAACGTGTTTGTAGACTGCACTATCTTTTTATGATATTAGAGCATTCAAGATAGATCATTCAAATTAAAATTTGATCTATTATTTCGTAAACTCAAATGCACTTATAGGAATAAAATATATTAAAAAAAATACTTTATTGTCTTCAATCATTGGAACTGTCAATTATGCAGAAAATATTAAAAAAAAATTACTGACAAAAGATCAGCCAGTGTTGTATATTAATTATTTCTATCGGTTGTTACAAATAAAAAACATAATATACCTATTTATGTATATAAGTGTTAATACAGTAACAATGCAATATGTTAGAGAAAAACACGCAAACCGAGTCGCAATATCAGGGGTTACGTAACTTTATAGAATTATTCACATGTTTTGTGTAAAATTATTGACATATTATTATTATACATGTAGGTTTGGCGTTAACGGCATTTTTTTCTCAATAAAGTTATGTTGCCCTACTTAGTGAAGAATAAACTTTTTTTTTAATGTACAAAACCGGAAGTAACGTTTCCAAAACTATATTTAAGTAATTTGGGCGAACTTTTTTAATATCAATACATAGCTTAAAACACACGTAAAATATACTACAACTGTTAAAATGGGCAATGCTTTGGTTAAGGAGCTAGATCGATTAATGTTCACACATGTCGCACTGCGCTGAGGTCTGGAGCTTGCCTAAGTAGCTTTTGTTGGCAGATATCGCATTAAATTGCCTGAATATTAATATGCATCATCCTGTTTAAGCTTGTGTAAGCGATAACGATACTTTAGAGTAAGTATAATTGAAATAAATATAATATAAATAAATAAGTATACATCTGAATAGAAATATTAATAGAAAATAGTAATAAACAAGATACCGTTGTGTCGCAACCAAAGTCAACTAATAGCACCATTATACAGTTGCGTGACGATGTATATAAAATTAAATCAGAGTCATATTCTAGAAAGATATAGAAGCATGGCGGTAAGAATTTCACATTTTTCGTTATTCTTTTGGTTATTGTTCTGACATCTCGGTGATATTGTGAATAGTACGGGACTTACAGGTACATAGATGGCAACTTATATATAGACTAGCCGACCCGTGCCCACTTCGTTGGGCGGTAATAGGTATTATCAAGCTACAACTTTTCTCTAGAACTCAGTCATATATATCTCATAATTAACGCAGTGTTCGTAAGAAACGTTTTCGTTCGACCATTTTTCTCCGACTCCCCAAATATTACCCCCTACAACCTCACAAACTTTACCTCTTTATAATATTAGTATAGATTGTAGATAATATAATTAGTTAATAACTTCTGCCCGCGACTTCGCACGCGTGGAATAGTTATTTTGGGCTAAGACGCAGTGGAAGCTCTCAAAAGGAAAAAATACCCCGATTTTAAATTATTTTTCATTGTTGCTCCGCTCCTATTGGTCTTAGCGTGGTGACATATAGCCTATAACCATTCTCGATGAATGAGCTATATAACACTGAAAGAATTATTCAAATCGGACCAGTAGTTCCTGAGATTACCCCTTACAACGCCACAACGTCACAAACTCACAACGTCACAAACTTTACTTCTTTATAATATTATCACCTTTTAGCCTTTTATTGTCACCAAAATCTTATCTATTAATTAATAAAACTAGTAAGATTGACCAAGTATTTATCTAAACAGAAATATTACTAAAAAGAAGTAATAAACAAGAATTTTGTGATAATAAAAGACAAGTAACTATCTCTGCGAAGCGGCCATCTATATGTACCTTCGTATCAGCTATTAAAGACATGCCATGAAATTAATTTACTGGAGTAGTTAATTATCTCAAATCAGTTGGAATACCCATTAGTATCGTTTATTTGATCTGTTGAGTCTTTACCACTCTCTTCTGAAACAGATTGTTAACTGTTACCCAACATAACAAGTTATAGTTAGTTTTAATTAAGTTTGTTTATGTTTTTGGTGTTAGATTGACACGTAATACTACGTAACAGTTATTCTTATAGATTGAGAGAGCATATCAGTGTGTTTCGGCGAAAGTAAACTATCAAGTTTTCAAGAACAGATTTTCGCAAATGACTACTTTATCAATCAGTTACTTAACACCGTTATTTTGAACTGTACCAGTACAGTGACATCAATTTATCGTGCTACTGTAAGGGAAACGAAGTAAAAACTTGTTTTCCTTTCATATTGTTGTCTTTTTGTCTCCTCTAAATTTTACTGCTTTGTTCGGTTTACAGCTATATTCATCTCTAGTTTCTCTATAGTTTCCTTATGTTCTCTTTAAGTTACTTTTTGTACTTGCGTCACTCTAAAATTTGTAAAATATATAAAAGAGACGATAACTAATTGATTTTTTGTTTGGATAAAACGACTTAATAGCCAACACTAGTTACATTACACAATTGCAAAACGGTTATCCAATTGATACACGTGTATGCAAAATATCAATTCGAGTCACACTCGACTGCCACTTTAGGTACACTTTTATCGCTGTTACGTTGCTATTTGTTGTCTCGCTCTCGGTTCTTTGTCTCTGCCAAGGTCGACGGATGTGAGTCATACTCATGTCCCTCTCAGATACCTCGACAATTACTTGCAATTATACGCTTGCCGTCAGCAATGTTAATTTTGTGACCGTCGCGTCGCCACGACACAATTAATACATGTTTATTTAATCGTATCACTAAATAGAGTATCCATCTTTTACTATCGTGGATTGATTGATTACTCTATTTGTCGCTGTGAGGTTCATGTCTGTGGAACAGCGGATAAAGATTTGTAACTCTTGAGCAGTACCCGGAGAGTACGTGCAGGAGAATAACAGATACACTTCCTGTGGACGCGAGTAACATCAACCCCCCTAATACTGAATTTACCTAAAGCTTTGTAGTTAGCATATACACAAGATTTTTAAATATTAATAACTTAATTAATAGTCAAAGACGGATGTAGCGTTCCGATTTCTGTCAAGAGTTAGTGGTGAGTTTCCTGTGGTAAGACCGTGAGAAACTGGATACTGGTATGCCTAAAAGATAATATTATCAACATTCACAAACCAGAAATCATTGAAACAGTTTACATCTTTAAAATTCTTAAATAAGTATCTACTCGTGAACTTAAAAACTACACCAAGAGAAAAAGTCACCCGGATGCATCAATTCTATTATTTTCTCTTTTAGTTCTATATTACTGTAAATAACTTGTTTTCCTAAAATAGCAATTTCATATATCCATATAACCAAAGGCTTATGTCGTGGTATATGTAGACCTAAAGTCGATAAAACCACTATTTTAGTCTTATAATTTGTTTTAAACTTCACCTTATCATCGGGAGTTATATTGATATTTCCTAAAAATAAAGATATAGCTTTGGTGTTTATTATTCCATCAAATTGGTTTTTGCCACTACCATGTTACTATTTTGCAATAATAATTGCAATATCCTTGTCAAAAAAGTTCCTATCGCTGTTGGCTTCATTTTAATTTTGGGTAAAATGAATTCACCAAAACTATTTGCTCTTTTTTGATTGCGCTAGTTATTTAATTATGATACGGCATGAGGTAAACGGGCTATTTCGTGTTTCAAGGCTATGAATTGTCTACACACGAATGGTTAAATGTAACGTGCGGCATGCAATAACTGACATTTATAAATAATTTAAGCGCGTTTACATGCAAACCCATACGCTTCTAAGTATGTGATGAATTTGGGTCTTTGGGTAAAATAATACAAATTTTTTCTTCTATTCTGATAAAATGTACTGCATTGCACCAGATGATATTTTTATTATAACAGAAAAATAACTTCGGCTGAGGAATGATAATTTAAATGATTGTTTTTGTGATCATTCCAACGTCCGTATACTATCACGACAGAACCGTAAAAACTGAACCAACTTCATATAAATTGATTCATCTATTAGAATATACTTAGTGAACACGTCATTATTGTTTCAAGTTTTAGTAGTTAGTATTATTTCATCAAACCAACGAGCGGTCTACCTCTCTCTAGCCGTCCTTAGTCTAATATGCCAGTTTTTTCAAGAAATCGATGGGATGTTTGCCCGGAAAGAGGACAAGTGTGCTAAACTTGTTAATAACTGAGAACTAATTAATAGAGAGAGAGTAATTGGTCTTAAACATATCCTTAACGAACCTTAAAAACCCTATGTAAATTTGGAAAGTCAAACATCTAAATACAAGATCTTCCACTTGCTAATAGACTCAATAAAACCAGCAAGATTAAGTAACAGTTTATTTAGATAATAGTGTTAGTTTTTACAACAAAGTTTCAAAGCATATTACCGATTTAACGGACTGTAAGTTTAAGCGCTATGGCAAGCGAGTTCTTGTTACAAAACGTTATTATAAAGTGGATCAATATGTGAACGACGCGATGGCGATGACTGGACCTTACACCTCTGTGTATCCACTAAAAACGATTGTAAGGTATATTAAAAAAAAACCAGATGGAGTTTCTTGTCGGTCCTTCTCGATGACTTGATTGTTTTCCGAATCGGTGGCAGTTTTGACGTTCATAAGCGCCTTATTAGGGCCTAATTTGAATAAAGTATTTTTGATTTTACTTTATATTTTGAAAATACTTTTGTCTCCCTACCCTTCTATATAGTAGGGGAAATGTTACATAACTGAGTGTTGATTGGTGTCATTGGTTAGCTAACGGTTACACTCGTTCCGCTTAGCATATCTTACGCAATGTTTACACTATGTCTTATGCAATATCCTCGTTGTGTTTGTAGTTCTCGTAATGAACAATGTGAAACCTGAGAATAGAGCTTTCTGGACTTCTGAACGTGAGAATTGCTGTGTAAACTTCGTATGTTCAATTATTGTTCAAGCAACATCAGGAAGCTAATTGTTTCTTGACTTCGAGATTCAGGCAGTATTTATAAGATATCTACATTTTAACTGCCACCGCATGATCACAATTGAATATAGTGTATATAATTGAGATTTTCAAAAGGTAATTTTCAAGTAAAAATCTTAAAGTAACTTTTATTGGACACTAGCTAAGCTCGCGACTTCGTCCACTTGTAACCTTATGTAAAAATACAGTAATTAATAAAGTCATCTGAATTTATTAAGTTCATTTTCTTATCTACTTTTCTGTCGTACTTAATTCGCGTCGTCAGTAAAATTACAATAACTTTTGATATGCGTAACCGATTTTAATGAAACAAAGACAAAATATTACTTCAAGATATGTTTTATGATTTCCTTGAAGACTTTTTACCATGAACGCAGTATTTTAGCAGTGATTCCTGTCCAAACAAACAGACAGACAGATAGTTCTAATTGAAATATATCTTATTACTTATTCCTATACATCTGCAAGATGTTTCTTTACAAAAATCTAAAAAGTAGAGACACGTTATATTTACATTCTTATTATATGTGTAGATTATTAACGATGCCCCATCGAACGGAAAAGTGTATAATATAATTTTAGACATTTAAGTTTCCTGCTGAATTACGTATGAGAACAGGCAAGACCATTTCACACAATTCGACCGTTTCGTCTAACCAAAGCCGCTGAGAATATTCTTATCGTGGTATTTAGTGGTAGGCCCCTTCACGTCACAAACCGGGCTAAGGCCGGCCGACGACCGCTCGTAACACTACGGTAGCAACGGATACAATTGTATTGGCACGAAGGCCTGAAATGTATCAGTACAAACTATAAAACCAATAACAACCATAGTGGTTATGGACAAAAGTGTGAATTATCTGACGAAATGAAAATAATAAGTAAAAGTAGCATAAATCACAAAAAAATCATCAAAATATGTCCAGCCGTTTAGGAGAAGTTTAGGCAAATACACAGAGATAGAAGAATTATATACATATATAAAGATGGCATTTAATGTATAGTACAAGTCAAGAAGATCTGAACAGCATATACTAAATTTAGGTTAATTGGCACAAACTAAATGATCACATTGAAGATCTATTACATAACGTTTACTGTCTTAAAAAGTTTTTGTTATCATCTTTATAATATTGAAATCGAATTGAAACATATCTTGGGATATTGTATTATCTTTAGTGAAAACCCTAGCATAATTATTAAATAAACCACAAACAATAATTATGGTATAGAGAATAGAAGAAATCTTTTAGTATGGCAAGGAATGCTTCGAGTTGAAAGTGAATAGTCGATTGCTGATCACAACGAAGATCTTAGTGATTTCTGAAGATTCTTATTCAGTTTTCATTTTAAGAATTCGTAATCTATTTTATGGGTATATCTGCTGTTACAATCAGCAAAATATAGATGTACAAATACGCAGATCAAGGGTAACTTTATTTATAAACTGACTAGGGGAAAAAGTTAATTTATATTGTTTAAGTGTAGATATTGCTCATATTGATTGATACCTTTCACTGCTCTTTCAAGAATTATCGATCCGAACTATTTAAGTTATACGCATGTGGATTTATTGTTAAAGTATAATTTATAAAAAATATAATCTGTATCTCCCACTCCGTTAGTGGTATCCGCCGCAAAATACGAACCCGTACCGAACGCTGCGCATTATAAAAGACGTCCGCGACATATTTTTATATTTTTACCGACCCTCCCGATGAAATAACGGCAGTGAACGATCAGTACCAGCCTGTCTCTCCAAACAGAGCGTGCTCACGCCTACGCCCGCGTAACCACAGATCACGCCGCCATGGTCTGGGGCTAAATTTCGCTCCCGCACACCAGATTAGACTCCCCTCGGCAGCGACTCAAGCCTAGGTCCGTTCCCTCGGCGTGGATCCCTTGAGTACGCTGCTCGCGCGATACAGTGACACAAAATCTTACAACATTACACATATCACCTCCACACACGTGCACGCACACATGCTTACACATGAACGTGGAGGGGTTTTATTTTTCCCTTATCGAACTGAAATAGTTTAGGAAAATTATCCGACATAAAATACATATAAGAGTTGTCGAGGTATGTTGCTTGGTACACATATTAGGTCTTTATCTATGAAATTGCCGTTTTGTATGAAAAAAATTAAACGAATTTTTTTCATGTATTTTTTATTTGTATTAATCGAAGTAATCACCCACCCAATCAATGCATCTTTGCCAACGCAGTAGCAGTTTATTGATGCCCTTCTTAAAGAAATCAGCTGGACGGGAGGCAACAAATTCTTCAAAGGCATTTTGTACTGCCTCTCGGGTATTGAATTTTTTTCCCGCCAGGGAGTTATCCAAATTCTGGACAAAGTAGTAGTATGTAGGCGCAAGGTCTGGTGAGTAGGGCGGATGACGGAGAACTTCCAACCCCAGTTCTTGCAACTTGGAGACCGTCTGCTGTGCAGTATGAGGTCGCGCGTTGTCGTGCAGGAGCAGGGTAGACGAGCGATTGATCAATGCTGGTTGGAGATGTGCCAGCTTCTCCATCATTGTGTTCAGTTTTTCACAGTACACATCTGCAGTAATGCTCACCCCGTTTGGTAAGAAGCTGTGATGAATCACACCGGCGCTAGACCACCAAACAGTGACCATCACTTTTCTAGGGGTAAGTTTTCGTTTAGGGCATTGTTTGGGTGCTGAACCAGGATCCAACCAACTTGCTGAGCGCTTGCGTTTATCAAACAGAATCCATTTTTCATCGCAGGTAACAATGCGGTTCAAAATTCCTTCATTTGTGTGTCTGTTGAGCAGTGCAAGGCACGTCTCGACGCGTATTTCGCACTGGCGATCATTGAGTTCGTGGGGCACCCATTTGTCAAGCTTTTTTACCTTGCCAATTTGACGCAAAGGGACCAATATTGTTTTGACGCTAACGTCGAAAGCTGCTGCTAATTCAGCCGTAGATTGTGTATCATCAGTCATTGTCGACCAAAGTCTTCGGACAACCGCGAGGTTCATTTTTCAGGTCGTAATTCCTAGAACGGAAGCGAGCAAACCAATAACAGGTGGTGCGTTGGTTTGTAGTGTTAGCTCCGTAAACGTCGTTGATGTTGCGTGCCGCTTGTGCCGCGTTGCTGCCACGACGGTACTCATATTCCATAATTATTCGAATTTTTAACGTATCCATGATGACAAAAAATATTGAAATGCGACGAAAATGTAACACTAATCAATAAACAAATGACTACTTTTAGAAAAAGAATTCCATGTTTTTAAAACAAAATTAATTTGAAATTAGAATTCTTAGCCAAACAAAAATTATTTTGATTTGAAATGGCCAGTACTGCAGAACGGCAATTTCATAAGTAAAGACCTATTATATGTTTCAATAACTCATATAAGTATGAATATGTAGCTTAGCTTAGTGGGCAGGGAGGTCGCCTATGTCGACGGCGACGGCCGTATGGTCAGGCGGGCCACACGGCGAGGGGTTCCACAGGGGTCGGCATTGGGGCCGCTCCTGTGGAACATGGGCTACGACTGGGTGCTCCGCGGCGTGCTCCCATATGGGGCACGCCTCATATGTTACGCGGACGACACCCTAGTCGTAGCCCGGGGGGGGGGGAGTGGAGGGAGGTGGAGCGCCTGGCCACGATGGCCACAACCCTCGTGGTCAGGCGCATAAGGAGGTTGGGCCTCAGAGTGGCCCTCGAGAAGACCGAGGCCCTACTTTTCCATGGGCCTCGGCGGGGGCCACCACCTGGGGCCCACATTGTGGTGGAGGGCGCCCGGATCAGGGTGGGGACCCAGATGAAATATCTGGGCCTCACCCTGGACGGGCGCTGGCGGTTCGAGCCCCATTTCGCGGGGCTCGGACCGCGAATTGCTGGGGCGGCGGCGGCACTCGGCCGGTTGCTCCCCAACATAGGGGGGCCGGGTGCCGGGTGCCGCCGACTCTACATGGGAGTCGTGCGGGCGATGGCCGCCTACGGGGCACCGGTGTGGGCCGACGCCCTCGGTGCCGCCAACGTGCGCGCGCTGCGTAATGCGCAGCGCACGATGGCACTGAGGGCGATCCGGGCGTACCGCACGGTGTCCTCGGCGGCGGCCTTTGTGCTCGCCGGCTCCCTGCCCTGGGAGCTGGAGGCAGGAGTTCTCGCCGCCGTGTACCAATTCACGGCGGCGAGAAAACGAAGTGGGGAGCCTCCGGCTCCCAGGGAAGTAGAGGCGGAGAGACGGCGTCTCAGAGGAGACGCCGTCGAAAGATGGCAGCAGGATCTGGCGGACGAGCGGTTCGGGCGGTTTACCGTAGACGCCGTCCGCCCGGTCCTGCGGGCGTGGATAGATAGGGAGTGGGGCTCCCTGACGTTCCGACTGGTGCAGGTACTCACCGGACACGGTTGTTTCGGGTGGTACCTGCACCGGATCGCACGCAGGGAGCCGACCGCCGCCTGTCACGAGTGCGGCGCTGACGAAGATACCGCGCAGCACACTCTGTCTGAGTGAGCCTGAGTCAGCGAACAGGCGTGGCGAGCGATGTCCTCCTTCTGCGAGGACGTCATCTCGCAGAAGGAGGAGGCGGAGAGGGCCCGCGAGGCAGATCCTCAAAGTGGCCCTCTCCGCCAAAGGAGGACAGGCGGGAGGAGGCGGCGATTCGCCCAACTCCTCCCGCCACCGTAGCCGGACCTGAGGGGGTGGGCCGGGGGGCCCATCTCCTCATTGCACAGGTCCGGCGGACGAGGGGGGACAGCCGGTGTGTACCCGGTCTGTCCCTCTATAGGTAGGAGCCCGGCGGTCACCTTCCGCCGGGCGGACCGTGGGGGCGGCTCTACAAGGTTGATTAGCGTGAACGATCCCTTGCCGCCCCCACACAACGGTCTGTCGGTACACCGTGGGGTTTTAGTCCGTGCGAGTCGGACATAACCCACTCTCTCCCCCGGGAGGGTATAAGGGATTTCCCCACGTTAAAAAAAAAAAAAAAAAAGATAGGTCGCGAATTGCATGTATCAGGCAACAGCCCAAGCCGAGGTGTGCAGTGCTCCCTTGAGTTAGTTGCCCAAATAAAATCGGCTGAGTGCTTGAAGCGCTCGCCTTAGTAGTCCGGTGAAGCTGTTAAGACCTTGCTAGGTCAATAGCGTAGTTAATTCGAAAAAAATAATAATAATCTGTATTCAGTTTATTTTTAAAAGTGAAAAATCCTTCAGGCGTGTTTAACGGTATTTTTTTTAGCAGGAGATAAATTTATAATTTTGGTCATGACATGCTAGTAAGTATTGTGCTTGCTCGGCTTGCGTCAGACTAGCGTTGCGTAGTAGTGTATCTAAAATTGATTATTTTGTATTGCGATTGTGCAGCCCATCATATGTTTGATTCATTCATAAATTCTATAAAAAAAAGTATATGATTATTATTCGGAGTGCCAGTAGATGTAAACGAGAAACTAATGATAATATATTTAATTTACAAATTATAAAATTAAAAAACTTCGCACTATTATTGATTTTTCAGAACACAGTTTGTCTTGAGTTTTCACTTCTGTCGGCAGTTATTATGACTGCCTCGACTTTATTTTGTTCTTGAGATAGTGCTGCAAAATAAAATATGGCGCAAGATGTACACATCTGTAAAGATGCTTCACACTGTCTTGAACTTGTGGGTTATTAGATTTTTATAATTTTTT
Organism: Antheraea yamamai; assembly: GCA_036509395.1. Taxonomy (NCBI): domain Eukaryota; kingdom Metazoa; phylum Arthropoda; class Insecta; order Lepidoptera; family Saturniidae; genus Antheraea; species Antheraea yamamai. The sequence goes on from AP028441.1 coordinate 20,587,410, forward strand.
GTGAAAGTGTCGTTGATGTATCAATAAAGTAGGAATAAACAAAAGTAGCATACCTATATGGTTCATTGTCGCATGAGGATGTATAAAAGATGTCAAAGAACCCAATAAACGTAAGCGAGTTGACTGTAACGAGTCCGATGGGACAGGTTTCTGAATCAGGTTAACTGGTTATATGGGTTTTTTCTTTACAACTCTAAAGGATATATTGAATGCGCGACTGTGCTATAGAATGAGTCTGCCTAAAAACTATCGGGATAAAGAACGGAAACGTGGCGCTATCTATGAGATATCTATAACAGTCGGTCCTACAGTTTTCTGACAACAAACTAGTTTAAAGCACCATCTGTTCGAGACTGATGACACCCACAATTAATAACAATAATCAACATTGACAATCATTTATTTATTTATTCACATGTGGATATAGCAACAGTCAACAACAATAATAAAAAATAGTAAACTAAACTGAAGACCTAAAACACTTTATCACATAGAAACTTAACTTAACTTACACTATTAATAATAATAAAAATAAAATGTAATTTAATTTGTTATTAAAAGATATTGAGGCCATTAATCGAAAAATAAATTTTTCTATCTCTTAAGTTGGGCCAAATTATACATAAATGCCAACTTTCATGAAGATCGGTTGAGTAGTTTCTGAATTCATAGTGGACAAACATCATGACATTGGAATTATATATATTTATATTATGAAATCGATAGAAATCAGTGACTAACATGACAGATATGAGGCATAGATACGTTTTTAAATTTTGTCAATAAGGAAGCTAATTGTTGAATTATTTGTCTCGCCTTGCCTCATGAAGCAGTATTTTTGATAGTTTAACTTTTATTCTAAAAGATCTCTTCCCTTCGTATATCTATCTTAATATATATATTTCTTGTGTGCGTGTGTATGTGACTGAACTCCTCCTAAACGACTGGACCGATTTTGATGAAATTTTTTGTGCGTGTTCGAGTGGATACGAGAATGGTTTAGATTCACAATTGGAACCGGTAGGTGGCGCTGCAATCGACTTTTAGGATTTTTTTTGTTTTCAAGGCAGGACAACGTCCGCCCGGTCCGCTAGTCTATATATATAAAAGCAGAAGCTGACTGACATATCAACACAGGGCCTAAATTACAAGGGTTATAAACTTGAAATTTTGCACAGGTGTTCCTGGATTTTTGAAGATTTTTGAAAATTCACCCCCTAAGGGGGTAAAACGGGGGTGCAAAGTTAGTATGAAACTTTGCCGTTTTTGAAGTTATTGGAATGAAATTCAGTATGGAGGTTCTTCATTAAAAGTCATGAAACACCTATCAAATATTTTTTCGAAAATCATCCCTTAAGGGGGTAAAAGGGGAGTGTAAAGTTAATATGAAAGTTCTCTGATTTTCAAACTTATTTCAATAAAATGTTGTATTTGGGTTATAAGTTCCTAATAATGATTATTGTCGTTATCCCTTTTTGTGAATTCAGTCCCTAATAGGGTAAAAGAGGGGTGCAAATTTAGTAGGTATAGAAGTTTTCCGTATTTACCTTCATTATTTCAATGAAATTTTGTATTTAGGTTATTAGTTGCTAATAATTATTATTGACGATATCCTACTTAGAGTTTAAAGTATCAGAATCGAAACTGTCGAAACTCTTATATCTAGCGGACCGCGCGCGCACGGGTGTGCCACGGTTGTGCATGAGGTAGGGGTGCGGGACATACGTAATCGACAAGTGGGCAACCCGAACGCGGGTAAACGTCGGTTTTTTTTTAATACACAACATGTTCCTATATTTATCTCCTACTTTCATAAATAATATAATAAAATATGTACATAATGACACTAAATTAATTATAAAATAACTATTATAAAATAAATAAAATACTTTTATAAATATTATGAAATACCTACCTACCCTAAATGGCTACCTCATAAAATTATTAAATATGTCCACAGACGATATACCGTAGGCTAATATAACTACCTCGCAAACGAAGTTGCGGGTAAAAGCTAGTCTTAACTAAACTGTAAATGAATGCCACATAAACTTAAAAAGAAAAGAATTATTGCCATTATTGCATTAATGTAGTAAGCGCATTGATAAAAACCCAAGAAGATGCGGTCTCGAATAAAAGTAACGCTTAAAACCGTCCCCAAAAACTCATCGATATACCTAAGTAGTTATATTTATACCATAAACTTATGTTTTTGCAAATTTAACCTTATGCGAATTATTTAAAGTTGTTTTTAAAAGAAGTGTACAAAAAGTTCAAAGACGCGAGTGACGAGAGACTATTTGAAAAGAGCTCAGAATTCTCAATTGTTCACTCATTTTATGCGGACGGGTTTGAGACGTTTACTATGCATCTTGGATTTATATATAACAATAAGTAATTTCTTTCTTTTTATGACGAACCATTATGAATAAAAAACACTCTTTTTGACCGCTCTGAATATAGTTTCGCAAAACACTTTAGGTATAAATAGATATTATTTTATATGTATGACATCAAGACAAGTTAAGGGTAAATAAATACCAATTGAAAATTCCTATAACAACATTTTAACTTTGACTAGTGGGCGCCCAGTGGTCGACATTCGACCATAGTTCATTGATTTTTTAAAGTTTGAACTTTATTAGGGTTCTTTTGTCAACTTACTTCTATAATCAAAGGTTTTCATCATGGTTACTCAGTTATTTGCCACTTTTTTTTTTAAATTATATAAACATGAAACGGTTCTATGTCTAAATGAAATAATAATTATAAATTTGAAATAAAAAACAGGCGGTTACATAAGGTGGTAAAAGTATCAAATTTTAAGTAAATATAACTTTACGAAAATAACTCACTCAACTCATGATACAATTCTCAATTAATTTTACACGACACCATGAGTGGTGGCATTTCTGAATGATATTGAATTAAATGAAGTCTGTACATTATGAGGAATAGTTATATGCCCAGTAACATCGCTTGGAAAAGTAATGGATACACAATAGAATCAAATGATGAATCTAAAACAAAGATATTTTTAATTCTACCAATAACTTCTGAAAAGAATTCGTTTTTGTTCAAAATTCATCATCAACTGTACCAAACATAATAGCTACATCAGGTTGAACTGCATCATTGTAACCGCGGATATCTAGGCCATGGATTACTTTCATGAGCAAACAAATTTTGTTATTTTGAATTTATAAATATTTTTTGGCTCATTTTATTGAATCATCATTTAAAGTGAGTTCACCATAAAAATACTAAATATTAAAATATTGACATTGACTTTGGTAATATTGCTTTAGTCTTATGACAACATGAAGAAAAATAGAAGCAGTCCTGTCACCTAAAAAATTTGACATTCAATAACACCAAAGAGAATAATTATTATTTCAGTGCTTCCATAAATTATGTATCAATTAATTTTTAATGTATGTTATGAATATTTATATTTATATTATTATACAATTAACCTACAATTTGACCAGTTGATTTCAAAGGGCAGTCATGTTAAAAATATTGAAAAAGGTAATTGGAACGTAAGAGTAAAATGACAGATGACTTTGTCAAAATTTACATGTGTGTATATGTTGTGTAAAATTCAAGCAGTAGTGTGAGTAATGTATATTTTAATTAATTTAATATACTTGTAATGCATTTTATATAAAAAAAATAGCTTTCTGCACTTCTCCTCCATATAAACTTTAACTATGCCAAATGTCACGGTCATCCGTTCGCGCATTTCTTTCAAAAAGGGATACAAAGATTTAGCTTCACGTATTAATATATATGACGATTTGTATTACACTCTTTATTGTATTAGGCGTAAGCCCTAACTTGCGGTTATATTCAGAGTGGCCAAAAAGATTGTCGCAGCCTATACAATAAACAGAACTAGCCCTAATTAACATTAGTGCTCTCATTCCTCAACTTTTACTATATTGCAAATGTGTTATGTGTAAACCATTTGTATATAGTTAGGTTTTATAACAAAGTCCCAAAGCTCACTACCGATTTGCAGGATAGTGAGTTTACACACCATATCAAACAGGTTTTAATGTCTAAAGGCGATATGATAAGAGGGATCACTATGTGAACGTGTGATGTGATGGTGACGTCTGGAAAAGATGCCAAATCTGTGCATCCACTAAAAACGAATGTAACTATTTATGTTTGTAAAAATATGTATCATGAAAAGATAAACCAGATCGAGTTTCTTGCCGGTTCTTCTCTGATGACTGGGTTGTTTTTCGAACCGGCGGTAGCTTTGACGTTCATGAGCGTCTTCTCAGGACCTAAATTGAATAAAGTACTTTTGATTTTGAATATAACTTAGAATAATGCTATAAACATTACCAGTCGTGATATCATTTTAATAATTTTACAAAATGTACATTCTTTATTCAGATGCATAAAAATTGTTCTCACAATTCTCTTTCAGATTACATTAGTTTCTGTTTACATGCGCATAGGTTCCTGTTTTTTTTTTCTTGTTTTGCAGCTAATATGTTAATTAACATATTAAATCATTCTCTACTGACTCAGGTTTTTAATTCTACTGGGCAAAATTAAAGATTCATTATGTAAGTTAGTTTCCTTTATTCGAATGACTTCAGAAATTATCTATTTAATTCTGTGAATTCCGTGACACTAATAAAGCCACAAGATGCTATTTGTAACGTTATTTGCCCGAGCTCATGGTTCAGTTGCGGTTTTTATTCCTCCCCCATTATATTTTCTGAATTGTATTTTCCTTGTCGAGGTAACATGTCAATTGTTATTTATCAACTGTCATGTAGTTTGACAAACACACGTGTTATCAAATATTGTGCGTCGTTCTACCGTATATTTTTAGTTATTATCGATTGGAGAAATAAATGTAGGTTTACGGATAATTGTTATCAATGAAAATGTTATGTCGTTGACGCGTCTTGTCACTTAAGGAAAGTAATCTTAGTTATCTTATACGTGAATGAATGTATTGCTTGTTCATGCTCAATTGATTCCATTGTACGATAATCTCTTGTAATAATAATGCTTGTATTTTATTCACTAAAGATTAATTTCTCTTTTTACCTTGTGTATTTGTTAGTTGTTATATTTCTTCCTTTTCTACTGTGTGCTTTAGCCGTGCATTTAGCCTTTAGCCGTGTGGCGCCAGCAGAGTAGAATAGCACCACTCTATATCTTCCTATGGGTATCGTAAAAGGCGATTAAGGGAGTGCGAGATAGTACTGACCTCTTGTAACGTTTTCATCGTGATACTGTACCATCTATCTGAGTCCATCTCCGGTTTCCATTACTGGATTCCGAGCACGCAAAACTTTCATACTAGGGGTCAAAGTGGTCTCCATGGCCGAAATCGGTCGGAACAATCATAACTGTGTGCTTTTTTGTCCCAGAATTACGTTGATTTGTTATCATTTTATATTAATTAATAATGATTATTAGCTTTTTTCGCGACTTCTGTGAGAAAGTGGTCATCCAATGTTTCAGAGTCAGTAAAACCAGTAACAGTTTCTTAATTAATAATGTTAAGTTTCACAACAAAGTCCCAAAGCATGTCAATCGGGATATGATGTTTCTTTCTTTTAGGGTTACTTGTCGGTTCTTCTCGATAACTGGGTTGTTTTCCGAACCAGTGGTAGTTTTCACGTTCATAAGCGCCTTATTAGAGCGTAACTTGAATAAAGTATTTTTGATTTGATTTCTTTCATATTAACATAGATTTCACCTATCCCTCAGGAGCAATACATTTTTTTAGATGAAAGGGTACCCTATTTTCTTTTCTGGTCTCCTGACAACACAAATTTCATGGTAATCAGTTGAGTAGTCAACGCGTGAAATTATAACAAACAAACAAACCCACATTCGTATAGTAATTAGTTTAGATACGCTGTTATGCTTAATGTAATATAAATCCTGTTACATTAAAGGTTGAACTAAGAAAATCACTACTTGTGGAATGTGATTATTTGGTTTCAATGTCGATGAATTTGTTCGATTGCTTAAGAATCTCATTAGGACATTAGGACACAACTTTTTTTAAACACTAGTTTGTTTTCCTGGTTTTAGTAAAGGAAGGTAGGAGGAATAGCTGCCAAATAGTTCAAAAGTGGACCAAGTTAAGAAATGAAAATTTATCAGTTTTTATTACTGTGACAGTGGAATAAGACAGTGTGAAATAGTTCTACACAAATGGCAGGACAATAACTTAAATAGTATTGGAATAGAATAGTACAGAACCTGTTGCAATGCGAATTTTTGACAGTGTTATGGAAAAAAAAAATTAGACAAATTTTAAAATTTTTCAGTTTTGATATATTAGCTACGTTTAAATATGATTAATACAGAGATTTTTCGTGGAATGTACAATGTGAATGGCAGCATTGAACTGAGGGTTATTGACCGCGATGCGCCGTGACGCAAGTACGGCAACTTTCTAACTGGCGACGTCAGCGCACGGACATTTTGGTTAAGGCCGGTCGCTGCACCGCGCAGGGTTGCCTTGTAGTATTTCAAAATATCACATATTATTTTGTTAATTCCATTTGGTAATATCACTCGTAATCGTTATGGATTATAATTTATAGACTGTAACTATTTCGTAGTATTGTAATATGTAGCCGAGAAAACTAGATTGCGTTAGGAATTAAACCGAATTGCCGTGTTTGATATATAATATTAGTTCTTTATTAACTATTCGGCAAATTGTAATATAATTTGGAATCTACTTAACCAAGTCTACGTCGAAAATATAAGTGACTAAATAATAAAATCTGTTTATCTCTCTGTGGTTTTAAATTTCTAAATTAGATAAACCCCGTTTTAGCCGTTCCTAATATGTTACGATTTTTTTCAAGATCTTCAAATATTGTACATGTAAAATATGAAAATCATAAAAACCTTATAAACGGCAAAATTTGAACTTCGTTCTAGGCGTATAAATAATGGAAATCTTAAAAAAATTAAGCATTAAACAAATATTAAACGATTCAAATTGGATTAGTGCAATGCACGCGACGACGCACGACGGCACAAACAATATATGGGCTAAACAAAATAAAATCTACAGTTGTTCGCTGTGTAACAAATATCGTGTTATTTAAGTTATGTTAAAAAAATCGATGTACTTACAAGTTCTTATGTTCTCATATTGTAATGTCTTCTCTATTCCGCAATATTCTTTTCCTTTTAGAATAGGAACACGAAGTATTGGTCTATATAACTATAGTTTTTATTTTTTTTGGGATTGGCGATTCATCGTCTGACCACCTCTGTCATGGGGAGGGCAGAGACATTTTTGTACTTTTTCGGATATTGGCCTTCCTTTCATCTGTTTCCTTCTTCCAGCTTCCACGCTCGCTTTCTCTTACGCTTTTATCTTTTCTTCCTTTCTTTTGATGCTTTTGGCGGATATGTTAATAGGCGTCCCAAGCTGTCACTTTTTCATTTCCTTCTGTTTCGATGCTTTCATCTCATTGTTGTTTCTGACGTCTTAGTTTAGTTTATATATTTCAGAACTTTCCCTTCGAGTTATATGTAACTGGTTTATTTCCCCTCTTGTGTAGATTATCTTCCACTGCATTCTATGATCCGTGATATCTTGCCTTGTCTTTTCCTTTTGATGTTTCCTTCTTCCTTGTCACTATCTTCTTTACCATTTTGGATTCTGCGACTGGTCCAGAGAATTGTCTTTATAATTTGGGTTTGTGCTCATTTTAGTCTGTTTTGATGTTCCTTAATTATTTTCCACTTTGTTCGCCTGTAGTTTGTACCTTTTCTTATACTAAGAAATTGGTCAACACTATACTCGAGTAGAAACGCTGTTTACTGAATTTGTGGTTTTAGTTGCTTAAATGGGCACTGGCCTAAAGCATTTTCAACATCCTTCCGCTGTTCCTCTCTTTCCTCTATTCTTTTCTGCTTCTTGTTTAACTGATAATTTGCTTTCGTATTTATCGGTGTCAAAAGTTCTTTTCCCTCCCTTCGCTTCCACTATACTCGACACTCCTCCTCGCTATCTTGTCCCATATAGCTCTAGTAGGGCAGTTTTGGTCAAAGGCATTGTGTCGATTATCACTTTCTTTGTTAGAAACGCAGTTTTTGAATTTTGGGGCTTTCCCCTCTTTATACACTGGGCAATCAATCCTCAAGTGGTCCTCTCCACAGTGGCTGCAAGTGTCGACTGTATTTGTGCACCACTTTCGCCCGTGCCCATACTCCAGGCATCGCGTACACTGTATAAGGGGCGACTGGTCGAATGCTCTTACTCTCTGCAGGTCTATATAAATTCCGCCTGCAATAGTGAGTCTCCCCCATACAGTGGGTGACACCTGGAGCACGACATGGTTGAGTTGAGGATTTCACGTTCTTCTCCTGTATTTTATTTTGATCCTATGTTCATCGTCGGGAATGTCCTGTAATATGTAACATAGTATTAAGAAATTTGCTATTAAAGAAACCTTTACTTGGTTTTAGGTGCCTGTTCTCAGTTTTAGTACTGTTTATAATTTAATTTAACAATTAAACATGTCACTTATTACTACATCTACACAGGTGGTAATTTTCATTGTTTATAACAGTATTGTTTCTTCTACAGGTAAGAAAGGTTACATAAGACATTTTACATCTTAACCAGATAACCCAGTACTTATCTTTTAACACGATCCGTGACAAGCCAGTTTTGCCTGACATGTCCTTCAGGCCATGTGATATTTAGTCGAAAACTTTATTTTCGAACTGTCTACGCTATTGGCCTGACGGGCCTTCACAGCTTCACCGGATCACATCACTTATTATTATATAAAATTTCGATACAACGTCATACATAACATAACATAAGCAATTCTTTCGCTTTCAATAGTTATCAAATCATGTACCACCGGTGGTACACGTGGCACGGAATGTGTTAAGTCGTAAAAAACAAAGGTAATTCAAACCTTTCTATGCATAGAGCATAAACACATGACGCTTATATTCAAAAACTGTTCCTAGAGTATTTGAGGTCATCATAAGTGCTTCATTTTTGTATTGAATATTACACCGTCATTACCTCAATTGAATTTGCCATTAACAATACTTGCTTGTCAAGAAAGTTACAATATTGTTATTTAAGTAACTTGAAAAAAGTATTCGACTTTTTGTTTCCCTGGTATGGTTGTGCGTACAAGATTTTTTAGGAACTGACAGTTCCCTTTTTATAATTTTGTACTACAGTCATCCAATCGCTTATGGAGTTGGTTTCATGTGTACAATTGTTTGGTAATATTAATAAATTACACATACAAGAAGAGAAAAAAGCCCTGATAAACAAGGGCTACGGGGCTGGAGAAGGATCCTGCGTCCTGACAGTCCATGAATCCCAAGGATTGACCTTCAAATCGGTGGTGATCTTACAAGCAAAGGGTAGAAGGATGCAAATCTACGATAGCGTTTCATATGCCATAGTAGCAATATCCAGACACACCGACACTCTGTCTACTAGTCTATACCAATCTGACTGACGGCGCAATTAGTAGATTCATCTATCGGGTCATGGACGCTCCGGTGCAAGACATTGTGGATTGTAATTATAAAATGGCTATAAAATATGAAAATAAAACCATCATAAAGGCAATAATGCCAGTTAAAAATCCGATATAAAATAGTTAATAATTAAGTAAAATAATAACAGTAGTTGCTCACGATTACAACGAATTTTGTCATAACTAATAAAAAAAACGAAAACAGAAAAAAGGTGCGGACAAACAGTCTGCAGAAATAAATAAAATTAGATATTAATAAATAAAAAGTCACGTTCGCCTAATGTGTAAAAATCTTATATGATGTATTTTAAGAAAGCAACAATAAAATGAATATTTTGTACGAAAGGCTTCCCCTAATCCGGCAAGTTAATATTTGAATGCGTCGACAGCCCTAAGGTGAATAGATTGTTCTCTATGGCAATTCGAACCAAACTGTACGGGGCTAGTCGGCGCGGCGGGTCGTTGCTCCCGGCTCCGGAGGCCTTCCGTACCGCTATGGGATATTTCTATTCTTGTACATACAGGTGCTTAACACGATTTGTATTTTCGCCACTAATAGTATTTTGTTTAAATACTCTATACATAATATATTGACAACCATACACGCGCATAAGGCAATATATTTTAAAACATGTGCGTGATTCAATAATTATTTGTATATGTTGAGTTTTACTACTTACTATACTACTATTTATACTACTTTACTATATAAAAATAACTGTGACCACCGAGAGAGATAATCTATCACAACAATCACTGTGATGTCGGTCTGCAAAATAGTAATAGTAATAGTGATGTATAAAATAAATAGACCGGCCGCAATGTACTGTAATTAATAACAATAGAGTCTAGAGTCCTTGTCTACATATATGTATATACAAATGGTTAGAAAATATTTGAAGTAGGTGCTTGACATAGATCTATATTATGTACTACCAATCGATCGTGACTGCGTTCGCGTTAGTCATAAAATAATTTTTAAAAATATTTATTTAGCAGGTTGCGTTACATACAACTACATATACAACTTTTACTGTCAGCTTCGTTCGACTTAAGATTATTGTATGATGTAGAATCGTTCTCTCCCTGAGGTACATAACTTTTTTTGGATGAAAATTATGCACAATTTCGTGATGATTAATTAAGGCATGAAAGCGTAACAAATATAGTTACATTCGTATTAATAATATTATTAGTATTATCTAGGATTCGAGTGTTCTTCGAGTGATGCTTTTAAGGTCATCGATTTGACTGACTGTTGAGATCGTTATGTTTTGTATGTATATATGTATTTTTTGTCGAGCTTCATAATCACGTACCGAAGTAGTTATAAAAACCGCATAAGAAAAAAGCGATACTAGTACCGGAATGTATAAAAAAGTTGTAACAAAAAAAATGTCACCATTCTGTCGTCACGATGGGAATTCGTTATTAAATTTCGGTTTCGTTTTTGTCCGATGTCATGAACGTGCCGCGCCGCGAGCCGTCCGCTTATAACGAGCATATGGGCCGGTCAACGGTACCCGACTTTCTTTTTTCATAAGCCCAGAATACACATGCCTGTAAACGGCGTACCAGGTGCTGGTAAACCAGCATGCCGGTTACTGGTATTCGGTGGAGCCGCGATACACATTCCTGAGGGTGGTATACCAGTTTCTAGAATAAAGCTTCTTCATGCTAGTGACGTGCTAAATCTTCCTCCCCACTTCCCAACGATGGGAAAAAATTAAACGAGCTGCGATCTCCTGGTATGCATTGTACTGGTACGCGAGCTACGGGCAAAATCTCGATACACATGTCAGTAGTTTGTTCTTACCAGTAACTGGCATGATTTTGTGTGAGTAACAAGCATGTGTATTCTGGGCTTTAGTCAGGTTGCTCACTTTTTCATAGTCGTCACGGTGAATACCACAAAGCGCCATTGTATATTGCGGAAAGCGCTGAAACGAACATTAACTTCATTTATTTTAAATAACTAAATAATTTATATTGCATTTGTCTGTGAAAATACTCGTTTTACCGTCAAATAGTATTTGTACTGACATAAGTACTACGCGCTACCACCTAATACGAAGCAGGCCTATAAAAGGTGTACCGAAAACGGAGCGGGGTTCGTAGTTCGGTGAAGCTGTATAGGCATGTCAGGATAATAGCGTAGTCAATTCGAAAAAAAAATGGAACGGGATTCTTTCTCGCGCGGAGAGCTCCGGCTCCGTTCACATGTTTAAAGATATACCTATCTGAATTCAATAGTATGTTATTGTATCTGCTATTTAATGTAAACGCTTTTATTATTAATTAGCTGCACCCGCAGCTCCGCACGCGTTTGTTTAAATTGTATTAAAGAGATATAAAATTGTAAGAATATGTACAATTATAGAAATGCTCTTTAAAAACAATTGTAAGTACGACACGCACGCCACTTACAGTAAAATGTAACTTATACATTAGATATATAAATACTAACAGTGTGTCAAATGAGGTTTATCATCAGCAACCTATTTGGAACCTTAACCCATCATATAACTACCTCAGTGCTCACTTACACTGTATAATGAACTAATGAAACAATGACTTGAAGATGTTATTATAATGATATATGTCAATAAGTAATACGTTTATGGTCTAATATCAAATATGAACTTAGGAAGACCTTTTCTATCTTCAAAACGACTATTAATAATTATAATATTGAATTGTAAACAGTGAATGAGCTGACGTCTTGAAATCTTGCATAAAAATAATTAAGATATAAAACTTTATATCTGTCTAAGGAGTTTTTAATATTCGACAATTTAAATAGTGCTGAGTGAACTCGATACAATATTCTTATACTAGCGGGCCCGGCAGACGTTGTCCCGCCCTGATTATGAAAAAATCCTTGACAAATTATATACTAAAACGTTCCTCATCAATCACTCTATCCACCGATGAAAACTGTATGAAAATCCGATCGGTAGTTTTTGAGTTTATCGCGATCAGACAGACAGACAGACTCGGTAGGGGACTTTGTTTTATATTATGTAATGATGTTACTATGGCTACTGAGTTATGTAGACGAAAGCGTAGTAAATAGAACAAAATGGCCGCCAAAACGACCAAACAGAGAATATAATTCAAATTACATACATAGATACAGATATATGAATTTCAATTATATTTAGTTTTGGAGTCCAGTACAACGCACGTCTTACGCAAATGCTTGCAGTGAAAAACATATTTGCTAAATTTCATGCGGACCAAGTCGCGGGTAACAGCCAGTCTAAAATAAAATAAGCTAAATGACTCCCTATAAGGTCAGCTATCTGCTAATGAAAGTCCCGTAAAAATCGTTCAACCGTTTTGGAGACACTGCGGGAAAAGCCTCGGTTAACAGCTAGTCTAAATTAAAATAAATTACTTGTTATATGTCTGCTATCTGCCGGTGAAATGTCCCGTAAAAATAGGTCGAACCGTTTTGGAGATAGCATTGCGGGGGAAATCACGGTTATCAGCTAGTCTAAATTAAAATAGACTACATTATTTTTTATAACGTCCGCTATCTGCCGGTGAAAGTCCCATAAAAATTGGTCGAATCGTTTTGGAGATAGCACTGCGGGCGAAGCCACGGTTTGCAGTTAGTTTCAATTAGAGTAGCCTAAGTAACCCACTGTAATTTCAGCTATCTGTCAGTGAAATTCCTGTCAAAATCGGTCCAGCCGTTTCGGAGATGACCTGAAACAGACAGAAAGACAGACCGACAAAAATTTTAAAAATTGCATTTTTGTTATCTCTAGCGTGATACTTTCATAATTAGTCAGTATTTTTTTATATATTACATATAAACACTTCATTTTTATTATATGTATAGATAAATACTCGATTGGGTTTGAGTAACTGCCGCATCTATGATTGACGTCATACCTTTATAACTACCGCCTTTATTTGCCTCTAAAGGCGGTAAAACTTTAATTGTCTGCGATACCTACAGATGATATCATATTCTCAGGTCTTTAGGTACGTAATCTACGCAATACATATATATATATATATGTCTACGTCTATTATTGTTACGGTTAATTTCCGAAAAGGCTTACAGGAGTTTACCGGAACTTTTAATAATAAGTAAAACACATTTTTAGAAAATTATTATCTAAGCGACATATAGTAACGCTTTTTCATAGGCGCTAATTAATAATGATAAAATTTAATTGTTAACATAAGTAAAAATAAAAAAAATCACGAGAACTACTTACTAACACCGGTTATTTAGAAAGATATTAGAATCGTCAATTCTTCGGTGGTTACATGTTGGTAGATACTCAGGGCAGATGCATCGACAAGTCTGCTCGTCTTTTTGAAGGCACGGCGTGATGTTTCATGGAGGTATCACTTTCGATAACAGTTTAATCCTCCATCGATTCAGTTGTTTTTATTTCACACAACAATAATCCATTCTGAGTGAAGTATGCTCATGTGATGTTATTGCATTCAATTCTATCGGGCATAAACAGATCAGATAGCTCACTTCGTTTTATTATGGTGATTTTCGTTCATTGTTCATAGTTTATCTCATATTTATTTTGAGGATTCTTTATAACTCTTACTAAAAATAAATTAAGTTACTTTTATCACGCCATGGTCCTACTGGAGTAGGCAGAAATATTGAACTAACTCTTTCTTTTCTTTTTTCCAAACATACAGTTTACCTTATAAGAAGAGGTCATATGTGGTGGCGAGGCCGTGGCTTTTTCCTGTTGTACTGAAAAAAATTGTATAAAGTATTATATGAACTTGTGTTTGTTGATTGGTATTGTTTTGAACTATATTATTTTAAGTTTGATTTATACGGAATTCTTATCTTTAGTTTTTAGTTAATTTATTTGCTCTATTGAAGGTGGTAGACCCACGCTGTAGCTATTACTAGTTTCAGCATGAATGGGTCGGCTCGCCCGGGGTAGTACCATCCTCTCACAGAACACCGACGTCAAGTAACAGTGCTTGCATTGTTGCGTTTCGTTCGGTCAGTGAGAGCGCCGGAGGCCCACCTCCTTCCTCCCTTTCCCTTCCCCTTTTTCTTTTCCCAAACCCTCTCCCATACACAGGCTGGCAACGCACTTGTGACTCCCCTGGTGTTGCTAGTGTCTATGGACGGTGGTGATCACTTAACATCAGGTGACCCACCTGATCGTTTGCCTGCTTTTGACATAAAAGAAAAACTATTATTTCTGATATATTCTGGCTACTTATTTGTCGCAAGATGTAGTGGAAGTTTCACTGAATCTTATTTAATGGTATTTTTGTTGTAATATGTAAATGTAAATATTTCTTTTATATTGTAATTAATAGTTATTGAGTCAGTAAGTTACTTATTTGTGATTATTCTTCTCGTAGTTACTTTTGGGTGATGTTCTTAAGTTTTTTATATTATTCTTTTCGTCGAATGTTCGTTTTATATCCTTTTTTATCGCCTGTGCAGTAAGTTTAGGGCTTTATGGGGTTAAAATAAAAGTCTTAACCCTTGAGCTATTAAAAATGTAACCGGATAATGGGTGGGTATTTCATTAAAAGCGGTATAAATAAGGTTATATTAAAGTAACTTTCTTCCAACAGCAGACTCACCCACTGACACGGTGTATGCTAGTATACTACAACACAAATTATTATATCTATGTGTATAAAAATGTGGTATTATGGTTTTTGTCCTCGATGAAGCCCGAAACTATTCAATTAAGCTTCACGCAAGTTGGTCATCTATAATTTGGTCCAACATGAAAGATAGGATAATTTATATTTCGATTTAAGGTCTCGATAATTTATATTACAAATTATACGATTGACAATGTTGATTATTGTTATTAATTGTAAGTTTCATCAGTCTCGAACAGATAGCGCTTTAAATTAGTTTGTTGACAGAAAACAGTAGGACTGACTGGTATAGATATCTCATAGATGGGGCAAACTTTTTAATTTTGTTTTTTTTTTTTCTGTTCCAGTTTATTTTATGGAGCACGTGGTCTGTTATAATCATTATATATAAATTTCATCTGTACGTGTGTATGTCACTGAACTCCTAAACGGCTGGACCGATTTTGATGACATTTTTTGTGAGTGTTCAGGTGGATCTGAGAATGGTTTAGATTCAGAATTAGACGCGGTAGGTGGCGCTGCGGTTGACTTTTAGGTTGACATGGTCCGCCGCGCCGGGCCAGTTAGTGTACTATAATACCAAATAGTTTATAACAATTTGAATTAAACATGTAATAACTGAGCCACAGCAACGCGTGGCCGGGTCAACTAATAGTTTTATCGATTATATTGTAATGAACAAATGATGTTTTCTCGTTGTTGCGTAGTTTTTTGAGCGAGACGCTATCTCATTCTGTGATTATATTTTGGAATCAACAAATATATTCAGATGTATACTGAATGAGCTCATATATCCGTACTATCTGTAGAGCGCGGTACGTGTCGACGTTATCACATTTTAATCTATTCATTATCTTATCAGTACAGTTTGCCTGACGGCAATGTTTGTTGAATTCCAACGGTTCATGTGTATGTTTAACGAATTGTTCTCTCATGACGTAAACGTTCTTGTTGAATAGTTTTTTTTCTGTTATTATCTCAGTTTGATATGTTTACATCATGTCGAGTGTTGAATTGTTGCCATGCACCGTTATCATTCTATTATAGTTTGAAGTTTTATTACTTGAGTTTGTTTAATTGCGTTTATATTTTTTATATAATGTTAGCTAGTACTCGCGACAACGTTGTCGTAAAATAAAATTATCATGATTTATCGGGTTTAATTATGAGCTGTCTTTTATACTTATTTGTAATTTTATAGTTACTGTGTAGCCCGACTTATAATGATTGTAACGTAGATAATTGTCTGAAAAGTTCTCTATATACCAGCAAGTCTCGTCAAAATTTATTCAGCAGTTTCGAAGATTAGCCCTTATGAACTAGAGACATTTAAGTTATACATATATGTACAGATTTAATTTTAATATACTTCATCAGTAAAACTTTAGTAATTTTGTAAAGATATAAAATCTATACATATAATAGAAAAGTGTGTGTGTAGGTATGTAGACGCGTTAGAAGTTATACTTCTTTGGCGTAACAACATAAAAATCTTTTCAAAAATTTTATCTTCCGCCTTATTCTATGTTTGTAGAAAAAACGACACTAACAATAGAAAAAAGGTATTTAATACATCGAAAGTTTTATTACAAAGAAATACAAACAACAAATACAAAGAAACAAAATGTTGACTATAGCTAACTTCAGGGTGTCGGTTTTTCGTGACGGTGTGCGCGCCCATTGTAAAAATTTACTCTCATCATTTTTCCCTAACGTGCCAAAAGAAGTATAACTTCAAAAATGAAGTATCTGTATGTAATATCAAAATATTTTTTTTTTACTGATTGGGTATGAAAGCATACACGCTACTGATAACAAAAATGCAAATTTTAAATTTTTTGTCGGTCTGTTTGTCTGTTTATTCCGGGTAATCTCCGAAACGACTAGACTGATTTTGTCGAGAATTTCACTGGCAGATAGTTGAAATTACGGCGGGTTACTTAGGCTACTCTAAATTAGACTAGCTGTTAACTGCGGCTTAGTCCGCTATGCTATCTCCAAAACGATTGGACCGATTTTCACGGGATTTTCACCGGCAGATAGAGGACATCATAACAAGTAATTTAGTCTTTTTTAATTTAGACTAGCTGTTAACCATGGTTTCGCCCTCAGTGGTACCTTCAAAACGGTGAACCGATTTTCACGGGATTTTCAATGGCAAATAGCTGAGCTTATAGGAAGTAATCTAGGTTATTATATTTTAGACGAGCTGTTACCTGCGACTTCGATAGCATGAAATTTAGCAAAAAATATGTTGTTCACTGTAAACATGTTCGTAAGTCGTGCGTTGTACTGGACTACAAGAATAAATATAATTGAAATTCAAATATCTGTATCTATGTATGTAATTTAAATAATATTGTCTTTTCTCTTGTCTTGTAAGTGGCGAGCGTGTCGTACTTACAATTGTTTTAGAAAGCATTTCTGTAATTGTACATGGTCTCACAATTTTATATTCCTTTGAATCAATTATTAAGAAACGCGTCCGGAGCTGCGTGTACAACTAGTTAGATATACATTCGTGAGGCTCACATGCCGGTAAACATTAATGTCTTACGAATTATTATATGTATGAATAGCTAACTTAGTTTAGCTTAGACAGATTTGCGGTGTTGCACCCAAGGCAATAGCCCAAGCCGAGGTTCTGCCACACTGGCACCCTTGAGCTTGTTGCCAAGAGGCGAAGTGCCTGAAGCGCTCGCCTTAGAAGTCCGGTGAAGCTGTGAAGTCTCGTCAGACCAATAACGTTGTCAGGTCAAAAAAAATTATATAGGTAAAAACATATTAATATCGTCCAAGGAGGTTGCTATAAACACCCTAATGTGTGTGTGTCAGTTAAAATGAGATATGCAAATGTAAGGCGTGTTCATACCGGGGGTGGTCGGCGGGTAGAGTGGCACAGTGCGCGGCGGACCGCAACCTCTCAGCTACGCGTGACGAACGTGCGCCCACGGACCGACACGCTTGGTCGCCGCGCGTGACCGTTTCGTTCGCCTTCGCGATTACTCGCGACCAATTTACGAGTAAACCTCGAGTTCGCCCCTGACTTTGCCTTTGTAAATTTTAAATAATGTTTCTTTCCGATTATTTTATCAATCTGACGGGTTTTGTTCTGTTCCCTAAGGATGTGCACATATGTCCTAATCTGGATAAACAATGATATCCGAGACTGAGTAAAATAATTGACCCAATACAAAAATTAAGGAAATCGTCTCAATGTATTTCATCTTCATACGATCTATTGAAATTTGCAATCGTTTTCGGGTTTGCTCTTTATGTAAAACTAGCGGGCCCGGCAGACGTTGTCCCGCCCTTATTATAAAAAAATCCGTGATAAATTATATACTAAAACCTTCCTCAAGAATCACTTTATCCACTGGTGAAAACCGCTTGAAAATCCGTGCAATAGTTTTTGAGTTTCTCGCGAACAGACAGACAGACAGACGCGGTAGGGGACTTTGTTTTATACTATGTAATGATATGTAAAAATAAATAAGTGAAACGCAATAATTGAGTCGTTACATTTCAAAATGAGCTAAATCCAATTTTAATCGTTCATATGTTTATTTTTTTTTACATTTCCAGTTACACCGATAACGAAGTTCAAATTTTGCCGTTCATAAGGTTTTTTTTTAGGGTCTTCATATTTTACATGTACAATATTTGAAGATCTTGGAAGAAAAATTGGGAACGGCTAAATATTTAATTTCGCCTAGTTTGAAATGTAACGACTCAATTATGATATTGATTTTCATAACGATACTAAACAAACGATACACTTTGCAATATTTATGTATCTAGTTAGACGGAATAAAAACGGCCTGTGCTACGGTTGCGAATAACATTGCCATCGTATTTATTGCTCCAGATATTATAACACTTTTTATGGCTTAGCCAACTCGCTTATGAACCGGTAAGCTTGGATGGATAAGTGATCGTAAACGGAGCTTTCTCTACTGGTAGCAGTGTTACTTGTGGCGTCATTGTGTTCGACCTTGATCGGTTGTGTGAGAGAAAGTCATGAAGAAAATAAAATTAGATTGCACAAAAATTGATATCGATGTAATAATTTTAAACGTTCATCATAATAACATGGAATATTGATGTATTGTTCTGCGGCACGCCCGCTAAGGTTTCTGTGTCAATACAACGATTTAACAACAGGTGGCACGCGAATCGTTTCATTTTGTCGTTCCATTGTGGAAATGAATTCTGGAGCAGCTTGACCTCAGTTGTTGTTTTTATATTTGTTAAAATTGACCCGATAATATTTTACTGTTAGATCCAAATGAACATTTCATTGTAATTGTGAAACTGAATTAGTGATAGTGAAGTACATATACATAAGTGCCAGATATGAATTAGTAACTGAATTTTATAACAAAGCGTAGGTTGCTTAATTATCCCACGTATATTACATCGGTCTTAATATTTCGCTGCCTGTACTACTTATTTAATTAAACAAGTCAAGTTCTCGATTATTTTTAATCTTTTTTATTATCTAAATCAGACAGCCATCCTGATAGCGCTTTAAGGAGCTTCACTTAAAAAATGTTTGTCTATAAACACAACACAGTACGTATTTATTAACGTAAACCTTTTCTTCTCATTCGATTTGTTTTTATTTGGCATCCAAAATCTACAATTTAATAATTATTTTTAATTTTAAAACACCAGTATATAGTTAAGTATCATACACTTGCTGGAAACCAATTACCGCGCTCTAAATAATTTGAGTATATTTGCGTTAGAGAAAAGATGCGTAATTTCAGTGTGGAGAAACTATAGTTTTAACTATTATTATAATTTGTAATACGAGCGCAATAAATTCTTATCTTTACACGAAAATGCAACTAATTGCTGTCGATTCTTGGAGCGTGACCCTGCTACTGGAACTACAGTGCGTGACGTGCACTCTTGAATAACTTGTGTTTAATGCAAAGAGTTTTGTAAAAGTCTTCACGTTCACTTTGTAATATTGCGCAAGAGCAATTCATTATAACTTAGTTCTATTACTTAATTTTTAAAGGATATTAGCTTAAAATTTCCTCCATTATACATACCTACTAGAACTAAGAGATAAGACATATAAAGAACCATAGTAAGTGAAAGTATTAAATTTTTAATTTTGGTTGTAGGAAAAATATATTTTTGTGAAGGTGAAGGCCTTGGCAATGTGTTCTACTATAGCAAATAAATAGATAGGGTATCTTTAGAATGACTAACTGAGTACGTCAGTCTAAAATTAAGACAATAAACATGCTTAATTTTACAATATAAATAGAAACTGGATGTCTGGTAAACGCATCCATTCATGAGCGATTCAAACTTATCACATAATTGTTATTGCAATAATATACACTTGCTTAAGTAATTACAAACTTGCAATCATTTTAGAAGTTCTACTGTGACTTTTGATGTGAGTTTATTCAGTGGAATAATAGAAACATTAAAAATCTTTAGGTTTGAAATGTTATGCGTAGGATTTCATAATAAAGATAATAACTATTATTATTCAATTCGTGCTTAAAATTGTAATGTTGTGTGGGTAGTTTTTGTAAAATCAGTAAGAATAAACTTGTAAATGAATACACCGCATCTATTGATTCATTTTTTTATTATAATAGTAAAACTATGGAATATCAGGAAGCACGTTAATGATTCTAATGTATAACAGATATTTCAATTGATCATATTGGATTCATCAATTGATACATTCCATTAAATATATTATTATTAGAATATTTGATCTCGCAAGGATTCTCCTCGAGTAAGAGCCTACCCTAAAGAGTATCCAATTCTATTTGCGTTGTGCAGTTTTAAACAAAATTTTGGCTGCAATTATAATTATCTCGTACTCTCATGTGATGATTAACCGATACCTACCACTAGACCGTCAAGAGCCTTACTACGTTTTTATGTTTAGAGTTCATATCTTTTTCGTTTCCATCTCTTTTTGGTTTAATATCTTGTAATATGACCTACTCAGTTCCACTTTAATTTGTAGTAGTAGAGTGTGGTGTTACTTGTGTTAAATTTCTTTCGTATATGAAAACAATATATTGATATATTATATATTAATGAACTTATTACTTAGCATAAGAAAATGTATTTATATTTATAATAACCACACGCAGTTTATTTTTATTGGAGCTAAATTGGAAGAGCAGAATACTTTTTATATTTTTAAATAACTAAACACATTTGTCAGGTTTGTTACAAGGTCTTCAATCATCTTGTTTTGTTTGCGAACATTTTTTCTATTAATATTACAAACCTTGAAACTCGACTCCTTTGAATGGTTTTTCGCTATGAATTTATATAACACCGGACGCAAACTAAAGGATTGTATTTTCGTTCTTCTCTATAGAATCATATCAGTTGCATGATTCCATCGTAATATAGAAATTATGTTTTTTGCAAGACACAATTATCGCATGTCCGGGCAAAACAACCGGTTGTTAGAAAGCGCGTCTGCGAGCTTCAGACTCAGTGGACCGTGACGCGTTGCGTCGTGTCGTGGGACCGCTCCGCGCTGAGCCGTGCCGCCTTGCCGCCACTGACCGAGAGTCGCTAGCGCGTGTCCGACATGAGGACGTCTGTACGGAACTTTTCTCACAGCGTTTACTATTTTTTTAAATATATTCTTCTTTATTTGGTTCGTAAATAGAATGTTTATTTCGTTTTATCTCAATATTATGTAATCTTGATTTCTAATAGGTATTTGTGATTGGAACATTCAGTATATCAAATCCATACAAGTAAATATAATTGAATTATCCTCATCTTTGCTTTCGAAATTAAAGTGATTTTTTACACGTTTTCGAGCTTGACGGGGCGTGTTAAAAAGATTTTCTGTCTATTAAATGGGGTTAATTTTCAAAATTGCTGAATCGATATCAACTAGACTCATTAACAGCTGTAAAAAACTTTGAATGGTAATCGCATCTATTAGGTCTTTACCTATGAAATTGCCGTTTTCTATGAAAAAATTTAAACGAATCTTTTTCATGTATTTTTTATTTGTATTAATCGAAGTAATCACCCATGCAATCAATGTATCTTTGCCAACGCAGTGGCAGTTTATTGATGCTTATGAATGCTTATGATGATTCTTAAAGAAATCAGCTGGACGGGAGGCAACAAATTCTTCAAAGGCATTTTGTACTGCCTCTCGGGTATTGATTTTTTTTCCCGCCAAGGAGTTATCCAAATTCTGGAAAAAGTAGTAGTCTGTAGGCGCAAGGTCTGGTGAGTAGGGCGGATGTCCGAGAACTTCCAACCCCAGTTCTTGCAACTTGGAGACCGTCTGCTGTGCAGTAAGAGGTCGCGCGTTGTCGTGCAGGAGCAGCGGAGACGAGCGATTGACCAATGCTGGTTGGAGATGTGCCAGCTTCTCCATCATTGTGTTCAGTTCTTCACAGTACACATCTGCAGTTATGCTCACCCCGTTTGGTAAGAAACTATGATGAATCACACCGGCGCTAGACCACTAAACAGTGACCATCACTTTTCTAGGGGTAAGTTTTCGTTTAGGGCATTGTTTAGGTGCTGAACCAGGATCCAACCAACTTGCTGAGCGCTTGCGGTTATCAAACAGAATCCATTTTTCATCGCAGGTAACAATGCGGTTCAAAATTCCTTCATTTGTGTGTCTGTTGAGCAGTGCAAGGCACGTCTCGACGCGTACTTCGCGCTGGCGATCATTGAGTTCGTGGGGCACCCATTTGTCATGCTTTTTTACCTTGCCAATTTGACGCAAATGGACCAATATTGTTTTGACGCTAACACCAAAAGCTGCTGCTAATTCAGCCGTAGATTGTGTATCATCAGTTTCCACAATCGCCTTTAATTCGTCATTGTCTACCAAAGTCTTTGGGCGACCGCGAGGTTCATTTTTCAGGTCGAGATTCCCAGAACGGAAACCAATAACAGGTGGTGCGTTGGTTTGTAGTGTTAGCTCCGTAAACGTCGATGATGTTGCGTGCCGCTTGTGCCGCGTTGCTACCACGACGGTACTCATATTCCATAATTACTCGAATTTTTAACATATCCTTGATGACAAAAAAGATAGAAATGCGATGAAAATGTAACACTAATCAATAAACAAATGACTACTTTTGGAAAAAGAATTCCATGTTTTTAAAATAAAATTAATTTGAAAGAAGAATTCTTAGCCAAACAAAAATTATTTTGATTTGAAATGGCCAGTACAGCAGAACGGCAATTTCATAGGTAAAGACCTATTATTTTGAAATGTTAACATATTTATTTAATTGATCATTATATATTGTTACAGGTATGCCAAGAGAACGAAGTCGCCGGTAAA
Organism: Antheraea yamamai; assembly: GCA_036509395.1. Classification (NCBI taxonomy): domain Eukaryota; kingdom Metazoa; phylum Arthropoda; class Insecta; order Lepidoptera; family Saturniidae; genus Antheraea; species Antheraea yamamai. The sequence continues at coordinate 20,610,897 of AP028441.1, forward strand.
CGACAGTTATAATATAATCATAATAAAAGTATATATATAATATATCATAACAAGTTATAATCATAATTAAAGCTAGTTCTTTTAACACCAATACTAACTTGAATATATGTACGTAGAGTGATGTCCCTATAGAGTCTTTAAACATATAGAAAATATCTCAAAGTTGGTTCAAATATGTGCAATACATTTTTGTACAATATACCTAGTCTTAAGCTTCATTGTCATTCAAGACGTCCTAACGCTTTTCTCCTTACCATGTGTTACCATTATGCTGACACAATACACAGGGGTCGATAGAAGCTTGGGGCGGGGGTTGGGGGGTCGGTGGGGGACGATTTCAGATCACGATTCACTCGGGCGCATCTGTACAGTGAAGCGTCCTTCAAGCGAACGCGCTGTGAATAAGGCAAGGAGTAAGCAAGGGGACGTATTTAAACCACCGAATTTAATTTAATTTTTGAAGTGAAAACTTCTATAGGCGCGTTGAGCGGTATTTTTGGCAGGAGATACATTTATAATTTCGCGTTATGAGGTGCTACGTAAGTATGCGCTTACGCCGCATGCGCCAGACTAGAGACGCGCAGTATCAGAGCCTGTGTACATCTAATATTGTTATTTTGTATTGAGATTGTGCAGCTTATCACATATTTGATTATCAAATAAACTCTACAAAATGTGTATATTGCTGCACAGTACCAATACAAAATATAAATACGAGTATTACATGTACACAGAACGTTATACTACACGTCGCTAGTCGGACACAAGCCCCGCAAGCGCAATACGGACGATCACGATTACTAGCATGTCATGACGTAAAATTATAAGGTTATCTCCTACCAAGAATACCTCTCAATGCGCCTAAAGAACTTCTCACTTTAAATTTCAATAAAATCGATAATTGAATCCAGGTCATTAAGGTATTCTAAAATTGCGTTTCTGTATATTGCTCTATTTATATATATGCCATTTCGGCACTATTTGAATCTACGCCGGTAACACATAAAACCTAACCTACAAACATAACTCCATTCATTATCGTAGCTATAAAATAACTTTGTTACCGAAATATATTGGGTTTTCAACGTCAATAGTGTTACTTGTTTACCGCAAATTTATCGTCTTTGGCAAATTTCATCAACCTACGCGATGCTTCCTTTAGTTTGTTGCCACAACGTTGATTGGTAACTACAGGTTTTACGAGAGTTTTTCTTCTACTTCCTGGAGGCCTGTCATGGTATTTTTGTATTTGTTGTAATCTTTTCCGTTAATAAAATTAATATTTGCATTCACTCTACTGACTTCATGTACACTGTAAACTCTATTAAATTACGTTCTAGTATTTCATGTTATAAGTAGTGTTAAAACATCTGCAGTAATACAATAAATGTCAAAGATAATGATAATACAAAAGTTACCTTGATCTACTAGAAACTAGAAATGTAAATTTAAGAACACTCTAGAATATTCTAAACAAGTAGCACTTTTCAAATTCTTCTAGTATTTTTTCCCCTTCATTTACCACTAGCTATGCCCGCGAGTCCGTCCGCGTGGAACCTAATGTAAAAAAACAGTGACTAATAAAATCATCTGAATATATTAAGTCTATTTTCTACCATCTACTTTTCTCTCGTATTTAAGTTGCGTCGTCATTAAAATTACAAAAAAATTTGATAGAGTGGATCGATTTTGATGAAACCAATACTCGAGGATAGGTTTTATGATTTTCTTGTTGGGGTTTTATCGTGAACGCAGTACTTTAGTAGTGATGCGTGTCCAAAAAAACAGGCATACATTTCTAAAAATGATTGAAATGTATTTTATTGCTTATTCCAAGGCAGCTGGAACAATTTTTTTTACAAAAATCTAAAAAGTACAGACAGGTTAGATTTACATTGTTATTGTAGGTATAGATATCATATCTATATTCAGAAACTCTTGTGCCGACCAACACAAAAACTTTTCAACTCATTAGCCACACTTTTACCAGCAGCCATAAATTGTTTAATGAATTTAATTCCAAAGTTTACTCAGTTGTTTATTACTTTACGCAACTGTATGTGGATTTTGATGTGTTCATGTTCGTTCACATCATATATTTAATAATAGTAGTAGATGTTATTTCTGATGATGAAAATGTATATTTTATTGGTTGTTTCACGTTTGAGTTGGATATGGCGAAATGCCAAACAAGCTCGTTAGCATCTCTAATTGTTACATTTGATGTAATTTCATGAATACATTTTCTTTTATGTAACCATCGAGTCTTTATCTTGTCAGAATTATTATTATGTGACATTATTTAGCGTGAGATACTTTGTTACGCAAGTCTATCCCAACATAATTGTTATGTGACTCATAATTCGCATGTTTCTGACAATAACGATTATGTTGAACAACTGACACAATGGGTTGATGGACACAAAGACCAATAACAGTTTTTTAGGTAATCGTTTTAAATTTTATAACAAAGTCCCAAAGCACATTATCGATTTGCCGGATACTGAGTTCAAGCACCATGTCCAGCAAGTTTTAATGTCTAAAGGCTATTATAGGATGGATTAATATGGAACGATGGTGACGTCTGAATATGACGCCAATCTCTTTGCATCCACCAAGAACGAATGTAATTATCTATGTTTGTAAAAATGTGCATCATGAAAAGATAAACCAGATCGAATTTCTTGTCAATTCTTCTCGATGACTGTGTTGTTTCCGAACCGGTGGTAGCTTTGACATCCATAAACGCCTTCTCAGGGCCTACATTGAAAAAAGTATTTTTGATGTTGATGGTAGAATTAAAGATGTGGATATTGACTTAAATAATGATATAGGAATATTTTTTACTATCCCATAAAATTAAAGCATCGTGTCTTATAGTAAGTAATTTGTATAGAAATGACGATATTTTTGTAGACTGGGTAGAATTTTCTGTTAAAACATTCCATCGTGATCAAACATATCGCGTTAACCAATTATTTAGCTACCATAGTTACGTCAATGATTTGTTACTTTATTGTATGCGTATGATTGATGTATTTAGAACGTAAAAAATCACGCGGTTCGACCCGGGTAAATAACCGAGCCGTTTAAGTTTGACAACACAATGACTGGCTTAATGCTGTGTGCAAAAGAACATTTGCGTCAATAACTGTATGTACATTTATTAGCGCTTCTTCGCGAAACGAGCTTCGCGAAACACATATTATTATCGCGAACGAACGTTTTGCGTCAATCTTATTAATACATTTAACGCTTACTCGTGCTAATTTACGATTGCTATATCACGACTTTTTTACTCTTTCCTTAGTTTTAATGATTAATATAAAATATGAAGAGCTGAAGGGGAATAGTCTAACCCTAACGAAATGGGAAGATTTTTTTCCATTATTAAAAATTTATACTATATCATCATTACATAGTATAAAACAAAGTTCCCTACCGCTTCTGTCTGTCTGTCTGTTCGCGATAAACTCAAAAACTACTGAACGGATTTTCATGCGGCTTTTACCAGTGCATAAAGTGATTCATGAGGAAGGTTTTGGTATATAATTTGTCTAGGATTTAATTATATTCAAGGCGGGACAGCGTCTGCCGGGCCCGCTAGTTAAATATAAATCATTGTTCTAGATTTTAACGTGATCATTCTATTTTGAATACTTAATTTAAGGGGCCGTTCAAGTATTACGTAAGGACAATTTTTGTAACTTCTCACCGCTCCGTCCCCCTGGTCAGCAAAACTAAGGTATGCTCTTACTCCCCCTCCCATTGGAAGCAATTAACAAGTCTAGAAATAATAAATTTATAGTCTAGTAGCGACCCGCCCCAGATTCGCACGAGTGCAATGTAGATAATAATATGGGGCAGTGTGTAGTGATTAATAATATTATGACTGGTCTATACCACACGATGTCTTTGTATACAATATTTACAACTGATTTTTCACTTAAATCTCTGATATCTTCTAAGATATCCATTTTAATGAAATATTGTTAAGCGTAGCTTTGATCTATATGACACAACGTATGTGATGTATTTAATTGGATAACAAATAATACTGTATTGTATAAAATAGCTTGGTAAATAACGCTTCTTTTTTTGTAAAAACATCAAAATGGTTAGTTACTGTGGGTTATCCATTCGAGATAAATATATACCATCCCGGACTTTTTAAGATATACAATCCCGTAATACATTAATTTGATCTATATCGTAAGGCTTAGCCAGCGTTTGCGATTTAAATTTAAGCGCACCAAAATATGTTTATTACGACATCACATTACATATCTTTGATTTTTTCGGCCTTTCTGCACTATTATAATATGTATGTATTATTCATATAAACATTCCTCTTGAATCACTCTATCTATTGCTGAAAACGGTATTAAAATCCGTTGAATAGTTTAAAAGATCTAAGGAAACAGACAGCGGAAGCGACTTCATTTAATACTGTGTAAAGATAGAGGAACTTATAATGGTTCGCTACACACATCAGACCTACACATCTATATCCTCCATCCCTTATGTCATGAAAAATAATTAAACCCTATCTTTTTTTTCGAACTGACTACCCTGTTGTCCTAGCAAGGTATTAACAACTTCACCGGACTACTGCTTGAATAGCCCCTAAATGAATAACACTATATGAGTTATTGTTCTAGGTTAAGTTTTAGACAAACATTATAATATGCATATCTTTAATTCGGGATTGTTTGTATAGTGTATATTTACTTTGATCATTCCGGATTCTTACATGGTATATAAACTAGTATTACATTTTAGCATTAGCATACTAATGTTAATATATATAGGTAATATGATCTGTTCATTATCAGTTTACCCAATGAAGTTGTCATGTGAATCTGCTCATATTTGGCCAGTGTCAGCTTTTGATAGACGTTCTGATGCATAATCGTAAACAGATATATCTTTGTGATAAAATTTGAACGATAAGGTTCTCTTACACTCACTATCTCGTTCTATGGTTTAAATATTGCGTTAGTTTCTTTAAGTATTCTTACTGATAAGGATGACTATGAAATTATGAAAAGTTAGCTTAGAGAAATGGGCTTAGAAGTGAAACATTGACTTATTTGTAAGGACTAAAACATCATGAGTTTACCATTCTAAGTGATTGTTCTTATAAGTCTCCTAGTCAAGTTTGTCGTTACTGTAAACATGAATGAAGGTCTCTGATTGGTTGTTGTAGTAGTTTTCTGTTTTGATGCAAGTGTGACGTCATCGCGGATGGTAACGGGGACGTCGCTGGCCTTGCTTGTTGGGTGAAGAAAGAAGAAAGAAAGAAAGAAGAAAGAAGAAAGAAGAAAGAAATCGGCCTCTGTGCTTTAAATTCGGGGGTTGTCTCAGTCTCTGATTTGTTCTTTCGTACTCCCGGGTTCACTCGCGTGGGACTACGTGTCTTTGCTGGCTCGCCTGGGGAGATCGTAGTTAGCGAAGCAGCCGATTGTGTACGTCGGCGAACGTGTCGCTCTCCCTCCTTGCTCTCATCGTCTCACGGGGGCAGCGCGCATTGGCGGTGTGTGGGGGTCTGGTCTGGTAGGGCGAGTATTCCCTTGACGCCCAATATCAGGACTTCTTGGTCGTATCCTGTTGGTTCCTTTCCTCCGATCTCAGCTTCCTGTACCCGTAGGTATAGGGCCATTCAGCGGATTAACTTATCAGAGAGTATTCTGGTCGATTCCAGTTATGCTACCATCAGCAGGTCCCTCTCGTAGCGTTCCTTTGGTGATATCGCCTCTTCCGCGGCCGCCGCGCTCCTTGCGGGGGCGGATAGGGGAGTGTTCCCGTGGGGTAACGACGGTTCTTCGTCGGAGAAGCTGGTGGCGGGCGTCTCTCGATGATCGGTTGTCCGGTGATCTTGCGAGGAGTCTTTGACGTGCTTGGCTCGGTGTCCAGGGTCGTAGGTGAAGTAGGTGTATCTGGTTGGCCCTGAAAAGGGCCTTTTAGCCGCCTATTACCAGGTTTTGACGCCATGACAGCATGTGGGAGAGGTCTTCTATTGATTTCGCCGCCGTGCAGATCTAAGTGACTACATGAGCCACCCGGTCTATCCGTTGTGGAGAAATTTCTGGCGATGCAGTGAAGTGAAGCAGAATCTTCACTGGAACTGCAGTCGGTGGAGCGCCTAAGGTCTCGTGCACTGTTCTTACTGTTAGGCGGTCCGACTCACGCTCCCGCCTCGTTATGCCTTTTATAAGCTTGCCCGCATTAGAGGGTAACGCGTAATAATTATGTCAGTACAAATACTTTATGCTCCAACATATACATGTGTATAAAGATTTCAAGTCCTATTTGAAGTGAAAGTTTTTATAGGAAGGCTTTGAAATTCTGATCCGCAACCTCTTTCTGTGACGAAAAGTGGTGGGGGTAAACACTAACAAGTAGAGTGTTAAAAACACCGGTTCTCGTTCGATCATCGAAGTTTAGTAGCGTCGGGCGCGGTCAGCTTTTGAATGGGTAACCACCTGGGAACACTACGTGACCTTTAACTTTTTATTGTATTTACGAGACATCTTGTCTTTTAATTGTCCGTATTTCTAACAGATGTCTCCATATATTTATTAACATTTCAAATCAATAAATGTTTACTTGTTGTAACATGTCTATTTCAATTGTGTAAACTGAATCCAGCCCTGGATTTGAACACATTTACACACCTTGGGTGAAGCATGACGTAGCGTCGGTACGTTTCGCGAATGCCAAATCCTTGGGGCTCCGCGTGGAATAATGATGTGCGTAGAGGACTGAATGCCGAATGGAACTGCCTACATGGGGTCCTTGGCGCCACGTGCGCCGACTGCCAAATCGCTAGTAAATGCTACGTGGACAGATTTATCATTGCGCACTCTTTGTAGCGAATTCCATGATTTTCCTGTTAGTTTTGATTTTTATTGCTACTGAAAAAAATTGCTGCCTATTTATCAAGGTTCTAGCGATCGCACGTGACTTTGTCTGCATTTGTTTCTATAGAAATTTTGATAACATATATTATCGTTTATCTTCGTGTATCTTGGGGCTTATACTTTTTTTACACTTGACACTTATCGTTATATTTTGGACAATTTAAACAATATATTTATAAATTATGTCTAATGTGTGTGCCTATGTGTAAAGGGCCGTTCAAGTTTTACGTAAGCAGATTTTTTGTAATTTCTGAGCGCTTCCTCCCGCTGCTCAACAAAAGTAAGCAATGTTCTTACCCGCTCCCATGCTTACGTACACATTTATAATATAAGTATTTTTAAATCTGTTCTGGTTAAATAAATAAATATTGCTAACGTAATCATCACCCAGACCCCTTCAACATTTATGTCATCAAAAATAACCAAATCAAGGACTACCCCTCATCAGTTCTTACGTAATATTTGAATGGCCCCTTGCAAAATCGATATTAATTGTAAAAAGTACTGTAAAGTTTGTTTTCAAAAGAAAAAGAGTAGTAAAAATCTATCTCTCCTTTCAAACTTTCTTGCCTATATACATATAATAAAAATGAAGTGTCTGTATGTAATATGAAAATAAAAAAAAATTACCGATTGGGTACGAAAGTGACTGATGCCAAAAATGCAATTTTTAAAATTTTTGTCGGTCTATCTGTTTGTTCCGGCTAATCTCCGAAACGGCTGGACGATTTTGAGGGGAATTTCATTCGCAGATAGCTGAAATTACAGCGGGTTACTTAGGCTACTCTAAATTAAACTAGCTATTAACCGCAGCTTTGTCTGCAATGCTATCTCCAAAACGATTGGGCCGATTTTCAGGGGACTTTCATTGACAGATATCTAACTTTATAAAAAGTAATTCAAGCAATTTTAGTTTATACTAGCTGTTAACCGTGGCTTCGCCCGCAGTGCTTTCTTCAAAACGGTTCTACCGATCTTCACGAAACGTTCACTGGGAGATAGTTGATCTTATAAAAAGTAATTCAAGCAATTTTAATTTATACTAGCTGTAAAGCGTGGCTTCGCCCGCTATGCTATTACCAAAACGGTTAGACCTGTTTTCACGGGACTTTCACTGGTAGATAGCGAACCTTATAAAAAGTAATTGAGGTTATTCTATTTGGACTAGCTGTTACCAGCGACATTGTCTGCATGAAATTTAGCAAGATTTTAACTCATTCTTTATTTATACGTAATACGTAAAGAGTTCCATAATACAATTTCTTGCAGAACAGATAAGCGGTTATTTTTTGTATAGTCACAAAATCTTAATTATAATAATGTCAATGTATATTAAATATAATGTAAATGTAAATCTTTATAATAATATTTTAAGTTATTGTTTCATTAGTTCCTTATACAGTGTAAGTGAGCACTGAGGTAGTTGTTATATTGTGGGTTAAGGTTCGAAATATGTTGCTGATGAAAAACCTCATTTGGCACGCTGTTATTATTTATATATCTAATGTACACGTTACATGTAACTGTAAGTGGTGTGGGTGTCGTACTTACAATTGCTTTTAAAGAGCATTTCTATAAATGTACATAGTCTCACAATTTTATAATACTTTAATACGAATAAAAAAAACGCGTGCGGAGCTGCGGGTACAGCTAGTTTATAATAATATTAATAGGATTTTCTAAAAACGCGTGCGGATCTGCGGGTACAGCTAGTTTATAATAATATTAATGGGATTTTCTAAGGAGGTCTTAAAACCTATATTGTACAACTTCAGAATGCAAAATAGATACTGAAAACCAATTGTTAGTGGTATGTCTGATAAATGCTAACAAAGCCAAGACTCACGCTAATCATATAGCATGGACATTTGTCAATATTCGCGTAGGTAAGTATAATTTTGTGTTATGGCATCATGCTGATAACAGTGTTATAATATATTTGTATGGTCCCGTCAGTGTGTTGTGTTGTCCAAGGGTACAGGGAGCCGGGTGCCGATGACGTCACCCTATAACATCTGTCCGTGCAGCTGTTGGGTATTTCAATTCTTTCCCAGTTTTACGTTTGTGTTTATAATTGAGTCGTTACATTTCAAAATAAGCAAAATCCAATTTTTGCCGTTCCTAATATTTTACGTTTTATTTCAAGATCTTCAAATTTCGTACATGTAAAATATAAAGATCATAAAAAAAAGTGTGTGTGTACTTATGTACACGCGTTAGAAGTTATACTTCTTTGGCGTAACAAGATAACAATCTGTTCAAAAATTTTATCTTTCGCCTTAATCTACGTTTGTAGAAAAAAACGACAAAAAAAAAATACGACAAAAAAAAAACGACGAGCGTACCAACATGCGCGACTAATATCGAGGTTCAATTTCTATTTTGTTGGTAGCTTTTTTTTCGAGACTTAATGAGCGGTTAAGCAGACAGCTTCATACTGTTAATTTTGTGTCACAAAAATTAAAATTTCACTCTCATCATTTTTTCATAACGCGCCTAAAGAAGTATAACTTCAAAAAAACAAAAAACAAAAATCCTTATGAACGGCAAAATTTAAACTTAGTTCTCGATGTATAAAAACTGGAAATCTTAAAAAAATGAAACATGTTACATGAATGATTTAAATTCGATTTAGCTAATTTTGAAATGTATCGACATAATTGTATTATTGTAGACATGTGTGACACTTCCACGCATGTCAATGTTCAAGATTTATACGTACATGATAGTTTTCTGGATAGTGTAATTCGGGAAAACTAAACTATTACACGCGGTCGTCTGTAAACTACAGATCAAAAGGCTGAGGTCGGTTCTTCAACTCACTGCTAGATACGAAAAACATGTTTGAATTCGTGAGATAAACACGTGTGTCTCACGAATTCTTATATGTATGAATAGCTAGCTTAGTTCAGCTTTGACAAATTGGCATTCAAGTTTGTTGCCCAAGCTGAGGTTCGGCCACTTCGGCACCCTTGAAGTGCCTTGAGCGCTCGTCTTAGTAGTCCGGTGATGCTGTAATGGTCTGTCGGTCAACAGCGCAGTTAGTTCCAAAAAATATCAACTAAATGCTGCATAGTTAGATAAGCGCTAATCGGTTGCAAAATATGACGCGTCGAATCGAGTCACTGTGTCTTGGTTTTCATTGTTTATGTAGTATCTACGATCCAGTTTATTTTTATTTTATTTTATATATTTAGCACACCAACATAAATATTAGACATAGATAAAATCACATATGGTCAATTACAACATACAATTACAGTGTCATAATTACTCTTACAGGCAACAAAAAAAAATCTAATTAGGAACTATATAGACAGAATATAGATTCGTTTTTATAAGTACACCATTAAATTATGTTTTTAAGTAAGTGCCACTTGAATGATCCAAATGTATCAAAAAATATGTCGATGTTGTTATTTGTTCAAGATACACCATTATACAATCTAGCCATACGTAATAAAGGACTGTTATATACGGTGTTTATGGTCGCATTTGGAATGGCAAAGCTATGTGGATTACGCAATGCTTGGCAATTAGGTCTAAAGTAGAAGTGTTTGATAAGAAATGCACCCATGGAATCGTTTATAATTTTATGTAGGATTAATAAACAGATAGATTTCGTCTCATTTTTAGGCTAGTGACGTTAAAATATTTTAGTCTACCATTGTAATCAGGAATAGACTTACGAATGCCATTTCTTATACTCAAATGTCTAAAATAACGAGCTTGAATGGATTCGATGTGCTCTATATGAGTGGAATAGTGAGGGGAACATATCGTAGAACTATATTCGAGAATGCTTCGGACTAAGGTGTTATAAAGCACGATAATACTCCTGTTAATGCAAAATGGTCGTGATATACGTATAATAAATCCTAGTACCTTGTTAGCTCTCGATACAAGATTATGTATATGTTGCCGGAAAGACAAAGAAGGGTCAAGAGTTATTCCTAAGTCCCGAATAACGGATACGCTTCCTAGGCTAGTATTCCCAAGTTGATAACTGAAATCGAAATATTTTAATTTGTTTGTAAATGTTATGTATTGGCGGGAAAAAAATTCAATACCCGAGAGGCAGTAAAAAATGCCTTCGAAGAATTTGTTGCCTCCCTTCCAGTTGATTTCTTTAAGAAGGGCATCAATAAACTGCCACTGCATTGGCAAAGATGCATTGATTGCATGGGTGATTACTTTGATTAATACAAATAAAAAATACATGAAAAATTCGTTTAAACTTTTTCATACAAAACGGCAATTTCATAGGTAAAGACCTAATATATAGAATATTATAAATGCGAACGTTTCATGGAGATCGGTTGAGTAGTTTCGGAGTTTTATATATTTAGATTTATAATAGCCATATCAAGTACTAGCCTCTGCCCGCGACTTTGTCCGCGTGGAATAGTTACTTTGGGCCAACGCTAACACGCAGTGGAAGCTCTCAAGAGGAAAAAAACCCCGATATTGAAGCATTCCTTATTGGTGCTCCGTTCCTATTTGTCTTAGCGTGATGTTATATAGCCTATAACCTTCCTCGATAAACGAGCTATATAACTGAAAGAATTTTTCAGATCAGACCAGTAGTTCCTGAGATTACCCCCTACAACGTCACAAACTCAAAATTTATAATATTAGTATAGATTGTAAGGTTCAACTGACAGCCATGGAAATTTATGGGCGTCGTTATGTGAACTATATGAAATATTTAAATTATAGCAATTTCACTATAACTCGACTATTTATTGCAATAACTGATAATAGTAACAAATAATTATAAAGGAGTGCAAAGCCGCAGGCACATCTAGTTAATTATAATCTTGATTATTTTGTATATCTACTATGTTGAATATATTTTCAACATATATAAAAGTGCTGTAATAGCAGACAGAAATCCAATGTCACCATCGTAAGCTATTTGCATCGAAAATGGTGTTATTAAAAATGATGAAATATGAATACTTTGATTTGACAGACAGCAGCTTTTAATAAATTAACGATAAAATATATCTCGTATTTTGTATATATTTCAAATTTGATATGTTTACAATAGAGTGTCTGTAGGTACGTGTGCTTTAACCATCGCTTTTGTGTTATCTTGTAATATAAGTTTTTAATGAATATGTAATGAGGCGTAATAAACTAAAGAATGTACACTTTTTTATTACAAGCTCTTATTTAGCTTACTATGTTTGTTTAGGTCAAATCAAGCTGAATTAGAACAAATTCTTTTGTATTTACGACTCTGCAATTTTGCATGTTTGTTTAGTCCTGATGACAATACACGAAAATGAACTAAGACCAAGATAGCGAATTTTAAAATGGTCGCTATATGTATACATTGAATAGATTGTTAGCGCATTTGTATAAACATTTGTTTTTAAAACATTTTTAAAATATTAATACAATCTGGTGAATAATTGTGTAACATATAAATAGGTATTTAAACATACAATATTTAACTTTAAATTTTAATCTTAACGACCGTCTTTACGTTATAAGATAAAATCCTATAATAAATATTTAAAAAGGGAAAACAAAAAACAATTCTAAGTTTTACTAAAATAAAAACGTTGCGTGTACTTACTTATGTACGCACGTAAGAAGTAATAGTTATCAGTCCTCACGGAAACTTGACAGACAATTACTAACCAACATAATGGTGTCGCTTTCAGGTGTCGGTGTCGGTCGGTTTATATCGTAAAAATTCACTATCATCCTTTTTCTCAAAAGCACCAAAAGAAGTATAATTGCAAAAAAAATCTGTGGTTTACGCGAACGGAGCTACGGGAATAGCTAGTTTAATATAACCGTGACCTAATAAGAAGGTTTAATTCGTATTATTTTAATTTATAATGTTATTAAAATTTATGTAAATTCAATAGCATAATTATGAATTATGTTTGTGTGTGTTGGAAATAAAGGCGACGTGGATAAATAAACTTGAACTCTAGGAGTCTGAATCGAAAGTAAATACATGTGTCCAACATCCAAGCGGAGTTGTAAGGTGTCTCGTTACTCATTGTCATGTTTAGACATACGAGTAGGTATTATTTTTGAAATGAAAACTACTTTAAGCGCGTTGAGCGGTATTCTTGGCAGGAGATAAAGTTATGATTTCGCGTCATGACATGCTAGTAAAGCGTGACCGAGCGTATTGCGCGTTGCGTTCGACTAGGGACTCGTAGTACAGCGGCCTGTGTACGTGTAATATTGATGTTTTGTATTGAGATTGTGCAGCTCATTATATGTTCGATTGATTAATAAACTTTATAATTATTGTTCGGAGCGCAAATAGTTCTGAAAACCAGACAATAATTGCAATGTACACATTATCTTAATATATATATTTCTTGTGTGCGTGTGTATGTGACTGAACTCCTCCTAAACGACTGGACCGATTTTGATGAAATTTTTTGTGTGTGTTCGTGGAGATTCGAGAATGGTTTAGATTGACAATTGGACTCGGTAGGTGGCGCTGCAGTTGACTTTTAGGATTTTTTTTATTATCAAGGCAGGACAACGTCCGCCCGGTCCGCTAGTGAAATATAAATAAATAATTCACACTATAATTAGTTTTAAAGTTCAGAAGAGAACACAGTTATTTCATTGTATTGACTTTTTACTTCTTTCGGCAGTCCATATATATGACTACCTCGACTTTTTAATAATTATATCGTCCACTACTTACATTTATATGATGAGGTCATTTTACATAAGAAAAAAAATTATGACGTAACGTAACGTTAAAATATTTTTGAGTGTAGATATGTAACGTTATCATTTAGTTATGTAAACCTAATGTCAATGAGGTCGGGGTGTCGTCAACTAGCGAGATATAATTCATTAATGTCTTCTTCACATTATGTTGTGTTTACTCGTAATTAAGTCATCGGTATGCCCCACCCGATACGCTCAGGTGTGCCACAGGGCTCCATACTCACGCCCTTGCTCTTCAATCTGTTCATCAGTGACCTACCTCGGTCTAAACGGGTCGAGGTAGGTTGCTATGCTGACGATACCGTTATTTACACTTCCAGCTTGCGGTCGGACTTTCTTAGGAAGCGCATCGAAAAGGCCGTTTGCACACTCGGTGAATGGTTTCGTCGATGGCGCATAGAAGTTAATCCTGATAAGAGCGCCGCCATACTTTTCGATCCTTTACGACGTAGTAATAACCTCGGGCCCATCAGGCTATACGGAACCGATATATCTTGGGCCGACGAGGTCAACTATCTCGGTGTTACATTAGATAAACATTTAAATATCGAGTCACATATAGATAGAGTGTGAAACAAAGCCGCTATGGTCTTGGGTCGCCTCCGTCCGTTGCTTTGTCATAAGAGTAAGATGTCCCTCAGACACAAGCTCACTTTGTATAAGACGTGTATCCGTCCCGTAATGACATATAGCAGTCTCGTTTTACGTAAAGTGACCGGTGCCCCGTGGTACATCCGGAGAGTTGATCTACATAGGGACCTAGAGATGCCTTCTATCTGGGCCTACGTAAAACCACTTACGATTAGTTATTTTGAAAAAGCCACGAATCATCCCAGTCCTTTAGTGGTATCCGCCGCAAAATACGAACCCGTACCGAAAGCTGCGCGTTGTAAAAGACGTCCGCGACATATTTTTACCGACCCTCCCGATGAAATAATGGCAGTGAACGATCAGTACCAGCCTGTCTCTCCAAACAGAGCGTGCTCACGCCCACGCCCGCGTAACCACGGATCACGCCGCCGTGGTCTGGGGGTAAATTTCGCTCCCGCAAACCAGACTAGGCCCCCCTCGGCAGCGGCTCAAGCCTAGGTCCGTTCCCTCGGCGTGAAGCCCTTGAGTACGCTGTTCGCGCGATACAGTGACACAAAATCTTACATCACTGCGACAACATTACACATATCACCTCCACACACGTGCACGCAAACACGCTTACACATGCAAGTGGAAGGGTTTTATTTTTTTCCCTTATCAAACTGAAATAGTTTAGAATATTATCCGATACGAAATATATATAGTTGAGGTATGTATGCTTGGTACACATATATGTTTCAACAACTCATATATGTATGAATAGTTAGCTTAGGTTAGCTCCGCGAATTTCATGTATCAGGCAACAGCCAAATCCGAGGTGTGCCGCGCACCCTTGAGCTAGTTGTCAAAATAAAATCGGCTGAGTGCCTTAAGCGCTCGCCTTAGTAGTCCGGTGAAGCTGCTAAGACCTTGGTTGGTCAATAGCGTAGTCAGTTCGAAATAAAAAAAAAGTCATCGGTATGGATTCACACGCAATGCCCAGGCTTCGAATACACATTCTGATGTATCTTTTAGTACGACGACTAAAGCGGTTTGCTTGTCTGTTACTATCTCCTATACTCACATGTTGCTCCAAAATACTGCAGCGTGAGTTCTGCTGCTTTTTGATGAAATGTGATGACGCATTCACGCTCGAACCTCGCAAAAGCCCTATGCCTATTAGTGAGTTTTTCTAAAATATACATAACTACTCTTCTTCTACATGTCTCTTCCAGATAAATTGACCGAACTGGACATTTAGCGATTATCACCACTTAACTGAATACCGTCGCTCAAAAGCGAGCAAACCACGACACAGACAACACCACGACTTAATGATGAGAAGATCATGATCGATTTTGAGGATAACTGGAATACATCACGAGATCCTATGCAAAACTTGACGTTACCCTAGAACTGTCGTATAGCAGAATAATGAGTTCATAAATTTATATTATGTATTTCACCAGTATGTGATGATTACACCCTTGCTTTCACTGATAACTACTCGGAATGTGTTTGTCAGTTTTGAGAATCGACAATTACTGAGCATCAAATGCTGGACAATTAAAAACTGACAATATAGCAAATCAAAACGTTCTAACGTTATTCAGAAATATCTGAACTCTGACAGTAATATGGTTTTGAAGTCCACTAAGTAAAATGACACTCCGTGCTTTGTTAGGTAATTGATTTTTTTAAATAGTGACACTGCCAATCGATACAAATAAAACCAAACGAGAGATTATTGACTGTTATAGACTGGCAACGCACTTGCAACTTCCCTGGTGTTGCTAGTGTCTCTGGACGGCGGTGATCACGTACCATCAGGTGACCCGCCTGTTCGTTTGACCCCTATAATATAAAAAAAGGTTAATTATAAAATATGTTCAAAAATACAATATATTCCAGTTAATAAAAAAATCCTCAATTTGATATGTACAATTTTTAAAATAATGACGGCTCATTAATAGTTAGTTTCTGTACTGAGCCAGAGCTTTCGGGGCAGAAGAACGTCGTAATAAAACCATAATGTGGTTTTTCTAAAGCCCTCCTGACTAATTACTATCTCCAAAACGGTCATTTAGAACTTATAGATATGTTCCGGCAGCTGGATTTAATAATCGGTTTTCCTCTAGACTTAGCGTCCAATATCAGGTCGTCAAATGGTAAAAACTATAAAATTAAAAAAATGGGAATGGGGGGGGGGGCTGGTATGGAGAAGTGTCTGTGTATATAAAAACGATTTCTCAAAATATATAAAATTTTGATGATATCGTTGGAGCTACGTACTACGTGGAGCTGAAATAAATGCACTCTATAAAAATTGTATGATCTATACCGATGGTCGAAAAAAAAACATTGAATGGAATATGCCGGGTACAGTCTACCTGTGTCGATTCAATTCAACTGTTTTTACTTAGTATCGGATTATAAGTTGTCTGTTAATATGATGTATTAGTAATTAATCTGGCTGTATCAGTCACGTGGAGCATTTATCATGCGGTGCGATCTGTTGTGTGACAAGCGGTCGGAACACGTCACCGTGCCAAGTAGGTCAGTGACGACTGACGGTACAATCTGCTGACATCAGACAATCATTTTAGCTGATTACGTCATTGGACATTTTTTTATTGCTTTGAAACACCGTAAGCAATATTGCAGCGTATTGTCATTTGTGCGTTTGCTTGTGAATTTTAAAATATAAGTAAAAAATTGATATTGCCATTTTGTTGCGTCACTCATGTTTTGTACTCCAACTTTAGCCTAAACCATTTTATCCTTAATGTTTTTTAATACTTATTGGTAATAATTCAGATTTTTTTTAAATATCATAGGAGGCAAACGAACAGATGGGTCACCTGATGTTAAGTGATCACCACCGTCCATAGACATTTGCAACGCCAGGGGAGTCGCAAGTGCGTTGCCATCCTGTGTTTGGGGGGAGAGGGAGGGAAAGACGGGGGAAGGATAGGAGAGGCGTTCCTCCGGCGCACTCGCTGACTGAACGAAACGCAACAATGCAAGCACTGTTACTTCACGTCGGTTTTCTGTGAAAGGGTGGTACTACCCTGGGTGACCCGACCCATTCATACTGAAACCAGTAATAGATTCAGCATGGCTCTACCGCCTATAAAAGTAGGTATGATTCGTGTGAAAGACCATGTACCTTTTTATGTATTGGTCCCAATTTAATATCTAAACTAATGATAAGAGTGTTGGTTAAAAATTTTAGTACGACTGAAATATTATGTAGCGTCACGTTTACAAAAGTGTCATCAAAAAGCGATTCTTATAATGTGTGCGTATTGAGTAACTGCGCTGTCTGCACCGTCTGTGTCGAATGTGTGGTGTGACTGCTCACATGACGAAATTATGTTGACTTGATACAACAATACCGTAACATTCAGAGCTTTAAGCGAATAGATTTCTCTTAGTGTAATTCCTTTTGCTCAGAAACATATATGACGTACGAACAATGGATAAACAATTTCGGCCTTTCATGCTTTAAGACCAAACATTTACTGCTGGTAAAATTTGTTTTCAAGGTTTATGTAGGTAGTCAATTCATGTGTTAGTCGTAATTGAGAATCGAAGGTGCTTAAATCTATATATCTATGTACATATAATAAAAATGTTTGAACACGCATCTTTGCTGAAGTACTGCATTCATTATAAAATATCACCAAAAAAATAATAAAGCATATCCTCGAGTAACATTTAGTCTTGGTGTCATTAAAATCGGTTTACTCTGTCAAAAGTTACTGTAATTTTAAAAGCGACGCGACTTAACTACAAGAGAAAAGAAGATTAGTAAATGGATTTAATACATTCAGATGATTTTAATAACCAGTGTTTTTTTACATTAGGTTCCATGCGGACGGGGTCGCGGATACAGCTAGTTTTAAATAAGTGCCGAGGTCAAAAATTTGCCACGAAATCGGTGGATAAGCTCTCTGTAAGTTATGGCTACGTAGAACCAAACTGAAAGGTATCAATTTAAGACCGGTCTGTCAAAAGAGGTTCTTACTCCTGAGGACTGGGCGGAAATGCCCCGTGTTCCAATATGTGTTAAAATAATACAAAAATGTATTTGTGGTAGATGTAGGTGTCGCAGCGATGCTTTCGCATTCAGCTCTTGTTGAAGTTCTATAACTTGGTTTTCAATCTTAACATATATGAAGCACACACACAACACACCAGATAGTGAGTAGCAAATAAAAAACCATATCAATCAAAATCAAAAATACTTTATTCAGTTTATTATTTTTCGAAATTACGAAGCTATTGCCCTAGCAAGGCCCTTTACAGCTTCACCGGACTACAATACGTTATTCAATTTAGGCCCTGAGAAGGCGCTTATGAACGTCAAAGCCTACAACGCACCGGTTCGGAAAAGCAATCCAGTCATCGAGAAGAACCGGTAATTTTTTTTTTCTACAAACATAGATAGTTACATTCTTTTTTGGTGCATGCACAGAGACTAGCGCTATTTCTACATCACCATCGTTCACATATTAATCCCCCCAAATGCCTAAGTTAATATTTTATTTACAGTACAACGACATGAGTATATACCCAAAAATTATTTTAACAAACGTATACACAATTCTGTGAGCGTGAGGAACAGATAAAAAAAAAACAAAACAGTTTCAAAAGTAAAAGTAGGTCGTAAAATTTCGTGTTTACAACTTCTTTTAGTGATACAAGTCCGTTATCCTTTTAGTTTATAACTCGAAACGTTCTTAAGAACCGTGAAGTGAATTCAAACTCTAAAACGGCATTAGAAGACAAAGAAACGGTCCGAAGCAAAAGTGAATCGCTTCTCGGAAGGGAAACTTTCGTTTATGATCTTTGTATCTGTCTGTACATTTGTAAGGATCCGTTGTTCTGTTTTATTGATTCCAGTGTTGTAAAGTTGCTTCGGTTTAAATGTTTTTTTCTATTATTAGAAGGTACTTTCACAATTGAAGTCTTTGTTTCCCGTCTTGTTAATACTTTAACCGTTGTATTGATGTTATGCTTTATTGTTTCTGGACCTTTGTTAATATAATTATCACTTTCGCTTAGAGGATTTCTTTTGTTGAATTTTGAACTATTTTATGTTTAGGTTAACAGTTACATGATATTTATACAATCTGTATAGAGGCGGTGTTTTTCAAAGAAAAAAGACTGTATGTGTGAGCCATGTAGGAGTGTAATTTTCGGGTGTACCTAAACTTTGTAGGAGATCTAAATCTTAGTTTAAAGGTTACACTGTATAATAGTGATTTTATTCACAGAACACGCACCATTTTCAATCCTTACTTGTTAAAGGTTTAAAAAATTCAAGTCGTCATTTTCCTACCTCCTTTGGTGGCTGTTTCTTTACGAATTTGCCACGTGTCTTTATACTCCGGTTTTGTACAGTATGTCCTTTACTCTCGAACGTATTGTGCCGTTAACAATAAATGCGCAATTCATAGTGATCCTTAATAACTTAAGTTATGTCACGTACTCACACCCAAACTGTACGCATATAGGCAAGACACAGTTTTGTACTTTGGTTAATATTGTTTAATAACCTAAACCCGGTTTATTTATTTACTAGCCGATCCGTGCCCACTTCTTTGGGCGGTAATAGGCATTATCAAGCTACACCTTTTCTCTAGAACTCAATCATATATCTCACATCGTTAAGGCAGCGTTCGTAAGAAACGTTTTCGTTTGACCATTTTTTCTCCGACTCTCCAGATATTACCCCCAACAACCTCACAAACTTTATCTCTTTATATTATTATTATAGATAACATAATTAGTTAATAGCTTCTGCCCGCGACTTCGTACGCGTGGAATAGTTATTTTGGGCTAAGACGCAGCGGAAGCTAAAACATTTTCCATTGTTGCTCCCCTCCTATTGGTCTTAGCGTGATGATATATAGCCTATGACACTCACAAATAACGTGGCTTTCTATTGGTAAAAGAATTTTCAAAATCGGTTCAGTAGTTCCTGAGATTACCCCCTACAACATCACAACGTCACAAACTCACAAACTTTACTTCTTTATAATATTACTAGCCCCTGCCCGCGACTTCGTCCGCGTAGTAATAGTTACTACTCTGGACTAACACTGACACACAGCAGAAGCTCTCAAAAAGAAAAAAACATCTCGATTTTGAAACATTTTTCATCTGTGCTCCGCTCCTATTGGCCTTAGTGTGATGATATATAGCCTATAACCATTCTCGATAAATGAGCTAAATAACACTGAAAGAATTATTCAAATCGGACCAGTAGTTCCTGAGAATACCCCCTACAACGCCACAACGTCACAAACTTTACCTCTTTATAATATTAGTAAAAAATATTATTATTAGTATTAGTATAGATTAAAGAACAGCTGGAGACCAATACACTATACATAAATCGACACTTTATATAATATGAACAGTGTATTGGCCTTTAAAAGCTGCCACACCATGCTCTATGTGGTAGACAAACTCAATCAAAATACTGTAAAGATAGATATGATATAAATTAAAATAATAATAAATCATTCGAAGTAATTAACACAAAAAAAATATCGCTCAATGAAAATGTTCAGTACAAAGAATAAGAAACACAAAATCAAAGTAAAAACATAATAAAATTATAATTTATAAATTGTTAGGATCTAAAAAATATGTATCTCAGCAAGAATAATGCTTTTTCCTTTAAGGTGCTCAACGAGTCACTAAAGATGTTCAACTCAGTTCCTAATTTAAATCCTGTTATAATTAATTAAGTATATTAAATATAAAACGGTAAACATGTATATTTCCATTTTAGTAAAATCATCTATCGTATAATATTATTGATTTAATATATTAATCAGTTTTCCGAATTGCTGGTAGTTCATAAGCATCTTCTCAGGAACTAAATTTAATAAAGCTATTCGTGTAAATTAAATACGTGTATATAAAGTTATTAAAACACTTTGACAAACAATCGTTTGGACAAAAACGAGACCAGGAATGAATTATTTTTTAAATTTAAATGTTGTAAGTGTTATTACAAAAAAGTTAAATACGTATTGAATACTTGCTTTAAAAAAGTTTGCATACTTTCGTATTAAATGCACCGCGCTCGCCGAACGTTCGACATCTTGCTCTTCTATCTCTGTTTGGTTAGGTTAGGTTAAACTTGCGGAGAAGGATAACACAATGTTGCCGCGGCAGCACTCGGCAAGCACGATGCATTTAATACGTAATTATCCAAATTTTTTTAAAGCAAGTATTCAATACGTATTTAACTTTTTTGTAATAACACGGAAATTGTCAAAGAGTAATACTTCTTAAATCCTTGCATAAAAGTAATTTTTCTTCTATCACGTCACCTACAAGAGTCTACAAAAACATTATCACGCATTAATTTTTGATTTATTGAAATACAATTTAAAATTAATTTCTTTGATAATAATCTCTACTCAGATCGGGGGTTTGACTACAGACATTAGTCCGTTAAACACACATGAACGTAAATGGTAATGCTTTATTTTATTTCATTTGATATATTTGTAACACATATTATTATAGATATACATATTTAATTTTTGTAGTCCGGTGAAGCTGTTAAGACCTTGCTAGGTCAATAGCGTAGTCAGTTCGAAAAAAAAAAACATTTTTAATTTTATCTTTTTGCGTACATTCTTCATATGAACTTTAAATAAGCCAAACCTCACACTGCTCTGTGCCCGTAATATTCTTAAAACATTACCTCTTTACATATTTATGCATGCAAATTATGAAAGTACAAAAGTATATGTGAAAATTGCGTAAAGTTTATTTTCATGATTGAACCCTGACCTGACTCACTACGTTCGCATTAAGCGGAAGTCTGCTAAATGTAAGAAAAAGTGTATATTTTTGTATTTACTTTGAAAAGAAACCTGGGTCTATATAATTAATTGTGATCCGAAAACCGAACGTAAGTTTTCAAAACGCCTTAACCGTATAACGTAATTCTGTGTATAATTGTGAGCTAGAAGAATTAATAACTGAATTGTTGAAGCCTGTAGTAACCCAGCCCCTCGTAAAGTTTAGTTTTTATTTTATTCAACCATAAAACAAACTATCCAAATGTTACATTTTATAAATAGCCCCCAATCTGTTTGATACATCGCTCGGAATCGGAGTTTATGTTTTGTTTAAATTTTAGAAAAAAAAAACATCTTAACAACATTACGTAAGGCGTGCCGCAAGATTCTCCTTTACGTGTGTGTGGTTTTTGATAAACTAATAATTCAGAGTATCAAGCACATGTTATTATCAGTTTATTTGAACAATCCGGGAGTGATCGAACCGTGTTTACGTTAGGGGAACCTTGGCACTGGTAGGCGGTGACGTCATACCGCCACAGTGTACCCGGGAGCAGGGTTACGGTTTACACCGTGCTATGAGTACTTGTTAGGTTCTTGACCCAACCGTTTACACAGTAGATTTGATTGTTTTTTAACATTTGGTACTCTTAAGTAATAATGATTAGTCCAAAGGCAGTACCAGATGGCTACATAATCGAAGCGTAAGTGTACGACCAGAGTGGACGCTACAGTCGAGCGTCGAGCGTGGCGTCGCGTCCGGCGTTCGTTTCAAACATATGCATTAATACGTGAGTGTCCTGAGTGGCGCGCGAGCGTTGCTCTTGGACGCTGGACGCCCCGCCGAACGCAGATGCACTCAGGCCGTACACTAAGGTTTGCTGTAAGTTTATCGTATTCAAGCATTGACATATAAAAACCCAAGACGCACAGTCACGAATAAAAGTAGCGCTCAAAACCGGCCGCAAAACTCTCCAATATACATACGTGCTTATAGTTATACGATACACTCATGATTTTGTAAATTCCACCTAACCGAATGATTTAAAGTTGTTTTTTTAAGGACACAAGCGATGCGAGACCATTTGTAATGACTGCATAATCCAAAATTATGCACTCATTTTTGTGTGCCGTCTGTGAGACGTTAAATGTGCATCTTGGGTTTTTGTATATCAATGTATTCAAGTTTAAATTTCAGTGTCATTTAAACACTCGGTTCTCATACGAACATCCGCTTATATCTGCTTTAAAAGGTGTCACACGGAGAATAATTCTATATGAAAAACACGGTTCGTATATGTATAAAGCGGCCGTGTCGCTCGCTACATCCGCAAAAGTCCGGTTTTGTTATTAACCAGAGTCATAATGTATCATGAGTTGTCAAACAACTTTACACTGCAAGACTGAGGGTTGTTTGTGTTCTTAAAATATAATATGAATGACCACAAAAATCTTGATTAACATTATATGCATCTGGCCAGTTTTGTTTAGAGCGAAATTGTTACAAATGATCTAGCATATAGTAGAACAGTGATGAATCTATGGTGAAATCTTTGCGGGGTGGTAGGGTGTTTGCGGGGTGGTAGGGTGTCTGTACCCGACTGGATCGCGACCACCGTACACCAGGTGGAACACCCGCTATAGTGGCCGTTTGGGCGTGTCGCGTTCCGGGATCAGCCGGTGTATATCCAGCAACCGGGGGGGGGGGGCAGTTTCAGGCCGGCATGACAGCGGCGACCAGCGATGGATAGTATGTCTTTCGTCGGTGGTCGCCATTGTTTTTGGACTGTACTGTGCTTACCATCAGGCACAGTACAGTCACTTTGCCGAGCTACGATAAAAAAAAAAAAAAAAGAAATTGTAATCCCATTGAAAAATGTATTGTTAGCAATTTTTAAAAATAATTATTGATTGTTAAAAAACAGAACTGGCCAATTTAGATATAAACTGTTAAGAATAAATTCTAAGAATTAATCACTCGTTAAATAACCGACACGAGTTCGGACAGAGTTATCGCACGATATGACGGTCACCAAAAGAGTGAGTAGACACGGTAAGCGCCCCTCATTATATGGGCAGCCGCAGTATAACTACCCGATATTTTCATTTATTTCCAACAGTATTATAAACTAAAACTTTAGAGTCATAGGGTCGTAGTTGTTTCAATAGAATAAGATTTTTTTTTTGCCAAAGGGCAGCATACAGTAACATGGCCCATCTGATCGTAAATGGTTACCGTCGCTAATCGACAACTGCAATACCTGTGATATCACCCTTGCATTGCTGGCCTTGAAGAGCGTGGTTCAAACTCTTTATGAAGAGACCCATGTCATAACTCTGGGGAATACCGTACTGTGTAACCCATTAATTTAATATGTATACCAATTTTACGAAAATATCACGTCAAATGGAACAAAGATATTTCTAGAAGCTATCACTACTTCTTTGTCCATCCATTTTCCCACTACTTCAGATCGGGTCCCTTGCATTTTAGCGCCATACTCATCTGTCTTAGGTAATCGATTGTTACAATTGTATTTTTAGGTCATTTTTAATGTTTGACTGCCGTGTAGGGTAGCGCCATCTACCTTTTTCGTTCTGACAGGTTCAAAGCTAGTTAAACTATGTGATCTTCTTTGTCTTTATACATGCCGATAACATTTGAGGCGGTTTTAGGTCATTTTTATTGTTTGCCGCCTATAACTATATATAACCAATTTCAAAAAGGACTCGAATATTCCACTTGTTGTATCACTATTCTTACCTCTTTCTTGCTATTTCTTTTCCCTGTCAGCTGTATCCAAGTCTTTCCTCCGTTGTTAAATCTTAAACGCCAAGTAATTATACAAAAATCATCATCATCCACTTTGCCATCTTTCACATAAATCCGAATATCGAAGTGGATCAAGGTGATGTTTAACTGATGAGATCTATTGTCCATGATAATTTATAAGTTTTTCATTAAGAATACAAGAAACCAATTTGCAAAACTATGACCAGATCTATCTGATGATAAATGTATTCACTTCTAAGGAGAATTATCAAATACTGTACCACTTGCAACGCTGTTTTTATATATACTGTTCCAGAATAGTGTGTTTACGTGTAGGTCTAAAGTCTTTAATGAAAATATTGATATAAGAGATTCCGCGTAATGTCTACGCCACATTAATCGTGGTAAACTTCATGTAATGTGATTAGAGTTACCAGAAGTTACTGTTAATATTACATATTAACTTCTGCTCGCGACTTTGTTCGTGTGGAAATGTTACTTTCGGCTAACCCTAACACGCATCAGAAACTCTGAAAGGAAAAAAACGATTTTGAAATATTTAATTATTAAAGACTACCATAACTTATTTCTGGACCATATGTACTGTAGTTACGATTCATTTGAACGCATATTTGTTTTGAACAGAACACGGATCTAATCTAAATAAGCCTCTCGAATATTAAAATATATTTAAACGAGTAAAATCATTAGCAGAAATAATAGGAAGTAAACGGATACCTTTCCAAAAAAAAAAAATTCTGCGAATTATCATGAATGTGGTTTTTTATTCGTAAAATATTTTCATTATGGTGTTTCTGATAAGGAATAAACAGAGACCACTCTCACTAGATTTAACGTTATTGGCTTGAGTAGCCTTAGTAGTAGATAGATATCTCTTTTTTACGAAAATATATATTCGGAAATTAAGGTGGTATCAGAGCACGGGAAGTTTAAGAACCTGGTTTCGTACTCGAATATTATTTTGAACTTGAAAGTATGCTCGTTTACTGAGGGTTTACACGAGAGAAGTTAACGTTTTCCGTGCCAAGCCATTTTTGCCTGATATGTCCTTCAGGCCGTTTGAAATTTAGACAAAAAACCAGATACATGACCATACTTTTTTTTTTGAACTGTATACGCTTTAGCGCTTTACCAAACTGCATCACATATTATCATACAATATTACGTTGCAACATCATGACATGACATGTAATTCTTTCGTTTTCAATAGTTATCAAATCGTGTATCACCGATGGTAGCAGCAACCACCGTCGCTACGTATTTACGATTTGAAGACTGCAACCCAAGGTTGTAGACGTTGTAATATAAAACTATGCTATACATAATTCTGCTGGTTTTGCCCAGACGATGTACAAAGATTCAAGTTCAGTAAAATTGCAGATAATATAGAAAGAAAACAATAACTGCCCACCGGACTGGAATATACCCGGATGGTGGGCCTATAATCTAAATCGTATATATTTGCAATATATTGTCTGCAGTGGGATATGTAAACAAATATGATGTGGATGCCGCCGCTCCCAACCCCCCTCACCTCCCTTTACCCTCACCGTAGTGTTGCGGAGCTCACGGCACGCGTGGTTCGTAGTCCTTGACAGTGGTGCTCGCTGTGACGTCAATCTAATTCTATTTCCGTGGCCAGTGCTCTAGCTTCGTACAACAATCGCATAATATTATAATCTCCAGTCACGCTGAACGGTAACACGGGGGTATAATGATCTGCGAGTTAATTCTTCAATTCTTTTAAGACCTTTCCATCTTTTCTAAAATTTATAAGGTATCGGATTCTCAGATATTTCAGCTAACTTTATTAAATTAATTAGTCTGTTTCGATTTACAAGTACCAGGAGGCTTTGATTTGCTTATTTTTGATGACATAAAGGATCGGGGAATCTGGATGTGTAGGCCTGATTTGTGAGGTGCGCAGTCTTATCCACTGGGCTACCAACGCCCTAGTAGCGAACTATACGTTATTTCCTCTATAGACTATATTTTATTAATTTAATAAGAAAACCCAGATAAAAAAATACTTATATAAATGTTTACATAAAATAGAACGAGAGGTTCGCATTGCTTACTTTTGCTGGCCAAAAGGAGGGGGTGGTCATAAATTAGAAAAATTCTGCTTACGTAATATTTAAACGGCCCCTATAAAGCCAGCCTTAAGCTAAAGTATCCCTTAAATCAGCTACCTAACTTATTTCGTTTTCACCGTGCTAAGGGCTACTTACTAAGGTAGCACCTAGTTAAGCGTCAGTTTTTTCGTCAAGCCAGTATTGAAGCAGGCGGAACATGGGCTGGTAACAATTTCAATGCAAAAGTTTTATGAATTTCTTATAAAAACAACACAAATACAATTTTAAAACAAAATGGGTGACCCAAATATGTTAAAAATAAAATTAAATCTGTTTACTGTTAGTTTAAAAAACGCTTTGTTCATTGCTGTGTAGGCGCAGGGATCACCATTTTATTTTATTGGGGTCCGTTTTAAATATGTACCTACCTACTGAATGGTTGCGGTCCGGTTAGTGCATGTCGAGTTAATTTTGATGTGATGAAAATTTATTATTTTGATTACTTATTGTGTAGTAGGTACCTACTTTTCTAGTTATTATATATACTACCATAGAAGGTACATATACATATTTTTTTTTAAATAACTAATAAAAAAAATAAGTTTGACATGCGCGTTTTGTTTTCTTTTATTCGACTTAGTGTTACAAAAAAAATGTATTTTTTGTTGGATCTGCTAAGTTTCGCATAACTTAGGTCAGCGATTCGGATGTGGACTATTTAAGAAATAAATAATAAACTCTTTACTCGACACACGAAGATATCATATTGAATAATTTATAATATGAGGCCTCGCGAATCATTAAAGACTAAGTTTCAGGAATTCGTTATTTTAACTCTGCCCTCCCAATATATTCTTGATAATTTAATGTATGTCCGCAAAAACTTAGATATGCTGGATCTAGTAAAATACCAGCATAATTTAAATAGTAGAAACAGTAACAAATTAGTCATTCTATGCTTCAGGCTCACTAAGTCCAAAAACAGTTTTTTAGGTAATAGTGTTAGGTTTTATAACAAAGTCCCAAAACACATTAGCGATTTGCCTGATAGTGAGTTCAAGAACCATGTCAAGCTGGTTTTAATATCTAAAGGCTATTATAGGGTGAATCAATATGTGAACGATTGTGACGTCTGGAAATGACGCCCCTCTCTGTGCATCCACTAATAACGCATGTAAATATTTATGTTCCTATAAAAATATATGACATGAAAGTTAAACCAGATCGAGTTTCTTGCCGGTTCTTCTCGATGACTGGGCTGTTTTCCGAACCGGTGATAGCTTTGACGTTCATAAGCGCCTTCTCAGGGCCTAAATTGAATAAAGAATATTTTGATTTTGAATACGCCAAAATATGGAACTACAAGTAAGGTAAAGTAGTAAGTAATTACAAATGCATCGTCATGATAAGGAACTTCCGACTTTTTATTAATTTCTCGGTTTCTTTAGGCACCAAAGTTACGAAAAACTCAAATATCTCTTTAACTTACGACATATAAACGAATTAACAACAAATTCAATTTGACATGTTCGTAAAATAAACATCACTTAGTATTAAGGGATCGAATTTCCGTCCCCTAAAATTTGGGTAACTCTTAGGGTCTTACTCTAGGTTAGGTGACTCTTAAACGTTGGTGAAAATGAAATCTCCCTAAGTGAACACTTAAACGTTTAAGTGTCCCTTAAATTTAGTAGTCAGTAACATAATAAAAAACATTGCAATTTCGACATTAGTGAAACCAACTCGATATAACGGTTCTGTTGCATCAATGTAGAATAATAATGTATGGATAATTTAAGAAACGACAGCATCAGTATGATAATAAACGTGGCTTTATTACGACACGATATTTAAAAAAAAATACAACACTTGGCTACATTTATAACCGAAAATGTTAAAAAACAGCTCATAATAACAATTAAAATATAATAGAAAAACTGGTTTGTCATAAAAAAAAATCTAGGAACGTACGCGTTTTATCTAAGTACATATGTATATTAACTAAGTTCTCAGACATTTGTGTATATGATGCCGTGGAGCAGACCGCCGGAGCCGGTTGTAAGAAACCTGTTCATAGAACTAGTTACATTATCTAAGTATGTGAGTGTACGGTGATGGTTTTTGTTAACTGTCACTGTATTCGTAAGAAAAATAAAAAATACATAACACTCCGTACAGTAACATTTACAGATGTGAACATTAAATAACCGTCAGAATTCACTTGCACTGTTTGTAGAGAGTGACATAATTTAAATATGTATATTCTGAAACTTTTCATTAGTATACAGATTCTTGAATGTTTTAGCCGTAAAAATGTAATTGGGGTTTTAGTTTTGTTGTCAAGAACTATGCTCAGATAAGAGTATAGTCCATCTGAGATCACTCACCAAGCCCAGTTTAACTTTTTATTCTTACGATCTTATGAAGTATCTCGGAAAGTCTCATCTACTCATGCGTTTTGTCAATTAAGTGATTTTTAGATTAGTGCTCAGACACGAAATACACGCTTGAATTCGTGAGGCTCACATGCCTGTACATATGTGAGTCTCACGAATTCTTATATGTATGTATAGCTAGCTTAGTTTAGGTTAGACAGATTCGCGGTGTCGCATCCAAGGCAATAGCCCACTCTGGCACTCTTGAGCTTGTGGCCAAGCGACGATTGCCTGAAGCGCTCGCGTTAGTAATCCGGTGAACGTGTGAAGGCCTGTCAGGCCAATAGCGTAGTCAGTTCGATAAAAAAGTGACTTACCTTTTACCGTGTACTCAGATTAATTACTTATTAACACTGGCTTCTGAATTTATATCTCTATTATTACTGCTGTTTATAGGTTTAGTTTTATATCCTGTTGTAATTGTACGTTGCGTTTTATAATACTATCTTTAATTTGTGTCGATAATAATTTTGAGACGATATTAGACCGCCATCACACAAATGAATGTCTCATTTTTCCCCTGCATCGAACCAGTTTTCGAATGGAATGGCTCTTTCATTTGTTAACAAGGACATCATGCGCTTATAATACACGTTCGATCATTATTCAAATCTTAGCGCACTATATTTAGAAGTATCCGTTAAAAGTTCTGCTATCGTCTATTTTTTGTTTATGTTTAAAGAAATTTATTTTTAAACGCGAGGTAATTTAAATATTAATGCAATTAAAAGTAATCGATATAGTTGAAAAACCTACAATAGAAGTGTAAAAATTTGTCAGGCAATAGTTTTCGATACCGGCAGTTTTCTACACCATGAAAGCAAATAAATTTTATATTAATTATTGATTTTCGTTAACCATATTACGTAGGAAACAAATTTAAATGTAAGAATTGTGTTTATTTTCTAGATATAGCAATATTTTAAGCGGTGTTCCAACACAAACATATTTCCAGTATTATCTCAAGTCAAGCAAGCCACATAGCGTAATTACCGGTATTAATTATTCTTCAAGTATATAATATAAAGATATTTTGCAATCGCATGAAATTGAAACCCCATTAAAAAGCACGATCATTTTATGAACTTTATTTCCTCAAGAGCACTTTTAGTACATATTCAATTATATTTTATTACTGTATTCAACACTTTAAGGCGTAACAGGTTTTTGAGGAGCATCATAAACCATGACCTTTGCATTTTCCTTCCCTATTCTTTACGAACTCCGCTATGTTGGTAAATATTTTTCTTAAATTTAATCATACAGAATATTAGAATTAACCTGATTTTTTACAATGAAAATGTTATAATAAGATTAACATGAAGGCAGGATATTTTATAGACCTAACACGATAAGTTACAATTCTCAAATTGATAGACTGTTCCCCAATAGAAATGGCACAATATCAGCTTAAAATTGTAAAATTTGGTAATAGTCCAACCATAATGTGAAGTGAAATGTGTACTGTTCCATATAGATTTACTTATAGGAAGGTTTTGGTATTACGTATACAGAGGTAGCACTGTCGTTGTTTTACTAAAGTTTGGTTATGGATGGCCCATACTGAATTTGGCAGTTTAAAGCTGATATGTAAGATTTTTCTTTCGAAATTTGTACATAATTAGGCGACACGTACATTCGGCAAGATCAAATACAGATTTTGATCCATATCTATACCATTTCGGTCACATGACGATCTAGCACCAGGCGAGATTGTAATACAGACTCACTATCTCTGGACGATAAGAACTTATAACATTTGATAACTACGCATGAAATAATCTGCTGGATAAATTGTGGGAGATGACTAAACAGAATTCCCTTAGTTTTCAAGACGCACGTGCGGCTTATTTTTAGCATCGGCGAGTTAACAACATCGCGCGTATCCATCGTAATCGTTTGCTCGAGCCGCGTGATTGCGGCTAGAGGATCATGCCAAATGACGTCAACCGGACCGACGTACTCCAACCAACTTAGCGGGACTCGAATGTCAAGGGTCGGGACAATGTTTACAGTTGGCAACATTCCAATTCGACGTTTCCTTTAGTATTCACAGAAATATTAATAAGAAGAACGCACTCGGTACTTTGGTTTACCGGTGGACTATACATCTTTTTTACAATAACGTCGGTCTGTAAGAGACCCACTGCTGGGACAGAGATCTTTTCTCAAGAGAAGGTATAAGCGAAACAGTGCGGAGCCAGGGCGGGCAGCTCTATTATCTTATCTATACTAATATTATAAAGAGGTAAAGTTTGTGAGTTTGTGAGTTTGTGACGTTGTGACGTTGTAAAGGGTAATCTCAGGAACTACTGGTCCGATTTGAATAATTCTTTCAGTGTTATATAGCTCATTCATCGAGAATGGTTATAGGCTATATATCATCACGCTAAGGCCAATAGGAGCGGAGCACAGATGAAAAATGTTTCAAAATCGAGATGTTTTTCTTTTGAGAGCTTCTGCTGTGTGTCAGCGTTAGCCCAGAGTAGTAACTATTACTACGTGGGCGAAGTCGCGGGCAGGGGCTATAATCTATATACTAATATTATAAAGAGGTAAAGTTTGTGAGTTTGTGACGTTGTAGGGGGTAATCTCAGGAACTACTAAAACCGATTTTGAAAATTATTTTACCAATATAAAGCCACGTTATTTATGAGTGTCATAGGCTACATATCATCACGCTAAGACCAATAGGAGCGGAGCAACAATGAAAAATGGTTTTAAAATCGGGGTATTTTTTTCCTTTTGAGAGCTTCCGCTACGTCTTGCCCAAAATAACTATTCCACGCGTGCGAAGTCGCGGGCCGAAGTTATTAACTAATTATATTATCCATAATCTATAATGGAAGGTTTAAAACAAAAGAAATCCTCAATTTTGTGATATGTTTGTTGTGAAGCATTAATCTTATGGCATAATTAATATGAATATTATCAAGGGGGTAAACGTCAACTAGATTTATTTTCAATGTAATTATCATAGATCGGAATAGCTGGAGTATATTTAAGTAACGTAAATAGTACCAACCTCCATAATTATAATAATGACGTATTCATCCGGGGATTTAAAAAATAATGAATTATTTATTGCGTTTTGAATATATTCGTGGACATTAAGAAGAATGTTATGTTTTACAGTTCCGTATTAAACCTGTTGAAAAGCTTTACGTTACTTGTCTGATCTAATATAAATGCAAATGTGAGTTTGTTTGTTTCTCTCAGGCTTTAACTACTCAACCGGTCATCATGAAATATTGCATACACGTTGTCAGGCACACAGGATACTTTTCATTTAGGAAAAGTATTATTCCCGCGGTTTTTTTACACCACGATTATGGTAAACAATCATGCGGGCCGCCTAATGTTAAGCAGTCACCGCATCCTATGGACGCTTCCAACATCAGAGGTGTTACATGCGCGTTGCCGACTCTTCCATAAGCTATTCACTTTCCCCTTGAAGAAAGTCCCCAGCAAAAACGTCAGTAGGAAGCTCATTCCACAATCGGAGCGTTCGTGGCCGGAAACTCCTCTGGAACCAGACCGTCCGAGACCATTTCGGTTCCAATGTGTGAGTATGAACTCCCTCCCGATGACAAGCAGTACGATGATGAAAAACAGCCACAGGCATAATCTTGAACAATTCCTCGAAACACAACCCCTTTACATTATACAAAGTTAGATTATAGAAAAGTTTTATGTCTGATATATGAGCAGTACTACAAGTTATAGGGGTCGTATATTTTTCTGCTGTAACAGTTTCTTCGATACCAGTTATATGGTAGTACTAAAGTGATGAAATACTATAGTTTGAATACGGATTACGTTACTATGTAAAACATTAGGTGAACAATTGAACTTAAGTTTATCTCGTTTGATATTTAGATTGTACCTGTTCTAATTTTCACAAGAAAACTTTTCCATTTTAGCAAACCTGTCCTTTACTAGATGTTTAACATTCTTAAGTTTATCCTGTCTTATTCAGTTGAATCTCAGCGTCCTATCTCGCGTTGTGCTGATCAATTATATCAATTCTGAGAAGAAGCAGCTCAAGTTGCAATGAAGTCAACTAAGTAACAGGTTTGCCGATAATTGAATTTATCGCGTCAATCGTTAATAGATTTATACTAATTTAGAAATTTCAACGAAATGATAAATTACCAGATCGCATCATTATGACGTAAGGATGATCAAAACATCGGCTCCCTTGACGTCAATGGTTCAGGTAGCGATAAAACGAGTTGCGTGATTTCGTCGATAAATCATTGATTTTATTTTGTTGTCGTTGATAAAAGGGCTGTAGTGTTTTTGATAAAAAGTATGAAGGTCGATTCTTGTTACTACAATCCTTTTATAATTAAAAACTTGATACATTGTGAGGATGGATGGGTATTTGTTAGTTTTTGATGCAAAATCTACTCGACGGATTCTGATGACAATAAAGTAATTTGGCTTATATATCAGAATAACGCATGATATCTATACTAATATTATAAAGCTGAAGAGTTTGTTTGCTTGAACGCGCTAATCTCAGGAACTACTGGTCCGATTTATATATATTTTTACGGGACTTTCACCGGCAGATAGCGGACATTATAAAACGTATTTTAGTCTATTTAAATTTAGACTAGCTGTTAACCATCGCTTCGCCCGCAATGCTATCTCCAAAACGATTGGACCGATTTTCACGGGACTTTCACTAGCAAATAGCTGACCGTATAAGAAGTAATTTAGGCTATCCTATTTTATAACAAAAATATGTTGTTCACTGTAAACATGTGCGTAAGACGTGCGCTGTACTGGACTCCAAGAATAAATATAATTGAAATTCAAATATCTGTCTCTATGTATGTATTCTGAATTATATTGTGTTTTTGATCATTTTGGCGGTCATTTTATTTTCTTTACCGCGCTTTCGTCTACATAACTCATTAACCATAGTAACATATAAGAATATAGTATCGAGTTCAATGAGCACTATTTAAATTGTCAAATATTAAAAATTGCTTAGGCAGGTGTAAAGTATCATATGTTGATTTATATTTATGCAAGATTTGAAGACAGTCAACATATAATTATTAATAGTAATTTTGAAGATAGAAGGGGTCTTTCTAATAAGATATTAGACCATAAACGTATTACTTATTGACGATATGGGCGCATATTATATGATTAGATATCTTTAAGTCATTGTTTCATTACTTCCTTATACAGTGTAAGTGAGCATTGAGGTAGTTATATGGTGGGTTATGGTTCTCAATATGTTGCTGATGGTAAACCGTATTTGAAACATTATTAGTATTTATATATGTAATGTATACGTTACATGTCACTGTAGGTGGCGTGCGTGTCGGACTTACAATTGTTTTTAAGAGTATTTCTATAATTGTACATGGTCTCACAATTTTATATTACTTTAATACAATTTAGAAAAACGCGTGCGTAGCCCCGGGTACAACTAGTTATATATAACTACTATGGGCGCCCAGTGGTCGATATTCGACCATAGTTCATTGAATTTTTAAAGTTTGAACTTTATTAGGGTTCTTTTATCAAAAGGTATAACTTCTATAATCAAAGGCTTTCATCATGACTACTCAGTTATTTGCCAATTTTTTTTAATTATATAAACATACTACACATACATACAAACTAAATGAAAATTGAAATTAATTATAAATTGGAAACAAAAAACAGACGGTTACATAAGGTGGTAAGGCTCTCAAATACTAAGTAATCATAACTAAAGAAATTTATCGCAACACATGACACAATTTTCAATTTATTTTACACGACGCCATAGGTGCGTGGTATTTCTGGGTGATATTGAATTAAATAGTCTGTACATTATGAGGAATAGTGATATGCCCAGTATCATCGTTTGGAAAAGTAATGGATACACAATAGATGATGAATCCAAAACAAAGATGTTTTTAATACTACCATTAACTTTTGAAAATGAATTCATTTTTGTTCATAATTCATCATCAACTGTACTAAAATAAATGCTACATCAAGTTGAACTGCATCATTGTAACCATGGAGATGTAAGTCATAGATTACTTTCATGAGCAAGCAAATTTTCTTATTTTGATTTACATAGTATTTTTTGGCTCATTTTTATTGAATCATCATTTGAAGTGAGTTCACCATAAAAAAATACTAAACATTAAAATATTGACATTGACTTTGGAAATATTGCTTTACCCTTATGACAACATGAAACAAAGTGACATGAAGTGAAAGCAGTCCTGTCACCTAAAAATTTTGACATTCAATAAGACCAAAAAGAATAATTATTATTTCAGTGGTTCCATATATTTACTAACGATAAATTATTTATCAATTAATTATTAATTATTAGTATTAATATGTAAGATGATAATCATAAACATATAGTATTACAATGAAATTATCCCAAGGAGGTCTGACGCAAAGCAAACGGCTGATCGTAAAAATTAAGCCAAATCATACATCACAATATGACAAACATGCTGTGCCGACACTACTTAGGTGATTTTGATATATCAATAGTTTTGTTTCCAAGTGCAGTTATTCCTTGATGTTTTTCAAGTTCATTATCTCTTATCTCCTTAAGCACTAAAATATTTTCCATCATGATACTGCAGCTTAATTGCGCTAGTTTTGATTAATCAAATGATAAGATTTATATGTAGCATGTTTCTTTATCCGATTATGCTGTTCACCCCAAACTATTGTTGCTTCTTCTAGAGGTGACTTTAAAGCTTGAAAATAATTTTAAAATTTTAATGATTCGATATTATAATAAAAATCATTATATTTATGTGTAAATTATGAAATAGTTTTATAAGATAAAAAAAAAGATTATGAAAATCAAGTTGAATATTTCTAAACGATAACCTCTGACATTTCTTTATATCATTAACTGTAATATTGGATAGTGCCTTGTTTCTAAATTGTTAATTTATTTTATGCGAGATCAGAGATCAATCTCATTTAATATTCAAAGCAGTTATTAAAACTTATAGTGACGTCACAATGTACGCAAAATTTACAACTTTAGTCAATTTTATACAAAGTTAAGGAAAATGTTAAGAAGAAGAGACTTTAAGGGGAACAATTGAATGAGAACTTTACAAATGTTATAATAAGGTTCTATTTTCACCGAACTAGTCCTATAGTTAATCTAAATCGTATAATGTTATCGAAGAAGATAAATTAAAAATGCTTAATTCACTTTAGGCCTCAAAAGGGGCTTATAAATATTAAAACACTTCCACCGGTTTGAAAAACAAGTCACTTATTGCGAAGAAATGATAAGAAACTGTATGTGGTTTATCTTTTTTTTTGTATAATTTTTATTGCGATAATACAAGCCATGGTTTACAATGATATTTTAACATTTCCAGACATCATTATCATTCCCGCACGCCCGGGGTACTACCACCCGACCCACAGAAACACCGACGTGGTTGTCCGATAAAACAAGCTTAGTGTAACCCTTATATCATAAGGAACATATTGCGATCGGTTTATCTGGGATCTATTTAATTTACTCAGCGTGCTCATAGTTTTTCTGATGGGCACGAAATATAAAATAATGGCTGCTCTAGACGGCTCTACGTGCAGCTGCCGGAACAAACCAATAGATGCTTGGCTACAGATTTCCAATTTGAGGGTGGTAGCTACTAGCTAGTACTAGTAGCGGACTTAGAAAAATCCATACCACCATAGCAAGGTTTCATCATGATGTTGTGCTTCATCAAAAGTTCCGACTCGGTTGCTAGGATTCGAATCTACATCTATCGTCGCGGTATTCGAACACGTTATTAACTGAACTTAACGTTATGATGTGATGTGATGAAGAGCATTTGTACAGCCTTCAAACCAACTGTAGAAGAGATCCTACTCAATAACACCACCAGTGGAGGTAACTTGTTACGTAAATGCAAACTAAATATTACCAAAAGATATCCGTGAAATTGTATGGAATAAGAATTGGTAAAGAGCGATCCCAAAAATTCCAGTGGCTTCTGATGACAATCGGTATGTATTAACTCGAACTGTTTACTTGAAATGAGGTTACATCAATATTAATGATGTCATTATGGGCTTATCGTGAAACTGTCGTCATTGGATGACCTTAGCGAATGATGTCAGGCACTAAAACCAGTTATGTTATAAGGAAAGTTTACGATGTATTGTAATACGATTTTACGCTTTTGTTCAACTATAAGGAAAAGCGAATTTTCGGAATCTTATGGTATTCCTTAAGGGGCCATTCAAGAATTACGTAAGCACTAAAGGGGGGTGGGGAGTATTTGATTTGCTTATTTTTGATGACATAAGTAATTGAGGGATCTAGATTTGTAGGTTAGATATATATCCACTGGGCTACCATCGCCCTAATAGTGAACCACTATAACTCCTCTGTAGACTATAAATTCCTTAGTTCTAGTCATGTTAACTGCTGCTCATGAATCAATTAGGAAACCAGAACAGATTAGCATGGTTGGGTGGCATTTATGGGCATTGCTGACTTATTCTGGCCCGGGGGGATGGGCAGTCAGAAAATGCAGAAATTCTACTTACGTAATATTTGAACGGTCCCTAAACCTCAAGGTACAAGGTATGTTAGAAGCTGTAGAATGTCTTTGATTAGACATAGTGGCGGATTTACCAGTAGTATGAGTAGGCTGGATCCTAGGGCGGCTGATTTTAGGGGAGACAAATTTGGGGCCAATTTTTTTTTTATATATTACAGAAATTAAAAAGATTCATATTTATATACCTAACTGTTATTTAAATAACAATTCAACATGTACTATATTTCATCACCTAGAGTTAAAGTCTTATGGTATAGTCATATTGAACGATTTGGGAAACAAAGATCTGGAAGTACCTGTTACATATCAAATACCTTTTTCGACGAGCTTTTTCTCTTGATGGGTCATAAATTCTGTAAACAGGTGGGAAGCGAGAAGAGCAAAATATTATTCATTAAACATCTACGCAATACCAGATATTGCAATCGAAATTGTTATGAATATGAATACGAACTGGAGTATCCAATGTAGACATCGGGAGGGGCGGCAAAATTTGAATAGCCTTCAGGCGGCAAAAGTGTAAATCCGCCAGTGCTTAGACAAACAAGTATATGCACAAGTATTGCTAGAGGAAAAGGAAAAGGACTCGTATGCATAGCTACAGGATATTTTACAAAGCGACGCTTCACGACACTTACAGTTAATGTATGGTCTTGTCGTCTTTATTGTTCGTTTTCACTGAGATTTATTATTTAAACAAAATCAGCTATAGGAATATTACCTATTATTAGGGCCGTTCAAGTATTATGTAACCAGATTTTCTGTAATTAGGGAACGCTTCCTCGCCCTGCTCAGCAAAAGTAAGCAGTGCTATTACCACCAATGCTTACGTAAAGATTTATATAACTGTGTTTAAACAAATTCTGGTTAAATAAATAAATATTGCTGGCGTAATCACCACACAGACACCTCCATCCCCTATGTCATCAAAATAAGCATATCAAAGACCCATCCATAAGTGCTTACGTAATTATGTTTTGGGCCGGCAACGCATCTGTGATTACTCTCGTGTTGCAGGTGTCCATGGGCGGCGGTGATCACTTACCATCAGGTGACGCGCACGTTCGTTTGCTATCAATGTTATAAAAAAATTAAAATACTTAAACGGTCCTTTTATAAACTCATAGAGTTGTATCATTACTGTAGAAATATTTTGGATCAGTCAAGTTAAAGTCTATTACCTCGGCTGCATTTATCACGAGACACGGAAAAGGTCTAACTTGAGTTGAAGGCTAATCACAGACCTTTAAGTGGTTCGTGTCCTGGAATCTACGGTTGAACGTAAATGTCTCAAGCGATAAACAAAGTTGTTGTTTAGTAATTGTTTTAGTGAGTTTTATCTAGAATTTTATGTCATGAGTCAGGCGAGCAACGCGATGTCGGTAGGAATAAGTATATTAAAAATATCGTATAGTGCCTGTGCCTGCGGCTTCGTATGCGTGTATTACGCAGAAATTATTGCCACCTGGTAATTTGTTTTATACTCGGTACGGTTACGTACATTTCGTAAGTTTTATTTGTATGTCGCCCTACTTATTATGTGCGAGTCTGCATATTTGAATTGAATTATATTTTAAAATACTTTGATAGTCAGTCGCGTTCAAGCACTATGTTAGGTTGCACAAAAACACTATTGTAACACAGAAATAAAATAATTGTGAGCTAACAAACAACTTTATTCCCACAAACTGGTTCCCGAAACATTTGTAAAGCAAGGACTAGCTCCTCACCCCTACATTTTGGTTATTCGAGCAGGATTTGAACCAGCTACCTATGCTGTTTTATACTACCTATGTAGTCTGTTATTTGCAAAAGCGTTATTTATTTCGGAATGAATAATAACTTAGATATAGTATATATAGTTGATATAGTTTATTTAATATCATATTCGCGACCAGTACGCCCTTAGTATCAGATGTTAGTTACAAAATAACATTTTCAACGCTAATTCAATTGTTGGCATGATTGTAATATTAATAAAAATGTTCTTTCCTAAAGCAAATAATCATACAAAATGTTGTTGTAAAAATAAAATCATCCACATTCACACTTTATTTTTATATATGAGGCTTTTAGGCTTTTACTCTCCTTTCAACAGAATGTCTAGGTCATCTAATACCTTACATAAAACATGCAACATTTTCTCAAATAAACGAATTAAATTCAAAACAGCGTATACATAGACATTCAGTCTATACATAAAATAGAGTTTTAGAGTATTAATTGGATTTGGTCTTTCTTTCTTTTTGTATTATAGGTTGTTGTCATATTACATATTTATGTTAAATCTTGAAATCTGTAAAGTCGTGAAATATTTAGTTTTATTGAAATTTAATTTATAGAAAAAATAAAGTAAAAAGGACAGATTCAGAGATTGGGAACGTAAATAATACTTTAAACGAAATTTCTCATTGGTTTGCATTAAATAACTTAGTACTTAATACAGGTAAAACAAAATGTATGAGATTTATTTTGCCTTACGTGCCACAGGTTGATAGTAGCATCAAGATCGAAGGGAATTTTGTAGGGTTAGTTGATAATACTGTATTTTTGGGTATCACACTAGACTCAAAATTACAATGGGGTCCTCAAATTAAACAATTGGCAAGCAAATTAAGTTCTGCTGCATTTATTGCAGTATGTAAGATTCGCCAGCTAACTGATATTGCCACTGCTAGGTTAGTCTACTTCGCTTACTTCCATAGCCTAATGTCTTATGGCATTCTGTTGTGGGGGACAGCAGCTGAGGTAGACACCATATTTTTATTACAAAAACGAGCAGTTCGAGCAATCTACAATATGATACCTCGCGAATCCTTAAAGACCAAGATTAAGGAGTACGGTATCTTAACTCTGCCCTCCCAATACATTCTTGACAATTTAATGTAGGTCCGTAAGAACCTAGAAAAGCTAGATTTCGTAAAATACCGGCATAATTTAAATACTAGAAACTGTGACAAACTGGTTGTCCCACGTTTTAGACTTAGTAAAACCAGTAACAGTTTTTTGGGAAATAGTGTTAGATTTTACAACAAAGTCCCAAAGGATATTACCGATTTGCCGGATTGCGAATTTAAGCGCCATGTCAAGCCGGTTTTGGTGTCAAAATGCTATTATAGAGTGGATCAATATGTGAACGATGGTGATGTCTGGAATTGACTCATCTCTGTGCATGCATTAAAAACGTTTGTGACATTTACTATTATATAGAATATACTAGCCGACCCGTGCCCACTTCGTTGGGCGGTAATAGGCATTATCAAGCTACAACTTTTCTCTAGAACTCAATCATATATATCTCATAATTAAGGCAACGTTCTAGTATAGATTATAGATAATATAATTAGTTAATAGCTTCTGCCCGCGACTTTGCACGCGTGGAATAGTATGAAATAGTATGTAATAGTAATGGAAGCTCTCAAAAGGAAAAAATACCCCGATTTTAAAACATTTTTCATTGTTGCTCTGCTCTTATTGATCTTTGCGTGATGATATATAGCCTAAAGCCTGTTTGTTCGTTTGTTCCGGGTAATCTCCAAAACGGCTGGATCTATTTTAACGGGAATTTTACTGGCAGATAGCCGAAATTATAGCGGTTGATATATTGTACTGTATTTGTCCGCGGCTTCGTCCGCATTGCTATTTCCAAAATGGTTGGACCGATTTTCTCGGGGTGTTCACTGGTAGATAGCAGACCTCATAAAAAGTAATTTAGGTTTTTTTTATTCGCCTTCGGCCGCAGTGCAATATCCGTAATGCTTGAACTGATTTTCACGGGGCTTTCACTGGCAGATAACTCACCTTATAAGAAGTAACTTAGACTATTTTATTTTGTTACTCAAGACTTCGTCTGGAATATTCTACTATCTCCTAATCGGTTGGACCGACTTTCACGGAACTTTTACGGGCAGATAACTAGCGAGCTCGGAAGACGTTGTCCCGCCCCGATAATAAAAAGAAAACCTTGAAAAATTATACTTAAACCTTCCCCATAAATCATTCTACCTACTGGTGAAAACGGCATGAAAATCCGATCTGTAGTTTTTGACTTTATCACGAACAGATAAACAGACAAACCAGAGGACTTTGTTTTACACTATGAAGTAATGAACTTTACCTGTGCATTCGTTGGTGTGAATTTAATAAAAATAGTTTGTTTACTGTAAACAAGCGCGTGAGACATGCGCTGTACTGGACTCCAAGAATAAATGTATGTAATTTGAATTATATTATCATTTTGGTCAATTTGGCGGCCATTTTGTTTTATTTACCGCGTTTGCATCTACATAACTCAGTGATAATAGCAACGTATAAGAATAATACAATTATATCGGCAATATGGGCATGTTTTGTCTATATAATAAACAATTTAACACATATTGTTCGATAATGTATAGTTTAAAATTTTCATTACTTTCTTATATAGTGTTAATGAGCACTGAGGGTGGTAAATAGTAGGTTAAAGTTCCAGGTATGTTGCTGATGATAAATCCCATCCCATTCGATATACTATTCGTATTCACATATCTAATGTACACGTTACATGTTACAGTAGATGGCGTAATGTAAGATTGTAAGTAGGTGTGTATATTACCAAAATGGTTTTTCAAAAACATTTGTAACTATGACACCATAGTTATTTAATACATTTAAAAAAACGCGTGCGGAGCCGCGGGAGACAGCTAGTATTATATATATTTGTTAAAAAGATTAACCAGATCGAGTTTCTTGCCGGTTCTTCTCGATGACTGGATTGTTTTCCGGACCGGTGGTAGTTTAGACGTTCATAAGTGCCTTCTTAGGACCTAAATTGAATAAAGTGTTTTTGATTTGATTTGATTTGATAGACTACAAGCCCATGGAGGAAATTAACCTGTGAAATGAACCAACGTGAATAACGCTTAGAAGGCTGTTACTATATCATAAAATAACT
Source organism: Antheraea yamamai (assembly GCA_036509395.1). Taxonomy (NCBI): domain Eukaryota; kingdom Metazoa; phylum Arthropoda; class Insecta; order Lepidoptera; family Saturniidae; genus Antheraea; species Antheraea yamamai. Next base: position 20,653,764 of record AP028441.1, read on the forward strand.
CTGAGCGCTATGCCGTCATTTCTGAGCGGTACAGGTGAGTAGTTAGTGGAATTTCTCAGGTACAAGTGAGGAATTACGACTAATTATTAATGTACGGCTTTTTTATAGCTTATAGATCATTAAAAATAAATGTCGAAAAACCTAGTGCCGTACTAAAGTGGTGGTGCCGGAAGTTAGTGCAAATTTTTAATTCGTAGAAGCAATATAGGTAATTTATTACTGTACGGCATTTGTGTAATTCTTTTTGTATACATATACAGATACTTTACCCATGAACGCCGTACATATTTTCAGCGCAGGGGTCGAAAGCCAAGGGTCGCAACCCTTTCCCTACACCCATATGATATAAGGTCATTGTAACATGTACGGCATCTTGTTCAGAATGTTATTTAAGACGGACAATAATGTTTGATAATTATGCCGTCCAAAAATTATTGTTAATATTTGTGTAAATAAATAATTATCTACATTTCAGGATTTACCCAGTTGTTACTGCTGTAAGATCATAAATTTATGTACGGGATTTTTTTTTTATATAATGTTATTAAATATTACCTTTGTACCTTATAGCCGTTCATTATAAATGGTAACAAATAAAAATATTAGGATAAAAAAAAACGTAATTTTCGAGATTTATAAGATTTTTCAAATGTTCCGGGAGTAATTTGAAAAGTAATATTGGTGATGACCCATGATAAATAAATAAATATTCTGTTTTTTATAGTTTATTTAGATATCCTTTATTTTCTGTTAAAGAACGACAACCTTAAAGGGAAATGATATTACATATCTATCCACAAATGTAAAGTTGTCGCCACTAACATAATTACTATCATTTAGTACTACAAACGTGATATATCGGCGACACAATAATATCAGTCAATTAACGTATGTTAATGTGTATTATACGTGTTACTTATATCGGTCGGGTTGCGCAAGCCGAGTCAATCGTTACACTTAATTACTCGCAGTGCGCATGCGTGAGTGTTGAAATTTAAAAAAAAACGGGCCGAACCTAGTCCGATAAATTTATACACCTTTGGATCTAATGTATTTTAGCCACTCACATTTTATACTATTTTGTAATATATAATGCTACAAATACAAGATAAGTTGCTGTGACGGATTTGTCGGCAAGTGCATGATGGTATAAATCGTTGTCTATTCACAAAGCTCATCGGTACCTGAAAATACTCCAGTTTCTTTAATAAACTGTAAATATCCTTGGGCAGTGTTGGGGTAATATCTGTTAGATAAATGTCGATAATATTTCTCTTGAAATATCGATATATGAAAATCTTGAGTATCGATGATCTTTAACATAATAATAAAAAAAACTATTTCTGATGTATTTATTTATTTAAAAATAATATATCTGATATTAACATAAAAATACTTTAAATTATAGAATTATATTTTATAAGCTCGTTTAGTTTGTACCTTTTCTAAAAATAGAAATGTTTGCGTTTTGCTGTAAATATAGGTTTTTAGCGGGAATTTAACATTGTTTAAATTTTTAAATGTGCGAAAGTGTGAAGTAATGTTAGCTCAGTGCTCACGTGTTCGAATACGGCGTCGTTCGACGTAACATCGAATTTCTATATTGCAATAAATATTGCTACTTATAATAGTTATGTATGAGATTGAATGTAAATTTAGTTATGCTTTCGTGAATTAATTTGTATGTATAAAAAAGGTTACCAATATAAATATTCATTAGTTATCGACATACTATACATGCGTGTGTAAAATGACGCTTTCTGATGTCGAGGTCGCGTGTGTCGCGTGCAACATCGTAGTGGCGCATGGCGTGTCACAACAACCCTAACAATTCTAGACTGACGGACGGCACGCACGGTATCCGAACATTGTCTATGGCGATTTTTTTAGACTTCACAACTTTTATACTGATGTTAAAGGACGCTGTGGTCCAAGAAGAGCAATAGCTTTCAAGTGCAGATTTTTAACTTCACAGTGGTAGCTAGTCAAGTAAGCTTAAAAAACCCTACCCCAATGCTATAGCTTATCACGATACTTTCCTTCATCGAATGTCTCCGCTTATTCAAACCTAAGTTGATGGACGGGGTGTCCGAACTCACTACAAATAAGCCATCATCGTTTCTATAACCGGTCTCTATTATTTTATTTATCTACATCTTCTATATCAATCTCTATACATGTAATAAGAATGTAAATCTAACGTAACTGCACTTTTTAGAATTTTATGAAAAAAAATTTGTAGGTGTCTTGAAATAAGTAATAAAACTAATTTCAAACATTTTTGGAAATGTTTGTCTGACTATCAGTCTGTCTGTCTGTTTGTTTGTGTGTATGCACACGAATCACTTCTAAAGTACTGCGTTCACAATAAAACCAAGAAAATCATAAAACATATCCTCGAGTAACATTTAGTTATTGTAATTTTAATGACGTCGAGACTTAAATACGAGAAAAGTATATAAGTAAAATGGACTTAATGTATTCATATGATTTTATTAATAACTGTTTTTTTTTAAATAAGGTTCCATGCGGATGAATCCGCGCGCACAGCTACTACTTAATAAATATTAGTTTTTTGTTACCCGAAATAAACGTTTTTTTCTCACATTTTGTATTGTTCTTTATAAAACAATTTAATACTATCTAGATTACCACTGGGCTTTAATACTTATGATTGTAACTTTAAAAGGTGTTTCCATAGTGGGATATTTATTCCTAATTAGATCTATGGATGTATATTTGAAAAAAAAAAACAGGAAGCAAAGAAAATGTAAACCCTTTACAGCCTCACAGAAACGTCTGTGGTGTTGTTAGAAAGTCGAAAATAGATCATTGTGTGGATGTTTTTTACATTTGATATAATTTCAACGTGATTCCGTAAAAAAAAACAGGTGATCACGTTGTGCAGAGCAGAGGCACCGTGACTTTTTAACTTTAGTACTAATAATAGACGCTTTTATAAGTTTTAACGGTATTCAAATACGATCAAATGTTTTTCTTTTTTAATAAGTCATTTTAATGTTTCCTCGTTTCTTCTAAAAAGTACATTCCTAATTTATACTATATCTATACTAATATATAAGCTGATGAGTTTATTTGTTTGCTTGAACACGCTAATCTCAGGCACTACTGGTCCGATTTGAAAAATTATTTCGGTGTTAGATAGTTCATTTATCGTGGAAGGCTATAGCCTATATACCATTACGTTAAGATCAATAGGTGCGGAGCACCAATGAAAAATGTTTCAAAATCTTTTTGTTTTCTTTTTGAGAATTCCGCTGCGTGTACCGGACCAAGTCGCGGGCAGAAACTAGTTTTAAGATAAATATGTAAAATGAAGCATTTAAGTGCATTCGAAAATTGTCAAAATAATTTTCAATTTACTATTTTACTATGGCTAAAATTAAATGTTTTTAAGCGCAAACTGTCCGTCTGTTGAAACATGGTCCATAGAAAGACGATACAATCGATTGATATATACTATATAGTCGATAGGACACAACGGTCGTGTTCGACTAGATATTGACCACCTTACATTAGGTGTTTATATATTTATCAGAAAAGAATCGACAACAGGAAGGTAATATAACTAGGTTTAACGTACATTAAGGTTTTAAAATTATTTTTTAGTAATTACAGTCCATTACAGCATTTATATAAACATATGATACAGAAGATGCAATTAAGAAAGATAAAAAGAAACAAGAAAGTAAAAAAGAACTATTTAATGATTTAATCTTCCCCTAGTCCGGTGACGCTATAAAGCCCTTGTCAGATCAATAGCGTAGTCAGTTCGAGAAAAAAATGACTTTTCTTTATCATATATATTAATACGTGAAGCCAAAACTTTGTACCCCTTTTTCAGCAAATTGTGCGAACGGATGAACTTAAAATTTAGCATAGTTAAAGATTATATGTAGGAGAAGTGCAGAAATCTATTTTTTTATATATAAAATGCATACAGGCATATTAAATTATTTAAAATATACATTACTCACACTACTGCTTGAATTTTACACAACATATACACACATGTAAATGAAAAAGACGTTTCTGACATCCTTCATCCTTCTTACGTTCCAATTACCTTTACAATATTTTTAACATGATTGACGTTGCATGCCTTACATGCCCTTTGAAATCAACTGGTCAAATTGTAGGTTAATTTTATAATAACATAATATGTAAATTCATAATATACATTAGTAATTAATTGATAAATAATTTATCTTTAGTAAATTTATGGAACCACTGTAATAATTATTATTCTCTTTGGTTTTATTGAATGTCAAAATTTTTAGATGACAGGAATGCTTTCACTTCACGTCACTTTGCTTCATGTTGTCATAAGAGTAAAGCAATATTTCCAAAGTCAATGTCAATATTTTAATGTTTAGTATTTATTTATTGTGACCTCACTTCAAATGATCATCCAATAAAAAAATGAGCGAAAAAATACTTTGTAAAATCAAAATAAGAAAATTTGTTGGTCATGAAAGTAATCCATGACTTAGATATCCGCGGTTACAATGATGCAGTTCAACTTAATGTAGCAATTATATTTGGTACAGTTGATGATGAATTGAATGTTTGGAATGATTTTTTTCAAAAGTTAATGGTAGTATTAAAAATATTCATCATTTGATTCTATTGTGTATCCATTACTTTTCCAAATGATGATACTGGGCATATCACTATTCCTTATAATGTACAGACTATATTTAATTCAATATCACCCAGAAATACCATGGTGTCGTGTAAAATTAATTGAAAATTGTGTCATGAGTTGCGATAAATTTCTTTATTTTCGTAAAGTTATGTTTACTTAGAATTTGAGAGCCTTACCACCTTATGTAACCGCCTGTTTTTTGTTACAATTTTATAATTAATTTCAATTTTCATTTAGACATAGATTTTTTAAATTTTTATACAATTTGAAAAAAAATGGCAAATAACTGAGTAGGCACGAGGAAAGCCTTTGATTATAGACGTTATACCCTTTGATAAAAGAACCCTAAAAATTTGAAACTATAAAAATTCAATGAACTATGATCGAATGTCGACCACTGGGCGCCCACTAGTATATATAATTCTGTGTCTATGTGACTGAACTCCTCCTAATCGGCTGGACAGATTTTATGTTTTTTTGTGTGTGTTCAAGTGGATTCAAGAATGGTTTATATTCACAATCGGACCCGGTACGTGGCGATGCGGTTGACTTTTAGGTTTTTTTTATTATTAAGACAGGACAACGTTCGCCGGACCAGGCAGTATATATTATGAGAAAAAAAATGAAGCTATTAATTTGCACATTTTAGTTTTGAATTGAAAAAGTGAGTTGCGAAATATATCTATGCTTTAATCTCTTTGAATATAACGAATATATATGTGATAATCTGGGAACAATGGCAAAACGCCCTAAATTTCTTCTGTAGTTTTTATGACCAAATAAAGAAACTGGATATCAAGGTAGTCTGGAAGGCACATGAATGATATGTTGTTACATCGTAATACTGACACTTAAAGGGATGTCGCGTTTCTAGTTTAGGAGTTATATGTAATGATTGTACAATAGGTACAACATGTAATGATTACATATTGTATGTCCAGTATTCAAGAACCCCATTTAAGACTACTTTATTTGCAAGGGTAGCTTTATGTGACTGGACCGTTAAAACCAACCGGTCATGAAGGCTTTCACGTTTTAGGATAAGATAGTTTTTATCCAGCTGCAAAGCCGATCGCAGAGCAACAGACAGCTACGAGTGGCGTTAGTAGATCTTTTGTTGTTCGATGTTGTTTTTGCATTGCATTATGCTTACGATCAAATAAACTGCAGTCACTTTATCGTGTTAATAATATAATCTTTTGAGATAGTCCCTAATAATGTGTTACGCTTATGCCCGATTTAGATCTACACTTTACCGTCAACGGCTTGCTTTCAAAAATTTTAACGACTGAATGTACGAATACTTTAATGCATTTTTTAGTTCGAACAATGTTTGTGGAGAAAAGAAATGTTGTAGGTAGTATAAATGTGGTGAAAAAAATAACAATTTAAATTTAGAATCAAATTTTTTGCTGAAAACGTTGCGCAATAAAATATATCTCAAGAGGAAATTGTTTGCAGAAATAGTTGAATATTGGTTTCAAAATTGGAAATACAGATTATTTATCAGCCATAAGTAAGCTCTAAGAAGTAGCACTATAACTCTGTATAATTAATATCAAAATGTTCTTAGAAACAATGCACATTTATTTTTCCATTTGATCTTGCCAAATATTAGGTCTTTACCTATGAAATTGCCGTTTTGTATGAAAAAATTTGAACGAATTTTTTTCATGTATTTTTTATTTGTATTAATCGAAGTAATCACCCATGCAATCAATGCATCTTTGCCAACGCAGTGGCAGTTTATTGATGCCCTTCTTAAAGAAATCAGCTGGACGGGATGTAACGAATTCTTAAAAGGCATTTTGTACTGCCTCTCGGGTATTGAATTTTTTTCCCGCGAAGGAGTTATCCAAATTCTGGAAAAAGTAGTAGTCTGTAGGCGCAAGGTCTGGTGAGTAGGGCGGATGACGGAGAACTTCCAACCCCAGTTTTTGCAACTTGGCGACCGTCTGCTGTGCAGTATGAGGTCGCGCGTTGTCGTGCAGGAGCAGCGGAGACGAGCGATTGGAATGCTGGTTGGAGATGTGCCAGCTTCTCCGTCATTGTGTTCAGTTCTTCACAGTACACATCTGCAGTAATGCTCACCCCGTTTGGTAAGAAGCTGTGATGAATCACACCGGCGCTAGACCACGAAACAGTGACCATCACTTTTCTAGGGGTAAGTTTTCGTTTAGGGAATTGTTTAGGTGTTGAACCAGAATCCAACCAACTTGCTGAGCGCTTGCGGTTATTAAACAGAATCCATTTTTCATCGCAGGTAACAATGCGGTTCAAAATTCCTTAATTTGTGTGTCTGTTGAGCAGTGCAAGGCACGTCTCGACGCGTACTTCGCGCTGGCGATCATTGAGTTCGTGGGGCACCCATTTGTCAAGCTTTTTTACCTTGCCAATTTGACGCAAATGGACCAATATTGTTTTGACGCTAACGTCGAAAGCTGCTGCTAATTCAGCCGTAGATTGTGTATCATCAGCTTCCACAATCGCTTTTAATTCGTCATTGTCGACCAAAGTCTTCGGACGACCGCGAGGTTCATTTTTCAGGTCGAAATTCCCAGAACGGAAGCGAACAAACCAATAACAGGTGGTGCGTTGGTTTTTAGTGTTAGCTCCGTAAACGTCGTTGATGTTGCGTGCCGCTTGTGCCGCGTTGCTGCCACGACGGTACTCATATTCCATTATTACTCGAACTTTTAACGTATCCATGATGACAAAAAAGATTGAAATGCGATGAAAATGTAACACTAATCAATAAACAAATGACTACTTTTGGAAAAAGAATTCCATGTTTTTAAAATAAAATTAATTTGAAATTAGAATTCTTAGCCAAACAAAAATTATTTTGATTTGAAATAGCCAGTACTGCAGAACGGCAATTTCATAGGTAAAGACCTATTATATATCTAAGGGGACGATTCGGTGTCATCCTAAAATGCTTTATGAGAACATACAGTGTAACAAAACAAAGTGTATGTTGATCTGGTTTGAGACGAGGACTCGCCACGTCGTTATTTACAACTACCATGGCAAAAGTAACTGCCTGATCTCAATCGCGATGCCGCGTCGCTCTACTTAGCATTACTACAAAGGTACACGATGTAGACCTAAGTTATAGGTAAGGGCATAGTGTTTATTATATAAAACAAGCAAATGTTGGCGTAAAGAAAATAATATCTGATGTTTGTAAATAAATTTCTGTATTTTAATTTTCTTGAATTACCGTCCAATATATTAATGCTACTTAAAGGGTATCGCCTTTATATTTCTTATTTTAAACTAGTAAACAAACTTGCCTGGATTTCAATGTTTTCTTTTATCATATAGAAGCTACATTTTTTTTATTAGCTCGGAAATGGATTTCACAAATTTAATAGTCTGTAATAACAATTCTGGTATCATAAAAACACTTTAAAATCAGTTTATTACATTTTAGGTTAAATTTATTTCAAAGAAACATACAATAAATTTTATATGCTGATACTTCCTACATTTTCATGATTGATTATACTGTATCAAAAGTATAAAACAACTAGCGAGCCCAGCGGACGTAATCCCGCCCTGTTAATAAAAAAAACCTTGACAAATTATATACCTAGCTAAACTTTCTTTATGAATCACTTTACCTACTGGTGAAAACCACATGAAAATCTGTTCAGTAGTTTTTAAATTTATCGCGAACAGATAGACGTGGCAGAGTACTTTGTCTTATAATATTTTGTGATTAAATCGAATCCAAAGTAATAGTTTTCTATGAGATTCTAAGGAGAATTAATATTAATTTGTTACCAGAGGTGACGGTTCTGCACTGAATAATCTATGACGAAACATTGTTCTTGATTCGATCAGTGGAAGACAGTAATGTGTGGCGTGCAGCACGCTATACTAGCGCCACTTCGAGCCTAACCGCACTATACCGTGACTCGATAACGTAGACTGGACATGCAAACCTCGAGTTTCAGCCAGGGTTGACACTCTTAACTAATTCATTATAATTATATTATGTATATAGTATGTATATTATTTCGCAGATTTTCTTTTACTTAGCTTAACATCGGGCACAGTGTCGTCGCTCTGCTTTGCTACTAGAAAAAAACAGACTTTCTGCAAAACAATTGAGAACTAAAATGTACCTCCAACTTAAGAGCGTGGCTACCGCAGGGTCAGCCTTTTCGATAACACCCCTGAGCTAAAAGGGGCCCAACTTGTGCCACCAAATATTCGTAACCTCAAATGATTTCAAAATGTTAGTGATTCCTAGATCACAAGTTGTGGATAGTAAGTACGATATAATACAGCAACTAAGAAGACATCCCCCAGAGATTTGTATATAATATAGGATCCCTTTAAAAGTAGCTATGTTTCTGCTTTAAATTGAAACTGACCTAAACGTTTTGGTTAAACATATATGCTATGTTAAATTAAAATCTTATATTCCTATTGGAGTAGGTAGATAAAAGAAAGAATAATTTTACCTATTTTTTCACCTTGTCTCTGAATATGTTCATTAATTACGGATCGAAATTGATTTCAAGTATTTCTCAGTCAGGATTGTTTTTTATTATGTGCGCATAAGTCACACTCAAGCCGCTCTCGCTTCTATTTCCATACGCATCTCTGTGTGTATTTTATTTACGTTCCTTCATCACTCATACGCTTCACATGTATCGAAGGAAGCTTTCCTTTAAACAATATGTTTATCAGACTATGCTATACAGCGATTCCATTTGTCTTCACATCCGTAATTCATAAAGTCGAAATCACAGCAATGATGGTTTGGTTGATAGCGTGTTTGGACACAACATCGATGGATATAGGTTCGAATTGTTACAACTGCGTTGGATTTTCCTATAAAGGGAAACATCGTGATAAAACAATATCTTGTTTCAGATATGCCTATGCTAAGCAGAGCCCCGCAATTCATCTGCACTTATATCTTTATACATATTGGATCATACGTTATTTTCGTGTAACTAACGATTTTTGCAGCGCACGCCAAGATAGCTATCAAATGTCAGGATGTTTTCTAGCTTATTTGACACTTACTTTTACATTTTCGTAAATTAAAACAACATCTTTATAAATTATAGCATATTTTGATGTAAAAATTATTTTATCGAAAACTTTCATTAGTTTTTGCGCAAGAGAGTAAGAAACATCCATCAAACTTCACAAACTTTCTAGTGTACGATGTTAATTTTTTTTCTGAACTAACTACGTTATTGGCCTCACGGGCCTTCACAGCTTCAACTGACTACTATAACGAGCGCTTAAGGCACTTCACCGCTTGGCAACAAGCTCAAACTCGGCTCGAGCTTGTTGCCTTGGATGCAACACCGCGAATCTGTCTAAGCTAAACTAAACTAGCTATTGATACATGTAAGAATTCGTGAAATACACATGTGAGTCTCACGAATTCAAATATGTATTTCGTACCTAACAATAAATAGACTAATCTAAACTAAAATGTGAAAATAAGGGAAAAAATAAAACTTCCTAAATATATAAACGAATGTCAAAGAGTTCGATGATATCGCGAATATAAAATAGTAATTATATTTGAACAAACATAGTTCGGTTAATAAATACAGTGTACATACTGTTCATTACCAATATTGACTAAAAAATCAAAACAATTATAGTCATGTTCTCACCTTCTTCTTGTATACATATAATAAAAATGAAGTGTCTGTTATTACATTAACATTTTTTTACTGATTGGGTATGAAAGTATACACGCTTCTGATAACAAAAATGCAATTTTTTAATATTTTATCGGTCTGTCTGTTTGTTCCGGATAATCTCCGAAATGGCTGGACCAATTTTGACGGGAATTTCACGGGCAGATAGCTGAAATGATAGGAAGTAAATTAGATTATTCTATTTTAGACAAGCTGTTACCCGTGACTTCGTCCGCATAAAATTTAGCAAAAATATGTTGTTCACTGTAAACATGTGCGTAAGATGTGCGTTGTACTAGACTCCAGGAATTAATTGTAATCTAAATTCATATATCTATATCTATGTATATAATAATATCAGTATCAATTTATGTATGTAATAATGTAAAATGTATATGTAAATGTAAAATAATGTAAAAAAAATTGAATTATGAATTGTCTTTTTGGTCACTTTGGCGGCCATATTGTTTTATTTACCGCGCTTTCGTCTACGTAACTCAGTAACCACAGTAACATATAAAAATATTGTATCGAGTTCAATGAGCACTATTTAAATTGTCGAATATTAAAAGCTGATTAGACAGGTATAAAGTTATGCAAGATTTCAAGACGTCAGCTCATTCATTGTTTACAAGTCAACATATAATTATTAATAGTAATTCTAAAGATAGAAGAGGTCTTTCTAATAAGATATTAGACCATAAACGTATTACTTATTGACAATATGTGCATATTATATCATTGTAATAACATCTTCAAGTCATTGTTTCATTAGTTCATTATACAGTGTAAGTGAGCACTGAGGTAGTTATATGGAGGGTTAAGGTTCCAAATAGGTTGCTGATGATAACCTCATTTAATATACTGTTAGTATTTATATATCTAATGTATACGTTACATGTTACTGTAAGTGGCGTGCGTGTCGGACTTAAAATTGTTTATATTAAAGAACATGTATATAATTGTACATGGTCTCACAATTTTATATTACTTTGATACAATTTAAAATATACGCGTGCGGAGCCACGGGTACAGCTAGTTATAATATAATACTATATTTTCACTAAAAATTACGTCGTTTCGTATTCACATTACATATACATAACTAACAACAGCTCGTGACTTCGTCCACGTCAATTTACGATATAAGATTTGATTTAAATAAAATATAGTATAACGACATCTCGTGGCGAGTTAGTGGAATCTATAGCATAAAATCGCTTAGGTGTACAGTCCAATTTTATTACATTAATACATACACCTCATGTCATTTGGATTATTGAAATATCGAAAAGTTAAGATTTAACTTTCAAATCTGTAGAACTGTAGATATTTTTATATGATATATTTTTGAAGTGAAAACTTCTTAAGGCGCGTTTAGCAGTATATTTGGCAGGAGATAAATATATAATTTCGCGTCATGACAAGCTACTAGCATGACCGATCGTATCCCGCGGGTTGCGTCAGACTAGCGACGTGTAGTATAGCGGCCTGTGTACATCTATATTATTAATATTAAATATTTGTATTGAGTTTATGCAGCTCGTCATATATTTGATTAATTAATAAACTGAATAAAAATGTATATAATTATTGTTCCGAGTGCCAATAGATGTGAAAACCAGACTAACGTTAATAATTTCAATATTCACATGATTAAAATTCTAAAGAGAAGGCATTTGTTGTTATGAGTCTTTAGACTGCTTGGACTCTTTTTCGTACATGTTTGTTTGTTTCTAAATAGTCATTACACGTACAGTGCTCAACGAAGCATGACTTTGTGTTGTTCATCTAAAGGATGATGCGGAGTAACGGTACATTACAGTTACCTCGAGGACCACCTAGCGTTCGCTCCGAACGGTTTCTCTACCGCTTACCTATCGTTAACGTTGTTTTTTTTTATCAACCATCGGAAGTCCACCGGCCATTATTAACTCTCATTGTTTTATACTTTCTAACGCTTCTGAATTTAATAAAAAATCTACTGCGTGTTTATAAAACTTTTTACCAAGTTTTTTTATTCATTCATTCTGTCCCAGATGAGTTAGAGACTTGAAATTTTAAGTATATCCCTGGAATGGCCATGTAAAATAAGTCGAATACAATTGTGGCATTCCAAATAGACACTTCAATTCGATTTATTTACATGTTTATATTTATACATAGATGTTATTTATATAATGTATTGTTTCGGAATAGTGAAACGAAAAGCAATATCGTGTTGTTCTGGAAAGTGAAGAGTTTTATTCAAACAATTATTTTGTATATTTTACTTAATATTGACAACAATCAATATGAATTGAGTTTTTAGCGGGATTTGAGTCCGATTTTGAAACATTCCTCATTGGTGGTCCTCTCCTATTGATCTTAGCGTGATTATATATAGCCTTCCTCGATTAATGAGCTATCTAACATTGAAATAATTTTTCAAAACGGATCAGTAGTTTTTGAGATTTGCGCGTTCAACCAAAGAAACAAACCCTCCAGTTTTATAATATTAGTATTATATTCATAAGTCTGTGTTATTTTACTTAATATTAATTTATATTTTGTAATGTTGGTGATATTTTACGTAATATGTTTCGGTTATTGTGCACAAGTGAGGTGAATGGGAAATAGTAGCACGGAGCATGAACTCTGTAATGCCAAAAAACTCCCTAGACAGTTTTACTACGAAAACCACCGTCAAGTTAGAACATGAAATGATCACAGGGCACTTGTGATATTATTACCTACTCCACAATGGCAGTAATAATCTAGGAGATTTGTTGTCAAAAAAGTCAATACTAATCTTACCTGAAAAGAGAAACAACATTTAAGGGTATTATTTCACAAATTATTTTTATATTTTATAATAAATCGTTGTTAGCACTTAACAGGTCCTCAGAGACCAGAGACCTCAGGTCTTTTTATGAAGCCAACGCCATCTTATCGTACTACCGTATGAACTATAGAGACTTAGTTCCCAAAGTGGTCTAGGTATATCCCCAGGGTCCACGGGATACTCGACGGGGGTCTACGTTAGCGTGACAAAAAAATGGGGGTTCACAATTAGTAAGCGAGGGTCCACGAAAATATATCTGCTTTCGATAGTGAAGAACTAAAATGTTGGCTTGACTTCGCCCATCAATGTAGGCACATGATATTTTAAGAAGCTCAGCGACTGTCACTTGTAAAAACTTGCAAAACGTGTAATAATTACATATTTGAATAAATATAACACAAAAAAATATACTATTTTTTTTTAGCACTCCGAATGGGGAGTTTTCTAAATTAAATAAGTGAGGATTTATTGGGCCCTTGTGCTGTGAGTAGGTGTCAAGAAAGTAAAGTTGGATGGAATCACTTTTTGGTTTGGCTAAATTTACTTTTTTGACATCCTCTCACAGCACCATTAATTAATTAACCAATAAATACTCACTTTTTTTTCGAAAACTATTAATTCCTCGTTGGAACTCAGCCGCAACGCAAATTTCCATAGTTGAGATCTAATCTTTATATTTTTTGTCGAGTTTTGGGAATATGTTAGAAATGTAGCTGCAGGGGGTCCCCCGCAACCAGCTAAATTTTGAAAGTTGTCTATACGAAAAAAAGTCTGGTAATCTCTGATATAGAATATAATCTAAATAATACTGCTATAATTCATAAGAGAATACGCGGGAAATTAGAATAAAGTTGTATGAACTGTAATCTTTAGATATATAATTCATCTGCCCGTGTATATGTGACTGAACTCCTCCTACACAGTTTGACAGATTTTGCTGAAATTTTACGAAAGTTTTAATTTTATAAAACTTTTTGTGTGTTATCAGGAGGATTCAAGAATAGTTTAGATTGACAATTGGACCTCGTAGATGGCACTGTTTTTTTTTATTTACAAGGTTTTTTTTTATCAAGGCACGACGTCTACTTGGCCCCCTAATTATATAGATATATGTATAGAATCTGTAATAATATTTATATGTATACACTAGCGGGCTCGGTGGTCGGGGTCCCACCCTGATAATAATTAAAAAAAACCTAGACAAATGATATACTTATCTCGTGAATCACATCACTCTATCTACTGGTGAAAACCGCATGAAAATCCGTTCAGTAATTTTTGAGTTTTCGCGGACAGACAGACAGATGTGGCTGAGGATTTTGTTTTATAATATGTTATGATAAAAGCTCATTATGTAGTTATCACCCAATAGGTATTTCGAATCTATACGTCCGTTATTAATGCTTCGCATCAACATTTACAAAGGCTATACAATAATTTACATAATAACATACTATTGTATATAATATGTGTAATACATACTTATATAAATAACGTGTGTAAATTTGTAAACAATGACATGAGTAATGAATAATGTGGGTTTCTTTTGTTGCAGGTAAACGGAGGAAGTCCTTTGTTTCATTTACAACGAACCTTCTTACGAACCCCACTATTCCTTTTGGTGTGTTCTTATGTTTTTTTCGTTTCCGTTATTCGATATCGGTTTTGCCCGAGATTTTTATAAAGCGGTTATTAAAGATTTCTCTGGGTTTTGTTTTTGTTGTCCATTTTAATGCCCACTTTCCGGTATACGAAGTAGGTATATGATAATTTTCATCGATTTATGGACGATTCCTCTATTTCTGTTTTTAGTTTACTGTACTATATAGCGAGATACATTTCCATAGTAAAGGAAGATAACAGTGAACCTCCAGTTGTTAGTAAAGAAGAGAAGAAGAGGAAGAAAGATAAGTACGTGCTTATATTATATATTCACCATAATATATTTAATGAGTAAAACAATAATAATGCATGGTAAAAACTGCTTACATTAATATTGCGTTTATGGTGCACTAGAGTTAAAATAATTCCAGAAAAAAGGTGCGGACCAAGAGTCTGCCAGAAAAATAAATAAATATTAATAAAACCTAACTAATATTATAAATGCGGTTGTGAGTTTGTTATAATTTAGGTACCCTATAAACTATATTACGCTGAAAATATTCAGTTGAGTTGTGATATTAGTGTACTACCTCTTGCCCGCGACTTATGTCGACTTAATCTACATTCCTATCGTTTGAGAGCAGTAAATTTTTTTCTGGATAAGAGGCACCCTATGTAATTTTTCTTATCCTTGACTATTTTATTCAATTTACACCCTAAGAAGGCGCTTATGAACGTCAGAACTACCACCGGTTCGGACAAATAACCCAATCATTAAGAAGAACTGGCAAGAAACTCGATCTAGTTTATCTTCTTAAAATATTTAAAATGAGAGAGAGAGGAGAGAGGAGTCAATTTTATACTTCACCGTCGTTTTCTATAATAACCTTTTGTTACCAAAACTCGCTTGACGTGGCGCTCAAACTCACAGTCCATCAAATCGGTGATATGCTTGGGACTTTGTTGTATAACTTAGCTCTATTACCTAAAAAAACTGTTACTGGTCTACTGAGTATGAAACATGGGACGACCAGTTTGTAATCTTTAAATCATGCCGGTCTTTTACGGAACCCAACCGATCACATACGTTTTTTTTTTTTTATCGTGGAGACGGTTTCTATTTTATTCCGTTTTACTATAATAACTCCCTAATAGGTGGCGTTAAGTTATATATTATTGTTGTTAAACTTAATGGGAAAGAAGTCGCAGGCAGTTGATAATCTTTATATATATATATAATTCTGCTGTCCGTATGTGTGTGACCGAACTCGTCCTAAACAGCTGGACAGATTTTGATAAAATGTTGTGTGTAGTGTGGAGCCACGTAAGGTTTAGATTCGCAATTGGACCCGATACGTGATGCTGCAGTAAAATCGTTGGATTTTTTTTTATTATCAAGGCAGGAGAACGTCCTCCGATCCCACTAGTGAAATTAATTTCTAAATATAAAATATAACTTACAGAATAATTCCTTCAGTATGTAATTGTATATTTAATGCTATAACATGAAGTTAATGACTGCGTACGTAATAAAATAATATAAAAAAAACCATTTAATGCTCCAGACATAAAAGTATTCATAGTTGTATATAAAAACAGAGTCACGTACTTATGAAGCCAGTTAGTCACGTTTCTTTTCGCTATGCCAAATGTTGTGTTTGTACCAAAACCAGATATGTGAAGGTCGGCCACGATCGTGCTCGTATTCCGCGTCTCCATTGTATGCCTAGGGTGACCACTCTTTAACATGTAATGGGAAAATCCCGTTCATTTATTTAGTAAAACGACTGTCGGTTTTTGACAAACGCAAGTTAAACTAGTTAAACTCGTTAACGTGATTGCATTACATATTCGTGCTTGTACAATAGACCGAGAAATGAAAACCTCTGCCTTTGCTTATTGACTCTGTATAAAATCGGGATATTGCATTTAGTAAAGATATATAATGTTAATATGGCGCAATAAAAGGGACCATATAAAGAAATACTGAAAGATACTGCGACATAGTCACCCTACTGAGTAATAATTATTCATAACAAGCCCGACAGGGTCCCAAAATACACTGAGAGTATTATTATTTAACTGATCATTTTAAGGACTCATTCTTTGAGTTTAACTAGATATTAAATTTCGTCTCACGTTTTTATAATGATAAA
This sequence comes from Antheraea yamamai, assembly GCA_036509395.1. Lineage (NCBI taxonomy): Eukaryota > Metazoa > Arthropoda > Insecta > Lepidoptera > Saturniidae > Antheraea > Antheraea yamamai. Next base: position 20,670,696 of record AP028441.1, read on the forward strand.
TGCGGTACAGTCAGTAACAAAAGAATAGAAGTAAAAGAAATATTTAAAAGAAAACGTTTGATTAAAAGTTGCTTCAAAAGTCCATTATTTCATACATTTTTATTTAGTGATAGTGTGAAGTTTCAAAGGCCTTGATAGACACACCTGGATATACACAAGTAGACGCCCTTTTATAAAATATAGCCATTCTTAATGTACTTTAATATTGAAAGTAAAGTCAGTTTCACTCGACTGTAGTGTTCGAAGTGCCATATTAGTGTATATAAATATATAAAATATTACTACATCTTAATATAGATTTATAGATTGAAAAATAAATAAAACGGTCAATGTTGAAATTTACAACTACGCAAAAGTTTTAATAAGTAGAAATAATACATAATAGGGGGCTTTTTAATGTTACCGTTTTAATAACAAATTTTAATTTTATCAAAATATACCAATTAAATTTTTGATGACCATATCAAAATCCAAGGGATCATAGTAGATAATAAATTAATAATATTTGGTAAGTTATTCAATAAAACAAACAAGGTACAAATTAATTTCTAAAAGTGAAATCTAAAAAAAGATCGTCATTTAGGCACGGTTGAACGGCATCGGAATTGTTTTTTAAGTCTGAAATGGTTTTGGGCTATAAATGAACGATTTGAAAGATACCTAAGTCAATAAAGCCAACTTGGCAAATACCGGACACACGAATACTTATCAGTCGTTACATTTCAAAATGAACCAAATCCACTTTTAATTGCTCACATAAACTTAATTTTTTAAAGATTTTCAGTCTTTATTCACCGTGAACGAAGACCAAATTTAGATATTCATAAGTTTTTCAGTTTCATTTTATGATATTCAAATGTTATTTGTTTAAAATATGTAGATCTATAAAAGGAGCTTTAAATCTTATGAACGACTAAGATTGAATTTGACTCATTTTGAAATATAACGACTCATATTAAATGAACATAATTAAAAAAAACTTTTGGCAATGAGCGTACCGTACAAGTCAGAAATGAATCATGAGAGGAATTATTTATGTCGGACCGGTTCTTTTGATGTTATTATATTGAGCCAAGAAAACGAGTGGATTGCACATAAGCGCACAGTAAGAACTCGCTTAGTGTGGGAACCTTCGCACGATTTGCCGCGGCGCGGCGGCCGACTAACGCGCAAGATCATTTACTAAAAGCTCGTTACACTTTGTTGCTTTATGACTATGTTGGCCCTTCGCTGTTAATCTGATAAAGGGTAGAATATAATATAACACGTCGGGGTTTATACGATTAAGGTCTCAGTTAAAATTTGTGAAAACATTTACCAGTCTGAATAATGTTGTCTATGAAGTGCTAGAAGCGATTATTTGTTAATCAAAAAAGTTGATGTAATATTCTGCCTCAAAAAAAAGTCTTTCGTATATATAGCTAAATAATTTCGATATATTGGCTTTCCAGGTATTTAGGGATAATAGACGGATTATACTATTATGCGGTTTTGTAACGTTTGAGTTTAGACTTACCAATATTTGCCAACTGATCATGCGTACCCATTTTTGTACAATGTTAAATATTTAACATTTTAGGAGTTATTTACTGCAAAACTGTCAATCTTTATACTCCAAAGTTCCTTATTTCATAGAGAGCATGACAAATTACATGACATGACATGTCAGATTGAAAATTTAGTTGAACTAGTTAGTAAGTCGTTCTATGCTACCATATACCATATGCAGTATTAAAAAAAGGTTTGAAAAATTAATTGCGTATGTTTTAGTGCTCCAAGTGGAGATAAGATTTTCCAGTCGACTCGTTCGATACAATAGTGTGAGTAACTCGTTAACATTTAAGACAATCGGCGTTCACGCAAGCTCGACTCCGTGAGAAATCAGAATCTGATCACGGAATACCTATGTGGAATGATATGTAATCCAATTAAAACTAACAAAATCTTTCTCTACAGTAAACGCTTTAAAGGTAGGAAATTACTCTGATGTTAATTATTTTAATATATCATTGAGATGAGATGTGTCAAAGTTCTCGATCATACTATTAGCGTAGTGAAACACACCAAGTTGTGACGTAGTGATAGTGAACAACAATATCATAGGATATTATGACGAAACGGCGTAAATTTTGTCGGTTTCAGTTCAGAGAAATGTAATTTCTAACATAAGGTACCATTAGAATGTCTTGTATATCTCAGTAAGCACTTATAAATATATTCCAGATGTCGGTATCAAAGAATGTCAACAACCTTTAATAGTAATAAACAAGGGCTACGGGGCAGGAGAAGAATCGCGCGTCCTGACAGTCCATGAATCCCAAAGATTTCCCTTCAAATCGATGGTGTGTCTGCAAACAAAGGGCAGCAAGATGCATATTCACGATAGCGTTTTGCATGCTATAGTAGCAATATTCAGACACACCAACGCCTGTGTCTAATGCTGATGCCGACGTAACTGATGACGCAATTAGTAGGTTTATCCATCGGGCGGTGGACGCTCTGGCGCGGGACATTGTGGATTATAATTTAAAAAGGGCTAAAGAAGATGATAATGACGTCGCCTGAGAGGCAATATTCTTAATAAAATATTCGATGTATAATACTTTAAGTAAAATAATAACAATAGTTGCTAACATATAAAACGATTTATAACAACTAGTGGTCGCCCAATAGACGACATTCGACCATAGTTCATTGATTTTTTAAATTTGAACTTTATTAGGGTTCTTTTGTCATAGAGATACTTCTATAATAAAAGGTTTTCATCATGGCTACTCAGTTATTTACAACTTTTTTTTAAATTATATAAACATAAAAAATCGATGTCTACATGAAAATTGAAATTAATTAATTAATTAATAAATAATTAATAAATTTAATACAAAAAACAGGCGGTTACAAAAGGTGGTAAAGCTCTCAAATTCTAAGTAAAAATAAATTTACGAAAATAAAGAAATTTATCGCAACTCATGACACAATTTTCAATTAATTTTACACGACACTATGGATGGGTGGTAATTCTGGGTGATATTGATTTAAATGTAGTCTGTACATTATGAGGAATAGTGATATGCCTCATCCTCATCGTTTGGAATGGTAATGGATACGCAATAATATCAAATGATGAATCCAAAACAAAGATGTCTTCATTACTACCATTAACTTTTGGAAATGAATTCATTTTTATTCAGAATTCATCGTCAACTGTACTAAATATAACTGCTACATCAGGTTGAACTGCATCATTCCACCACCGATCTAACTCATGGACTACATTCATGAGCATACAAATTTTCTTATTTTGATTTTCAACTCTCTGACAATGATCCTTCGTCGCAGTAAATTACTACATAATCATTACAATAAAAAGCATCACTCATCAGCAGCGCACCAATTCGTGAGAAATTTCATGCATTATGCCATCATTGCATGTTCGATTAAACTGTTCCTGGAATATATAATTAACAGCCGTGTCCAGATCATAAAAACCTAATTGCGCATAATCTGGTGAGCGACCATATCCAGCAGTCATTGGGCCTGCTCTGTGATAAAAGAAAATATAGAACTGTATAGGAAACTTTAGCTTCTTAGCTAACCACACGCATATAAAAACGAGGAATTATATTTGCGAATGTTTACAAAGTATTTTTTTGGATTATTTTTTATTGAATCGTCATTTGAAGTGAGTCCACCATAAAAAGATATTAAAATACTAAACATTAAAATATTGACATTGACCTAAGGCGGGTAATATTGCTTTACTCTTACGACAACATGGAGTGAAAGCAGTCCTGTCACCTAAAAAATTTGGCATTCAATAAGAACAAACAGAATAATAATTATTTCAGTGCTTTCATATATTTACTAAAGATAAATTATTTATCAATTAATTATTAGTGTATATTATAAATTTGCATATTATATTATTATAAAATTAACCTACAATTTGATCAGTTAATTTCAAAGGACATGTAAGGTATGCAAAGAAAGTCATGTTAAAAATATTGAATGTAGGATGAAAAATGGTAGTTGGAACGTAAGAGTAAAACGAAGGTTGTCAAAGTGTATTTTCATTACATGTGTATTTATGTTGTATGTCATTCGAGCAGTAGTGTGAGTAATGTATATTTTAATTATTTTTAATATGTTTTAATACATTTTATACTAAAAAAAAATAGCTTTGTGTACTTCTCCTCCGTATAAACTTTAACTATGCTAAATTTCAAATTCTTTTACTAATTTTATAAACAATGTTATTTCATTTATACATTAGTTATACATTTTGGTGCGTAGTTTTGTATTATATATTACAATCATTTCAGCTTTTATAAAGTTTTAACCTTCTAAAATTTCTTTCTAAATAAATCACATCTGGGTTATGGTATTTTAAAGCCCAATCAAATTATAAATAATTTAAATAGTCTACTTTTATTATGGTTTTATTAATATCATCGAGAAAAAGGCATTTAGCTAATTATTTAATCTCAAGTACTTCATATTGATAAGTATATATAGTAGGTACGTGCTGTTGGATAACTTGTATTCTAAACTTGTCTAGATTTTATTACGTTGTCCTCGCATAGTAAGTCGCAAGCACTCGTTAGTCTTGAAATAAACAAGTAAGATTCCTTGACATTCTAAGATAATGACAATGTTTATCGAATGTGTGCGACATTTGGCAAACATTCAAGAAATTGAGGTCGATTCATATTTTCAATTGATAAAGATTCGAAGGTAAAACATTAATGAAATCTATATTTAACACTAAATAACGATAAGATAAGTGTGTATGCTGTTTTAGTACGAAAATATTGATACGATATGAATATATACATGTTTTATAAATTGAAGAACGAAAAAAATGGTTTTGTTTTAAATTATTCTTTACTATCGGGCCCGGTAGACGTTGTCCCAGCCTGATTAAAAATAAATCCTTGGCAAATTATATACCAAAACGTTCCTCGTGAATCACTTTATCCACTGGTGAAGAGAATGATGAGAATCCGTTCAGTAGTTTTTGAGTTTATCGCGAACAGACAGACAGACAGACGCGGTAGAGGACTTTGTTTTATACTATGTAATTATTTTAAAACGCAAGTAATTCTAACATCTAGAAATGTTATCATAATAAAAAGTGATTTACTTCTGGGAGACAAATGAATTTTATATTAGCCATATCTAAATAATGTAAGATTTTATTTTTTGTGTGATACAGAACTACACTATGCAGTTTACAGCGTGTCAATAGATAATTTACGTGAATGTCTGCAATCGAAATAATCAATTATATGCCTATATCTACTATACATACAAATATATACATATAATAAGAATGTAAATGTAACGTGTCTGTAATTTTGAGATTTTTGTGAAAAAAATCGTTGCAGGTTCTTGGAATAAGTAATAAAATAAATTACAATCATTTTTAGAAATGTCTGTATGTTTGTATGAAGACGCATCGCTGCTAAAGTACTATGCTTACGATGAAACCTCACCGAGAAAATCATAAAGCATCTGGAGTAACATTTAGTCTTCTATCAAAAGTTATTGTAATTTTAATGACGATGCGGATTAAGTACTATAGAAAAGTAGAAAGTAAATGGATTTAATACATTCAGACGATTTTATTATTCACTGTCTTTTTACATTAGATTCCACGCGGACAGAGCCGCGGGCACAGCTAGTAACAAATAAAAACGGTATTATAGAAAAAGAATATAGAAACCGAAGAAACATGTTTAAAAGGTAGCACACCTTGAGCGAAACGATATGGGTGCTTCTGCAAGAAACATCTGTGCCAATACGGACTGGTTCCGTCGATTAAATAGCTCTGATATTAACAAGGCCGATGAGCCTTTATTTTTATTTTCTTACTTTTATTGATACTTCTTTGATATTTAGTTATTGTATTCACCACTTTACGTTCGGAAATATAATTCTGATGCTTAAAATTGCCTTTAGAATCATCGGGGAACTTTCTTATATTCATTTTTAAAGTTGTCTAAGACTTGTAGATGTTTGTCTTAAATAGTTCCAAATTTTGATCATATGCCCTGGAATTTACAACATTAGTTATTATTTTACGATGAATTGTATCCTACACTCTTCTCTGTAAAAAGTCCATGTCAGTTGGTAGAGAGCTTGTAAAAAAATTCGTACACATGTTTACCGTCCAGCTGTCGAAATATGTATTCTATTTAGTATAAGAAACTAAAGCTGAGGCCCGATTATAATTGTAGTGACTGACATACGAACTCGTTTTTTAATTATCTCCGATTACAATAATTATACACAATACTAATGATGATCAAATGAGATCAGAAATTATCAACAGTGATTAACATAAAAGATTCTGTCGACACACTCTGAAAAGGTTTTGTTAGAAAGATACGAATGTAAAGAATAGATGGAAATTCCATCATGGAATGCGCTAGCCGTACGAACCGATAGTTAACTTTGCTATGCCACGGTAGTGGTAGCAAAGAGAGCAAACTTTTTGTTGATATTTTGTCACAGTGTAATTTAATGTTGATAGTAATTGAAAAACAATAAAAATTCAAATGTAAAAAAGTTAGGCCTGGTATTGTGACACGATCTTATCGTGGGATTACTCCGGAAAACGACAAGTGTCCTTGTTAAATGAATGAATGTTGAAGTCATACGATAAATGATGTGACGTCAAACGTATAATGGGGCATCAGTTTTACGACCAATTATTCACTTGCATTACGAATGTATCACGTGTCTCGAAGACGGAAGCAATTTGGGGTTTTAAGGCCGATTTATACTCGATTAGCAATTATGTATTTGATGAATCAATTCGTAGTTATATATTCCTAGGATTACCACTGTGAGGTCATAATTTGTTTTATGTGATTATCCTTAAATCAAAATGTATTCTATATTAAAATATTTGTTTATTAATTATTATTTGGTTACCATTTTTTTAACACCACTACTTAGGTATATGACAGGGTAAAATTCTGTTGTTATATCTGGATTTACCTAGAAAACCACATGATCTACCTTTATGAGTTTTTACAAGGAATTTATGTTATTCAATTGGTAGGCTATAACAATATTAATAATTTATTTAAATACTATGTTTATTATGATTTCAATGAAATGTTATACATATGAATTGAGCACCAATCCGTATATTATAGACTATATAAAGATCGTCAATAATGCTTTTAGAATTTATGAAATGTGAGAAAAGAAAATCATGAGTCGAAAATAAATATTGCATAATAAACACATGCGGAGCCGTCGTCAATAGTAATATTATTGCCTCCTATAATATAAACTAAAACAAAAAAATATATTCCAGTCATAAATGCTATAATTTGCAAGTGCTACATATGACATTCATTTCCTAATGGCTACTGCCATCTAATCTCAGTTCCTCAGGTGATTTATGAAAAAATAAGTTTAAAATGTTACATGCTTTATAGTATATTAAATAAAGTGTTACGATATAGATTTCCTACAATAACATATTAATTAATCAGTCATATCAGTATACTCAACATAGGATATACAATAACAATTATATAATTTGGCCACAATAACAACTACCATTTCTATCGTGTACCTGTTCCACCTAAAAGGGTAGGCAACGTGACGATACGTGAACTAATAGCAACGATAATTATGCAACGTATCCATCGTGTGACACCTCCACGATCCGGCCCGAATGTCAAGGTGAAGTCGGCGTGAAAGGAAACGCACGTGACGTCACCCGGCGGCCGCCATCTTGCCGCGACGCGACGCACACCAACGAATTAAACGCGCACGACTTGCGTACGGATACACAATATCACAGTTCACAGTACAGTAGCCACCTTAACTCAGTTATATTTGGGACAGTACGGGCGACGCGTTGCCACGGTTTCGTAATGAGACGGTACAATAAATGTATGTAGATTGGAGTATTGCTTTTCGTTTTCTCGTACGAACATTCATGTCTCAGTCTGGCGTTTATTCCAGCGTATTTCCTGAGGCGGCAACTAAAATAATCAAGTCACTTTTTATAAGGTTACAAAAATAACAATATTTCAGTATAGTTAACGATTATACTGGCAATTTTACCGTTTGGTTACCGTACATAAAGCAAATATAATAAATTATGATATTCCTCTAAACGTTAAAGGCATTCGTTCTATGATACCAAATATTATTCCTAATCAGAGTGTATAAATATATAGATTTACTAATTTTTTTTTGCTTAATATATTATATACTGTTTTCCTCAATAGGACAAAAGTAATTCATTTGTCATTTACAATGAAATACATTTGTAGCATGACTGTAAATCTTGTGGATATTAAACACAACAATTACTCTAAAGTTTCATCAGACTTACGGTAAAATTCCTTGTAAAGGAAAACGCGTTGATTATTTTTCCCCTGACAAGACTATGACAATGTACTTTTGAATTCATAAAGCGCATAGTCATAATTTTTCCTCATGTATTTATGCTGAACTATGACAAATGATGGTTATATATACTTGCAGTAGGTATCTCATCAGTCTAGGGAAGATAGGTCAGGGGACCCATCTTCACATTGCACAGGTCCGGCGGACGGAGGAGACGGTCTGTGTATACACGACTATCTTCTAACAAGACGGGGTCCGCGGCAGCGGTTTTGTCGGTGGGCCGGCCGCTGGGGCGACATGATGAAGTCTATAGAGATCTTGTGTCGCCCCTACTATAGCGGCAGGCGTACACCGTGGGGTTTTAGTCCGCGCGAGTCGGACAAGGGGTTTCCCTACGTAAAAAAAAGGTATCTCATTAGATATATCGCATCCTAAATGCAAAAAGGGTGTGTATGAAGGATATTTTTATTGTCAATCGCGTTATGGACATTTTCTATGCGTATAAAAAAACAGTTATGTGCTCTTAAGGCATAAAATCTTAACTGCTGTGATACGCATTTAGCACGCGATATCCTTTTAAATCTTGTGCGGAATCTTCCAACTGTTTGCAGGCGAGGTCAGTCGAAGCAACCCCTTTTTCAAAAGAGCGTATCCGAGTAGATCGGAGGCGAACTGAAAGCCTTTCCCAATAGATTGCCATATAACACCTTATTTGGACATGAAAATCTAGAGGAGGCAAGCGACAGCCTTGAAGGTACAAGTATACTTTGAAAGGATCGAAAAGAGAAGGTACTCTGAGGAAATAGTGAGCGAGCCTTTCAGTAAATAACCTGTATACCTAAAAATTGAAATTGATAAAGTTCAAAGAAGAATTACTCGGGTGTATAACGGAAACTTACAAAATTTACCAAATTGTTTAAATTATAATGTAGGCACGGATATAATATCACACTATCTCATAAACGTGAGCGGCTTTTGCGATTGGCTCGCCGAGGTGAATCTCACAGCGTGCCAATAAACATAGTTGTGGTTATAAAAAAATGTATAAAAGACGCAATAATCGATGACCCGACAGTATCAGTTGAACTGTGACTAAAAATATGAAAACACGTAACAACAACCAACGGAGCTGATAGCGGTAGAGGCTATCACGAGGCATTTGTAAACATTGTAAGGAGCACGCCTTATCCATTTACTGTACTAAACACTGTGCGTTGTTTACTCTGGTCTTTCTGGAAATTATAAATTTAAAATGTGACATAGCTCTGTGATAATGTGTTTTTTTTTAAATATATATATATACATATTTAATGAGTATAATATTTTATCTGTTATGGTTACTATTCAGTCTCGACACGCTTTGGTTAATAAGTCAGTGTTGCCGATTAATACAAGATAATATTCTTAATATTTAGATCAGATGATTTTAGCTCTTTTCGGGTTCATGTATATTTACTAACTAACTGTTAGTATTTGCTGGTACAGTCATAAACATTACTCGAGCAACTTTTACCTATGTAGTTTTCCTTTGTCGAATTCCGTTGTAATGGTGACTTGATTTGGTTGTAGTTAGTAGGCAAACGAACAGGTAGGTCACTTGATGTTAAGTGATCACCACCATAGACACTTTCAACACAAGGGGACGCAGTTAACAGGACACAGGCAACACCAGCCGTAAGTGCGTTGCCAGCCAGTGTTTGGAGGTGGGAGGGGAGGAGAAAGAGGAGGGAGGGGAGGTGGGCTCACTGAGCCGACCCATTCAAGCTGAAGCCAGTAATAGTTACTAATACCACTAGGAGGAAGCATTATTAATTGATTTTTGTTGGTCTGAGTGTGTAGCTCTGCAAAACAGTTAAACACATGAGTAATCAAGATATTCTTTTAGAGTGAAACCATGTGAATTGGAATATTGAATACGCTGATATTGTTATCGCGTTATTGTAAATAATGATACTATATAAAGGCCCGTGACATCACCCAGGATGATAACAATGTCGGATATTGTTAGGTGTTTTGTGCATTGACGCAAATCTAACGCAATCTTATCGTGGACTCGATGTGTTTTAATCCCCCACTTTTTGTGTAACAATGACTATAGATTATGTCGATGATATTTCGTTATCGTGGGTGTTGAAATGCCGGCTTATTGCGCCGGTTTCGCTCCTGTATGACTATCTCTAACTCACAACTAATTACATTTTTTTAGCAACCAATCTCCTTGATTATTTACTGCCGTTGTCGAGTAGGTAATATTGTTGCAAGTGTCTTGTGATCATTTAAATGTTCTAATAAGATTGTGGCTTCATTGTTAGATTTTCCAAGGAGTTTTTGCAGCATCTAAAAATGTATGCTCCGTGGTATTATTCCACGTGTGCACACTGTATTATATCGCATAAAATACCACCTTATGTATAAAATTAAAAAACCTTTACATGACAGACTAAGGATTCCGCCAAAAACTCGAATTATAGTTAAAGGCTCTATATTCTATCCAAGTTTGAATTAAGATTTTAATAATAGTGTTTTATCGAATAATGATAATTTTTGCATTATATTCGAAGGAATTCAATAGTAAAATTGAACCTAATTGCTTAGAAACAAAGAGTGTATGTATTTATGTACGTATGTGAAAAGTTATACTTCTTTGCCGCGAATTTAAAAACGACTTTATACTACTTTTAATCGTTTCGAAACGAGTCAAAAGTTCGAACGATGAAATTTAATACCACGAATGGAAGTTTAAATAAGTAACATATACAAACAAACAAACTTTGGCTGAAGACTAGCCGTATTGTTATATTTAATGGCAATACTTATACGATGACCAATCCATTGGCCAGTCCTATGGTCGCGAGTCCCTTGAAAATTACTCATAAAACTGCTAATTAACAGTTGACAAACAGACAAGTAAGTTAACAGGTACTCAAGAATAACCGAAATGAATACTTCCGAAAATACACTTAGTGAAAAATTGGCAAACCGTATTATTTTTTAAATCTAACACGTTCTTGTTGTTATGGGAAATTATTATTACCATACACGGTGATCATCTCTAATTTAGATGAAATAAAATGTCATCCGTGGCTAATCAAATGTGATTTGGGTCTTCTAAAGCTTAAGCTAGAAAGTCTCGTATGGCAGTATGTTAAAATTGTTTTTTTTTCGAACTGACTACGCTATTGACCTAGCAATGTCTTAACAGCTTCACCGGACTACTAAGGCGAGCGCTTAAGGCACTCAGCCGATTTTATTTGGTCAACTAGCTCGAGGGTGTGCGGCACACCTCGGCTTGGGCTGTTGCCTGATTCATGCAATTCGCGACCTAACTAAGATAACCTAAGCTTAGCTACATATTCATACTTATATGAGTTATTGAAACATATATGTGTACCAAGCATACATACTTCAACAACTCTTATATGTATTTTGTGTTGGATAATTTTTCTAAACTATTTCAGTTCAATAAGGGAAAAATAAAAATAAAAACCCTTCCACTTTCATGTGTAAGCATGTGTGCGTGCATGTGTAATGTTGTTGCAGTGTTGTAAGATTTTGTGTCACTGTATCGCGAGAGCAGCGTACTCAAGGGTTCCACGCCGAGGGAACGGACCTAGGCTTGACCCGCTGCCGAGGGGGGCCTAGTCTGGTGTGCGGGAGCGAAATTTACCCCCCGACTACGGCGGTGTGATCTATGATTACGCGGGTGTGGGCGTGAGCACGCTCTGTTTGGAGAGACAGGCTGGTACTGATCGTTCACTGCCGTTATTTCATCGGGAGGTTCGGTAAAAATATGTCGCGGACGTCTTTTATAACGCGCAGCGTTCGGTTACCAAAATTGTATTTATATGGTAGAGAGCGATAGCGATTGACAAGCGTCCTCGAAACGGCACTGTTAAAAATATTGTTACGTCCGTAATTAATCAAAATAGCGTTTGTGTGGAAAAAAAAATTTGCAATCATAAAATCAAATGGTGAAATGTTATATGGTCACGCAGTAGTCGTACTTACATATTATACTATTCTGTGGTTGTAATTCACTCGTACGTTTCTTATTGTTGTGTTTTCTCTTCGTAGTCCAAAATAGAACTGTCTTATATTTCCGAGTTGACTACACGCTGTTCGCCTGATGGGCCTTTACAGCTTCACAGAATTTTACTGTTTTTGGTTCGCCTATGGTGTGTTTATATTAGGTCTTTCCTATGAAATTGCCGTTTTGTATGAAAAAATTTAAACGAATTTTTTTCATGTATTTTTTATTTGTATTAATCGAAGTAATCACCCATGCAATCAATGCATCTTTGCCAATGCAGTGGCAGTTTATTGATGCCCTTCTTAAAGAAATTAGCTGAACGGGAGGCAACAAATTCTTCAAAGGCATTTTGTACTGCCTCTCGGCTATTGAATTTTTTTCCCGCCAAGGAGTTATCCAAATTCTGGAAAAAGTAGTAGTCTGTAGGCGCAAAGTCTGGTGAGTAGGGTAGATGACGAAGAACTTCCAACCCCAGTTCTTGCAACTTGGAGACCGTCTGCTGTGAAGTATGAGGTCGTGCGTTGTCGTGTAGGAGCAGCGGAGACGAGCGATTGACCAATGCTGGTTGGAGATGTGCCAGCTTCTCCATCATTGTGTTCAGTTCTTCACAGTACACATCTGCAGTAATGCTCACCCCGTTTGGTAAGAAGCTGTGATGAATCACACCGGCGCTAGACCACCAAACAGTGACCATCACTTTTCTAGGGGTAAGTTTTCGTTTAGGGCATTGTTTAGGTGCTGAACCAGGATCCAACCAACTTTCTGAGCGCTTGCGGTTATCAAACAGAATCCATTTTTCATCGGAGGTAACAATGCGGTTCAAAATTCCTTCATTTGTGTGCCTGTTGAGCAGTGCAAGGCATGTCTCGACGCGTACTTCGCGCTGGCGATCATTGAGTTCGTGGGGCACCCATTTGTCAAGCTTTTTTACCTTGCCAATTTGACGCAAATGGACCAATATTGTTTTGACGCTAACGTCGAAAGCTGCTGCTAATTCAGCCGTAGTTTGTGTATCATCAGCTTTCACAATCGCCTTTAATTCGTCATTGTCGACCAAAGTCTTCGGACGACCGCGAGGTTCATTTTTCTGGTCGAAATTACCAGAACGGAAGCGAGCAAACCAATAACAGGTGGTGCGTTGGTTTGTAGTGTTAGCTCCGTATCCATGATGACAAAAAAGATTGAAATGCGATGAAAATGTAACACTAATCAATAAACAAATGACTACTTTTGGAAAAAGAATTCCATGTTTTTAAAATAAAATTAATTTGAAATTAGAATTCTTAGCCAAACAAAAATTATTTTGATTTGAAATGGCCAGTACTGCAGAACGGTAATTTCATAGGTAAAGACCTATTATATACTCAATAAATCGGAGGATGGAGGTATCTGGAAAGCTGGTAACGCTCTTTACAAAGGATGAAGATCTGATACGTGCTATTTAAACCCTATCATTCGCTTACAATTACAGTCGAAGCGATAAGATTTCGATGTGTTGTGTTTATATTCCTACGCATCGCTGAGTCATCATTTTATGTTTTATCGGTTTTGACCAGGATATTTGGAGAGACTTTGGGAACACAAAGTAGCATATTTTCTTATAGAGGTCGCTATAACGTAATAATTCGATATTAGCAGAAGAACTTTTCAAGGTTCAACTGAGGAAGCATCACAGCCACACATTTTCTGTCTTATAGCAGAGAGAACTATTCGCACTACTGACCCTGTTCAAAGAGTGTGATTGGCAACATACATGTACATTAGAAATTCCAACTCTGTCCCCAGAACGGTGGTCCTATTGAGGTTGATTATACATAGATATAGGTTGCAGTACCCTCTTAAAATCAGGTGGACTGCATGCTTACTTACAATTTAGGAAAACAATCATTATTTACATGTTCATTGCATCGCATTCATTGCAAAATCGAACCTATTTTTTTACGTTGTTTTAATACTTTTCATAACATGTTGTGAGTGTTACACTAAAAGATTAATCATTCTTATAGATCAAATCAAATCAAATCAAAAATACTTTATTCAGTTTAGGCCCTAATAAGGCACTTATGAACGTCAAATACTACCCAGTAAACCCAGTCATCGAGAAGTACCGGCAAGAAACTCGATCGGGTACATTTTTTTAACATATATTTCCAATACATCATACAATGTTTTTAGTGGATGCACAGAGAGGAGTCAATTCCAGACATCACTATCATTCACATACTGATCCACTCTATAATATCCTTTTGAAACTAAAACCCGTTTGACGTGGCGCTTAAATTTACAGTCCGGCAAATCGGTAACATGCTTTGGGACTTTATTGTAGAACCTAACACTATTACCTAAAAAACTATTACTGGTTTTGCTAAGTCTGAAACATGAGACCACCAGTTTATCACAGTTTCTAGTATTTAGATTATGCCGGTCTTTTACTAAATTCAGATTTTCAAAGTTTTTACGGACATACATTAAATTATCAAGAATGTATTGGGAGGGCAGAGTTAAGATACCGAATTCCTGGAATTTCGTTTTTAATGATTCGCGAGGTCCCATATTATATATTGCCCGAACTGCCCGTTTTTGTAATAAAAATATCGTGTCTACCTCAGCAGTCGTACCCAATAGCAGAATGCCATAAGACATTAAGCTATGGAAGTAAGCGAAGTAGACTAACCTAGCAGTGGCAATATCTGTAGCTGGCGAATCTTACGTATTGCGAATGCAGCGGAACTTAATCTGCTTGCCAGTTTTTTAATATGAGGGCCCCATTGTAATTTGGAATCTAGTGTAATTCCCAAGAATACAGCATTGTCAACTAACCCTACTAAATTCCCTTCGATCTTGATTCTACTATCAACCTGTCTAACATTGGGTAAAGTAAATCTTATACATTTCGTTTTATCTGCATTTAGCAACAGGTTATTTAACGCAAACCAATGACAAATTTCATTTAAAGTATTATTCAGATGCCCAACCTCTGAATCTATCCTTTTCACTTTAAATATTAGAGAAGTATCGTCTGCAAAAAGCACCATGTCAGCAGAGTTATTAACCACTAGCGGTAGATCGTTTATATATATTAAGAACAAAAACGGCCCTAAAATGGAGCCCTGCGGGACACCAATTCGGGCAAACGAACCCGCAGAGGTTACCCCATGTATATTAACTTTCTGACAGCGATCTTTTAAATAAGAGACTAGAAGGTCGAGAGAAGATCCACAAATACCATAGTGTTTTAATTTAAGAATAAGCGTACTATGGTCAACGCAATCAAAGGCCTTAGACAAATCGCAGAACACACCAATTGCATCCTGCGAATCCTCCCAGGCTCCCAATATATGATTTATGAGCGTTGCACCAGCGTCAGTAGTAGATTTTGATTTCGTGAAACCAAACTGTCGACCATCCAGAAACTTTTGCACAGTAAAATATTCTACCAATTGTTTGCATAATCTTTTAAAAAATTTTACCTATCGACGGAAGTACAGAAATAGGTCTATAATTTCCAAGACTACTTCTGCAGCCTGATTTAAACAAAGGAACCACTTTGCTTACTTTCATTAGATTAGGGAAAGTTCCTTTTGATATACACTGATTAAATATATTATCCAAATGTGGTGAAATAGTGACAATTAAGGACTGTATTACTATTACCGACATTCCCCACATGTCTTCGGTATGTTTTAAATTTAATTGTTTGAATGTCCTTATTATTTCACCTGCACTAATAAATGAGAATTTAAATTTAGAATTTGTAGGTGCACTCATATTCTTTAAAAGAGCTGCGGCACCCTGAGCTGATGATGTTATACTTATTGTTATTTGTGAAGGTATATTAGTGAAATAGTCTTGGAAAACAGTTGCTACCTCTGAACTGTTCGAAATACGTACTCCGTCGACACTTAGATTAAATGAGTTATCATTTATTTTATTTTTTCCTAATTCTTTATTTATTATATGCCAGACAGTCTTGGTTTTATTTCTAGACTCGAGAATTTTATTTCCTAAAAATTTTGCTTTGGCAGCTACACAAACACGTTTAAAAACTTTAGAATAATTCCTAACGTAGGTATGAAATGATTCACTATTTGTTAGTGATCTCTTATAATATAGATCATACAAACGATCTCTACTTATTTTAATACCTGTAGTTGCCCATTCACTAAATTTTTTTACTTTCTTTACACTAATAACTTTTCTTGGGCAATGTTTACTAAATTCAGTGCTTATGATATTAAATAAGCTGTCATAATCACTATCTGGATCTTTATTAATAAAAGTCTTGAAAGATAACTTTTGTGCAATATTATGATTTAAAAGACCTAATCTATTTTTGGATATAAGCCTAGTTGTTTTCTTACAGTCACTGCTAGGTTTATCACAATTTATTTTAACAAGGAGTCCTTTGTGGTCAGACCGTATCCCAGTAACAATACTACCACCAATGGTCTTGAAGTTAGTAAAAACATTATCAATACAAGATGCAGTTTGAGACGTACATCTGGTTGGCTCATTAAAGAGAGGATGCAGGTTAAACGAGCTAAATAATGATGTGAACATAGTGACCTCTGGTGACGTACTTAAAATGTCTATATTAAAGTTACCACAGATTAATACTTGTTTATTATTATTAAATATTTTTATAAGAATTTCCTCCATTTTTTGTAAGAATTGGTGAACACTTGATGATGGAGGTCTATAAACACAAAGAATAATTAATTTATCCATCTCTGCACAAGGCACTTCATAAATACGATCTATTGAGAGACTGTATATATCTTTCCTCTCTTTATATTTTAAATTATTTTTGAATAATATAATACAACCACCACCGACAGTGATTGTTCTATTAAATACACTGGCAACCGAAAAATGAGGTACATTAAATATCATTTTATTAGGTTTAAGCCATGTTTCTGTAAAACATAAGATATCCAGTCTCTCTCTGTTTAATAATAATTCTATATCTAATATTTTGCATAATAGAAAGAGAATAGAGCTCCTACAACTGGTAAGTGTCATTTATTTTTCATCGATTCATTTAGCAATTTACATAGAATATTATACTGTGACAAGAAAAATCTTACAGCTAAAGATTATATGCGTACAAAAATATATAATGTCACAATCCGTTTATGAGAATAATGTATGCGTTAGTAGCGCGGTCGGTTGTAACTCGACAAACAAGTGATAATGCGATACGAAGCGACGGTATCAAAGCAAGGCGATAACGGTCGGCAGCGTCTGTGTGCGTGCAGCGTGCTCGAACCAAGAAATTCATAAATAACATATAAAACCACTTAAAATATTTGCAAGAAAGCCCAATCGTCGCAATTAATAATTGAAGCAATTATAAGAGTACTTAAGTTCTATATGTCTATACTCAAACTGGCACTGCTTGCGATCCACCTCAATATTTTTAGACTACGAATCGATTCTGAACGGCTGCAAGTATGTGCGATAGAGGATTGTCGTCTAGGTAGGTTTAGGTAACTCTCGATAAAATAAAGTGATGAAGGGGTTATGCTGGCCTAATTGTGGATCAAATAAATTTTAGTTGTTTATTCATTATACTCTGTTTTAGTTACCTACTTACTATAACAACATTTGTGAACAGGTCCTATATCGGTAAATTTTTATCGAGATCGACTCAAAAAGCATTTGCGATCGACCGTTTCAAAACCCTTGGTTAAGGCCAGTGGTTAGCAATCTATTTATCCAAAAGACTCGTATATAAATGATACAAAACCGAAATTTATTTAAAAAAGAGCGTTTTTTTAAACTTAAGCTTTGTTTTAATAGATATATTTTTATCGAAATAATTACGATTAAAAGTACACTCTCAATTTTGCCTTTGCTCAATATGTCTTTTTCGCGAACGACTAGATGTTGGTATTATTGCTTTTTAAAAATGTGCCTCTTTTCTGTGATCTTACGTTTCATTAATCTTTATTTGTTTCTTACAAGAAAAGGTAATAGACAATATTCCGTGTGTGCCCTAAACACTTTGTGGAAGAGCCGCAACTAAGGAGTGAATGAGCCGCATACGACCTAGATGCGGCTTGGCAAAACTGGTCTAGGCTAAGACATCTTTTAGAAGTAACGTTCTAATCCGTGACGTTTTGTGTTTCGTACGCTTGGGACGATATAATATGTTAAAACACCCTGTGACGTTTCTCAGTCCCATTCACGGACAATTTTTATTTACGCCCGAATTTATTTAAATCCGCTTCATTATTTATCAATTGGGAAAATTTTAAAATATCATAGTAATAATATAGACGAGGTTTTTGACGATGGATGGATGTTTAACTTATAAATCAGAATTTTAACATTATCATCATTATTAGCCTGTAAGAGACCCACTGAAAGACCCTAGATCTTTTCCCGAAGTAAGGTATGAGCGTCATCACCACACCAGTCCACGACGTATTGGCAATTTCAAACTCTAAGAAATCAGAAACAGTTTTATATTTTCCCACATATAGTGTAATACATGTATACAGGGTATACATCTGTGTAAATTAAACACAAAACAAAACGGTAAAATAAGTGATAGTCAAAATATTAAGATAGTTTAAATAAACAATAAAAAAGCAAAGTTATTAATAACAAACAGATAACTGTAATTATCGTGAAAGGTCTGCGGTATTGGCAGATTAAAAATATCAGAACAAGGCGAATAAGTAACGCGGTCGGCCGTGGCCGGGCGAGACCTGCCACGGCGCGGGGTCACTGTTAGGGTTGACACCAGAACATTATAATAATGTATTCTATGTTATTTCGAGTAATTAATTCTACTTTGCATTCTATGTGAACAATAAAATACGTGAAAAAATATTTTTTCTATCATTCGTTTTACATAAATCATTAAAAGACCAAAGAAGTCGATCGTAATTTAAAACAAGGCACGCTTGTTGTTCCGTTTTCACTAATACATTGCAACTTACTTTGATTCGATATAATATGTATACAATAATTGTTTCTATTTAATATACTTTATCTGTTCAAATGAAAGGTGTCTACCGTAGTCAACGTGTAAAACCGCTCTAAGTTTAAGTTATTTTTAAATAATACCCATAATCGTTTAAGAAATATCAAAAAATACATATGTGCATTCAATTTAATCCCAATATTTAGATGGTAAAATAAACTATTATATAATATAAAATTAATTCCAAAATTAGCAATATTATTGTTTTTTTACTCGACTCTCACAGTTCGTCATAGGGGTCTAACACACAACCCCCGTCTTGAGTAGCTACCTACCATGTTGACCCCTCAGACTGATGTCGGGGCCCCTAACGAGAGAACAACACCTGTCGGAGGAGCAGACGTAGTGCCAATCACTCCCCCGGTCAAAAGGTGTAAAAAGGTGGTTTGGGTTTTAATCCGTGCAACTCGGGCATATCCATCCTCAGCGACCCGGCGGAGGCTACAGTCTGGAAATCTCGTACGAATGGTGGTATTTCATTCATATGTGGTCCCTGTTTTCTCCATGTATGTCGATTGATAGTTTTGTATAATGTATTTTCATTGCTCAAATAAAAAATTGTCATCTAGATCTACGTGTCAAACTGCTACGTAAAACAGCATGGAACTCCGGTTATCTATAGTTGCACACTAAGATCGCTGTGTATAATAAATGAGGCAATAATTTTACCTATTTTCCTGTACGCCAACGAGACTTTATATTTATAAGGGTGTTGTAAAGCACCTTGACACTTTCCGTATTAGGCGCTTAAGATCAATACTTCGTATAAGGTGGTAGGATCGAGTATCAAAATCAGAAATACTGAGAAAAAGAAAGTTACGTGGCATACAATTCTTGCTTATAAAATACCAACTGTGATGGCGCGGACATCTTGTACCGATGGATGAGTTAAAGTTGCCGAAATCTTTACTTCTTCTGAATCTTCTACTTACAGCTGAAGAAAAGCGCAAATCTGGTGGTACCCAATATCATCTAATCGCAGAGCTAAAAAGAAGTTTGAAGAAAAGCAAAAAATGTTGATGAAATATTTCTTATAATCTCTTATAGGTCCCACGTTTATGCATCAGTAAAAGGCACCATGTACCCTTTAAAAGAAATTTTGACTTTTTTTATATTTTATAAGTTTGCCATTAACTTCATCTGATGTTAAATAACGATGTGGTCTAAGATGGTAAACGCGCTAAACGTAGAGAGGGCTGGCTCTCGAGTGCAGCTGCCGGAACAAATCAACAGCTACTTCGCGACAAACTTAAGTGTGGTAGTTAGCCAAACATAATTAGAAAAAGCCCTACCACCATGCTATGGTTTCATTACGAAATTTTCCTCCACCGAAAAGCTCGGACTCAGTTGCTACGATTAGAACCTACCTCCATCGACGCGGCGCGGTGTCCGACACGCTATCAAGTAAAACATCATCGCATCAAAACGACTTCACCAGGACATATCAAGGAGGACGCCATTAATTTATATTATTAAAACTCGAATCAGACGTGGACTTTTATTATAGAACTAGTTTTTGCCCGCGACTTCGTCCGCGTGGAATAGTTACTTTGGGCGAAAGCTAACACGTAGCGAGAGCTCTGAAAAGGAAAAAAACCCCGATTTTGAAACATTCTTCATTGGTGCTCCGCTCCTATTGATCCGCATGATGGTATTATAGCCTTTCTCGATAAATAAGCTACCTGAAACTGAATTTTTTTTTTCAATCGGACCAGTAGTTCCTAAGTTTAACGAGCTTAAAAAACTCTTTAGCTTCATAATATTACTAGTATAGATTAGTCTCAAGACTTCCTTCAATAAAGATGTTGCATAAATTGAGTTGAAATATGATCATGAATCATAGTATCGTTTCTGGGCATAACACGTCCCCACATGGAGCACCAAGGAATGTTACCTCACATGTATTGTCGGAATAGCATAGCGATGAGCCACGGTCGGCCCGCGTGTCTGATAACTTATCGTGCACGCCGCGCCGGCTGCGAAGGAACTTTCCATTGACGTATGTAAACATCTTCACGACATTCATTATTGCTATACGAACTTATTGCTTCAAAAAAATTATAATATATTGCGGATTACATTTTGTATTCGTTTTGCTAACATTTTAACACCTCGATCTGTGTATAATCATAGTCTGAATCTAGTGATTCTACATATTATAAAACAAAGTCCTCTGCCACGTCTGTCTGTCTGTTCGCAATAAACTCAAAAATTACTCAACAGATTTTCATGCGGTTTTCACAAGTAGATAAAATGATTCATGAGGAAGGTTTATGTATATAATTTGTTAAGGTTTTTTTTATATTATCAGGGCGGGATAACGTCCGCCGGGCCCGCGAGTTACATATAAAAATGAATATGAGCATAGCTCATAGTACACATTTTATATATATAGTTAGTTAAACAACACTCAGTAAATTTTATTTCAAAATTCTTGATTATATCGGCCGTCCTAATTTATTTTCTATAGGATAAAATGTTCAAATGTGTGTTCAAACGTTTGTCAATATTTAATGTTACATTATTTAATTTTTCAATTTTATTAATATTGTTTCGATGTGATTTTTAATCTACTATGCCCCTTATTATTATTGTTATTATATTATTCATCGGACTGTTGACTGTTGCATTATCCCCAATTGTAAATAAATAAATAAAATATCGATCATCGTGGCAATTGCAACAACTAAGTGTTTTTGTATAGTGACGGTTTTAATGTTATCCCAGCACTAAGCTATAGTTTAATATTAGCATGTTTTATATTTTAATTTAATGTAAACAAAGTCACGAGCGGTTGCTGGTTTTTTTCATAAAATCTGTAGAAAGACCGAGTCGTCATAATGTCGTGAGACTCTATAGATAAGTAGGCGAGCAATAGGAAAGTGCTTTACCAATTATATTGATTTATATATTACGTAAAATACCTTTTTCTATATAAACGTGTTCTTAATGTACTCGAGAACATGACTTCATCAGTCGCGTTGTTTTTTTTATTTTAATTTAATTGTGTTATTTTACCCTATATTATATCATTTGTTTGGCATTTCATGTAGCGTAGTGTTTGTAGTCACTAGTCATGTGAAGAGTGATTTCTAAGTAATAATGCGTCGCTTCAAATACTCTTGAGGTCCACACAATCCATCCACACCTTTTTCGGTCTTCCATTACTCCTATATCCTATCCTTTATACTCAAAACTTTTCTAGTTACATGACTTTCATCTTTTCTCATACTGTAATTGTACCAGGCTAACCTATTAATCTGCAGCTTCTCTGTCACTGATGTTATTCAAATTTCCTCTGACATATTCATTCTTAATCCTACTCATTCTAATTACACCCACCCCTCCATCTTAATATTTGCATCTCTGCCATATGTCATATCTATTCTCAACCCCCTATTGTGTAGCCCAACACTCGGACCCATATAATATATAAGATTTATATAACTCTAACAATTCTCTACATCATTCATAAATAGGTAAAACTAAAGACGCTAAGTAAAGTTTTATATTATAATTTCAACTATATATAATACACTGACACTGGCAAGTATGTA
The DNA here is from genome assembly GCA_036509395.1 of Antheraea yamamai. Lineage (NCBI taxonomy): Eukaryota > Metazoa > Arthropoda > Insecta > Lepidoptera > Saturniidae > Antheraea > Antheraea yamamai. The sequence goes on from AP028441.1 coordinate 20,693,656, forward strand.
TTTCAGCGACGTTACTCGATAAAAAAGGGTATTAATTTATAGTGTAATCATAGTAAGAAGTTTCTAGCGTAAACATACGTAAAGTAGGTGTGATTTGTGTATAAATATGAGTTTTGAATCAACGTTCCGGATGTTTGTCGTTTAGATAAAATCGGATAAGGTGCGTTAAATAGTTATCAAAACATTCAACAGTCTGTGCAATAGACTTGAACCAATATCTCGGGTATTTGTGTCATCGTCACGCTCGTGTTACTGTTAGAGGGTAGACAGAAGTATTTGTTGTCATTAGATTTTCACATAGTTAAATGTAAGAATGTAGCAATCATATACGTGCTCAAAAATCCATCATGGTGACTTACTTTTAGTATAAGCATTTTCGGTTGAGTTAGTGCATTTCCGATTTATATGAAACTAGCCGACCCGTGCCCACTTCGTTGGGCGGTAATAGGCATTATCAAGCTACAACTTTTCTTTAGAACTCAATCATATATATCTCATAATTAAGGCAGCGTTCGTAAGAAACGTTTTCGTTCGACCATTTTTCTCCGACTCCCCAGATATTACCCCCTACAACCTCAGAAACTTTACCTTTTTATAATATTAATATAGATAAACAAAAAATGTGTGCGTGTACTAGTGTACACACGTAAGAAGTGAAACTTGTTTAAGGCCTTATTTTTCGCAAAATGATCTATATGCAACTTTCCAGAAATTGGTTAAAAAAAAAAAAAAACAAAAAAAACCCTTTCTTTCTTTATGGCAAACAATTTCATTAATATATTAAAAAATAAAGTTAAATTAGATAAAGTTTAAACAAAAGGATTTTATTATCATAGACATGAATACAAAAAAAAAAAGATGGCGCGTAACGGAAAAATGTGACGGTAAATTTTTTCCAACGCCGATAAAGAAGTTTCACTTCAATAATAAAAATATATTACAGTTATCATCATTTATAACAGATGCATAGATAGGAGTTTTATTGCTAGACATCACCGTCGTTCACAAATTAATCCACCATAATAGCCTTTTGGCCTGTGCCCGAACTTACTATCCGGTAAATCGGTAATGTACTTTGGGACTATTTTGTAAAACCCGACACTATTACCAAAATAGTCTACTACTGTTACATTATACGGCGTCATTCTTTTTTTTTATACAAAATACTCAAGCTTCGAACTCAGGTATACCAATGTGGCGTCTGATAAGTATATATGTAATATCCAATATCTCTTCGACTATTATTAAGGTTCACCAATATTGGCTACATACTATTCTTCAATTAAAAATTCTCCACTGAGGACCAGTTCCCATTTTTTGATGAGCGTTTAATTTTTGACTTTGTCATGTTAAAGGTTAGTAGCAAGCTGAAAAACAAAATTAAGTAATCAGCCTCGCCCTAAACGTATTTCATAATTGATGGAGACGCGTCATCGAGTCAATTTGTCAGTGTCATCGTATGATTTGAAATAATTGTCCGATGCTGAGCTAACACTATGTCGCACTTTAGCTAATAGCCTGCCAGAACTTTACTAATCTACTTCACCTTTATGAGATTCTATTAAGTATTTTTTATTATAACAGAAATTGATTGAAATTTAGGATTAAATTTATCGGCTGTCTTCTAAAATAGTTTTTTCTTGTGGAATTGTAACGTTTTTTGATTTAATTGTTTTAGCGGTTCACCATAATATAATATCAGATGTGAAATAAAAATGTAGTCTACGATACTGATAGCTATTGGAGTACAGCTATAGAGAGATTTTCAATTTAAGGATAGCCAGCCAGCTAGCCAGCCAAGTAGCTAGCCATATGGTCTTTAAAAACACCCTTACCACCGAACTAAGGTTTTATCACGTAGTTTATGCCTAAGTCGATCAATCAACGCTTCAAGAATTCTAATGATTCTGACTTTAATGAAGATCAACTATTTCGTTGAACTAAGTTAATAAAATTTTAACTATAAATAACACTTTTAAAAAAATCGACTCTAAAAAAAGCACCATATCTTTTTTCACCATAGTTAGCTATGTAAACTAGGATTATCATAAACCTACCAATATCTCAGTTACCATATATTTTCTATGCCGGGGGCCAACGCCAGGGCGCCACCTCTGTGGCTGTGTGCAAGGGACTCCGCGCGACACACCCTTGTGTGTGTGTTTTGGCCCAATGTCAGTGAAATTAAAATGGAACCCCCTTGAAAATATGCCCTTTGCAATAAAAATAATAATCGGTGATATAAATGAAGAAGTTCCGAGATAACAAATTTTAGAAAAAACAACTGAATTGACAAACCCTCCGCTTTGAAATCGATTAATCTTAACTGGCCATGCTAAGGTAATTAAGCTAAGCAGTGGTTCGGTGAAGCTACTAAGGCCTTGCCAGGCTAATAGCGTAGTCAGTTCGAAAAAAAAACCTACAAGGGAAATTGGTGTAAGCCCGCTGGAACAAATTGAAATTAATTTGTCAATACCGAAAACTGGTGGTATAGTAAAAGTCGAGGCGGTTTATTGGTTTGACCTGTGGAATATCAACCCGGTGTCTGCAGGTTCGAACTCCGGCATGTACTAACGAATTTTTCGGAATTCACGTACAATTACTAATTTAAATTGGTAACACTATAGCGGTTGACGATGAAGAAAAAAAAACATCGTGAGGAAACCTACCTGAACCTGACAAATGTTCTTGTAGTACTACTGTATGTCAGAAAACAGAACTGTGGATTTCAAAGAGTTTGAAATCGCCAATACGTCGTGAGCTGGCGCGGTGATTATGCCCATATCTTCCTTCGAGAAGAGGCTTATAGCCCTGCAGTGGGTTTCTCACAGTCTGATGATGATGGATACAGAAAACGAAATTGAACGTATTTGAATATTAAACTCCTTGATAAGCTTAAATGCGATGACGTCACAATTTATTCTGGACTAGCTGACCCGTGCAACTTCGTCTGCACCAAATCGGTTATAACTGGTGTTAATTGTATTTTTAAACGCGAAAAATTTTAATATACCTAAAACTTTATTGCAGCCACACCATCGATTTCCAATTATGAATCCAAGCTATCAAGGAACTCACTCAAACCTAGATGGTTTGTGAGAAATCTTTTAAAATAAGGCTACAACCCGTTCGTAGCAACCTACATATATTGGCGGTAATGTGAAAAAAAGCTTTGGAGGTCTATGGACCCCCAGTTTCTAACGAAATTCCTGTCCCTATTTTGTAGACGTTTACTATAAAGTCAGTAGAGCTTACGTTATGAAATATCAAGTTGATAGAGTTAAATTGTAAATTAAACGATAAAATGTATTCATAAAATAAATAATGATAAATGAAACACTGAATGATATCATAACTATTTTCAACTTGTATTAAAACTTTTTCACACTCCCTTGTATTGAAGAAAAATATAAATATTAAAAAGATATGAACACGACGCGTCAAATGTCACTTACCTATAACTATTTGTCTAAGAGCTAGTAATGGTTTCGAAAAAGAATTTCAATAAGCCAGTTTTTATATATCTTATGTTCTTCCGAACAGTGTGCGAGCTACCTGGCTGTAAACGTTGCGTTTATTAGTGCATATCGCATCTTTACAGGCAAAAATATTGATTGTTATATAATTTTTTAATGTATTGTTTTTTACTAACTTTGAAACGATACTAACACATGAAATTATTATCGCCAGACATTTTTGTTATTAACAATAATGTGCCCGATGCTATTTTTTTGTAAATCAAATAAGTATGTTCAAACCATGTTAAGATAGCTGTAATTTTAATATTATTATTATTTTTAATGAAGGCTTAGTCGCCTGCGCGACTATATCGTTTAAGTAACATACAACTATGTAACAATAAGAATGACAATAAACTTAACAATAGCTTATATTAATTTTGTACAATTCTTTAGCATCTTTCGAAATGGGGTCAGACAATAACGAATTGTACAAACCAGTGTGGAACGAACCAGAAGCATTAAGCCGAGATCTAATATCTTCGCTTCGAACACATTCTGCCAGAATGTGGTGCACATCATCGATGAGCTCACCGCTCTGGCAGAGTGGTGATGGTACTTTACACATCAGGTAGGCGAACTTTTTACATGGGATATGTCCTGAGCGTAATCTCATTCCTGTGATTGCTTCTCGACGGCAAATCGTACTGTCATCAATCCATGGTGACCTAAGGGATGTGGCGTTCTGTACCATATTCCTTTTGTTTTAGAACGCTCATCAAAGTATTCCTTCTAATGCGAGTAACAGCTATTTTTAAATACTGAACATACATTCAAGTAAGTTGGTAAAATATTAATAGTAGCACCTTCGGAGGATCCTTCTCTAGCTAAAAGATCAGCTCTTTCATTCCCAGTTATACCTATATGAGAAGAGATCCATTGTAAAACAATTACTTTGTTCTTTGCTTTGAAATCTAGTAATTGCTTCAAAATAGTGTAGGCTATCGGTATTCCTCGAAAAGTCAAGGTACATCGAGCTACGTGTTGAAGAGCAGTTTTTGAATCGGATAAAATAACAATCTTAATGGACTCAGTGGATTTTACAAATGATAAGGCCTCTGCAATTGCTATCAGTTCAGTGTGCATAATTGAAATATTTTCATCAATTTGAAATTTCATAAAAGTTTTGGAATTTGACTCAAAAAATGCGGCTCCTAAATAATTACCAGCTTTAGATCCGTCAGTGTATATTTTAACAAAATTTGGTAATATTTATTTATATATTGAAGACAAATATATTTTATTTTAAGAATATCATATTGACTCTTTGGCTTCCAAATACCATCTACATTTATTTTAATAGATTTTGCCAGCTAAATATTGTCTCCTAAGATGTAACGGACATATGCTCAATTCGCTTTCCATAGCATGGATTGGAGTACTTTTAATGAAACCCTCGATAATTTTCATGGCCTGGTTTTGGACTTTTTCAAGTTTATAGAGGTTAATCTGAGCACTATTATCATAAAGAAAGCTCGCATAGTCAATTCGACTGCGTATAATATTGAAGTATAAACGAACTCAATGTTATGGATGAACACCCCAGTTAGAACCGGCTAATGCTTTGAAAACGTTAAGAGACTTAGAGCTAGATTCTGCATCTGCATTGATATGTTTACCCCATTTTATGTATGATAAAGATAGTGATACTTGTGAAAGCGCGAAGTTATAGACGCATGTAATCAAGATGGCGTCAGTCCCAAATCATATGTCTACGTTTATCGTTGTTTTTCATTGTTTACGGTGAAATCTCAATATCGTAATGGTTAATAAAATAAAATATGTTCTTTGCAATAGGAAAAAATAAAATGGTTTGAAATGAATTATTTTATTTATAAAGAATATCATCGGGCATATTAGTGTCAATAACAAAATTCCCTGACAGTGATAAATTCATGTTTTAATAGCGTTTAAAAGTTACTGAAAAAAAATGTTCCTTAAATTATTTATAACCGAAAATTTTGACCTGTAAAGGTGTGATGCGTATTAAAAACACAACGTTAACCGGCTACCACGTATCCTGAATCCTGTTTGAAAGGGCATAATATATCTTCATATTAAAGAACCAGCTTTTCTAAAATTCTCGTTCTTCTAACGTTGCTGGCTCTTGTACTAAGGTGTTGCAAAAAAGTCTTGTTACATTAACTACAATTTTTTATCTTTCGTTATCCTGGAGAACAACCCCTTGAGTTTTATGGGACAAAAAGTATTCTAAATGTAACCTTGGAATATTAGTTATTACTGTGTCAAGTTTCGTTATAATCGGTTCAGTACTTTCAGCGTGATGCGTGTTCACAGGGACAGAAAGACAGACAGACAGACAGACAGACAGACAGACAAAAATTGTAAAAAGATTATTTTTGGCTTCTATATCGATAATAAAGTCTACTCCGATAAAAATTTTCAAAAAATATTTAATGTACAGATTTGACCTTGCTACAGTTTTATTATAGTATAGATGATGACATGCAGAGTCATGTCGGAATACTAATTAATGACGTATCGCCTTTATACATCATATGTGTTTGTTGTTGAACACGCTGTACTGGGCTGATCCAGTGCTATGATAAGTTTTACTGATTATTCATATCTTTCCTCGTTAACTGGTCGTTTGGCTTCACTTATGTGTATTTTTAATTAATAAATCTACTAGTTGTTACCGCGGCTCTCCTCGCTCTCATTATATTTATCATTCGTCATTGTGATTGAAACATCTCTGACACTCGTGCACTGTTATATAAATCGATTATTGTATTTGAATGAAAAAATGTTTTTTTTTTATTTAAAAATTATTTCGCATATTACTTAATAATGTAAGAGAAAATGATTTAAAATTTATTCATGTATATCGGTTCCATGGTTTTCGGGTTTTAAGAACTTTAATGAACACGCATATAAACAGTGCTTCTTATTATGTTATATATCTGGATTTGGGCAGATATATATCTGTATTCTACGCTATATTGATTATTTCGAAACTTATTTTATTAATATTCTATTATCTTATATTACAAGTTCTATTATCGAGAGAAAGCTCAGTTTTAATCACCGACAATACGTAACTTATTGCTAAAGACAGACACCGAGAAATCTATTGTATATTTGCGACCGCGAGAACAATTCTCAAGCGTTAATTTTTCTCCACGATTTCAATTTTTCACCCTAACCATATAGTAATATGTATTCAATTGATAGTATTAATCATTAGTAAATATATGACAGTTCCAAAAATATGTTGGTACTCGTCGAGGTGTGAACTAGCCGACACCAATTCAACATTCCTCTCGACTTACAACCATTAATAAATCTCTAAGTCTAAAATGTATTTGCACTTGCATTAATAATTGATTGTGAAAGAATTTTTCGAGACTTTGCTTTGAATGAAATAAAATAAAATAACAGTGTAGTGTTTTTCAATATAATATCTGATTATACATAATTACCTGACTGATTCTATTTGTACTATCACTACATATAAAACAAAGTACTGTGCCACGTCTGTCTGTCTGTTCGCGATAAACTCAAAAACTAATGAACGGATTTTCATGAGGTTCGCACCAGTAGATAAAGTGATTCATGGGAAAGGTTTAGGTATATAATTTGTAAAGGTTTTTTCTAGTATCAGGGCGAAACAATGTACAACTGACAACCCGCTTACACGAAAATATTATATTAGATATATTTTTAAACAGTAAACGACTGTTAGAACATTATGTCGTTAACAAAATGAAATTCAAAAATATTTTATTTAATTTAGGCTCTAATAAGTCGCTTATGAACGTCAATGCTACCACCGGTTCGGACAAACAACCCACTTACTCATCGAAAGGAATCGACAAGAAACTCGATCGGGTTTATCTTTTTAACATTCATATATTAGGTCTTTACCTATGAAATTGCCGTTTTGTATGAAAAAATTTAAACGAATTTTTTTCATGTATTTTTTATTTGTATTAATCGAAGTAATCACCCATGCAATCAATGCATCTTTGCCAACGCAGTGGCAGTTTATTGATGCCCTTCTTAAAGAAATCAGCTGGACAAGAGGCAACAAATTCTTCAAAGGCATTTTGTACTGCCTCTCGGGTATTGAGTTTTTTTCCCGCCAAGGAGTTATTCAAATTCCAGAAAAAGTAGTAGTCTGTAGGCGCAAGGTCTGGTGAGTAGGGCGTATGACGGAGAACTTCCAACCCTAGTTCTTGCAACTTGGAGACCGTCTGCTGTGCAGTATGAGGTCGCGCATTGTCGTGCAGGAGCGGCGGAGACGAGCGATTGACCAATGCTGGTTGGAGATGTGCCAGCTTCTCCATCATTGTGTTCAGTTCTTCACAGTACACATCTGCAGTAATGCTCACCCCGTTTGGTAAGAAGCTGTTATGAATCACACCGGCGCTAGACCACCAAACAGTGACCATCACTTTTCTAGGGATAAGTTTTCGTTTAGGGCATTGTTTAGGTGCTGAACTAGGATCCAACCAACTTGCTGAGCGCTTGCTATTATCAAACAGAATCCATTTTTCATCGCATTTTCCATTTAACAATGTGGTTCAAAATTCCTTCATTTGTGTGTCTGTTGAGCAGTGCAAGGCACGTCTCGACGCGTACTTCGCGCTGGCGATCATTGCGTTCGTGGGGCACCCATTTGTCAAGATTTTTTACCTTGCCAATTTGACGCAAATGGACCAATATTGTTTTGACGCTAACGTCGAAAGCTGCTGCTAATTCAGCCGTAGATTGTGTATCATCAGCTTCCACAATCGCCTTTAATTCGTCATTGTCGACCAAAGTCTTCGGACGACCGCGAGGTTCATTTTTCAGGTCGAAATTCCCAGAACGGAAGCAAGCAAACCAATAACAGGTGGTGCGTTGGTTTGTAGTGTTAGCTCCGTAAACGTCGTTGATGTTGCGTGCCGCTTGTGCCGCGTTGCTGCCACGACGGTACTCATATTCCATAATTACTCGAATTATTAACGTATCCATGATGACAAAAAAGATTGAAATGCGATGAAAATGTAACACTAATCAATAAACAAATGACTACTTTTGGAAAAAGAATTCCGTGTTTTTAAAATAAAATTAATTTGAAATTAGAATTCTCAGCCAAACAAAAATTAATTTGATTTGAAATGGCCAGTACTGCAGAACGGCAATTTCATAGGTAAAGACCTATTATAATATTTAAAATACATTACACGTTACAATCGTTTTTAGTAGATGAACAGAAAGGAGTCAATCATAAGACATCATCATCGTTCACATTATTATTACTATAAAACTAGTCTTATATACATATAATAAGAATGTAAACCTAACGTGTCTTTACTTTTTAGATTTTTGTGAAAAAATTGATACAGGTGTCTTGGAATAAGTAATAAAATACATTTTTACAAATGTCTGTCTGTCTGTTTGTTTGAACGTGCACCATTGCTAAAGAGTTAAATTTAAAAAAAGAAAATGATAAAGCATATCCTCGAGTAACATTTAGTCTTGATTTCATTAAAATCAATCTACTCTATAAAAAGTTATTGTAATTTTAATGACAACACGACTTAAATAAGAGAGCAAAGTAGATAAGTAAATGGATTCAATACATTCAGATGATTTTATTAATAACTGTATTTTTCACATTAGGTTGCAGGTGGACGGAGTCGCGAGCACAGCTAATTGTGTTATATATATATGTTAGAATCTGTGATGAAGAAACGTAAATATCCTAGCGGGAACAGTATCACGACTCAAAGCACCGTTCAGTCAACAAGCGATGCCCTTGGGCGAACCAAACGGCCGGCCAACGAGGATCGATAAGGTAAATTTGTACCCACATTTGTTGTTATGTAATAATCAGTAACAACGTGTTTGCGCAACGAACTCATGATAAACACACACTAGCTTCACTGGAGTGCCGGCATGTACCTACCATCCGTTGATAAGATACGCGAGTTTCCAGAACTATTCGATTATACATCGCTCGTATCTTTTGCTCGTTAAAAATACGATTGGAGATAGGTATAATAAACTCTAGTACACATTTTCTAGTGTTTCTTTAACTGTATCTGTCACCGTGAAAATGAAAATCTGCCATCTATACTATCTATATTAATATTATAAAGCTGAAGAGCTTGATTGCTTGAACGCGCTACCTAATCTTAGGAACTACTGGTCCGATGAAAAATTCTTTCAGTGTTATATAGCTCATTTATCGAGGAAGGCTATATGCTATATGTAGGCTATATACCATCACGCTTATACCAATAGAAGCGGAACACCACTGAAGAATGTTTTAAAATCGGGGCCTTTCTCCTTTTGAGGGATTCCGCTGCGTGTTAGCGGTAGCCCAAAGTAACTATTCGACGCGGATGAAATCGCGGCCAGAAGCTTGTCAACTATATTTATATATATGTATTCCAGTGAATTTAATTTAAAAATATGTTAACATTACTATAATGAACGTAAATCACAATCTTGCGATTAAAACGTTATAGCTATTTATGTAACGTATATTTAGATAACAGGGAATTATATACCACAAAACAAATGCTTATTTCGTAGTGCGTTATGACCTTCTCTATAAAACTAAAATAACGGCCGAGCTTTTTATGTTTAAATTTCTCACTTTATTAGTCTATTTATTACTTTGGCCCTTGTTATTCTAATAATATACTTATCGCGCAATATATGTTACGAAACTGTGTTACTTTTCAATTTAAGCAAGTCTTGATTATCTTTACAAGAAGATAAGTCGGCGACAGACAAGCGCACATAATATTTACTGCGAGGTTATCAATGGCTTTTGTTTTGCTGTGATGGACAGAGTTCGTTGACGCCTCTTTCGACTATACTTGTAATGAGCCGACGATGTATCTCCGCCTTTGTTTTCCATTGTTACAGACCATAAATACTTGGCTTCTCTTTGCGTAAAGAACAGTTTATTTAGTGTATCCTCTTAAATTTCATAATATATGTATGTATAAACTAAACTATTATATTTTAACCAGAACATCTGTATACACTGGAGCTTAAAATGGGATACGTGGATTATGAACGTGGTCGGTGATTACGGATATGAATTGTAACTACAGTTCTATATTATGAAGATTATTCTACACTTAAAAGACACAGTTAAGCTCCTGATCAACAACGAGATCTTGAACTAAAAACAGGACTGCAAGTTAACATGCTGATATTGGTAACCAATTTCGTTTTTTTTTTTCTCGAACTGACTACGCTATGGACCTAGCAGTCTTAATAGCTTCACCGGACTACGCCAATTTCATATTTAGACGTAATATAAATAAAATGTAAAAGCCTATTACTTTTATTATAGAGTGGTTCTGTTGAAGAACCAAAGTATGGTTATTTTATATGATCTACTAGCTGTGCCCGCGACTCCGTCCGTGTAGGACCTAAAGGAAAGAAACAGCGACTAATAAAATCATCGCTACTTTTCTCTAATACTTAAGTTGCGTCGTCAGTAAAATAGTAAAATTTATTGTAATTTTTGATAGAGTGAACCGATTGTAATGAAATCAAGACTAAATTTTACTCGAGGATATGTTTTATGATTATCTTGGTTAGGTTTTATCGTGAACGCAGTACTTTAGCAGTAATGCGTGTTCAAATAAACAGACAGACTGACACACAGACAAATAGACAAACATATCTAAAAACAATTGAAATGTATTTTATAACTTTTTACAAGACGCAACAACTTTTTTTCCAAAAATCTAAAAGTAAAGACACGTTAGATTTACTTTCTTATTATCTATATATTAATACGTGAAGCCAAATCTTTGTATCCCTTTTTGAAAGAAATGCGCGAACGGATGAACGTGAAATTTGGCATAGTTAAAGTTTATATGGAGGAGAAGTGCAGAAAGCTATTTATTTTATATAAAATGCATTATAAGTACATTAAATTAATTAAAATATGCATTACTCACACTACTGCTCCAATTTTATACAACATATACACACATGTAAATAAAAATGACATTGACATCCGTCAATAATGGACTTCAAAAAAGTAGTAGTAATATTCGTCCAATAGGACAGGTGAAGGAATTAATCCATACTGCCAATTCTGAAGTTGTCAATATAGGTATTTCTTATGTATCCTTTAACCAATTTTCTGCACTGCTGAACGTGAAATTTGGCATAGTTAAAGTTTATATGGAGGAGAAGTGCAGAAAGCTATTTATTTTATATAAAATGCATTAGAAGTACATTAAATATATTAAAATATGCATTACTCACACTACTGCTCCAATTTTACATAAGATATACACACATGTAAATAAAAAAGACATTTTGATATCCGTCAATAACGGACTTCAAAAAAGGTTGCGAAGGCGGTTGCTATGCTCGACTGTATGTATCTTTTAACCGACTTCGAAAAAGGAGGAGGTTACTACGTTCGGTTGTATGTATATTTTAATGTATGTTAATCGATATCTCCGCAAATTATGAACCGATTTTAATGATTCTTTTTTTATTTGAATTAGTTATATTCAGCGGTGGTCCCATATAAATTTGAAGAAAATATTCAACCCCTAAGGGGGTGAAATATCGTTTATTTGATTTTCACCCACTTCGTCTCTACGTATTTTCGTGAAATTGGAACCGATTTATTATACCCATTACAAACCAGATATATTTATGAACACTAAAAATGGGGAAATAATTTTCTTTACAAAAATATAAACCGCCTTCGATGTGAAAACTAATAAGGCATTAAAAAGCGAAAAATAACTTAATTATTAAGTTAACCGTATTAAATAAAAAATATTGATATTTGAACTACCTAATTATATATTTGAAGTCGATGCTATTGATAAAAGAACCCTAATAAAGTACAAACTTTAAAAATTCAATGAACTATGGTCGAATGTCGACCACTGGGCGCCCACTAGTATGTATAAATAGAGAAGATATGACTAATAAATAAAATGACGGGTTCCACCATTGAAATGCCCGATATATAGAAACAGTACTATATCCGCTAGGTATACTAATCTAAGGCACGTAACTCATTTCTGACAGGAACTTTAATAATTTTATCAAGTAAACGTGTAACATCATTGATGTGACTTCCATATGTGCATTAATTGATTTGATATTTGATTTAAAAATACCACGAGAAAATGTGAAACCTGATCGATATTATACTATATAATAATCTCATATGAAATCATGATAATAATTGGGCCTTCATTAATTTAATAATATCAACTTCTAGACACTGTACTCATCTATTAAGAACAACGTTTATTAACCATCTTGGTTAATAACGTGACATTATTATCTTAGTTTTTAGGACTTAGTCCAGTGAAGCTGTTAAGACCTTGATAGGTCAATAGCGTAGTCAGTTCGAAAAAAAAAAATTACATTCTCGTGAGTTTGCTCGGAGGATCAACATCATGGCCATTGTAGTTCATTGTGTACGTTTAGTCTAGTAAGTTTTATTTATGTTTTTTTTTTATATTTTAACGTGAACTGTAAATCTTTGTAGATGTTAGATTGTACATTTTCAATTATTTAATTTATTTGACATTTAATGTTTAAAGCACTAATTATTTTTATTACTATTTTGTTGCTAACGTATAGAAATAAAACGATATGGGTATATCTGACATTGTGCACATCTATCTTCTTGCTTGCTTCTTTGAATATAAACTTATTAGAGTTTTAACAAACTATCATTTTTATTATAACTCTACGCGTTCGCGATGTGCGTTTTCTTGCTGTGGAGAAGTGAAGCAAGCGGTGTGGTGTTTATGTTTTTTCCTCCGTACATGAAATATATTTTCAAGATAATAAACTACGCAGTAGCCAGTACTAGATAAAGAATTGTAATCGTTAAAAATATTTAAAAATTAATCACACTCCAGCAAAATCCACATGTTATGCTGAACAGAAAATTTGAAATGAAATATGGCAGCGTGCATCTTAGCCTCTATAAATGTATAAATCCTTAAAAACATTCTCCCATTAGCTTATCGCGTTTAGGTATTAAACACTATTTAAGACAACGACAATTGTGGATGGAAATGTTTTTCCTCCAGGACGTGAGCATTGTTTTCAAAATGCAATGTACTAACACACCACCAAATAACCACACTCGCAATTTAACAGTAACAATTCAAGTTACTATTGAGAATTTACTACATTTTTTCGTGTTATGTTATTAAAAGCTACACAACATAATCACGTATATTCGGCCTTTCTCAAGCGATAAAACTGTGAAGGACAAAAAAGATTATCTACCTCACCCTGTGTCCACACAGAGGGTGCCAGTGTTTGCTTTGAAACGAGCGTTCACTATCAATATTTACATATCGTACTACGCGACAACCATACGGATTTATACATATTATATAATAATCTACATAAAATGTGCTATATAAGACCTTTCTCCAGTAATGAATCTTCAGAAGTCAATAACAGAAATTACTTCAGTAAATATATCAATATAAAACTCAAAATATCAACCATTGCATAAACGGGATTTGTTTAGTAACCAAGGATAGTTGGTTAACGATTGTATTGGAAGGTATACAAGGCCCCATTATGTCTGACTTTACACTAATATACATTATCTATACAAATAAACATACAAACGACTTCCTGTTATAAATAGTAATCGCTATCACAATATTGATTATTGTGTATGTAGACGCATTTTGTGTGTAAACTTTGACTTGAAATGTTATCTACAATTAGTCCTTGGAGGTGGCTTGGACCGTGTTGATTTTAAAATTTATTCCATAGGTAATTTCTTGGCAAAGTAGTTAAAGAAGGGTTTGGTAGTAAGCGTTTTTGTAGTACCTACGCGTTCAACAGAGAAGTTTTATAAATTGTTTTTGTAGTACCTACGCGTTCAACAGAGAAGTTTTATAAATTGTTTTTGTAGTACCTACGCGTTCAACAGAGAAGTTTTATAAATTGATTTTGTAGTACCTACGCGTTCAACAGAGAAGTTTTATAAATTGTTTTTGTAGTACCTACGCGTTCAACAGAGAAGTTTTATAAATTGTTTTTGTAGTACCTACGCGTTCAACAGAGAAGTTTTATAAATTGTTTTTGTAGTACCTACGCGTTCAACAGAGAAGTTTTATAAATTGTTTTTGTGGTACCTACGCGTTCAACAGAGAAGTTTTATAAATTGTTTTTGTAGTACATACGCGTTCAACAGAGAAGTTTTATAAATTGATTTTGTAGTACCTACGCGTTCAACAGAGAAGTCTTATAAATTGTTTTTTTGAGCATACATTTGCACCATATCATTTAAGGTTTTGTGACAAAGAGATTTGAGTTTACCTGTATGTCCTAAATAAAATTCACAAAATTAAATATAAGTTAGTGGTAACGCAATAGTGGTTGTTTGGATTTCAATCACCAATTATGTTTAAAAAAAACATCGTAATTAGTGACTCGGCCTCGTTTTTCAGTCATATAATTTGAGATATTATTTCATATAAACAAACCTAACTATATGAAATATAAAACCTTTGTGTCTAACGTTGCAATTAAAAGGAAAATACACAATACTTATAGTACTTACATAGTAAAACCAACATTACGAAGCATTGATAATAATAAATGTAGTTCGTTACCAAAGCATCCATTAAATTATATATTGTGGTTTGCCTGTTTTGAACGTTTCAGTAGGAAAATAATAATTATACTTAGAAGTTGGTTGACTAAAGAGGAAACAGATTGGAATATTATGGCTCACGTAGTGTTAAACCAGGGCGAGTGACGCAGTGGCGACGATAACTCCTGTGGTAAACATTCAGCTAACTACCTAACTTATTTATTTACTGACTTTAGCCACATTTTTTTTTTTTGCTATACCTACTGACTTACATATTAGGATAAATAATTTTGTTTCTACAAAATTCAAGGAAGTTTTATATCAAATAAAAATCATTTCAGAGTCTTAAGTTTACTGAGAGCTCTCATTTAGCTACGTCGTTATTAAGTTTCTTCTAAACATTTTGTGTAATCCTCGAAACAAGAGTGAGAACAAAGTTCGATTTAAAATGTATGTATGTTCTTAGGAACCAAATACGGTTAAATTTGAATAATCTTTACGTCATCTTATTGTACCTGGCGACCTCGCGTTGATTCCCGAAGTTCATCGTGAGCATGAAAACTTGCCCATTACCGAGTCCCGGTTTTTCCCAGGTCAGAGATCAATAACCAGGGCCGACCCGGTCGCTCGATCCTTGGCCCTTATCAAGCCACACGGTTCGTATTCGGATGGAAACTTTGCGTTTATTTAGGAAAGTTTTTGATATTTTTAAATTACTGCAATAGAACGGCAAAATGTTTTAAAAAACGATTAATTTGTTATGGCGTACTGAAAAAAATACGTATAAATTTTTTTGTCAAATCAATACAAAATAGTACACAAAAATAGCCCTTATAGTATTATTTACTACTAGCTGACACGTGCAACTTCGTCTGCCCCGAATTGACTGCAAACGCGAAAATCTTAAAAAAATATCATATATACCTATATATTTAGCAAAATAAAAAGTAGTCTGTAGCACTCAGGCATAATATATATTTGTAACAGTAAAAAAATTCAAAATCGTAATAGTAGTAACAGAAATTACCCAGAACATCCAAAGGCTCAAACTTTACTTCTTTATAATATTGGTATAGATGTTTATTTTGATCTAATCGTATGGCTAAATACAGTATTCATATTTTAGTATTGTCGATTGATTGAAATGAGCCTTGGAACAACAAATAGAGTAATTTGTTGTTCCGAGGTTCATTTTATGTCGAACAGTGCAGCGACCAAATATTTACCCTTTAGAAGTTACTTCCACACACTTCCTTAGTAACGGTACACTTCCTACCAGAGTGTGTAACATCAGCCTCCTCCAACTATGTCTATCACGGTTTGGAATGGCGCTTTGTCAATTATCTACAAATTTATAGACACAGAATTAGCATTTCTCTATAGCCACTTACTAAACAGTAATGAAAAAATCTGTAATATTCGCCCAAGCTGCAAGGATTATGTTCTCAAGTCAGTTGTAGTGTCTATAAAACTATAAGCCATTGGAGTTAATAGTGCAGTCGCTCTTTGTATTGTGACAAGGTGTTTATGAAATTAACCTAAACTTTTGTTTATAATAAATATGACTAAATAAAACAATTTCTTGAAATCTTTTGTTATTACGAGCGGTACGTATGACCCAATCATATCACTGCAGTAAAAGACCGTCGTTAGATATTTTTATACAGGACTAGCATCCGCATAGCTTACGAAATAATCTGTATGGTAATCAACAGCTCCGAAACTGTTCAGAGTGGAGAAATCTTTTAAATAGATAATTTTTCACATTTGAGAACAGAAGAACATAGGAGTCTATTATTAAGCGTCAAACCAACTACAGTTGTACCATACATTTATAGTAACGGTATGTGGACTTGTCCCAAGTGTGATTGCACGTTTATCGCAAAGGTAGGATATGCTAGTCATTTACATGCAAAGTAAGCTGCAGACTGTTGGGCTTTAGTCTTCTAGTGGCCACTGTAACCGATAACAATTAGGAACAGATAATAAATAATGACAGTGTACGTGTTCTCGCAACTCTAACGTTTTATACAGCGCAGGTGGTGATAGCTGTCAGACATCAGATTTTGTCCCCCTTAGTGGACGCTTATCCTTACATTTTGGTCGACTCAAACAATGCTTTTATAAATTATAGTCTATGTGTTATTTTGATGTATAATCTACATTACTGTAAAAGTGTCATCAAAATCCGCTCATCAGTTTTTGGGTGAAAAAGAAAACATCCATCCACCCTCCCAAACTATTTCGTTTGTAATATTATTGGGGTTACATTATTTTAACGTCAATTGCAGATATCTCTATTCATAAAGTAGAAATCGATATACCACACGTACTCTTCAGGTTGGAACTTTACAGCGGAAAATTTTGGCGTAGTTTCTTCAGTCTTATTTATTGCTACAGATTCTATGAACGTTTATATCTTTCCAAGGTATCTATTTTAAATGAATTTCGTGAAACCGAATTTAGAGAAGATAAGCCATAAATTTGATTATACCCAAATAGCTTCAAACTAGTCTTTTTCGTGTGATACGTATATACACATATTTGTCCAGACATCGTGCTTTTTTGCATATTATAATAATAATATTAATCAATACTTTTATAACAAAAAAAATCTAACGCTCGCAAAACCCCAGTTCGTGAAGGCAGAGGTCAGGTCACTATCCGCAAATGGGGCCAAGGATTCAACGGGTTGCACCCAGTTATTGATCCCGGATATTGAGGTTAAGTTCTAAAAGTTTACTGGTGGAATTTTTGGAAAATATCTTTTTTTATGACACTACTAATTAATGTTAACAAAATAAATACTAGGAGGACCAAGTTGTCTGAATTAGGGTTAATCCTCGTGAAGTTTTAGTCTCGTAGTTGAGGAAGAGTGAAGACTCATTTTAGTAAGAATACATCGGTATCAGTTTAACAATGTTTTATTCACGCCTAGTTATAATAAAATTCACATTTACTGTATGATCTATACCTATAATAAAACTGTAACGAGGCCATATCTGTACATTCAATATTTTTTGAAAATTTATTCGGGATAGATTTTGTTATCGTTATAGAACCCAAAAATAATCATTTTACGATTTTTGCATGTGTGTCTGTCCCTGTGAATACGTATCACTCTGAAAGTACTGAACCAATTTTGACGAAACTTGACACAGTAATAACTAATATTATAAAGTAACATACTTTTTGTCCCATAAAACGCAAAGGGTTCTCCAGGATAACGGACGAAAGTTAAAAATTTGTAGTTAATGAAATTCTTGACCGGATATAGGTAAATTTTCTTTGTGTTATATATAGCAGATAGATTAGCTAAAAATGTAAGCAATGTTTCATCTACCTATGATTCTTAAAAAAAAATGACCGTTGGGTTCCGAACCGACGTCTTCGTCGGTCCGTATAATGAACATGTACAGTATGTTATAATTACGGTACGACAACATAACGTTTTTATGCGTAATTATCAATCAGTTGAATTAAAAGTATAAAAACTAATAGATGGGCTAAATTCTATTGATGTGTGTGTTTGTCTCTTTATCATGAAGCATTTTCTTTTCATTGATTCTCAAACCATACGCTTGTAAAGAAAATTGACTTCAATAATACCATGTCGACAAAGTTGAAAAATATGTATAAACGAAACTGTTACTAATATGATGTTATGTAAAAAAATGTTTCCTTATGTATTTTATGTACTTAAAAGCTATTTATTTCTTGAAATTTTGAGATAAATGACATGCAACTTCTCATGTTCATATTTCGGACCATGCTGCGAATGGGTTCTAGGCTTATTTTAAAAATGATTTCTCACATACCAACTGAGTATATGTTTGAGTGAGTCCCTGGATAGTTTGGATTTACAATTGGGAAGAGTAGGTGTCGCTGTAATCGGGTTTTTAAGTATTTTAAGATTTATTGCGTTTAAAAATACAATTGAAACCGGTAAGAACCGATTTGGCGCAGACGAAGATGCACGGGCCAGCCAGTTAGTTGTTTGTGAAATCTGTGTTTTGAAATACAAAAATATGATATATTTCTGCTAGACTTTACTGAATTTATTGATCAATAAAAACCGTAGAGTGTTCTTATTATGACCTTGAGTCGGCATAAAAAAAGGGACTTTTTTTAATAGACTGAAGGAAGAAACTGTCTGCGTGAAACGGTTAGAAGCGATTGGACGCGCACAACTAAAGATCGCGCAAAGTGTCGCGTCCTGGGAGGAGTTTACCTGCATCTGTAGACAAATGCGAAGTCATAATGAGTTCTCATCATTGTATCCATTCTATATTTTTGATCTCGTATCTCCTCTTCATGAATGCATCACTAAAGCATTTCGCATTTCTTATCCCTTTGACTCAAATTTCAGAGTATAAATCTTCTTTCTATATATACATATAATAAGAATGTAAATTTAACGTGTCTGTACTTTTTCGATTTTCGGGAAAAAAAATGTTGCAGGTGTCTAGGAATAAGTAAGAAATTACATGTCAATCATTTTTAGAAATGTCTGTCTGTCTCTCTATCTGTTTGTATGAACACGCAACACTGCTAAAGTATTGGGTTCACAATAAAACCCCACCAAGAAAATCATAAAGCATATCTTCGAGAGTAACTTAGTCTTTGTTTTATTAAAATCGGCCCACTTTATCAAAAGTTATTGTAATTTGAATGACTGCTCGAGTAAATTACGAGAAAAGAATAGTGATCTATACTAATATTATAAAGCCGGAAGGTTTGTTTGGTTGAATGCGCTAATCTAAAGAACTACTGGTCCGATTTGAAAAATTATGTTGTGTTAAATAGCTCATATATCGAGGAAGCTATATATCATCACGCTATGTTCAATAGCAGCGGAGCACCAATGAAAAATGCATCAAAATCGTTTCTTTTTCCCTTTTCAGAGCTTACAATGCGTGTTAGCGTTAACCCAAAGTAACTATTCCACGTGTACGAAGTCGCGGGCAAAAGCTAATTTTAATAAGGCTCTTTAAAAAGTACTTTTTGATATTTATTTTGGACCTTAGTTTTAGTTGACTGGAGTTATTAGTAAAAGCAAAGATAAGTTTGTTTCTAACGTTAATATTTAAAAAGTACTGTAGTAACAAATGTATCACTTACATCTTATAACTGTTTTGTAATGTTAATTTTATTTGCACAATGTAGTTGTGATTTACTATTTCCTTTTAAATGTCTTGTTTTAATACCTTCTTGTGTACATATTACATAAGGAATATACCCTACACTTGATGTTAAGTGACCATTGCAGTCCAGTCTCATCTATATTGCCAATTAAAGCTATCTAATTTACAAATGAAACTATAGCAAATTAGTCAGATCAGCACGCCGTATTTTTTTCATGTTATTCAGCATTATTTGTCTATATCTTCAGAGTAGTTAACTACATTATGTATATAACAGGATATACTGATTCCTTCTACCAATTTTAATTATGTGTTTCTTGAAGCCATAGTTCATGCAGTTACTATGCTCTTACGTATATCTGCAGTACAACGTACATTAAACCTCAGATTAGATGGTCTGAATCGTGGGTCAATACGTGTTGCCAGCCACACCCTTCGGACAGAAATATAGCGTTGCATAACAATGCAACGTAGCAAGTCACGTGACATTAAATCTGTGATGACGATATCCTTAGTATTTTTAAAACTAATAGTACTTGGATTGGAATGTGTATTATTATTTACTGAAATAAATGGTGTTTCGTGATACGGGAGTCATTTACCTCGGGATGCAACGAGGGGCGGCATGTAAACAGCTCTGTTATCGACCAGCGCAGGGCGCGTGCGCTTGTATATTGATTGTCCATGCGGTCGATGTTCCCGCCGCGTCGCGTCGGACACGCTCCGCCACTGCACACGTCATATTAGGGTTCCATAATGAATAATATATTATGAAACTAAAGTAATTTCAATCAAAAATATTACCATATCATTGAAATTTTAACTTTGATATTCTTTTACGTACATCTATTCAATGTTATTATAAGTAAAATAGCTTCTTTATGTGGTCGTATAGGCGTTACAAAGCGTTATTTAATTTTTGTGTGCCTGTTTAATATCACATCTCGATATATAAATTTAGGCGGCAATCTAATTCTACTGAGTTTTTATAATATTCGCTATTACTATATTATGTATGTGATTCGTTTATGTGAGATGTGCACAAATCAGTGACAAAGTATGATCGATTTTATTACATGGAATTCCTCGAAACGAGAATACTTCGATAGGTATTATTTATATAGGTATAGAATTCATTTCTAAAATATTTTTTTGTATTAAATTCAACAATTTTGTGATAAGAAATTAAAAAAAAAGGTATGTCTTAAAATAAAAATCTACCGTCATTGATAATTTTTAATTTTACAAAATATGGCATCTGCCTGTGTTATGTTTACTAGACCCGTTTTAATACTGAAAGTGTTCGTACAATAAGATGACGGGACAAGATTGTAATATGTATGTCAAAAACGTAAAAACTTAATAAAACAAACTAAAATTATATGTTCTGAAAATAGATTAGTGTAATTATCTCTTCTCATTTCTATTAACTGAAACCCACGTGCTGAGGTGCGGAGCCACAGCTTTACAATAAATCTTTTAGTCGGCACGAACAAAGAAGTTCGTAAAGTTATATCTTTGCCTCATTGTTAAATCGCGGAACCGTCTCCCGGTGTGTTCCCTCTTGTTTAGGATAGCGGGTCTTTTAAGCCTAAAATAATTATACATTTTCGCAGACCTGTAATTACGCTGGGTAAACGATCTCTATATAGTCAAAGTCAAAGTCAAAAGTCAAAATACTCTTTATTCAATTTAGGCCCTGAGAAGGCACTTATGAACGTCAAAACTAGTCGTTTATTCGTGGTTCTTTTTGGATTGTAATCCGTTCGTCTTCAGATACAATGTCGTCATTTTGCAGGTCTTCCATATAAGTAATTATTTTATAGTTAAAGCAACATAAACGTTACGTGATTCAAAGTTCTTCAGTAGTAAATATCATCATAATTTTAAACCGAATCCAATTCCAAACGAATTATTAAAACATGCATTTCTGCGTGTATTTAGATACATCGATGTGTTCAAATGCTGCATGGCAATACAATATCGATTCGGTATAAGCTGGTTCTGGCCTAAGCCTGTGTCATAATAGCCTTTTGTCCGATTTTGCATATACTTGCTTCCAGTCTAATCCTATTATTCCAGTCTAATCTAATCGTAGTTATTATAGACGGAAAAGTTTATGAGGATAGAAGGATATTGGCTAGTCTTTCATATCAAACCACGATTTTTTTTGGTACTTTACAGTAAGCTATATATCAGAACAACGCAGACTATGAGTTATAACGATATTGTTTAATTTGGCCGGAATATAATAATAAGTGTCAAGTAGGTTTTTGTCGGGATATTGGAATGTCATGCAGTGGATTTTATATTTTACTAGCAGGCCTGGCAGACGTTGTCCCGCCCTGACTATAAAAAAAACCTTGACAAATTATATACTAAAACCTTCCTCATGAATCACTCTATCTACTCGTGAAGACCGCAAGAAAATCCGTTCAGTAGTTTTTGAGTTTATCGCGAACAGACAGACAGACGCGGTAGGGCACTTTGTTTTATACTATGTAATGATTCATAATCTTGTGTTATTTGGCTCTATATTTTGTAATATTGGTGGTGTTTTACGTAGTTAGTTCGGTTATTGTACACAAGTGAAAGATTTCCCCATAAAAAGAAATGGTGTCACATCATAAATAAATATACAAACTCAGATGAAGCCGCAGACGGCTGCTAATTATTAATACAGGCAAGAATAATAACCATAATTCATTATTTTTAATGAGTGCCAAACAAAAGTTCTTGTTTTTGGAGCAAAACACGTTTTTCGCCTATAGGCGGCTACGACTGTGGCGTTTTGTATAGAGACGACTAAGCGGTTTTTTTTTTCTCGAACTGACTACTCTATTGACCTAGCCAGGTTTAAACAGCTCCACAGGACTACAAACTACGCGGGGATGGAAACGCTAAGTGACTAACGAGTCATTAACTATTGTTGCACTTTGGTTAATTAACCTTTCTATGATGTGAGTGACTTCAATACTAATTATAACAAATGAAATAAAAATACTATTGATGAAGAACAAAAATATTGAAAAAAGAACTGATTATTAAAATTAAGTTAAATATGTCTACGTTTCATAACTTTCCAGCAATATCTTCTGTGGTAGATTCTGAATTGTAATGAGAAATAAGCAAAAGGTAAATGAATGGAAGACTCGTAAGAAATGTTTTCATTTGTAGCATACATATGTTATAGTTGACTGTTGTCAATAATTCTATAAATGAAAAACAATGTTAAATATCTTACACATAATACATACATACATATAATTAAACTGTAACGAGGCCATATCTGTACATTAAATATTTTTTGAAAATTTATTCGGGATAGATTTTGTGATCAATATAGAAGCCAAAAATAAGCCTTTTACGATTTTTGTCTGCCTGTTTGTCCCTGTGAACACGTATAATTCTGAAAGTACAGAACCAATTTTGACGAAACTTGACACAGTAATAACTAATTTTATAAAGTTACATCTAGGATACTTTGTGTCCGATAAAACGCAAAGGGTTCTCCAGAATAACGGACGAAAATCAAAAATTTGTAGTTAATGAAATACTTGACGGATTTTGAGAAATTTTCTTTATTCTGTATATAGCAGACAGATTAACTTAAAAAAATTAGCTATATATCATCTCCTTATGCTTCATAAAAAAAAAAAAACAGATAACAAAAAAAGACCAAAAGTTCGTCGATCCGTATAATGCACATGTACAGTACGTTATAATTGCGCTACGGCAACGTGACGTTTCTATGCGTAAACAATCAGTTTAATTAGAAGTATAAAATCTAATATATAGGTTAAATTCTATTGATGTATGTTTTTGTCTATTTATCATGAAGCATTTTCTTTTCATTGATTTTCAAACCGTAACGATTGTAAAGAAAGTTCACTTTAATTATACCATGTCAACAAAGTTGAAAAATATGTGTAAACGAAACTGTTACCTATATGTTGTTATGTAAAAAATGTTTCCTTATGTATTTTATGTACTTAAAAGCTATTTATTTATAAACTTGAAATTTTGAGATAAACCATTCTGATATACAATCTCATGTTCATATTTCATGTTCTTGACATATAGTGGTGGCGCCGTTGCGTTGTCGACGCCACCGAAGGGGCGGGGGTTTCTTTGCTAATTTAAGTGGACTGTATATGCGGGGGTGTTATATTTGATATTCAACTATTGCGATCAGCTACGAAGAGGGAGACAAGGGTAGGAAGGAAACTTAGCACATACCTCGCGGCGCTGCAGTTTCCACGTGGCTAGCCGGCTAGGTGATTCTCGTTGCTCTCCACTGGGTTTTCTCCCACACAACACTTATTGTTTATAATGTATATATATGCGGAGCAATGCGTTTATTTCTCACTCGACCAGGCGAAAATTCAAACTATTTGCATGCTGCGCAGCGCGGCGCGGAAACAACAATAAAAATGGACGCGGCGCGGGCAACAACACTAATGATAGTAGTGGTGGATATAAGCATGTGCCATAGGAAGGGGTAATTGAGTGGGGCTGGAAAAGTGGCGCGATCTGATCACAATAATGCGGGAATTTCAAATATATATAAAGCGGCGCAACCATATAGTAACAAAATAATCTGTATGGTGCACAGCGCGGCGGCAACACCAAAAATGTAACTTGAGATCGCTTTGCGATACAATGGTGACATGATTTTTCTGAAAACATAAATCTAGATATTAGTTACATTGCATTGTAGAAGAATTTCAATCAGAGTCCTGTCAATACGTGTGTCGCTTCGATATTTGATAAAATCAGTTTTCTAAATATTGTTGAGTTTTGAAATTTGAAGTTGGGTTCAGGCATAGAGTAACGAACCTGCGAGTAGTCAAATGTAAGTAAATGTAAACGGTTTCATATTTGTGAATCTACGATTAAAATAATTATTGAGGTGTTTGCAATTACCATACTATGTTATATGTATACATACTAATATTATAAAGACAGGTGAAGTTTTGTTTTCGGGGAATTCTTGATTCTGATTCGATTTTGAAAATTCTTTTACTGTTAGAAAGGTATATTATCCCTAAGTGCTATAGATAATGTAAATATATAATACCAATAATTGAACACAAGAAATGTAATTGAAATCGGCAAAATATATATGTATAGTAAAATAGGGCGTGTGCTGCTTGAACATTTTGAAATACAAGAAAAAAATCTATAACATAAATATTCATTACTCTTACGAAAAAGTCCGCGACATCATATATCTAAGTTTAATATCTCAGCCAAAAAGGTGGTTTATATGTCAAAAGTAAAATAAACTTGACAAGATTAAATTTGGATGCAGATTTCACGTATGTTTACTTTACAAATTCTTATAAAACAAACAACTAAATCAAAATGGAAATTTAATGTAGATAAAGTTTAGTTTTTACATGATGTTAATTGATGAAGTTAGTCAGAAGTTAATGCGAAATATAAACAATATATACGCGAATAGTGAACAGTCGCGGAGATGAGTGGCTCAGGAGCAACCCAAGGGGTATTGGGAAGACATTTATCGGCAATATATGTTAGTTTTTATCTTAGTTGGTCCCGGTAAGTGATGCAGCGAACGGGTTCTAGGCCCCGTACCAACTGGGTATACGTTTGAATGAGTCCGTGAATAGTTTGGATTCACAATTGGAAACGATAGGTATTGCAGCAATCGGGTTTTAAGTATTGTAAGATTTTTTTCGTTTGAAAATACAATTGAAACCGGTAATAACTGATTTGGTTCAGACGAAGTTGCACAGGTCAGCTAGTAGTTAATATTTCCGGGATATCGTATCGTATCGTAGTTGACATACAATATAAGGATTATTGTTGATATATCTGAAATCTCCAAACTCCTGCACCATTTGACAAATTACTATAAAATATGGCACACTGAACTGTTTCCTTCATAAAAAATGTTTCTATTTTACTATAATTCATAGATATTTAAACACTGAGAATACGACAAACAATTAAAAAGCGTGCTGAGTCGCAGCTCAGCTAAAATTATATAAGCTCTACGTGTACGTGTAACAATAAAAGACTAATAACTTTATTTCCCACTATGTTTTACAAAAGTATATACTACTCAAACTATGGCGACCTTCATTTTAAGAAATTAGCTTCAGTGACACCGCGAGCGATAACTAGTCGTAACTAACCACGCTTCATAACAAAGCGTCACGCAATAAGCATGGCGGTGTGACCAATGTGTAATAACTACGGGCCCCCGAACGCGGGCATAATGTGACGTCACAGATCAATATGAAAAACACGCCCCTGCCCCTCGCCTCACCGCTCACTCGCCAACTCACCGCTCCCCAATAGCAAAGCGGATGAAGTAACTCCCGCGGGGTTGTTGTGAGTCATGTTACGTTTTTCAAGGGTGGGCCAATGATATGATAATGTCGAATGTATGGATTTGATGGAGTAGAATAACCTGTATGCATATGTTTATAGAGATCAGTAATTTTAACGATGAGTGAAACAGTTTTTCGTTCAGGGAGTAGGGATGAAGCATAATCAATACGTTATCCGGCCCGTTTGTCTACCCCACCTGCACGCTATGGCCGGTGACCAATTACTTGTCTTGGCGCTCCCTATTAAACAAATGATGGGGAACATCGTCGACAGATAAATATCGCCAAGGCCTTGGAATAAAACGACTTCTGGAAAAAAATTAAGCAAGAAATTAACGTGTAATTATCACTGAACGAAATCCCAATTACTCAACTTCAAATACATTTTATTGTGGACCATTTATTCACATTTTTGTAAATGGGACAAGTTTTCAAGGTTTGATTCCAACGTTCAGCGTCTGGAGTAAAGTTACAAGAATAAAATATGTTCACAGAGCATTATTACAGCACTTTGCTTATTGCAATTTGTTGATAACTATGCACGAGTGCAAAAAGTTATCGGCGTCGAAACAAACTGAAAGGCAGGAAGAGGTAACCACAATGTTGAAGGGTAGAGGCGAGCTGAAGCGGGTCGATATGCGACTCCGATGAGTGTATAGATGTGGAATGTTGCCAATTTTTCTGTATACAGAGTCTTACAATCTAATAGTGTATTATAGAACACGCTCGCAACTGACTTTAAGTACTGATTAGGTCCAACTTAAGTATAAACAGAGACTTCGCCTCCTTATGTATGCTCTGCCCTTTGTATAATAGGTTGTATTCTGACGAGTTATTAGCCATCGGCAAGGATATGAAACAGAATAGATACGGTCACGGACAGTCCCGTGCCAGAAGAATTTCTCCCGCGAATGATCCCGTTATGGTATGTGCTCCTCGCTGTAATTTTTTCAGGGAACTATAGTATGAGGTTTTTAAAGAGGGAAATAAACAGATTTGTAAAGGGTCGGCAACGCGCATTTGCTGCTTCCGGATTGGTAAGGGTCTATAAGTTAAGGTGGCCGCATAGCTTTAGATGGCTCGCACGCTTGTTTATTACCATCATGGTATAAAAAAAATGTAGCAAGCTAAACCCGGAATGGAGGCCGTCTCTTGTTTGAAGGCAAGGATGACCTGTGATGCTTTGGGAGATTCTATGATTACATTCACTATATTTTAATACAATCTCACGTTTGGCTAGGTTGAATAAATTCTCGAATTGTTATGATGATACTGCTAAACACTGTTGATAGTTTCGTTAACGTGATGGTTTAAAATCGTAACAGTAGTGATATCATTCTCTTTTCTACGAACTAACATTGGAATTAGTGTAGCATCATCTAACGGATACGTAATATGATCTGCCGCAGTTTATTTAAAACTGTAGTGGGCAAGTTCATCGAGTGTCGGTGAGTATTTTTAACGTAAATAAACATTGCCACGTGTTATATAGGTGTGGATGGGAACATGCGCAGTGCTCGTTGCGTTATCGATCCAGTCCACTCCCGGGGTAGCCTTTTCCCTATAGGCTTATGCGGGAAATATATTGCTATAGAATATGTAATCTATAATACCAAATACTTACAAGTTTTTATATGCTTCGCACTAATATGAACGTTGGAACTATTCTCGTCGATAAAATTAAAATATTCATAATATCGGAAGCAATATCTACACTATCGTCCAGAAAAATACTGCGGCGTTGATTACCGCATTTGTTTTGTTATATCTGAAAGGGATTAGGCAGCGTTTTCGACAAAAGCTCCCAGGCGGCTAGACTTTTTCCGACACTTCCAACATTTATCGTTATATCTCAAACAATTTACAAATAATCTTAACAAATTATGTATCTAAACCCTCCTCATGAATTACTGTATCTATTAATGAAAACCGCATGAAAATCCGCTCAGTAATTTTTGAGTCGCCGCGATCAGACAGACAACCATACGCGGCGGAGGACTTTGTTTTGTAATATGTAGTGATGTATCCCTACATTATCCCTAATGCTAGTAGTATTAGGTATTAAAACGCCATCAGGATTTGTAGCGAAGTTACAAGACTATAGAACACTAGTACTCGACTGCGCTGACATTACATATTCCCAAAATGACAGACTCATTTTAATCATCGGTTTGGTGCATTTATTTTGTAATGCGATATTCTATGATTATGAAATATTGCTATCAAACAAAATTGGAAATATGTCTTTTGAAAATGTTTATTTGTAAAAACTTGTGAACTAGCTGCGGTTAAGTAGACACAAAATATATTTTGATAATGGTAATAAAAAATGTAAGTAAAAATAGTCAACATATGTCTAATTTGGAATTAAACTGACTGTTGAACAGGCTGTACAGTTTTATTTTTTATTAACGAAAGAATCAGTCGAAAGCAGTATAACGATACTGCTTACTCATTATATATCATATAATATATCATTATATTAAACGTAATAGCATATTTTTATATACAAAAAATAAGAGCTTATCCCTTTGTTAAATTTTATAGGTGAAAATAAATAATTATATGTCGATAAGATTTCTACTATCAACGTTTGTCTCAGATTTCAGACTGATAAAATTTTTAATGTCGTGTCGTAATTTTTAATCTCAAATGGTTTTTAAAAACTAGCAAAACACGTATTTCAAGGTTTCTGATTTAAATTAACGAAAATAACAAATACAAATCAGTTGTTATTAGGAAGTGATAAAATAGTGTTTTATGACAAAGAGGATGTAAATAAAATGCAGATAATAATCAGAATATTAGATTTTGGGTTTTGTGTATATGATAATACCATATATTATACCGAAGTACGACTAAAACTAATGTAATGATTTTTTGTAAACACGTTTAAATTATTTTCATTCAATATATAAAGTAATTTGATTCCGAATGAATACTTTGATTTTAAAAGATATTGCACAATCCTGTATGAACGGTCTCGTATGGCACAAGTCTTAAAATAAAAAGAAATTATGTTATTATTGCTAATATTATATTTTATCTTGGATGCATTTCTCTCACAGAGTTTACATTCCCCAGTAAAATACATCGAACACTTATTGATAGTTTATAAACTTTTCTAAAATGATTCCTAAATATTGGTTTGTATTTAGAAAACTAAACTTGTTTTATATGATAGAAAGTAACATTATTGTAGCAGTATTATAATTAATATTCATAAAAGGTACGATTAGTTTTGGATAGTGACCAAAGGGCCTGCAGTTATCTTAAAGCAGTTTATATTTTTGTAAGAATTTGTGGTATTTCCATTTACAACAAATTTCATAACCAGTATGTATATGTATATAGTCCTCCTCATCGATTTCGATGACGGCGACTCCAAAACGTTTCATTTCTTTCGAGCGTGGGTCCTAATGTGACTTGCGAAACCAAAACTATAACCAGTATTACGTTGTGAAAGGGTTGTGCCTGAGAAAGACTTTACAACATATAGGTAATACAAGTTAACAGAGTTCACCAGCTGACAATCTGCCAATAGTAACCCGAACACTGCATAGTGTTAAAAAAATGTTAAAGTTGAAAGCCTGAAGTAAACTAAAACTTGAGAATAAAATCCTAAAAATTCATTCCATCATTATAATAACAGAAAAATGTAAAAGACAAAAGTGTATCGACGTACAAATTGAAAGGACGTGCAAGGTAAGTTTTGCGGCCGAAAGCTTATACAAATGAATGATTTTGGGAATGTGGGTTTAGTCTGATAATCAAATCAAAAATACTTTATTCAGCTTAGTCCCTAATAAGGCACTAATGAACGTCAAAACTACCATCTTAATAATGGTCTTACTGATGCTATAGCAATTTCAAAACTATTCTTTATAATATTAATATTTTCTGTTCACATATATCAAACAAGTAGAAAGTGTAAATCTTCTAATTTATTGACTACAAAACGAACCTGAAAATGACAATATCCAAGCTATTGAATACGATCAGTGTTGGGGTCAGCTGATGAGGATTCAGGAACAATGAAACATTGGTTGACTTCACAGTGGACTGTATATTTTAACTTTCACAATGTATATAATCGTATGTAACGAGCCGGTGACAATACATATTTTTCGTGGTTTAACACTACAATTATAGCCTTACAAGTAGTACATTATACGTGCCTTACTACCGCACGTTCATCCATACATTTACATAATTCACATAAATTTACATTATATTTTTATTGAGGGTTCCGTATAACATTAGCCAAATAATAATAATAATCGTATTGGCGGTTACATTTGAATTTGTTACATAAACGATATTTCTAAACATTACATAAGACATATTGAACACAGAAACCAAGTATATAAGAAATACGACAGTTTATCTGTACGTATTATGTAAACAAATTTATACACATAGACATAGTTTGTCTGACTATACCAGACACATTAAACCTGCACATATATCGTGTTTCTTAATATAAAATGACATCCCATTACGCATAATGAGCACAAGTATAGAGAAATATAAATATAGACATGAGAACTCATCTGTTCGTAATAAATAGAGAAACTAGACAAACATTTATTAAACATTTATTTACATTTTATTTCTAGCTCATCTGTCCGTAACAATCAGAATATTGGAAAATATTCATTAGAATAGTGATCGATTCAAAGCGTAATCTATAAGTACATATAATAAGAATGAAAATGTTACGTGTCTGTAATTTCTACATTTTTGTGAATTGTGATTAAATTGTTGCAGATATCTAGGAATAAGTAAAAAAAAATATTTCAATCATTTTTAGAAATGCCTGTCTGTCTGTCTGTTTGTCTGTAGGCCTGTTTGTTTGTACATGCATCATTGCTAGAGTACTACGTTCACGATAAAACCTCAACAAGAAAATCATGAAACATATCCTCGGATAATATTTATTAAAATTGGTTCACTCTATCAAAAGTTATTGTAATTTTAATGACAATACGACTTAAGTACGAGAGAATAGTTGACGAGTAAATGGAGTTAATACATTCAGATGATTTTATTGATCACTGTTTTTTTACATAAGTTTCCCTGCGAACGGAGTCGCGAGCACAGCTAGCTTAAAATAAACGTTGCATTAGTAATATCCTTAGGTAATGCAGCGTCATCAATTTGCGCCAGATTCCAGAGTACTCCTTTGTAAAATTTACTCGAATCAAATTACTTTGAATTGCATCCAATTAGTAAGCCTGTCGTAATGAAGAGTGGAGCCGATCCGAAAGCAAATTTGATTAGCTGATTGTAATTTTCAGACTTCATAAAAAATCACTGTAATATTTTCGAGCGTTTGGAGTCATTGTACTTTTTATAAAATTATTTTGCCAGAGCTTTAAGTGAATAATATTTAGCATATTATTAGTGTATCATTGAATAAGCGCTATACAACTATAGTTATTTGACCTACCACAGACCTTAATAAAACAATATGTAGTAATTATTAATTTAAAAAAAATTGAGGCTGTCATAAGGACTGCCGATAGAAGTGAAAACTCAAAGCAATGGAATAAATTTTAGTTTATTATAGTCTAAATTATTTCAATGTAAAATGAAACTATTAATATTAATTTGGTTTTCACATCTTTTGTGCACTCGAAGTAATAATTATATACATTTTTACACAGTTTATTGATTAATCAAAAATATGATGGGTGATGTGCACATATTGCTCTATACGAAATATTATATTATATTACTAGCGGGCCTAGCAGACGTTGTTCTGTCCTGATTATAAAAAAATCCAGGACAAATTATATACCAAAACGTTCCTCGTGAATCACTTTATCCACTGGTGAAAACAGCATAAAGATCCGTTCAGTAGTTTTTGAGTTTATCGCGAACAGACAGACAGACAGACGCGGTAGGGGACTTTGTTTTATACTATGTAATGATATGTACACAGAGCATTATACTATGAGTCGATAGTCTGATGCAATCGTAATACTTCACGAGCATGTCGATGTTCTCTGTGACGTTCGGTGACGCGAAATCACAAATTATACCCATCCAAAAATGCAAACACGCATATGATACAGTCGAGTATAATGTTTGACATAACAAGCATGTCGGGGTCATCGGTGATGCGAATCCATAAGGTTTTCTTCTACCAAATAAATTTTACCTACAAAATCGCTCAACGCGGCTAAAGAAGTATTCAACTATTCAGAAGTCCCGAGAGGCTGAAAATTCGGCCTTATTTTCTGTGGGAAAGAAAAAAAATAGTTATTAAAAAGTAGATCTCGGAACAGCGCCACCTACAGGCACCTTTTTAGTTATAGGGGTTATGTAGAGAAGGATTTTAGATACTTTTCATTCTGAATATACTTCAGTATCACAGTAGATATCGCGGGGATAAGCTATTTTATTATAATGTTCATAGTTCATAACAGTAGTTGCTGTTCTAAGGTGTATTTTAGTTGCCATAAATTAAAATGCAGTGAGTAAATAAACTATAATAAACACGTAACCTACCGTTAACTACTCTATTATACAGTGAATCAGAACTAAATTGTAGTTAAAAGTCTACTTAATTGTAGAAAATATGTATTTAATCATGGTGACAATTTTCGAACAATGATATTCTATTGAACTAGTTAATACTTCATTTCAAGTCTTAAATATACGATAATTACTCGTTGTAGTTACTTCACCCAATGAATGCGTGGCTAAATGGTGCCACAAAAAGGTGCATCCTAATATTTCATCATCATCAGCCTGTAAGAGACCCACCCCAGGGCCATAGGCCTCTTCCCGAAGTAAGGTATTGGCGTAGTCATGCTTGCGCACGACGTATTGGCGAATTCAAACTCGGAGAAATCCACAGTTCTGTGTTTTCCCACATATATTAGTACTACAAGAACATGTCGCAGGTTCGGGTTTCGTAACGATGTTTTTCTTCGCCGTCAGCCGATATTGTTACTAATTTGTATTAGTAAATGTACGCGAATTCCGAAAAATTATTTGGCATATACCGAGGTTTGAACCTGCGGACATTGAAATGATATTCCTCCGGTCAAACCACTAGACCACGACGAGTATATTCGCTGATATTTGGATTGGGTTTAATAAGTCACAAGTAGGCAAACTATAAAATATGAAAATATTTTTGAACATATTAATTCATACACGATAAAAAATCTTGTAAAATAATTACATTCATGTGAATATCGCGTGTATATAGCAGTTGTTTTTCTAACCTGTATTCAAGGACGGTAATTTTTAAGATAACTTGTTTTTTTTATTTACTTGTTTTTATATAAATAGTTCTAAACTAGAAACGAGTTCTATTATTTTGTTTTTCATATTAAATTTGTCGACTTAATCGTAATCTATACTATATCTATACTTCTATACTAATATTAGTAAGTACACATTTCTCCTGCAAAGCAGAAAAGATTTTGTACCCGTATCTCGCTCCGAAGGATGTTGTTGGTAAAACACACGAAAACATGAGAAATTGCAACTCAGTGCTCGGGAGTAGCAACCTTTTATCGCTTGACCTCAGTTAGGGCCGCAGTTCTACCTAAGAACGGTTATATATATGTAGGTTGTAGTGCCCAGTTAACGTAAGGTGTAATGATTGTACGTTTGCTATTATACTAACATAAAAGTGTTCATGATTGTAAGTACAACTCAAAATAATTCATACATACCTACTCTAATATACAGTGAACCAGAACTAATTTGTAGTCAAAAGACTACTTCATCGTAGAAAATACGTAGGTAAATACAAGACGACCGATTAAAGAATAGTAAATGATCGAAAACAATAGTAGAATATAAACTATAGTAACACCAATATAATACTGGAATATATGTTAGAAAGTAACGCGTGGTGTACGTATGAGACAGACGGGCTGTAGCGATTGAGTTTGCTTGCGTGTGTGTGTGAGTCGATTAGTGTTGCCGCAACACTAGCACCGGTTCCGTCATCCGTGTTTACCTGGCCGCATAACTGTTTTTTCTTCGTTCCTCACCCGCATACAAAAAACGATGAGCCACCTTCATTATTATTAAAGCACAACAAAAATGAGCGGCAACATGGTGCGTCGTGCGGTGCGAGTGCCGTTGCGACGTTGCCGCTCCGCACGCTCGCCT
Source organism: Antheraea yamamai (assembly GCA_036509395.1). NCBI lineage: Eukaryota > Metazoa > Arthropoda > Insecta > Lepidoptera > Saturniidae > Antheraea > Antheraea yamamai. The sequence goes on from AP028441.1 coordinate 20,728,415, forward strand.
CGGTTGACTCGTCACGTGACGTCACGTCTCAAGATGGCCGCCACTTCGATAACGCGTCCCCCGCCGCTCGCTCCCGGCCACGGCTTCCACTCCAGCCGGATCCGACTCAGTAATAATAATTTAGAATGCAGCCGTCAGAAAGGAAACCGACCGAGAATAGATTGAAATTTAATGCAGCAAGCATGCCCGCGATACGTGTTAACGTTAATTGTTATTCTATAACAGACGCTGTTTACTTTCGTTGAATAATATGGCGGCGGTTAGCGGAATTGAGGGTCGTGGACTCCTAGTCCGGTCGCGACATGTACGCCTCGTGGCGTCCGTGATTCATTTTATTAATGGCCATTGTTCTAATTAATGAGTGCAGCTTTGTTTATTTATTGACGTCAATACTAAGACCAATTTCATGAGGTATCTCTATCTGTTATGACTACAACATTCTACCAAATAATTTGATATTACTTATATTTAGAACAGACACTGGATATTGCGTAGTATCAGATATTTTTCATGAAATTTGTTTTTGTTGCTCTTAATCTTGTTTACATTTTTGCAAATCATTTCATATGCTAAATGTTGATCACGCTAATAAATAGTATAACATGAAAACTATGGTGACTAAACTGTAAAAAAAAAATTGATTCATGTTTTTGAACATCGATAACCGTTCTAGGATAGGAAAAAGATCCAACACGAACTCATAAAAAATGTAATAACTTAACTCTCGGGTCGTGTCAAGCGTTTAACCCTTCGGCATTAACGTAAATTCGATTGGTTACCACAATTTAAGGCTCATCGTCGAGTAGGTAAAATTAGAATCAACCGTTTGTCGTCCCGTTTTATTGAATTCAGTTCCATAATAAGAAATATATGCACAATTAATAATTATGAATGCGATAGAATTCGGAGCGACTCAGTAAGTCTGTTAGACCATGAGTTTTACGTGGTGTTGAGGTCGGACCGGTTTTGAGCGGGTATGAAGAGCGCGCGGGTGCGGGTGGTGGAACCAAGCAAAGCCGACGCATCCGCGTCGCAGCTAACGGCTCGTCCTCGGCGCGGCCACGCGATAGAGCGGCACGGCGCGGCGCGTGTTAGCGGTGGTGCGCGCGCTGACGTCACCGCTCGATAATGGCCGCCGCCCGACCCCCCGCGCGGCTCTCACCGCTCCACTCACCAGCTCAGTCTCTCTCGACCCGCTGTCGAAACGAGTACCTTTCACCTGCCGCGCTACCATAACTCCGTCGAACGCGGAGCCGAATGTGATATCGCTGTGTTTTTATGTGTACCATGGTGATAGTGTTTTTCTTTGAGAGTTATAAAAATTTGTGACAATTTACAAGAGAAACGAGGAGAACCGATCTCTCGCGCTCCGCTCTACACCCGGCGGCGAGATGTCGGTTATGCAGAAAAGGCAGCACTGTTACTTGTGCGACTTGCCCCGCATGCCGTGGGCTATGTTGCACGAATTCTCGGAGGCGGTCTGCCGAGGGTGTGTCAACTACGAAGGCGCAGATCGCATAGAAGTAGTGCTTGATACTGCTCGCCAATTGAAAAGAGCCCACGGGTTTCAAGAGGGCCGCGGTCCGACGCACGCGAAAGGAGCACACCGTGCGCCACTCGAAGCTCACCAGAACGGAGCCGAAACGACGGCCAGAGGACAACCCGCACCGCCGGCACACCACACGCCTAACACTGGTTTTACCCTTCACCATCCGCGACCGACGGCAAGTGCTGGTCTTTTAGCTGAATATGGCGGTCGCCGCGAAGAGCATGAGGCTAGAAGATTATCACACATTCCTGCACACCACTTATCTACACACGGTGGAGCACGTCTCGCACCTGGACTTACCTTAAAAAGACCTCTAGACGACGATGATCATCAAACACATCATGAGCCCGCAAAGAGGCTTTTAGACGAGCACTCACGGCCACCCCTAACTCGGGGTGATTCCTTGCCAGCGGTTTCATTAGCAGCATCATTTGCTCCCGATCGTGTATTTAAACAAGAGAAACACCCGCTTCGCACACCGTCTTTTGATGGCACATCGTTCAAATCGAACGGTTAGTCAATATTTATGTTTAACATTAGTATAAGATTTTATAACATATTTAATTATGTTCGTAACGTTTCACAAAAATATTACATTCGTAATGAAATTTTTTTGTTTAATTATGCATGACATGTAAGCAGAAACATAATGTGCCGTAAAATCCGTTAAATTTTGAACTTGGTGTTTACTTCACATTTTTGGGCTTGCTAGTTTTTGAGAATTTTTAACAACTGAAATTCGTGGACATTATTTTTAGCAGTAATAATAGAGAATTGTGTGGCTTTATTTTCTTACTGAAGCGTGCCATTTGTAAAAGGTTTATTGAATAAAAGTGTGATAAAATTTGAAAATACATAATTTGCATTATGAATTTTGATGTTTTTAAAAGTATCAAGAATTTATGATTTTACTAACGCGTTACAAACGTTATTACTTTTGTAGCAGTGTAGGACAATACAAGAAAAAATATGTAGCGATAAAGTTCGCGTTTATAAAGAAACGCTTGTTATACCAATATCGTTGGTAAATAGAAAAATTCAAGCACTAATTTATTTATAATTAATTACTTTATATGTACGTGACAAATAACCGAGACCGAGAAGACGCAAATGCTGAAACTGCAATTTCCTAAATATTTGTTTTCAAAATAAGCAAGTCGTCCATATATTAAAATAAGTAAATCGTTCATATTTATACATACATATACAATTATATTACGTGTTTTGAAATCAAGTAGTTTCTTCAAATATTTCTTGAATAATTACATTTTACGTCAGTTATTACATTACACAGGGTCCTAATACTTGCAATAATTTGTGAGTTTTCTTCATAAACTAGAACCATCAAAAAGTTATATTCATAGTTTTCGCTATTGAAACAGTTACCCATTAGTCTCATGTACCTTATTTATAGAGTAAATAAGAAAATTGTATGAGTACTAAAATTCCCGATTCAACTTCTTAATATTAATAAAATAATTGGTGGATTTCAAACAGGGAAAATATTTCATTACGTTACTGTTAGTGGAAAAATGTATCGCAATATAACGGAAACACATTGTTTACAAATAACGATATAACCTACATAATTTATATAAATATCAATTTAGGAGTGACGTGTGTGTTGAGATAACGTATGATAGCTAGCAAATTATGAACGTGTCCGTCGAAACGGATGGGTGTAGTACATGTTTTGCGCAAGCGTCAACCACGGGATTCGTATCTAGGTAGGTGCATTAACTCGGTCCATAAATACAAAACCGGTCCGACTGGTTGAGCGTTCTCGAAAGCGAGCCCGCGGCCTCTCGCGCACGGCTACGTACAAACACCCACGTAATGTAAACGCTCCACTCGGTGCCGCGCCGCGCCGTGAATGCATGTACGACGCGACGGTTTGGCAACGTCGCGTGACGACATTTTCGCTCGCGTACGTATGTAGGTAGGCCGGCGGGCGAAAAAATATAACGCCTGCCTACGCTTGGCAGTCGCCCGACCACATTCCGCTGGCGAATGGCGTGTATAGGAGCGCTTGGCCGCGGACGACCGCCACGAGCTGCCGCGCCGGCCAAAAAGGTCACCGAGCGTGACGTCACTCACCGCCATATGGGCCGTGCCTGTGACCACCAGACCATAACTTACGCCCTATTACATGTTATAGTAATGAACATTCAATGTTTACATATTTTTCGTAGCGTCACCGTAAACTCAATTTCTTATTTTTACCGCACTACATTAATGGCACACGAATCAGTAAATCATTTACATTTACTCACTCAACTGAGTAATTAAAACCATTAATATTTACACATTAGTAAGACATTTAAAATTCTAATTAGGTATATAAACACGTCCTAAATTAGTGAAAAGCCACGAACCACAATTTAAAATTTGACAGTAAGTGTAGTATTCGCAGTTTTACTGCTAAAAAAGCGTTTACGATTTTCGCCTATCGATAGTTATAAATCCACAAGGAAAACTCCGAAATATTAGCCATTTCAGGGATCTTTTCATACAAAAAGAAACTGGTAACGAATTCTTCTTAATTTATTATTAGTATCTACTGTAAATTGCGTATTCTGCTGAGAGAGTCATATAGATGAATCCAGATTCTTAAGTTAATATATTTAATGAGGCGTAACAGATTTTGTAATGAAACAGCTCACAACAACGCGTAGAGACGCGACGCGACGCCAGCGTACGCATACGGGACCCGTATCTCTGCAAAAGTTTGGCAACGTCGCACTCATTCGCGATTACGGCTCGCTGCACATTCGAGTGTGCCAGTCGTATCATTTCAATTATTATTATTATACCTACCAGTCTACAGTAGTTGGCCCGAAAGGCCCCGGCTGCGTATGTTCAGTGACCAATGACACATCGGCTCTACGTAACCACAAGATTGTATTAACACAATGCTATTTATAAAGACTTTGTGTAAGTGTGCGAGAAAGCGTATTTACTATCCCCCCATCGCGGCGATGTGTCATACAACATTCAATGTGGTCTTGTTCTGACAGATTAAAATGTTGAAATGGTTAGGTACCAAGATTGACAGCGCTGTCGGAGATTTTTAGTATCGCGACAAACGACTCGTGTGCCAGAAACTATTCTTGACGGTGACATCTTGAGATTTTACTTTTATACGACGCTTTCTTAGAATGAAGCGCGAACCATTTCGATTACGATGCGAGCGACAAGCCTAATACACTTTTTATTGTGTTATAATGTTTTGCGTAATGATACGCTAAACTGTTTCCCGCCAGCTGTATCAACACTGTACGTATCGTACTCTATTCTCGTACTCTATTCCGTTATTAAGCTGTTTTTATTATCTACCAAATTTAATACAGTTATTTAAAATAATATAAGTTCGTAATGATAGAAGATGGACCTTTTACTACTTCAAACAAACTTATAACTATGAACAGTAATTCATATTATTAAGTAATGTATTATTAAGTAATGTATTATTAAGTAATGTGAGGTGCCGTACTGTATTTAGCCTTAAAATTTACTCGTATGGATGTGAAGTTGTCAATCAGTTTTATTGTTTTAACAAAAATAAAATATTATGGAAAACCTGTTAGAACTCTATTCTCAATAAAGCAGTCAATTCGATGGTTAAATCCGATAATATTATACAGAATATCGGTTATTAATCAAAACGAATTGAGAAAATTTGCAATTTATAAGAGACGCATTTAAATGTCATTGTCTTGAAGTAAAATCCCAAAAAATCTATAATAATACGCTACCGCTTCTTTGTAAGAATAATAATTCATAATAAGATTATAAGGCTACCTAATAACATATAGCAGTATAGCTGAAACTGATAGCAGTAAATGAATTGCACCGTTATAACAATTGAACATGTTAACACAACTGAAAAATAGTCGAATCATTAGTGTAACATCAGAAAATAAATGAATTTAGATATCCTAAAGTCACATGATTAATATACTTGTCAAGATATTTCAAATCAACGAACCAGCTTCTCCAGTTTGGTGATAAAATCCAACAACTTATACACGCTCTAACAGACAAGTAATTTAGAACAAAAATTGTTACAAATACAAAGCGTCCAGTAGATTTGTTTTTTTTGTGATCGCAGATTTACAGATTAAATAAACGCACTATCCCTATAACATACACAGAACCTAATACCACCAATAATAAATTAGTGTCTGAAGTAGATTATAAACGACTACAGGTTGCAGTTACTGCTTAATACTATTTAGACTGCACGCCTGTTTCTTATACTAGTAAGATAAGCGTTATTTGTAACAGAATGCAAAATTATTACCTTAGTAAAATGTAATAAAACTTAAATTTTAGATTACTTCTGTGATTGTAATTCAGGTTGAACTTTGTATACTTAAGTAATTTTATTTGTTATTATAACTTAGAGATTCAATTCTTGCCCGGTACGTGGAAGTGAGACTGAGTTTATAGACAATAGTTTGTTACTAATCACCCCAGTATTCAATGTGGTATACATTACTTCTGTTATATAACTAAATAAACGTACTCGTACTAAAGTAGTATCCGTATCTTTCACTAGTAACTGTCCGCGGTTAAATTCTCGTTTAATTATAATGTACAATATTATATAAAAAAAATAGCCTAGTGTCATATAGCGGCAAATTGTAGATAAATATCTAGCTTAAAAACACTAAAGTTAACGATCGGTCAAACGCTGTTGGCGTTTATTGATCTCAGGTATACTAATAATAAATTTAGGAATAAATCTTTCATTAAACCCAATAACTCGTATATCTTTTTGAAATCTGATTTTTGTAGTTTGAATTCGTGATGCTCACATGCCGGTATACATGTGTATCGCATGATTTCTTATATGTATGAATAACTAGCTTAGTTTAGCTTAGACTCCTTCGCGAAGTTGCATCCAAGGCAACAATCCAAGCCGAGGTTACGTCACTCTTCAGCTTGTTGCCAAGCGGTGAAGTGCCGTAAGCGCTTGCCTTAGTAGTCTGGTGAAGCTGTGAAGGTTCGTCAGGGCAATAGCGTAGTCAGCTACAAAAAATGGAATTTCTGTTACTTTTTTGGTAACAAAAGTTAATTTATTTATAAATTTGCCCAGGATACGGTAATGCAGCACCGTTGACGAACGGTTCAGCCGGCTCGCCTCTCGGTCGTACTGCTGGTTCACCGCCGGTGTCCGGGGCGACTGGCGCTGGACCCTCACCAATGGCTGCTCTCATGTCCGTCGCTGATACGTTACCGCCAGGGTCACCACGGTCAGCTGGTGGATCACCTCCACAACCGCCACAACAGCGGTCAGCCAGCCGATCTAGCCAGCATTCGCCCAATTCCTCAGGTATGTGTATCATCATGTATAAATAATAATCTTTTACAGTTCTGCCTTTTTGTATTTGATTTCATTTATATATTTTCCTTTATGTAATTGTTGCAATAGTACTAAGACCAAATGAATTGACAACTTCAGTGTAATCTGTGAACATAGATAGTGTTTCAAAGACCGCGATATCTGCCATCCGAAAATGTTTACCTAAAATTGGAATAAGTGCATATATGTATACAGTTTAAATTGCGATGCTGTTTACTGCGTCAAACTATGTGATTATTTATTAGTCGTATTTATAAAATGTATAAATTCAGTTCCGGCCAGTGCCAGCGGCAAGCAACACTTATGATTATTCTTTCTGTCTTAAATGAAATTGACGTAAGTCAAATTATGCATAGTATTGAATACGGGGAATGCATTGTCATGATGCACAGAACCTTTCTTGTAGTCATACGTGTAAGTGTGTGTTTAAAGTTTAGAAAACTGACTGTTATTTGCTTTCTCAGTAGGGAAGAGGCAATTTTAGCTCTAATATAACAAAGAATTAATTGATATTTAACTATACGTTAAATTCTATCAAATCGTCGTGGCGTGTCTAAGAAATTTAGATAAAATCACAAGCTTGTGTCCGTCACTTTACGTTATTAGTTGTCTGCTCGGAAACGGCGTACACCGGGTCAATTACATCGATACACTCGACGTGACGAGAGCGGTTATCAGAGCGTTACTAGACTATTTCCAAAGAGTGTCCGATGTGATTTGGAACGTGCAACGGAGTGCACTCGGCGCGGCATCGAGTCCTCCGCACGTACGGCGGGCGGGCGACACCGAGATCCGCGGCGCCCGACGACCGGCCGCGCCCGCCCTCTGTGTACTGATATCGTGTCGAGCGGACGCTGTGTAACGGTTCTTTCCCGTCCGGCAGGGTCCAACGGCGGGCGGCGGTCGTCGGGCTCCCGGCACGTCTCCTCCACCACGTCCGTGTCCTCGACCGAGGCCGGCGAGGGCGGAGACCCCGCGGCGCCCGCTCCCGCTCCCGCGCCCCTCCTCAAGTGCACGCTCTGCCAGGAGCGGCTCGAAGACACTCACTTCGTACAATGTCCCAGCCAGCCTCACCACAAGTTCTGCTTCCCCTGCTCTCGGGACTCCATCAAGCGACAGCAGGGATCCGAGGTTAGTATCTCGGGTTAATACAGCTCGCCTGAATCTTTGCCGTAGGGCAGTAATCGGCAAATCGCTGGTCATTCTTTCCTTCACCGTGCAAAAAATATTCAGTGCAGACACGGAATATCATTTATTAACTTACCTTACAAGAGACAAGTTGTTTGTGAAACGCAAACCTACAAAAAAGAAGTGCATTTTAAGCAACAATAGCACGTCGCTCGTCGCTCGTAAAATATAAATAATTGTCACTAGAAAACAAAGTTTAAGTTTCAAAAAAGGCTTTTTGAATAAACTTCATTTTTGTATTGTTTATATTTGCCTCTTTTAGATGACCAGTTTGCCGACCACTGCCATAGGGATATTAATTTTGTTATTGATAAGGTATTTAGGTATACTTAACAATTCGTGTTCGTTTCCAGGTGTACTGTCCGAGCGGAGAGAAGTGTCCGCTGGCTAACTCGACGGTCCCGTGGGCATTTATGCAGGGTGAGATCGCAACGATACTCGGTGAGGAGTTCAAGCCGAAGAAGGAGCGCGAGACCTAGGGCAGCGCGACACCGCCCCGACTGTACCTCTTGTCCCTCTCGCTGTGAGCGCGGGAGGTGTATGCTCGAGCGAGCTGAGCAGGGCTGAGCCGAGCAGAGCCGAGCCGAGCAGAGCGCGAGCGCGCGGGCCGGTGCTGAGCCACCGACGACGCACCGACACATTTGTATATAACATTGTAAATAGTGGAACATTGAAGTGTGCGCGGCGCGCGTTTTCGGCGTATCGGGCTTGTATTGTCGTTAGTTGGTCCGGGAGTCGCGGGGGATCCCGTGTTTTTTTGAATATGGTACATATCCGTTTCGATGACTTTTCGATCGTCACTTTGTATTGTCGAGCCGCAAATGGTTCACGGCGTGGAATTCCCTCCGTTCCCGTCCCGTTCCCGAAGCGGGACAAGCGCGACTGAGGGCACCCCCGCCGCGTTCGCGGTGTTTCTTCAGATGCCATTTTCTTAGTTACCTTTAGGTCCAGAGCCGCAGTGAACTTGGCATTTATTTATTGTGATTCTTGTATACTATACGAGTATTAAACGATATCAACATGACATGTACTTTATGTAGATGAGAGAGTATTTCATTGTAAGGATGTAGTTTTTGGATTTTGATAATGTATCGCTCCCTATACTGACGGTAGATCTTATTATATATGTATGTATATTTATTCAAGTTCAGCGTATGCGAAATAATATTATTTTATATGGTATCAGAGTGGCTCGAGTTCCGTTATTATACTGCAGAGATTATTGAATTCATTGTTCCCGTAACAGATGTTTTATATTGGGAATCGTTCAGAATTGTAATTTCGGACGTTACGGTTTTAGGACCGCCATTGTGTCCAATAATTGAGTTGATTATTTTTTAAGGAATTAGTTAAGGGTTACTTTGGGGATTTGTTAGGTTTGTGCCGCAAACTGATGAGTCGTACTAAGAAGCGTTAGTTTGCGGTCCAAATGTTGGGTGAGCTGCAGTATTAGCATTGTCTGATATCCAGGGGGGTTGTTGGAGGGGGGATATGGGGGGAGGCGTATCTAGTCATTTTGTGAAATGTTAAATCGTCTCAGAACCGCGGTAGCGCGGCCGTTATAGGAACTCTTAAAACTCGCTGCTGTATTTGTATAAAGTGAAGTAATCGATTATATATTTCGATAATTGTAAAGAATTCGTAGTGTTTATGTCAATTTCGAAGGCTATCAGAGAGGACGCACCTCGCTCGAATACTCTCACTGCGAGAATTCTACTTTATATTGACAGAATCTTGGATGAAACTACAACATTGCTTATTCCATGGATATATTAATATATGAATAGTTATAGCAGAACTTGAAAACATTTACTTAACTATGCATGTAGAGTTACTTTGTACATGTGGATTGATTTCTATCGTTTTAACTATCTTAGTTTTTTTTTATATGTTATGTATAACAAGACGTAATGTCTTTAAACATTCACTATAGAGAGTTCAATTAAATTGATATGTCTTATTTATTTTAGATGTTATATCTGTAAATATATTATGGTACCTTGTATATAATTCATCTAATTGTAAATATTTTAAAGTGGTTCGTACCGCCGTATGATTTCGAAGGCTTTCATCCAGTATTATAAGGGATTTTGAACCTTAACGATATGATACATGTAAGGCTGCCAATGTTTCCTTATTTCTAGTGTATATAAGTGTATTAAGTAAGAAACCATATCCTAGGTTTGTATAACGATATATATATATTATTCAATAGATGGTTTTTTCTAAAATCAAATTAATAGAAAACGCACAATTTTACTAAATTGGAATATATTGGGACAAATTTTCTTTATCTAATTTTATCAAAGTCTTTCTTATTCCAAGACTGTTTGATCATTTCTTTATAAGCTATGTTCTTTGTGGAGTGGGTTTTTCTGTAAAATCTTATGAATTTTCACAATAATAGAGCCTTTTAAAAATATGAATTGATTCAAAGAGTGTTAGATGTTATTACATTTTAATATGAAGTTAAACTTTGGCCAGAGTTTCAGCTTGTTGAGTGTAATGTGCCCTTTATTTTTTACGTCTCATAGTTGGCAGCCGAATTTATTATTTTATGTAAACAAAAAATAATCTGCTTTACTTTCTGATAGTTTGAAGAGACACGGATAATGTTATTTAAAATATACTTATGTAATTTTGAAAGCGAAGGTTTTTTGTATGTCGTTATAGGATTTTTTATATAATTCTGGATCGTCGTGTGTATAGTAAACGTCATAATTCTGATAGATTCGAAATTGATAATTAGTATTATCAGTGAAATGAACAAGAAATCACCCGATTTGGACGGGTTTTGTCGGATGATTAAGGAAAAATTCTCGCCGATTTTGGCAAAAGATATAATTTGTTTGTAAGCACATAATAATGTGCATTTTTTTATATCTTCTTGATATGCTGTACGTACGATTTTGAGGAAAAATAAGGCATTAGTAATACTGTAAAAAATTGTAAATTTCTCATGAAACTTGATCAGTACGTAATTTTTTAGTTGATATATGATCAAATATATCATGAGACGTTTTAATTTTGTATAAGAAATAGAAATTGAGAATATGATAATTATATTGTTGGCTTTTTTTTCAAGGGTCTCGCAGGGTTATTTTGGGCCCAGTTTTTTTTCCGTTTGTATCGTACGTATAACATTATCAATAGTGTAGAGTCCGCCTTTACAAATAGGCTTGTTTTGTAGATGTCGATGGAAAACGACACGAAACTGTCTCCTAACGAGAATTGTCTCTTTCTTACTGTAAGCAGCACGTGAAATGCTTCGATTAAGACGTTTATGTACATGTTGGTGAAATACAATTGATGTGATTTTGTATAAATTGTCATTTTATTTTTACACCTACATCTTCAAACCTACAATTATTTACTGTGTATTTCCGTTAATATAATATTCAGTCTTTCCAAAAAGTGTATGGAGTAAGTTAATAAAATAAAATATGCAATATATTTGCATCAAAAATATGTGCATAACTAACTACATTGTTGTTCTTTGCTGATATTTTTAACTAATACTAGCGGACGTTGTCCTGCCTTGATAATAAAAAAAACCTAACATTCAACCGCCGCGCCACCTACTGTGTCCAGCTGTTAATCTAAATCATTCTTGAATCCACCTGCACACAAAAAAAAATACATCAAAAGTTGTCCAGCCGTTTAAGATGAATTCAGTCACATACACACAGACAGAAGAATTATATAAAGATATTTCTCTATGATTTAATTAGGGTGACCAGTAAGATCAAGTACTTACTCAATGCTAAAAGATTTTTTATTCTTTGTATTTGGAAATCCGTTGACAGACCGACATGATATTTTTTTTTCTCGAACTGACTACGCTATTGACCTAGCAAGGTCTTAACAGCTTCACCGGACTACATGATATATTTAATTAAACAACAATTTATATACAAAGTAGGGCTACCTTAAAGTAGCTTTTGTGGAATATATATCCTAAAAAATACATTTACGCAGTGAACTAATAACTATAAGTAACACGTAAAATTTACTTATTATCAATACAGTTATAAAAAATTAACAAGTTTATTCTATAATTTTTGTTCAATTTCTTTTGTCATTAGATCGCAACAGCATGGCGTCGGAGAGAATGCCGGAGCCACTGTGTCTGACGAACAGATGAGACCCACACCGCGATACCCAGTCGATCGATATATGGTATGTATTTTTTAGGCGCGTATTCTTTTTTGACAAACTTTGATTCTTTAGGTAGTTAATGAGCGCTTTGCTCTGTATAAGTCATATAGGAATCTCAATTGTTCGTTCTGCCTAGCCAGAAGTAAAGCAGCGTAAACTAACAGTGCTTGCACTGTTGTGTTTCGTTCGGTCGGTGAGAGCGCCGGATACTCACCTCCCCGCCCCTCTCCCGTCTGCCTCCCTCACTCCCACCTTGAAACCCAGACCGGCAACGCACTTGCGACTCCCCTGGTGTTGCTAGTGTCTATGGACGACGGTGATTACTTACCATCAGATGACCCGCCTGTTCGTTTGCCGCCTATAATATAAAAAAAATCTAGTTACTACTATTTTAGTAAACTCTTTTTTGTGGTTTTAGTTATTTGCTGTATAATTCATAATGATGATATGATTAACGTGGAGTGTGAATGTGCATATTCTAAGATCTAGATTAGTTAATGCACAAATTTAAACACTGAATACGTTCAGAATAAATGTAGACATCCCCATAGGTCATTTTACTAATACACGTAAGCAATAGATCCGGTTTTCTATAAATACTTGTATTTAAGTACTGCTACTTTGTAATATCACAGCAATTAATATATACGACCATGGTCGTAAAACAAATTTGTTAAAAAATTAACATCACATCATAAGGTAATTAGGTAAATTATAATAGTTAATTCCAAAATACATATCGCAGCATTTTCGTTTGATGTGAATTGTTCTATGAAAACAAAAGTACACACCGATTTGTTCTTTACCATTTCTCAAAGTAACAATAATCTATAAACTCCATTATAAACTGCTTTATTGAAGGATTGTTGTAATGTGTCCCCTTTACTAATTACAGGTTGATAGCAGTACAAACGTTGAAATGGTTAACATCTTAGGTGACAATTTATGGAACCCAGAACCCACATTACGGCCCGAAGATGAAATTATATTAAGGAAATTGCATGATATGCTGCAGTCGACCTCAGATGATCTAAAATTGTTGTCAGGGGAATTATCAAAACATCACGCGCCTGGCGTCCAAATCAAAACCGTGCCGACACCATTGGATGAAGAATTTAATGAAAAAGTCCATATTGAAGAAGTCGTTAATGCAAAATTTCATGGGTATAAAATAATTGATAAATCCCCGCTCGCGCCTGATGTAAAGGTTCGTAATAACTTTACTAATGACAGGAAACCATCCACAACCAAGCCGCTAAAACCTAAAGTCATAAACACTGCCGTACAAGTTAATTCGACTCCCCCAACGAAGATGAAGGTAATTAATCGAAATTTAGGAATATCTCGCACTAAAATAGTGCACATTAGTGAAAAAGATAGCGATAAGGTAACTACAGAAAGACTTAATAATGGTAAAATTGTTCACAAAGTTCCTGCAGTGTCTTATAATGAATTTTCTTTTAATTATGTTGAACCGATAGTTCCAGACAAACAAAGAAAACAGTTGCAAGTACAAGTCATGCCAAGTATCAATATACGAAGTGAACTAACTGAGCAAAGAGTTTTGAATATTAATATTTCACCTGATAGCCAAAATAGAAAAGTAATTAATAGTAATAGATCCAATGTTGTAGTAGTTGCTGTTAATTATGAAGAACCAATAAAACAGGTTCCAGTAAAGGTGAAAACTGCCGCCATACTACAAGTTCCACCAGAGCCTATTAAGCCTGTGAGGAAAATATCGAAAATGTCTACAGCTGAAAGTAGTGAGTCTACCTGTATTAGTTCTGATACCAGACTTAAATTTAACACACATAGTAAGTTAACTACTGCTACCAAAGACTCTCCGATCACTTCATCCCGTTTAGATCGTAAGAAAAAATATGTAAAACTTAAAGAATCACAAAAACCGAAATCCCACAATCTAGATGAATGGAGACGAAAACTTAATGTAGTTTATGGAACATCAAGTTCTAAAAATATTAAAACAAATCAGAAATCAAAAACCGTAAGAAAAAATGCTTCATCTAAAATATCATGTCCACCTAAACGAACGACGACGATGAATAATGTGAACTATATACCATATTCCCAATTAACTCTAGGTGGAGTCAGAGTTAGTGATATAGAAAAAGAATTAACTAACATTCCAATTAAAAATAATGAACCCCTAAGTAACATTTTAGATGAGATACTCAGCGGTAGAGAACAAAGTTCTAGAGCTCGAAAAGGAAAAGAAATTTCCAAAATTTTAACAACGTCTGATGAAAATTTGCTACAAGAAGTTATAGATGTTGAGCGTACAGTAAATGATACAATTTCAAAAAATATAACTCGCAAAGATATTGACAAACCGATAGAAAAAACTTTCAGCAATGAAGATGATGCAAATGATAGCTATGCTGACGATTTCGAAGATATCAATTCTGATAATACGATGGTATCTAAAAAAGACGAACGTATAAGTGGTCCGCAACAAAATAATGACGCTAAAGAAGGCAATATAAGTGATTACAGTATGAACAGTGATAATAATAATGCCCAATTACTTAATCCCCATAACAATACCTTTACGAAAACCACAAATCTGTCAATTAAGAATTCAGTTGACATATTCGAATACATACATTCAGTGGATACTCAAGACATTGCTACTCAAAGTAACGCTTCGAATAGAATACTGCCTAAAGAGACGCAAACATCTCCAAGAAACGACAACTCAAACATACAACCAATACATAACGATTTATGGCCTTCGATAGACTCGAGGGGCGAAATAGAGAAAATGCTTAAGTTGGAAAAGGAATTTATTAAAAAACTTATCATTGATGAATATGGAGATCTGTTGGCGAAAAATATAGCGAAGCAATCAACATCAAAGGAAAGTATGGATGATAGTGAACAGAATGTGGTAGCTTCTCAAAAGAATACGCAAACATCTCCGGCTCGCGTGAAGAGTATCATGACGTCTCCTAGGAGAACTAAAACAAGGACAACATCACCGTTCGTTCAGCAGCACACGGTTACGTCTGGACAGCAAACAAGTCCAATATTACTGGTCACTAATGAAGATGGCGACATAGAAAACCAAGATATAACTATAAATTTGTCGTCACCAAGGTTCAGTTTAAGATTACCGCAAAACTCACGTGAAGTTTTATCAAATCTGGATGCTTTTAGCCAATCTTCATCGAGAATATTGCTTTCAAAATTGAAATCTAAAAAATTAAATTCAAGCAGTTCTTCAGTAGATGCTGGTAGTTCTTCAGAATTCAGCAGTTTAGGAGAAGTACGGCTGCCTGTTAGAAAGAGACTGAAGAAAAGCAGAGTTCCGTCGATTTCAGATTCCACTTCGTCATCAGTTCTTTCCAAATGTAGCTCCAATGTACTATCCCGTGGGATAATACCATTGAGAAGCGATGGTGAAGTTAGTTTAGTGCAAAAAACTAAAAAAATGTCGAACAAAAGTGAAGGCGAAGCAAGTTTCGGCATGGTTCAATAAGTTCTTATTATGTAATGTAGTGCCTTATATTAAGTTTTAACATATATCTATTGAACGCCTGTTTGAAAAACCTAAAGTACAAAGAAATATTATCATATAATCTATGAGTAACTATTTTACGTTAAGTTTAAATAGTTTTTAATGTAACTTTAATATACTTTTTACTTTTTTTTATTTTACTTAGTGAATAAAAGTTTTGCATTATGACTGAAATAAATATATCTAATTTGTGTCCGAGAATTTATTTTATCCTTTTTGTGAACAACTTTGATATTTACAATGTAAATAATCTGATGATATATGAATAAGATCCCTGAGTACTTGCTTCTTCAGATTTTTTTATTTATATATAATTTCGACGTCTACAGCTTCGAACCCCGGCATGTACCAACGAATGTTTCGGGATTCGCGTAAATTCACTAATTTAAATTGGTAACACTAGCGGCTGATGGTGAGGGAAAACATCGTGAGGGAACCCGAACCTGAGAAATGTTCTTGTAGTACTCTTAAATGTGGGAAAACAGAACTGTGGGTTTCTTAGAGTTTAAAGTCGCCAAAACGTAGAGGGCTGGCGCGGCGCGGTGATTATGCCCTTACCTTCCTTCGGGAAGAGGCCTGTGACCCTGTAGTGGGTCTCTTACAGGCTGGCGATGATGATGAATATTAGAAATATATAAACAGGATAAAATAACAGTCTGGGTTCGAAACAATAGCGAAAATTCATTAATAAACCTATAATTTTTGAGTGGCTTATTAGTGTTTACTGCACCTGTTATTTAATCAAACAACTAGGTACTAAATAAGCTTACAATTATTCTAAGACACGAGAAGAGTCAGTGAAAGAAGCTAGTTGAGGATAAATTTTGAAGATAAGTATATAAATATAGAATTAATGATATATAGTTTCAGAATATGGTATCATTGACATTTGTAACCGCATTATCTCAAAGGGAAGTTGACGTTATGAACTGTCATATGTTAATTGTTTAATAACAGTAATTAGTTTAGAGTTTCGTCGTCTTTGGAAGGGCGTATAACGTTGATTTTTTTATTTCTCTAATAATGATAAATTTTTTGATAATTTTACTTACGCTTCGGTTGAGTTGGGCTTCATCGGATGCTGTGAGAAAACCATACGATTGCTCGTATTGCCAACCAGAACAGATACATATTGCTTTCGGAGGTGAGTAATTAAATTATTTTATCAGTAAATCGTAACGATATAAGTATAATTAGTAATAAATAAAAACAAAATACCAGATTGAAAAATACTGAATCTATTTAGTTACATTAGTTAACGAGATGCTCATCTGCGTATACAAAGTAATAAACTTATTTTTATACCCCTTCTCTTTTTGGTTCCCAAACGTTATGTAAAATATTATGTAGTTTGTGTTTTTCTCACAATCAAGACCACATCATATACGTTAAAAGCCATCAAATAACGTAGGCTACAAAAAAGGTCAAAACAATAGACAATCGAAAAACATCTTTCTTCCCCGCAGTTTGATAATAAAGGTGTTCCTAAGCAAGCAGACGATAATAGTAAAAAAACATTCGATAATATACGAGACGCTATTATTTGTCATTTATCATTTTTAAGCCATAATAACATTATTCGCTTCAAATGTGCTTCGAAGTGAATTTCTCATAATCATTCGATTCGTATTCATCACTTTACTACAGTTAAAAATGCCCGACAAGTGCGACTCGGATTCATTTCACATATATTAGGAATTGTTATGCTGATTTAGTTAATGTAGCTCACTACACAGGTATTATCCAGGTGGAATAACACACTTCTCGAATAATGAAGGCGTTACTTTACGGAAATCAATCATAAATACTTGATAAGATGTTACTTTGCACTTCCGCCTAGAAATGATGGATTGTTGAAATATCTTACACAATCATTACACGGTGTTACTTTTGTTCACGCTGAGTATCATCAGCTTGACGGTTAATATTCCGACACTAGCCGGAAAGGAACGAAACATACGTAATCGATTGTATGATACGTGACAGTTCTAAGCGAAAGTGCAAAGTAACATCCGATTAATTATATAATTACTTATGGTGAATTTCCGTAAAGTAACATTTTAACCAATCAAATAGCATAAAGAGACCATTTATCCCAACGAAGGTTACGGGCTAGTTTATTCCTTTACTATGTGGATTTTTTGGAATTCAGAGTGAAGAGACGTTTAAGTACAGCAGCACAATCGCCAAGTGTTGATACGTTCTTCGCCTCTTGAACATAATATACTTGACATAATAGGAATAAAGCACGATAACAGAGGCCAGAGCACAGACACCGCACGTGTTATGATAAGCTATTTAGTACATATGCAAAACATTGATCTGTTTAATGTCCCTGTTTTATTACATTTGAGACTGATAAACTTCAAACAAACAATGTCTGATTATCATGAAAGTTTGCGTATCGAAATGCTTTTTACTGGCGAAGATTTTTATGACATATTTAGTTTTACGATTTTTCCATTTTAATATAACTCACCGCCTGCAAACACTTCACTATATTGCAATTTAACTAGGACGATGTCGATAAAATGCTATTAATCTATACAAATAAAAATCGATTACCTAATGTACGTAAACTTATCATTTCAAAACGGCTGTACTTATTTTGCTAATTCTTCTTTTGTTTTGCTTGTAATTGGCGGAATAAGGTTTTTTGAACCTATGTAGATGAATGCCGGTATCCGAAGCCACTGAGCCATTGCTTCAAATCGTATTTAGACGAGTGTTTGCAATACGTGAGACCTGTATATCGATTATTATTTTAGATAAAATCAACGATATAGTAGTAACTTGGTCGACATTCAATGACACAAGGGATAGTTTTGCGGAGTACGGCGAAGATGTAATGAACAAGCAGGCTACCGGTACCGCTCGGCTATTCACAGACGGTGGCCACGAGAAACGAAGTCAGTGGATTCACAAAGTTGTACTTAGAAATCTCAAATTTAACACTAGATACGGTAAGTACTTCTCGATATAATTCGATCTTTTGATCAAAAATTGATTATTACTACGCTGCACTAGCTATACCCGCAGCTCCTCACCAATAGGAGTACATAGTGTAATTATTTCTAAAAGTATTATTTATAATTGGTAAAATTTGTAAAATGAGTGTTAATATACTGCCAGTGTAGAAAATACCATATAAATGGGTCAAACGCGTTTTGAGTTAAATACAGTCCATACATACAAATAGATTATTCTTTTTAATGCACTATACCTAGTCTTGCCATAAGTACTGAAACAAAGAAAAAAATATTTTCTATTGCAAATAACGTTTATTACTTTTACAGTGTGTTAGTTTAATACATAAATATAAAACAATTTAAAATATAAAAAGCTTATTTGAAGTGGTCTCCATTGGCTGCAATATAGTCCTTTAAACGTTGAGGCCAGTTATCAATAGAAGCACGCACTCTTTCCATGGGAAAATTCTTTACTGTCAATCGTATGGATTGTTTTAGGGACTCCAAATTATCATGGCGTTTAGAGCAAGCCGTACTCTCTAAAACTGATCATAATCCAGCGGATTAAGATCGGGACTAGACGACGGCCAGTCTTCAGCTCTGATGAATTCCGAAACGTTCGTTTCCAACCAAGAATGCGTAGACCGAGCTTTATGACCCGGCGCTGAGTTTTGCTGGAAGGACCATTCTTGGTTATTAAACATGGTGTTGTTAAGGGGCTTCACTGCCTTCTCAAGAATGGTATCTTGATACACTTGTGTCGATGTTTTGATACCTTTCTCACAAAAGTATGGCTCAGTCACTCCTTCATAACTAATACCCCACCAAACCATCACTGAAGTCGGATAGTGCCCACGTTGCACTCTGTCGACAAATTGGGAAGCTTCCTTAGAGCTTTGAGTTATTGCATATTAGCATATTGTTTGTTAAAATGTTGCTCAATTGTAAAAAAATTCTCATCCATAAACAAAATTTATCTGTGACCTCCCTTTGCGTGCCGCTTTAGTAGTTGTTTCGATTTTACCACCCTATGCTTTTTTAAATTATCACTTAAGAAATAACCAGTCCGTCTCTTATAGGCTGCAAGTCCTAAGTTATCGTTTAAAATACGCGACTTGGTTCTAGATGCTATCTTCATCTCCAGAGATAAAATTTTTTGCTTTCGGACAGGATTTCTTCGAATTCTTTCCCTTACGAAAAAAGTGGTTAGCACGTTTTTTCGTACGAATACACTACGTGGACGGCCAGATCTTTTTCTATCACAAACAGAGGAGGTCTCATTGTACCTATTAATAGCCCGGTATACAAACATTTTACTAATACCAAGCGTATGGAGAGTTTTAAATATTGCATTTGGCTCCATACCTACTTTGTGTAATGCAATCACAGCGATTCGGTTCTCTTTATCACCCCACTCCATTTTAATATCGCAAAATATTGTACAATGTATTGGCGCCAAAATGAGAAAACTCAATGAATAATCATATAAAAATGCCAGATTCCAAATTCAAATGTAATATTTTGTTTATTTTTAATTGTAACAGTATTTATGGCCAGACTAAGTATGTACAGACAAAATATCTTGTTTATGTAGCTACATATTATAGTTTGTTTAGTAATATGCTTTTTTTTTCATTTAGTAATCTTTCCAAGGCTATACAGTGACGTACATTTAGCGATGGCTACCTAAGGATAATTAAGATCTGAGAACGTTGACTGTGAAAAAAATGCAATTAAAAAAACGATACCGTTTTCTATTACCAAAATAGTTATAATTATAAAATACTAGCGAGCCGCGCGGACGTTGTCCCGCCTAGTGTTGCCCAAATGCAAGACCAAGACGAGACTTGGCTTGGTCTTGGTATTGGTCTTACGTCAATACACCTGGTCTTGGTCTTGGTATTGCACCCCCCAGTCTTGGTCTTGCAGCAAGAATCTTGCAAGTCTTGCAAACCTTGTTATTACCTATTAGTCTATTGCTCTTTATTATTCACGTTAGATTAAATCTTAGAACAATTCAACAGGTAGGTCGATTTTCAGCTTATATTTAGGGGCATAGACATAGTAAAGTCCAATGAAATTTACTAAATTAATAAGTAACTTAAGTTACTTAACATTTAACATAAGTTTCGGTCATCAGTAACTAGAAATTTATTTTATTCTTTGGAACATCGGCGAACTTTCAGCGGCAACGATCGAACAGTATAGGCACTGCTGTGATACATTTGTCGCACAGTCTATCAATATAGCGGCGCGGCGTTTTTGTCATTGACTTAACAAATAAACAATTATAATCGCCAGCCGACCCATTTGTAATCAAAATATCGCATAACATAAATAGTGACTAAACTGGATCTATTGCGTTAGTTATAAAGTTTGTTAAATAAACTATACTCTCTGAGATATAAATACATTTGTTTGTTTAAATTTATTGGTTAAAATTGTTTGTGTGTTAGAAAGAACCGTGATTTTGTTATCGATACTAGAGAACATGTATCAATTTTGTAAATAAGGTTCAAATTCGACTTAATTGCAAGACCGCAAGAGTCTTGAAAGCCCAGTCTCGTCTTGCACTAGTCTTGTAGGGATTGGTCTTGCAAAAACGCAAGCAAGACCAAAACTGCAAGAGATTTTGGGCAACACTAGTCCCGCCCCGATAATATAAAAGAAAACCTTGAAATACTATATACCTAAACCTTTCTCATGAATTACTTTATCTGCTGGTGAAAACCGTATGAAAATCCGTTCAGTACTTTTTGATCTTATCGCGAACAGACAGAGAGACGTGGCAGAGAACTTTGTTTTATAATATGCAGTGATATATTTCCAGTATACCACGTAGGCTCCTTATATGGCTGGTCAGAGGTATTTTCATTCAAAACTCCTGCAGACGGAGAAGACTGGATAGTTACTGCTGCAATATACGGAGACATGGGAAGTAAAAATGCGCGCGTAAGTTGTAACCTGTAGTCATAATACTCTTATGGAACCTTTAACAGATTAAATATGACGACCTGATAAAGAGAAATACTTTCGTTAAAACTAATGGTAAGATGGAACAGAATACTCACTCAAATCAATCATGTATATTCAAATATACCACAGAGAAGAGTAAAACATGGTATTCAAGAATCAGTAAAAACATTATTAAAATTTAGCGTAACTAATCGCAGGATATTGAAAATAAAAAATAAAGTTTTAAAATTATATGTGAGAGAACTAAATTTATTACCTACTCGCAATAAAACCGCAATAAGCTTAGTTAATAAATTGAGATGGTATTCTGATTATAGTAGTGAACTAAATTTAATTTTTTACCTACAGTCCTTATCTTATTTGCAAGAGGAAGCCGCGCGTGGTCATTTCAACCTGATCCTCCATGTAGGAGACTTTGCATACGACTTAGACACTGATAACGGACGTGTTGGCGACGAGTTTATGCGACAGATACAGCCATTAGCCGCCACAGTGCCTTACATGACGTGTCCGGGCAATCATGAACAGGCTTAGTGAGTTGTCCCTTTAAACTTAAATAATAAAGCCTAAGTTATAATGAAGATTTGGTTACGGGAACACCACTGGTACATTCTGGTACACACTGAAATTCCGTTTGGAAGGCTGTTGTTGGCAGGATGCATTGTCACACAAAACGTTTCACCATAGTCCTCACGACTAAAGTCCTATTAAATTTGGTTATATGCTGCATTCATCGATCACTTAATATCTAGTAAGCTACATGCCTGTTTGGTGCTTCATAACATAAAAAAAACTTATGTATATCGTGAACTTAATGCTAAATGATTAAAGAAAAGAAAGATATATTCTTCTGTGAAGTGTTTAACTAATCCATGTAGACGTTACATAAAACAATATCTTTGAATGAATTCCGATGTGTAGGTAGTTGAATGTTGACTGGAAGTGATTTCTACAATCGCGCTGCTATTTTAGCGAAAGATCGAAAATCTGTATCTTTGATATCGACTACTATATTCTGATGCAGTTATATGAAAGAACTATTCCTTGCTGTAGAATAATCAAAGCAAGGCACTCTTCAATCCATAAATAAAAAAACATTTAGAGGGTGGATTTTGTAAAACTTAGTTTCGTTAACCAATGAAAGTCCCGTCCGGAATAGTACAGTCCTTTTGAATTTTTAAGCACATCAGATCTTATTCAAAGATTTGGATGAAAATTTTTATTTGTTTACGCGATTTCAGCAATTTCAGCAACTATGCGAACCGGTTCAGCATGCCGGGTCATGACGGCAGCTTGTTCTACAGCTTCGATATTGGACCGATACACTTCATATCCATATCTACTGAGGTTTACTATTTCACCCAGTACGGACTGAAGCTGATTACCAACCAGTATGACTGGCTGAAGAAAGACTTGAAAGAAGCTAATAAAGACGAAAATAGGTTAGAATTGGATGATACTTAAATAGTCCTTTTTGTTATGAAGTTTATTCGGTGTACTTAGGGTTCCTAGTACCTTAATACATGTTACTAGCGATTTTCTCAATTATCATAGAGGTTGATTAATAAATATGCTCTCGATCCGTCTGAACATTATATTTTCTCGCACATTATATTGTCTATTCGCAATTTTCACCAGTAGGTACAGTGATTCTTGAGGAAGGTTTAGGTATACAATTTGTCAAGATTTTTTATTATCAGGCCGGTATATCATCCGCCGGGCCTGCTAATTTAATATAGGTACCTATATATGTTGGCGCAGATGCTCATTCTACCGTCAACATTATTTGTACTAACATAAATATTACACGCTACCCTCTAATACGAAGTAAAACTGTAAAAGGCGTAGCGCAATCGGAGTGGGGTCCATTCTCGCACGGAGCTACACGTCTCTAATATATTCAGTAGTGTATTACTGTATCTGCTATTTAAGGGTAAACAGGGATAATAAGGGGTCATATGTTAAAAAAGATTGGAGGAAGGGGATTATATAATTGATGCCATACCTTTATACCTATCAACCAACGCCCACTTCAGTGACATTCCTCTTTTATGTAAGTTTTAGCATTGTAATTTGCTAAACCTAGAAGAGAAATGGGCTTTCAACTGCAGCTTCTGGAACATGCTTAGACACCTGCTGGGTTACATATTCTTAACTTGACGATGGTAGCCTTCCAGATGAGCTTACAAAGAGCTACATCAATCGACTTGATATCAAATTAATCCAAGGAATGAATTCAATAGATGTAAGACTGACGAACTGATCGTTGTAGGTCAAAACGTCCCTGGATAATACTGTTCGGTCACCGCCCGATGTATTGTACAAGTCCTTTAGACCCTGACTGTGGTGATGAACTCACGAGAATCGGCCTCTTGGGCGTTTTTGGTTAGTATAATGTTCAAGTACAGTTTATCTCTTAGAAAAGTCTGTTTATATTAATTTTTAATTGTGCCCGCGACTTCGTCCGCGTGGAACCTGATGTACAAAACAGTGACTAATACAGCCATCTGAATGTATTATGTCCATTTAATTATCTACTTTTCTCTCGTAGTTAAATCGTGTCGTCATTAAAATTACAATAACCTATGATATCATGACCCGATTTTAATTAAACAAAGACTAAATGTTACTCGAATATGCTTTATGATCATCTCTAAAAAAAATAATGAACGCAGTACTTTAGCAGTGATCCGTTTTCACACAGACAGACCTTTCTAAAAACGATTTATATGTATTTTATTACTTATTCCAAGACACCTGCAACATTTTTTTTTTACAAAAATCTAAAAAGTACAGACACGTTAGATTTACATTCTTCTTGTATGTATAGATAATAAAAAAGTTTGGCGCTATTGCTATAAAATTATGTATTAAAGTTACAGTTTCTGGTAAAGGATATTTTTTTATTTTGTACTAGGCTTAGAGCCACTTCTGAATGAATTCGGCGTGGACCTCGTGATCTGGGGTCACGAACACTCTTATGAGAGAATGTGGCCACTCTATGACAATAAGATGTATAACGGCCCCGATAACAATCCTTATTTAAATCCAAGGTGAGAGAAAGATTGTGATCTTCAATTTATATTAAAACTAACTGCGCCTCGTGATTTTACTCACGTTCAATATTTCTCATCAACTTATACTAACATTTCGTACTCGCTTATCGTACCTACTTTCTGGCCTAAAATTTATATGATAATTTTTTTACTCCTAAGGATAAGGTAAGTTAATTTTATTATCAGGGAGGGACAACATCCGCTGGGCCCACTAGTTGGGCTATAGAATGCATAAGTATTTGACTGGCAATTTTATAGATTATTTTAATTAATAAAAATATTGTTGGATAAAAGAAGTCATTATAGAAGTCTTTGATTATACAGTCATAAATCATCATATCAGCCCAATGTAGAGCCAGAGGCCTCTTCCCAAGTGAAGGTATGGACATAGTCACCATGTCAGCCTACAACATATTCGCGATTTCAAATTCCGACATATTCACACTTCTATATTGTTTCCACGCAAGGTGGTACTAAAAGAACGTTACTCAGGTTCAGGTTTCCTCACTATGTTTTCTTTCACCGTCAGCCGATCTTGATATTAATTTAAATATACTTGTTTATTGACTCCAGAAAAAGTTGTTGGTACATGCCGGGGTTCGGACCTGCGGACATCGAAATGACATTCCAGCTGTCAAACCACTAGACCACCACAACCTTAGTCATGTATATAACTAAAAATTTACTGTATATTTTTATACCCTCTAGAGCTCCAGTACACGTAATAAGTGGCTCAGCTGGTTGTGATGAAGGAACGAATGGATTTAATCGTAAGTGATGTTCGTGGGTTATTATTTTTTCTAATAGAGTAACGAATTATAGGTACAATTTATAATTAAATATGTATTAGGTATCTCATATTAAAGTGGTAAATGGGAAACAAAATGTTACAATTGTACGATAATCGACGTGACTCGGAATGTTTGTTGTCGATACAATGTTTAAGTAACAGCTGTAGTACTAGCTCTGACCTATCCCTGTGGAACAGTATTTTGTTATCACTGACAAAGTTTATTATAAAATTTCATGATAATTGGTTGAATAGTTACGGCTTGAAAGTAACAAACAACTGAATTGATTCTCTGAAAGGTAAGTTGGATTCGACATTTTGCCAATCTCAGTGACTTGTTAATAGAGAATTATCATATGTAAAAATGTTATGCACAGCGAACCCGCCCGAGTGGTCCGCCTTCAGGTCAGCTGATTACGGCTACACACGATTCAAAGCGTACAATAAAACACATCTCTACTTAGAACAGGTAAATAATACGTTATATACTTTCCTTACCATTTTTATTTTTTATGTGTTTGTTATACTCTTTCACGTATCAAGTAATAGAGAACCAGTTTCCAGCTACTGAAAAGTTCATAATGAATAGCATTTTATCTAAGTTCCATGAGCGTAAGTAACTAGGTTTTTATTCAATGAGGGAAAGTACCCTCCCTCTACATTCGGGAACTCCAATTTTATTAGAATTATAAAGCTTGGTGTTGATCCCCCATAGACAATAGTAATGATATTCGTCCAATAGGACAGGCGAAGCCTTCCATAGACATATAGAATTAAAATATTGAAAGAGTCAACTATAAATACAAACAAAATTATGTATAATTTGTTTTTTATTAATTTGCAGGTGAGCGTGGATTTAAAAGGTGAAGTAATCGACTCATTCTGGATAATCAAGCATAAACACGCTTCTTACAATTTATAATTATTTCATTATAATCATCTAAGTACCTGCCGTAATATTATATTATTTTATTGTCTATAACATCTTGACTTTTGTGATTTTTTTGAAAATAAAAATGTTTCTTAAGGTAACCATAAATAAAGTATTTTTCTTTTGCACATATTTTATTTTCAGTCATTCACAGCGGGTTTTATAGTTAAGAAATGATTAAGTAATCAAAAAATTGCTTGTCTGTAAAGTAGTTTTACGGACGTCAATTTTACCTGATAACGTCATAAGAAAACAAACATGATGAAAAGTTGCATACTTTTATGAATTGAATTATTATTACTCAATTATCATTATTTTGTATATTAAAAAGAAGGAGTTAATTGAAAATCATAATTTTTTCGATAAATTATCATTTATTTGCTCTCGTTAATTCAAATATTTTTTACTTAAATTATACAGATTAATTATATGCGTCATAAGCCGAATGCTTAGGCTGATTGCGCCTCTATATCGCTTGTGCCGCGCTCTCGCTTGCACGCTCGGCTCTGGTGGAACGTGACAATGAGTCGTGCTTTACCGTGCGTGCAGCCGGCGTTCATCGATTTATAAGCCGTTATCATGTAATAAATAAATTTGAACATAGAATTTCATTACAATTTATACGTAGGACTTTACTATAAGTCCGGTGAAGCTGTTAAGACCTTGCTAGGCCAATAGCGGTGTCAGGTCGAGAAGAAAAAGGACTTCGCTATAAATAATATTCTTCATAAATATTCGATTATTATTAAATAACCTGCCTTGCCCATTATTAGAAATATAAATTTTAAAGCTATCAGGTGATTGAACTCTACTACTACTACTAATAATTCTTACAAAAATATATGACGTCGCAATAATAGGAATTTGGCATCCTAACGCTGCCCTCCCAATACATTTTTGATAATTTAATGTATGTGCGTAAAAACTTTGAAAACCTGCATTATGTAAAGGACCGGCATGATCTAAATACTAGAAACTATTACATCTGGTCGTCCCATGTTTCATACTTAGCAAAACCTTAGACTTCATAGTTTCTTAGGTTACCAGTAATAGTGTTAAGTTTTACAGTAAAGGCCCAAAACATATTACCGATTTGCCGGACTGTAAATTTAAGCGCAATATCAAGCAGGTTTTAGTGTCGAAAGGCTATTATAGAGTGGATCAATATGTGAACGATGGTGATGTCTGGAATTGACTCCTCTCTGTGCATCCACTAAAAATGGTACTGTAACGTATAATGTATTCGAAATTCGAAACGTATAATTAAAAAGATGTTCTCGATGACTGGGTTGTATTCCGAACCGGTGGTAGTTTGGACGTTCATAAGCGCCTTATTAGGGCCTAAACTGAATAAGGTATTTTTGATTTGATTTGAAATACATTAACTTTATTTAAAAATTCCGCTCACTAAAATGATTTTTTCGTCAAATAGTCTTTTTTAAGGGATCGTTTTCTAAATCCCCTTAAAAAGAAATCATTTGATATCGATATAAAGCAAAATTTTGTTTATGTCAACAGACCATCAATTTGTATGACGTACTGGACAAGAAGGAACGAGAAATAAGATAAAATAAATAAATAAATAGACTTTATAATTTTATTACCGACAACTCTATAATGTATTGACTCTCAGTATATAGTGTCTTATCTATGGTATTGGGTTTTTTTTTGGCGGGATTTTGGTCTGTCATGTAGTGGATTTTATATTTTATTCATAATCTTGTGGTACTTGACTCTATATTGTGTAAAATTGGTGGTGTTTTATGTAATATGGTTTGATTATTGTGCATAGGTGAAGTGAATGGAAAATAATACCACGGACCATGAATTCTGAGATGCCACTAAAACTCCATGGAAATTTCTAACAAGAATGCCACCATCTTGTTGGAACTTTGAATTAACTACTTGACAATGGAAATTAACAAACACTCCGGAAATTAACAAACACTCTGGGTGAGAGAAACGAAATAATTCAGATAAAGAAGATGGCACGCTACTATTAACAAGGAGATTAAGATAAAAAAAGATGGATAAAAGAATATGTACAAAATATTATATAGAGGATTTTGCGCATATGCCTTTATATTAACTTGGACACGGAAGAAAATTGGATACAGGATACATAAGAACTACCTATATTGAAAACTTCAGAATTGGCAAAACGAAATAATTCAGACAAAAGGAAATTGGTACGCTACTATTAACAAGGAGATTAAGATAAAAACATGGATAAAAGAATATGTACGAAATATTATATAGAAGATTTGGCGCTTATGCCTTTATATTAACTTGGACACGGATGAAAATTGGTTACAGGATATATAAGAAATACCTATGTATATTGACAACTTCAGAATTGGCAGTTTCGATCCTTCGTCCTTTTATCCTTCGTCTGTCATATTGGACGAATATTAATACTACTATCTATGGTATTGACATTTAAAATCGACATTTGACCACTGTTGCTGTTTTAGCGACTTTGTCGCTAGATCTAGCGGATTTTGGGTATGTTTAACGACATTTTTTTTCAATCTAGCGACTTAAAAAAATTAGCGAATTCTACTGAACTTATTGAACATTGAAAATACATCAATATTTTGGTACTAATTTAAATACAATTACTGGTAATAACATGAATTGCTATTGTCCTTTTTGGAAATCCTCTACCAGAATGACGTTCGATCTCGGGATTTAATCGGTTGGGTGCCTCTCGCTCTATCAAATGGCACATCAAATATCGTTTTGTCTTTCATTTTTATTGATTCACTACCACCGCCAACAGAAATAAAAAATCAGTTACTATGTTACGTTTTCGCAAAACAAACTTGTCCTTCCAAATTTCTTTGTTCGATTATCGTCATTGATATCAAAATCTATTTGTAGAAATGGTAATCCCGTTAAAAAAGAAGGCTTATGCTCAAAAGTAAAATAAATAAATAAAAGTATAGACCAGAATGGAAACGCAAGAAGAGTTATAATATGGCTTAAACCTATTATAACTGATCGAGCTAAAGCTTTTTGCTCGTTTTATCACAGTGAAATATTCGTAATATTGTATTTTTACTATGGTTTTTACCATGAAATATTTAGCGACTTCTGGCGGATTTTTGTATTTTTCAAAATGTGGCGGCTTTTTAATTGATGTCTGGAGACTCTTTTATTTCTGAAACGGCAACACTGCATTTGACATCCATTTTGCTATTGTTTTGAGACCGCGGAGTCAATTTGTTGGAAAACAAACAATAACTTATAGCCGATAGCACAGACTATTAGTAGTGCCGATAGTGTATGTATTCGTTTCATGGTTATTGTATCGGTTAGTCAAAGAGTATTATAGGTACGGTTAGTACACATCTAATGCAGTTATCGGAGTAAATCGTCGCATAGGCAACTGGTTACAAAGTTACGTTGATTCAGTTGCAAGTATCAAAATGAAGATATTATTAATATTTTTAATACTCGGCTCGAGCTGGGCTTGGAGTCCGGATATCTCGAGCTCACCATACGACTGCTCCTACTGCCAGCCTGAACAGATTCATATAGCATTCGGAGGTAAGTTTTTTTCGAAAATAATTTGTTTACAGTAGATTTTTGTACTTACTTATACCTACAAATTTTCACTCAATATTTATCACATTCGCGTTAAAATGATCTCTAAATCTCTTATGGTCGTCTGTAGTATAATTTTGGAAAATTTGAACTTAAGATAAAGCTTCTAATTAAAATGTGTACTTTTTAAACAATGCACGTAGTTAATAATATCTTAGGGCTTATAATTTGCATTGGAGGAGTTGAAATTAAAGAATTATGAGGTCGTTTACTCTACTTTCATAGGTCTTATACTAATTATATACCTATAATTGTATTATATACTAGTAGCCACTCTTGACCTTTGGTTAATTATTCTATAAAATAACTACTATTATTAATGCAAATTTGTATTTGTTTGTTATGCTTAATAGCTGTAACAGATTGTCATGAAATGTTACATAAATATTGTCCGGGGTACAGAAAAGGATATAAGGCATCCAAAAAAAAGTACTGTTCTCAAAGGATTAGTGAAATCTACATTATTCGAATGAAACCATAGACTAGAGAACGGTAGTTAAATAAAAAATTGTACAAAACAGAAATGTGCGAATGTAGCTTTCAATTAGGGAATAAAATTTCTGGATTTAAGCAGCAATTCTAAAGGTTACCTTCTACAAAAAGAAACTTTACCTTTTTGTAATAAATATACAGTCAAAATCTGTTATAACTACATCGAAGGGACTATTCATAATATTTAGTTGTAAAAAGTGATTGTTGTAACAACTGGTGATTCTTTGGAGATACAGCATTTAGCCGGGACCATTGTTCGGGGTCAATATAACTGGTATTTCTAAATGCTGTTGCCATAAATGGTTTTGACTGTATAAATAATTATATAATACAAAGATAAACTACTGTAGATTGAGCAATATAAAAATGTTATGAGAGGCCAATGCTAAATAATTAAATAGCAGAAGTTCGTTGGTTAATATTGAAATATAAATAAACAAAGAAAACCTTGCAATAAAAACCTCTTTCCTGTTATTAAAATTTTAATAATTGATTTAATAGGAGTTACTTCATTTATTACTTTTATATTGTAATAATCATCACAAAATGAATTCAATACAAAATTAATTCACAAGTAATTTGTTATGATGATTTATGTTTCACAAGTCCAACTATTGTAAACATGTTTATCTCACTGTTGTATTATTACCTACTGTGTGGTTATATTACTTATAAATTTATTTTCATTTTTACTGATATAATTATTGAAGTGTAAATGAACAGCTTTGTTTCAATTATGTCAATACTATAAGGATATAAAGGAGCATTTTTTTACATTGAAAAAGTGATTCAAAATAAAGTCATCTTCTCATTTCCTAAAAAGGTTAAAAACTTGCTTAATTAGATTAGTAAATATTGTTATCAGCTTTAATAGTATTAGAACAAGTAACATATTTATGTATATATATACTGTTTTTATCTATTCTTTGACCTTTTATTCTCCATTATCTGTTCATTGCTAGTAAATATTTTTGTAGTGTTTAAGAATTAGTTTATAAATCATATATTTATATCTTTCTGTTATATAAATCACTAACAGGCCCTGCGGACGTTATCCCTCCCTGATAATAAGAAACAACCTTTACATATTATATACCTAAACCTTCTTTATGAATCACTTTATCTTAAAGTCTTATAGTCTTATAATAATTATATCAGCCTTTTAAGACAATAGCCTAGATAAAGTACAAACACTAATTATATGTACTCATATTAATTCATAATATACCAGGTGATAGGTTAAACACTCGCAGTATTCTAGGATATGACAGAAACTTCATGGTCACATTTAACATATAATATAATAATATCTACAGAAATATTAATAAACAACCAAGAAAACCTAAGTAAAATTTTGTTTTAAAACTTTCAAAAGTATAAACACAATCTAGTTGTAATGACCGGTGTGGAAAGTTACAATGGGCGATCCTGAGTTAATAACTTTCGATAATAAAACGGACAATAAACCCTGTTGTTTTGTTCCTGACATTCCCTTTCAAGTGAAAGTGGAATCACCCGATGGTCATTGACACTGCTTTAACACAGACGCGTAGAGGATTATGTATAATTTTCTTATTTTTCTAGATAATTAGGTCAAATAATAAGCACCAATTTTTTTTAATTGATATAGAATGAGAATCAAGTGTAGAGTATAGAGTATCCTCCATAAATATAGCTACTGTCTAAACATTCAGCCTGTATATGATACATAATGCTTTCCTAAGTCTTTACCTTACCATGAGTCCCCTCACATTGTAAAATGAGAGAGTATACTTGAAATTCAACATTGAATTTTTTTGTTACCCCTCATGTTTTGCTTTTTGGTTAATAATCGCTCTATTGATTCAATTCAAATCATTCAATTGGTATGTAGAATACTTTGCCATACTATATAAAAGGTAAATTTTGGTTTCTCCATTTGGCTTACTTTGTTTTCATCGATTAATATCATGTAAATAAGAGTACAAACTTAGTTATTATACTCCATAATCTCAAAAGATATTGTCTGAAATGACTGGCTAGTTTTTTGTAATATATCTTTGAAATTGAACCAGAATATTTGTAATTAAGATCTTAATGTTATGTGATTTTTTTTTTTTGAACTGACTACGCTATTGACCTAGCAAGGTCTTAACAGCTTCACAAGACTACTGCTATGTGATTCATTGTTTATTTATTTCTGTTATTTCATTTAATTGATAGATTAAGAAAAACTCATTATAGATTTCCATATCTATCTATATATGTATCTTCTATATCTATACATATAATAATAATGTAAACCTAATGTGTCTATACTTTTTATATTTTTGTGAAACAAATTGTTGCAGGTGTTTTACAATAAGTAATAAAATACATTTCAATCATTTTTAGAAATGTCTGTCTGTCTGTTTGTTTGAACACGCATCACTGCTAAAGTACTGCGTTCATGATAAAACCTCATAAAAATCATAAAATCCTTGAGTAACATGAAGTTCTTTTTAATTAAAATATTTGAATGACGGCTCGAGTTAAATACGAGAAAAGAAAAGGTAGGTAAATGCAATTCAATCTTTTACAGAAACAAGATATTATATATCTAAGACACAGTAAACGAAAGACTGTTTTATGCATTAAGTTTCATGCAAATGAAGACTCAAGCACAGCTAAAGTGAATAAAATTACATTTCAGATAAAACCAATGACATTGTAGTGACATGGTCTACATTCAACGACACGGAAGAATCTCGCGTGGAATATGGCGAGGGCACCATGGACCAGAAGGCTGTGGGGACCAGCTGGCTGTTCACAGACGGAGGAAGGGAAATGAGAACTCAGTGGATACATAAAGTTGTTCTGAAGGATCTCAAATTCAACACTAGATATGGTAAAAAAATGATATAATCTAAATATGTAAAAATCCAGCGCCCTAATGTTTGTCCACAATGAACTCCAAAACTACTCAACCGATCTTCATGAAAGTTTGCATTTATGTATAATTTGGTCCAACTTGAGAGATAGGTTAATTTAGTTAATTTATATTTCAGTTAATGTCCTTAATATTTTTAATTATAAATTAAATGATTGTCAATGTTTATTATTGTTATTAATTGTAAGTTCCATCAGTCTCAAACAGATGGCCTTTTAAATTAGTTTGTTGACAGAAAACTGAAGGCGGACTGTTATAGATATCTCATGGATAGTTTTATTTTTAACAACAACATTTTAACAAACAGCGACGCGTGTCTGTGTCAGCTAGTACTTTTGTAAATACTTTAAATTAAGTTTTATATCCCATATAACTATGCCTGCTTGGCTTCCTACTGACCTCAAATAGAGAATCTATATTCAAGCATGTTTAGATTAGTTTCGGCAGTGGCTTTATCATCAGCCTGTAAGAAACCCACTGCATGGCCTAGGCCTTTTTTCGAAGGAAGTTATGTGCGTGATCACCGCCCCAGTCCACGACGTATTGGCGATTTAAACTCTGAGAAAGACACAGTTCTATGTTTTCCCACATACAGTAGTACTACAAGAACATCTCTCAGGTCCAGGTTTCCTCACGATGTTTTGCTTACTGTTACTAATTTAAATTACGTTAAATTAATTATTAAAAAAAAAAAATGTATGCCAATTCCGAAAAATTCGCTGGTACATACAGGGTTCGAATCTGCGGACATCGAATTGATATTTCCCCGGTCAAACCGCTATACTATCACGACTTTAACACTAGAGAACTTGGACCAGCTTAATGTGTTAGACCTCGTAGTCACTTAACATGAGGTAAGATTGCGGTTAATTGTTTTAAAACTTGTAAACAATAGAATAATTATAATTTTTAGTGTACCATGCGGGTTCTGTTTATGGGTGGTCTGAACAGTTCTCCTTCAAAACTCCTCCTAATGGGGAAGACTGGGTTGTACGAGCTGCCATTTATGGTGACATGGGCAGCAAAAATGCTCATGTGAGTAGTAAATAAACCGTTTATTACTAAGAGTTAAATACTATGATTATAAACATTAAAAAGCAATAACTCCCGAGAGTAAATTTATCGTGTGATAGGTTTCTATTTCAATTTATTTAAATTTTGTACGTGAAATAAACTTAGTGTGTAGTGTAGTCTGAAATGTATTAAGATGTACGCAATGTACTAGTTCTGAGTATTAGAAATGCAAGATAATCTATACTGAAGTGTTGTGCGGTATGGCTACATTGGAAATTTTAAATTGAATATTGTTGGTGGTTTATTCATTTACTTGCCATTAAATCATCAAGCGAACGGTAGTTGAAGCTTTTCGAATTTTCTAGACTGCTCATTTGTTAGTCTCGAAGAAAACGGTCGTAACAATTTTCTACTAAGTAATTAATTAGCAATCGTATAAACCGTACAGTCCATGTCATATCTCCAAGACGAGGCTCAACGCAATCACTTCGACGTGATACTCCACGTGGGGGACTTCGCGTACGACATGGACACGGACGACGCCAGGGTCGGAGACGAGTTCATGAGGCAGATACAGCCTTTAGCTGCCATCGTACCCTACATGACCTGCCCCGGGAACCACGAACAGGCTTAGTCAGTAACCTTTATGTAATCTTCTATTTGTTTGTTACCAACCACCCGCAGCTCCGCGCTCTTTTTTTTGCAGCAATTATTATAGAGATGTTATTTTATTTTGTAAATCTATGAGTACGAGTGCTCGTCCAATGCTCGAAGATCGACCAATAAAGAAAAAATCTTTTTGCAATTCTTCTATTGATGAAACTAAAGCTCGTCAATTGCTACAAAACAAAAAAAAGAATCAAGAAAATCGGCGGAGACACAGAGTAGAAAGATGTTCTTAACCGTTACCCCACTGTGTATTTAGATTTTATTGAAAACGCATATATTACTCATGTATTTAAAATACTATTAAAATCAGTTGAGATCACAACAAAATATATTACTATCCAATTTATACATTTTATCAGTTGAAGAATTATGTAAATATATGTAAGCATTATGTAAAATAGATCAAGTCGTTTTTCAAAGCTTTTGCGAACATACATTAAATTATCAAAATTAGTAGGGTAGAGCTAAGATGGCGAGTTTCTGAAACTCGGTCTTTAATGATTCGCGAGGTCCCATATTGTACATTGCTCAAACTGCTTGAGTTTGTACTAAAAGTATGGTCTCCACCTCACCAAGACA
This sequence comes from Antheraea yamamai, assembly GCA_036509395.1. Taxonomy (NCBI): domain Eukaryota; kingdom Metazoa; phylum Arthropoda; class Insecta; order Lepidoptera; family Saturniidae; genus Antheraea; species Antheraea yamamai. The sequence continues at coordinate 20,764,212 of AP028441.1, forward strand.
TCACACTATGGAAGTAAGCGAAGTAGAGTTTTAAAAGTGAATTAATTTGTTTTCCAGCAATTTCAGTAACTATGCGAACCGGTTCAACATGCCAGGTCGTGACAGCAGTTTGTTCTACAGCTTCGATATTGGACCGATACACTTCATATCCATATCCACTGAGGTTTACTACTTCACCCAGTATGGACTCAAGCTGATCATCAACCAGTACGAATGGTTAAAGAAGGACTTGACCGAAGCCAACACTCCAGAGAACAGGTATCCCAAACAATTATATATTACATTCTCTTGTAATGTCTAATCTGCTTTTCATATTCTAATGGTATTATTATTATGAATTCTCAGTTAATATATGTCTGCTCAAAGATGTAGTTTACAGAAAGAAGGACTCATTAGTATAGGGACTTCACAGCATTCCCAAATTGGCCCTTTGACCCCTGTTCCAATGAGAAACTATAAATGTTGATTGCATGGAACAAAGAATCGCAGATCTCCAGAAGAGCCAAAGGCAGAGATTATGGGTTTATACAATGAGACATCCCATAATATCAAACTAATTATAATATCTATCGACCGTTAGTAACCTATTTCACACAATCCATCTATATCCCTTTCGGTCTTCTTCTACTCCTATATCTGTCCACTTCATACTCAAGACTTCTCTAGTTACATAACTTTCATCTCTCGTCATTATATCATGATATTTCAAGTTTCCTTGCAATCATTTCAATGATCTAACAAGATGGTGGCCATCTTGTTAAATCATTTCAATGATCTAACAAGATGGTGGCCATCTTGTTAGAACTTTCCAGGGATTTTTTTTGACAAGTCAGAAGTCATGCTGTGTGGTATTATTTTGTCATCCACTTCACTTATTTTATTTATTTGAAGTACCAACAAAATTTACACAAGGATAGTCCATAACATGCATTTTTAAAGAATAGACTCTATTTAAGTGTAATCTTAGTTATATGTGTTTACAATGAATTATATGCTAGAGCAAATAACTTAATTAAATGAAAAAACTACAAGAAAAAAAACACTAATTTAACAATCTAATTTTTTGTTTCTTTTTATCTTAAATTACTTAATAATTATGTTCGCAATAGCTAAACTATATTACGTAAAACACCATCAATATTACAAAATATAGAGTCAAATAACACAAGATTATGATTAAAATCAACTACATGACATTTCAAAATCCCCCCAAAAACGTCTGGTGACCATGTTGGAATCTATCTAAAACTGAGATTGGACAAACCAAAAGTGACTTTTATGGGGCACTGTTAGCATGGAAGTGATTGATGTAAGGCTTCGTATGTGTTGAAGGAGGAAGCGTCCGTGGGTGGTAGTGTTCGGGCACAGGCCCATGTACTGCAGCAACTCCAACGACATCGACTGCAGCCTCGAGTACACGAGGAATGGCATCTTCGGGATGTACGGTCAGTCGACATCTCTTTATTTCCCCATAGGCACTTTCACAGGCCCTCAAGACCAGAAACAACTGGTTACATTAATAACGTTGTACATTATTAATGACACAAAAGCATTTTTAAGACATATTGACCGATAATTATAGCTTGATATGCTAATTAGGACTTCTTATAACTACATATTATATATAAAACAAAATTCTCTGCCACGTCTGTCTGCTGGCGATAAACTCAAAAACAACCGAACGCATTTTCATGTATGTCATTTGTCAAGGATTTATTTTTATTATCAGTGTGGGGACGTTAGTTTAGTATAAGTGAATACTACACACAGTGGTAAATGTCATCCTGCACGCTTTGTATTTACATATATCTATATCTTCCATGCATTAAATCTAATTTTATAGATTTTAGTAAAAAAAATATTGTTGCAAGTGTCTAGGAATAATAATAAAATGCATTTTAATCATTTTTAGAAATGTCTTGTCTGTTTGGACACGTATCACTGCTAAAGTACTGCGTTCACGATAAAACCTCACAAAGAAAATCATAAAGCATATCCTCAAATAAAATTTAGTCTTTGTTTTGTTAAAATCGGCTCGCTCTATCAAAAGTTATTGTAATTTTAATGATAACACGACTTAAAAACGAGAGAAAAGTAGATAAGCAAATGGATTTAATACATTCAAATGACTTTATTAGTCACTGTTTTGTACATCAGGTTCTAGGCGGACGAAATCGCGGGCACAGCTAGTATATAATATATAAAAAGCAATTTTTTTTGTATCGTATGAGCTGCCATGTCTTTCATCTGGGTATATTTCAATTAACTTACAAGAGGTCGCGTGTATCGTATCTACAAATAGATTTGAAAGAGTTGCCGGTTCTTTATGGCGTCTATTTTGATTTTGTACTCGAAGTTGTACAGTTTTTAGCTTCAAAAGCACCTTTTTAGGGATTTCATTGAATAAAGTAATTCTTGTTTTTGTTTTTTTGACTCATCCTCAAGGAAACTTCTTTTAAAACAAAAACAAGTAATGGCAAAGTATATTCCATCAGGTCTAGAACCACTCTTGAATGAATTCGGGGTGGACCTTGTGATATGGGCTCATGAGCACTCATACGAAAGGACATGGCCACTTTATGACAATAATGTATACAACGGATCATTGACACAGCCTTATGTGAATCCGAGGTCAGTAAATCAAACCCTAGTATACCTACCCTATACCTTAGTACCATATAAGATGACATTTCGCTTTTTGCATACCTAACTAACATTAATTTTATGAAAGTATCATTGCATTTTAAAATATGCTACATTCAATTGTAATCATTCATATATAACATGTTTATTTTTTTTATCATTTCCAGTTTTTGTACACCGAGAATGAAGTTTAAATTGTACCATTCATAAGGATTTTTGTTTTTTTTTATAATCTTCATATTTTACATGTCCAAAATTTGGAGATCTTAAAAAACAATGTAAAATATTTAGGAATGGCTGAAATTGGATTTAGCTAATTTTAAAATGTAGTAAAATGGCTGGAAAGTGGAACTGGTAAAAATAATTGAAAATAAATAGAAGGAGACCAAGTATAGATGATGTAGAATAAGAAGATAACCGTCAAACCGCCACCTTGTTTCGTATTTTGTATGAAATTTCATTAAAATAATTAGTACGATCGGCATAAACAAGATCAAATGCATATTATAATGTACGTAACATGAATTGATGTGTAAAACACAAGGACCTTTATTAAGCGACTTCAAAAAATAGGTTTTGTATTCGACTCGTATGCATGTAAGAGTATGTAAATCATTACATAGTATAAAATAAAGTCCCCTACCGCGTCTGTCTGTCTGTCTGTTCGCGATAAACTACTAAACGGATTTTCATGCGGTTTTCACCAGTGGATAAAGTGATTCATGAGGAACGTTTTTGTATATAATTTGTCAAGGATTTATTTTTAATCAGGGCGGGACAACGTCTGCCGGGCCCGCTAGTAGGTATATATATATATATTGTATGTTTGTATGTCCGCGATTTTCTCACAAACTACTGGTCCGATTTGGTTGGTATTTTATAACACCGTGATTTCTTTTTCAAATTACAAGGTAAATATATATTTTATATTTCTATTCGCAATTATTATATATAGAAATCGTAGTAATTGAAGTTTTTTTCACAACAAAATTTATTTTAGTCCAACCGTTGATACATCTATACATGTCCGAAGAATGTAAATCTAACGTGTCTGTAGTTTGTAATTTTTGTGAAAAAAATTATTGCCGGTGTCTAGGAATAAATAATAAAATACCTTTTTAGGAATGTCTGTCTGTCTGTCTGTATGAACACGCATCACTGATAAAAACACTTCATGATAAAACCTCAACCCAAAATCATAAAGCATACCCTCAAGTAACATTTAGTCTTGGTTTTATCAAAATCGGTTCACTCTATGCAAAGTCATTGTGATTTGAATGACGATGCCGCTCAAGTACGAGAGAAAAGTAGATAAGTAAATGGAAATGATAAATTCTTATGATTTTATTAATCATTATTTTTTATATAAGGTTTCACGTGGACGAAGTCGCGGGCGCCGCTTGTTAATGAAGTGTGTGGATTAGTTCTTTCTTATTCTCTTTCCTGCTTTTGTAACAATAAGTAATGCATTTACATAGTTTCTTTATTAGTTATTGTATTTCATCCATTAATGAAGAATATTAGTTAAAATATTGATATTTGTTTCCAGAGCACCGATCCATCTCATAACCGGATCCGCCGGCTGTCAAGAAAACACTGACCCTTTCAAATGTGAGTAATAATCGAATAATATCATGTTAATATATATAAATCCAGCGTCATGATGTTTGTCCACAATTAACTCCGAAACTACTCAAACGATCTTCATGAAATGTTCCCATATGTATGTATAATTTGGTCCAACTTGAGAGATACGATAATTTATAATTGGTTTAATGGCCACAATATTTTTTAATTACAAATTGAATGATCGTCAATGTTGATTATTGTTATTAATTGTAAGTTTCATCAGTCACGAACAGATGGCGCTTTAAATTAGTGTGTTGACAAAAAACTTTCGGATCGACTGTTATAGATATCTCATAGATGAATATATAGTGTAAGATCTCATAGTGAAATAGTTAAAGATTATACTAATCTTTAAATTTACTTAAGTTATATAAAAGCCTATACATTCGGCAATTGATTTTTATTTATTTAGATAATCTATAGATAGATAATGCTGAGAACCTTTTGAGTAGTGACATTTTCACAGAAAAGGGTACTACATTATACTAACCTTTAGTTTCAAAAAAGGTCTTTAATAATGTTAAGTCCATGAATAAGCATAAAAGTGTCTGTTTTTTTCACTACATGTATGGTGGTTGCAAATGAGCTATATATGAAGGTTTCAAAGGCTAAATATCTAATCATACATCGTATAATTACACAGTAAATGCTAATAAAAAACAAAAATAATATATCTGTGAATCTTACTTATTAGATTTGTGTTATTGAAAAACTTGAATAGATGTGAATAACCTCTTCATGTGAAATGCTTTTATTTACTATCGAAACTTACAATCAACATCCACTTGCAATTTCCAGTCAAAGATTAAGAATAAAAGGTCAAAATATAATAGTCATTAGTAAAGGAAGTATATTGATTCGGCAGACGATCCCGCTGCGTGGTCCGCCTTCCGGTCGTCTGATTACGGATACAGTCGCTTCAAAGCCTACAACAAAACTCACATCTTCATCGATCAGGTCAGATATAATGTACCAGTTACTACCCTATATCTAAATATACCTATAACATCCACGGTCTTATTACAAAAACAAAAATGAACACGGGTGTAACGCGAGTTTTACTTAGCAGTGTCTAAAATTTAAAATCTAGTTGAAGTTGTGTTTAAAATACTTTATTACAAAAGCGTGTCCAAGCGGTCTCTAACTAAACATCTGATTTTTTTAATGCAAGCAACTCTGAATAGCATTCCTTCAATTCGATCTAATCATTATTTTGCAAACACTTTCAATTTATGAATAATATTTTTGATCAGATCTTCATTAAGAAAATTTATTTACGATACGTTAAATTGGTTATCATTATTGTGATATTTTAGTTCAAAGAAAATGATGTACAAAATAAATAAAATAAGCCTATTTGTTATTGCATGAAAGTGTGTAAGGTGGAACAACAGTATAATGACAGATAAAATACACTGACTGATGTCAATAGTGTCAAATAGTAGTAGTTATGATTTACCTGTGAATGTCTAAAATTATGTAATTTATTTATTTCTTCCAAATTAATTATACCCACTGTAGGGACACACACTTGCCTATCTATAGAGTGCACGCAATGAAAAACAAATACTAATAAACAACAAAGAAAACCTAAATTAAAGTTGGTTCTAAGACTTTCAAAAGTATAAACACAAACGTAATAAACCGAGGTGCAATGACCGGTCACGAAAGTTACATTGGGCGACCTGGAGTTTATAACTTCCGATAATAAAGCGGACAATAAACACTTTTGTTTTGTTCGTGCCGTTCTTATATTCACTTTCACTTTACCCGACGGTCATTGACACTGTGCTTTAACATAGACGCATAGAGGATTGTGTATAGTTTTCGTATTTTTTTGGATAGTTGGGTCAATTATAAAGCACCTATTTTTTAAATTGATTTAGAATGAGAATCGAGTGTAGAATATCCTCCATAAATATCGCTACTGTCTAAACAAACATTCAGCCTGCATATTATTTGTAAATAATGATTCTATAATTTACTCTATATTATTATATACAATTATTTTAAGGAAGGCAGTTAATATGGATAAAAAGCATTATGAAAAATTACTATAGTATTCAAATAAAAAATACATTATTGATTCGTTTCAGGTGAGCGTCGACAAACGTGGGAAAGTGATCGATTCATTTTGGATCGTTAAAGACAAACATGAATCTTATAATTTGTGATTTCATTTAGATATAGAATATGTCAGGGCTTCAATATTGAATCTTCGGAACCCTGTTTATCGAATCTCATTTTAATCTTTAAACACTACGGAGATTATTGTAATTTTTTATATTTCGTGGCAAGATTGTAGGACTTTACATTAATTATTTACTCTAAGTTATGCAATAAAGACAATAAATTGTCAATTACTCAGGATACCTAAAAATGCTATATATGCAAAGACATTTTTTTAATGTATATGGTCATAAATTGTCCTTAATTTTGTGGTTTTGATTTTTTTCCATTAGCTCCGCCGAAGTATTTGCCAGTGACACATTTTATTTTAAATACAAATTTTAACCATTTTTATGTCGAAATTGTTTAAAATATTATTGTGACTCACTTTATTTAGGTAGAAAAAATTTGCAATAATTAAAATAATGTTGAAATTATTAAATGAGCTTAGAGTAAAGAAAATTTATGAATTAAAAATGTTACCACTGAAATTTTACTATTACCCTGATTTAGTATATTATGAAATAAAATAATGCTTTTACCAATATGTTATTAATATGTGATACTATTGTAAAATGTAATAGATAAAATTTTTTGACGAATAAATTACTTTGTTTTATTTATGTTTGTTCCTATTTCCTGTAAGTAGTCATTATATAAGATAACTTTTTATATACCACTATATCTATGGAATACTGTATTTTGTATTAATATTATACATGAGGTAATTTGTGAGGATGTATGTATGTTTGTAATTCTGTCGCAAAAAGTAATCAACGCATTGTGATGAAATTTTGTAGTAATATAGGTAGAATAACATATAGGCTGTAATTTATAAATACAGTGTAAACTATATATAACGTTTGGTTAATTTGGCTGGTTTACCACAAAACACATACATTAATTGACTCTTCATAACGCTACAGCCATTCGCAATTACGAAGAAATATTTTTATATTTAGACATCAACAACATATTTAACAGTGTATGTAAAACTAATCTTTTGAGGTGCCGAAACACACACTTATTCCTTTTTCACAACTATTCCAACATATGCACACATTCGAAGACATGCACAAAATACTTTAGAAAAACAAAACAAATATTTGCATAGCCAAACACGTCCGGCAAAGTTAACAGAATATATGTGTTTAGAATAATTTACCTATTGATAGTAATAAAATGAGAAATTATTGTAATCGGTTAAACTTGGTTTATTTTTTCTCCTTCCGTAGAAAAGAAAACTCTTAATTGATAACGAAAGAAAATGCTCGGTCCCTTGAAATTCGTTATAAAGAGTTGACACTGTAGATATTTAAACTTAGCTAATATGGAAGAATAAGAAAGAAGAAAAATCCTGTCAATTTTGGGAGCATATCGGAGCGTGCGTTCTGTTAATAACACGGATCAACACAAAATTTGACTTAAACTTTAAAGCATAAAATTTCAACACGTTGGGTTTTATTACAAAAAAGTTAAATACGTATTGAATACTTGCTTTAAAACAGTTTGGGTACTTACGTATTAAATGCACCGCGCTCGCCGAACGTTCGACATCTTGTTCTTCTATCTCTGTTTGGTTCGGTTAGGTTATACGTGTTTTTTCGATAATACGATCTTGCCGCAGCAATCGTCGGCAAGGGTTCTCATAGAAAACCGACGTAAAGTAACAGTGCTTGCATTGTTGCGTTTCGTTCGGTCAGTGAGAGCGTCGGATAACCCACCTCCCCTCTCCGCTCCATCCACTCACCCTACCCCCACTCCCCTCCTTTCCCACTCCCCCCCCAAATACAAAGTGGCAACGCACTTGCGACGCTTCTGGTGTTACAAGTGTCTATGGACGGTGATGATCACTTAACATCAGGTATACCTGTTCGTATGCCTCCTATGACATAAAAAAAAAATCTTGCCTTTTATAGGCTGATTTAGAAAAATCAAAGCAATTACTATTTACTTGTAATTCCGCAAAATAATTTATGTAACGCAAAAATAATCAAATTAGTGTTATTACAGTAATATATGAAGTCTATATAATTAATGTTATTTATGTATTTTTAACATGGCGGCGCTAGCGTCAGCAGTCCGGCCGCGTTGTAATCTCGCTTCCCGGACGCCATGCAATGGCATCGGAGGTGGATGATAACATTTAACAAAATCGGATTACGAAAAAACATTTAAAAAGTCCTTAGAAGTCCACTTATTTGAATAATTTTGTAGAAAAGTGTCAGAATGAAGCATCATTTTACTATAATCATAGAGACGTCTCGTATTGCGGGTGTGAACTTTTAGTGTTAAGGTTCTCACAGCTGACTATATGGGACTCTTTCGTCTCAAGGAAAAAAAAAATTATTTCTCCAACTATACAACTTTAAACATTGTATAGTAAGACGCTTTATTGTGAACGAAACCGCGGGCGCAGCTAGTGTGCGAATTAAACTACATATGACAATTTGAGTGTAATGGTAAACTTCGCTATGACATCGTCTGCCTATCAAATATAACTACTTCATTATAGACGTCAGGATTAGTTGAAATCATGTTTTTAACATAAATTTCAGGGCACCAGTGCATCTGGTAACTGGTTCGGCTGGCTGCCAGGAAGGTAGAGATCATTTTAAACGTAAGTCATCCGTTACCTATATAGATTTTTTTATACGTAGGTTTTAGCCTTTTACAGCAATATCACCTGATGTTAAATGGAGATTTAGTCTAAAATGATAAACACACCAAACTTAGAGGGAACTGGCTCTGAAATGCGTGTGTTGGAATACACCAAAAGGTGCCTGGCGATGGATTTTCAACTTGAGAGTGGTAGCTAGTTAGGAGGGTGGGGGGGGGGGCTTAGCAAAAGTCCTACTACTCTGCAATGGTTTCATAAGTTGGTTGCTAGGATTCGAACTCACGTCCATTGACGCGGTGTTCGAACATGTTATCAAATAAGTCATTATCGCTGCAAAAAAGATTTACGTTACACTATCATCATCAGCCTGTAAGACCATAGATCTCTTCCTGAAAGAAAGTATGGAAATAACCACGATTTCTCATGTTTAGGTTCCCTCACGGTGTTTTCCTTCACCGTCTACCGATATTATTATCTACCAATTTAAATCAATAAATATATGTGAATTTCTAAAAATTCGTTGGTATATGCCGGGTTCGAACCTGCGGACATCGGATTGATATTCCACCGGTCAAACCATTCGACTAACACGACTCCGTGTAAGTAAATGGGTATTAATGTGAAGGTTATATAAGCTACTCCATAGGGCCGACAGTTCTAGTGTGTTTTGGTTTTGTTACGCGTATCAACACCAACAGTGTACTTAGTTTATATTGCTACAACATTAATATATAAAAATCTAAGATTTACAGTCTCGAATAAAAGTAACGCTCAAAACCGTCCTCAAAAACTCACCGGTATACTTAAGTACTTATAGTTTATGGTAAAACTTACGTTTTCACAAATTCAACCTTAAGCATATTCTTTAAAGTTGTTTTTACAAAGTAATGTACAAAAAGTCCAAAGACGCGATTGACGAGAGACTATTTGAAATGAGTGCTTAATTTTCAATTGTGCGCTCATTTTATGCGGACGATTTTGAGACGTTGACTGTGCATCTTGGGTTTTTATATATCGATGTGCTACAATGAAAAAATCGCTTGAAAATGTGAGAAACATAATAATACATTAATTTGTTTAGATAATCCGTACGCGTGGTCAGCATTCCGCTCTCAAGATTTTGGTTATACAGAATTTAAAGCGTACAACAAAACACATATAATTATTGAACAGGTGAGAGTTTACGCTATACTTACGATTCGCAGTGTTGAGGTGCAATTCCTGTAATAAATAAATTGTAAAAGTCAACCAGTTTCGTTCTTCATCAGCAAAAATCTGAAACCGTCATACCCTTGAACGGACAATATTTATAAATAGGTATGTCAAAAAAAGGGAGAATAACTTATTAAAATAGCAATAATTTCACTTGACTCTATTCGAATCTTATTTATTGGATAGGCACATCCGTTTCCTGCCTGCACCCAATTTTGACAGTAAATATTCGGTCTATATACAAGGTAAAATCGTCTTTACTTCCTGACGAGAGCCTGGTGAAATATGGCGATCCCATATATGTTGTCAGTTTTTTTTTTAATTAGTCTAAGTTGCCATAATAGCTACCTGGAAAGTTCAAACAAGGGATAATGTATTTTACTAGTATAATGCTTTCATCACCAGACATTTTGTTATTCCTGACAATGATAGTTAATCTTGAATAAAGATTGGTTGCTAAAGTAGAGAGAAAAAGAACTGGCGTGTCAATTATAGGGCTCTTTTTCTTGTTCAGGTTTCTGTGGACTTGGAGGGTGAGGTCATCGATTCTTTTTGGCTTATTAAGAACATTAGTACATCTTTTCGTGGATTTTAAGTGATTTTATAATAGACATAAATAGCTATTTATATAGCTAGTTAACTATAGTTAATTGTGATATTATCGGTAGAATTGTTTATTATTTCAAACTTAATAATGTTTGATGTTTAATCTAGGCCAGGAAAATACAGTTTTGGTTTTTATAATTTCAGAACAAATATATCGAATAATATTACAAGTCTTCGCCAATTTTTTTAATGAATCTGGACTTAGATGCGCATACCACAAATTTAGGTATAAATGTATAGTGTTTCATTATGCGAAATAGTGCTATTTATAGTGACATAACGTAAATGTATGGGACTTTTAATTGAATAAAACACTGTTAAAGTAACCATTTGCTTGTATTTGCAGAGCAATTGAATCTTAATATTTGGAAATGACAATCTTTAAATATCCACGAAAATATTAATTTGAACAGTCCTCAGTCTGAAAAGAACTCTGTCCCACCAGTTTTCTTAATTCTTCGTTTCCTAAGCGGCTTTAACAATTTTGATCATTTTTTTGTGTTTTTACGCTGTTGTCAAGACCCAGATTTTTTACTTCTCAATCAATTATTTTATTATACAAATATGTTTGAATTTACACTATCATAGAGCTTGTTAGATATCATGTGTTATATGTGCACTGCATAAAAAGTAGTTGCCAGAACATAGGTATTTGTCACAGCATCTTGGCTGAACCCTGTTCGGGTGAAGCTAAGATGCTGTATGACCTGGTTATGATACCTCATCAGCGACTCTCATGATAGAGCTAGAAAGATTGGGGAACAATGAGGCTGATATGTTCGGTGGAATAAAAGCCCCTATAAACAATGTAAAAAGAAAAAAAAATGTGCACTGCATGTACTTTTATATTTTTAACCGACTTCGAAAAAGGTGGAGGTTATTATGTTCGGTTGTATGTATTTTTTTTAAATGTATGTTAATCGATATCTTCGTCAATTGTGAGCCGATTTTAATGATTCTTTTTTTATTATAATAGCAATATATTGTGCGATAGATTAAAAATGTTTTTATAAATTATAGTTTTACTATGTGTATTCCCAGTTTTTAGTCATTCAATTCGTCTGCTCTTTGCGGTGATTTAGATCTAACTATACATGTAAGGCGGGCCTGAAGCTTAACATACGAGGGCTATATTTGGTCTTCTTATTTTTAAATTAAAAATTTTAGCTTTAGTTCAATAAACCCTCGAGTAAAAACTTAATAGTATATTAACTCAACATGGAATAATAGCTTTGTCTTATGTTCCTTGGCGATATTGTGGACCGAAGACTCAAGTTAATCTTATCTTAATGATACGTATTTTGGGGTATTTTCATTCCGACAAACAGCGTAACGTCTATACTGTATACACTATATATAGTGAGGGGCCAAAAATTGATCCCTGAATATCTCGTATCACTATTCTGAAAGAAGAATATCGAAAGACAATCTTATTTTTTCTATTCCAACAAAAACAGATAGCTATGAAATTATCTGATTGCATTTTGTTCAAATCTGTAATAACGTATCCTAGATAAATTCATGTTAATAGTGTCAAACACTTACAAGAAGTCTAGCAAAAAAAATAGTCTCCCCAACCCGAACCCGTACTTCCACGTCCACGGCCGCGCCTGAAACTTCACCCAATTAAGAGATCCGAAAGAATATTATTAGTTTCTAGATTTTAAGTAATTTGCAAATATACAACACGCTCCAGTATGTTTGACAAACACAAAAGAATACTTATATGATGGAAACTTTGAGATTTTTGGGATTATATGTAATGGTAATGTATTAATTAATTGGTAAGTTTATAATATTCGTTGTGGTTGTTAAGGTATGCGGAAGTATGTACACCTGTTATATAGGACATGATCTATAGCAGTGGTCGGCACACTGCGCCTCTACTACTCCTTTATTGCGGCTTTTCCATAAAGTCTTTAGTACAAACACGGGATATTATCCATCAACTTGTCTTGTAACAGGTGAGTAAACATTTTTGAAAGGTAAATCTACAGAAGAGAGATATTTTTAGAAAGTAGCAATAGCAACATTTAGTCGCTCGCACAAAAGAGATTGAGCCAAGGCAAGCTTGGGAGTATATTTTTAATCCCAATTATTTAAATAAAACTGCACATCTACTAAAACAAACATTAAGTTTAAAAAAAGGCTCTTTGAATAAATTTCAGTTTTGTATTGTTTATATTTGGCTCTTTTGGGTGATGAGTTGACCGACCACGGCCTAGGGTGTAAAATGTTTATTTATCAATTCTCTGATCAATATTTAAAATAGTGTTTGCAGTGACTGTTTTAAGTAAAAAAAACTCGACGAACTATAGTTATTAATCTTGTAAAAGTCAACTATGAAATAGTAAGATTTGGGTTTAATAGGAAAGCATTATTCCATCAGGTGGTCTACACCTCATCATAAACGTGGTCAGGAAGTACACAAACTTATTGTAACGAGAATATTTACAGTTCGTGAAAGTCATAGAGTTACATAAGAATCTTCACACCAGCAGCTATTAATTAGTAGGCGTAATCCTTAATCTGTGATATCTTTAAAATATTCATTGAAATAATGTGATAAAAAAGGCAGTTTTAATTTACATTAACCAACTCGTAATTCAAGTAATTCAATGTGATACGGATTTAAAATCAAAAACACTTTCAATTTAGGCTCTAAGAAGGCGCTTATGAACGTCAAAACTACCACCGGTTCGGATAACAACCCAGTCATCGAGAAGGACCGGTAAGAAACTCGATCTGGTTTACGTTTTTAACAAATATCTCTATATAATATTTAGAATATATTAGGTACATGTCACAAACGTTTTTAATGAATGTATAGAGATGATTCAATTCCAGACATCACCATCGTTCACATATTGATCCACTCTATAATAGCCTTTTGACACCAAAACCCGCTTGAAATGGTGGTTAAATTCTTAAATTAAAGTTAGTTAAATTTTATATTAATTAAGATTAATACTGCATTAGTTAAAATAACAACGCAAATAAATGAAAAATATGAAACGATTACTCTGTGTTACCCTTTGGAGTGCGACAGATCACACAGTGGGATAACATTTAGAATTTTGTAGTAGTTACATTATTCTGTTGTAACTGTATGATGTAGTGATAGTGGATTTTATATTTTATTCATAATCTTGTGTTATTTCGCTGTATATTTTGTAATATCGGTGATGTGTTATGTAATATAGTTCGGTTATTGTGTACAAGTGAAGTGGATGGGAATTAATAACTTGGAGCATGAATTTTGACTTGCCATAAAAACTGCCTGGACGTTCTAATAAGGAAGGCATCTTGTTAGAAAATTTAAAATATCATAAAAACTTGTAATTTTACCTACTCGACAATGGCAGTAGTAATCTAGAAGATTGGTTGCCAATATAAAACTAAAAAAAAATATGTTGCATAGATTAGAAGCAATAACGGAACACACAGACAAACTTGAAAAGCAACTTTGTTTTATAATAATTATGATTATAGTTTGTTTGCTTTATTATAGATTCTAGAATGTTGCTAGAAGTATCATAATTACAGTAAGTTTATACTTTCTAGGGTAATTATTTTCTATGTAAGAGGGTAATTATTTTTAAATTATTATAGATTCAAAAAAGACAAACTAAACTATATGACTACTAAAGATGCAAGGCTTTCCAATTTAATTTAGAAAATTCCCTATTTAGATACAAAAAATTACAGCTAGATATTAATAAGTCGACTGTGGTACAGTTATAGTATCATTTCTGATAATGCAGACAATAATATTTATGAAGTTTTATTCTTAGGCGACCGTGCTATTCTTTTGTATTTCATCCTTATTATCTTTGCTTTAAATATCAGATGAGATAAGAATTTTAAGAACCACTATATATTGCTTTTCGTTTCAATTGGTTTCTTTTTAACCCAAATGTTTACTCTATTTTAGTTAAACGTAGTAGTTACTATTTTTTTTGAATGACAATATAAAAAATTGACTTCCACAAGTAATTAGATAACTCTTGTTATGTTATTAAACAAGAAAGATTACTTTATCTCTACAATTTCAAATACGTGATACAGTTCTTATATCTTGACGCTCCGTAAATATTTAATCGTTTGAGACCAAAAGAAACTGTGCCTTTACCTATTCAATTGTAACAGCATACATGCAGATATGAATCATCATATGTATTAAGGCATATATTGTAATATGAGCGGATTGCAAACAGCCCTCACCCCTCACGGCTCACACCTGCACACGCTCGGCACTTGTACTCGAGTCTTGTTAATTATTGACATCTGTTAGAGCATTTATTCAATACGTTAAACCTGTTACTTTATAACGCGTTCATTACACTTACGTGTATAGCATAACTAGCGAAGCTCACAGTTATGGAAGCATCAACATCGTAATATTAGATGCATTTGACAGCAAAGGGCAGTGATATGTCTACTGTTGGCAGTAAACATGAGCGTGTTCACATTGTGTAAATTGATTTTAATGGTTGGCATTTGTAGATACAACTATCCTCTTGTAAGTATTCGTTTTGCAATTAATTTGATATTGTTGTTCAATAAAATACGATTAGTAAATTGGCGTTCATAGCGATTTATGAGCACAAAACAGAAAAGAGTATATTATTTCTCTTCTAGAAACTTTCTGGAAATAGAAACGTGAATACGCTGCAACGTTCCCTTAAGGAATGAGCGTATATGAAATTTTCCGGTAAATTTTATATAATCCTGACAACACCGTTTCGAATAGCAGCTGATACATTTTTACTAAGACTTTTATATAATAACTTATTAGAATATTTTATCATTATATCAAAGGTTTCATTCCGCTGTGAAACACGAAGTTATCGTTTGCTAAAACCGATAAAGTCTGGCTATAATATGGAAATTTTAATAATTTTGCTAATACTTGGTTCAAGTTACGCCACAATACCAAATACTTCGTACATATATTACGACGGTAGCTACGGCAATCCTGAACAAATACATATCGCCTATGGAAGTAAGTTTATATTTATAATTTTGCTAATTTCAATATTTATATTATACCTACTATTATGTTTTTTTTCCTCGAACTGACTATACGCTATTGGTCTGACGGTCCCTTCATTGTTTCTTCGTCACTTGACCACACGCTCAAGGGTGCCGGAGTTGCCGAGCCTTAGCCTTGGAAGCACTATCACGAATTTGTCTAAGCTAAACTAAGCCAACAACTATTCATACATATAAGAATTCGTGAGACACACGTGTATTTTACGAATTCAACACACTATTGTTTATTATGTAAATTTACATTTATTAACTATATTTCAAATAACGTAACAGATAAAGATTGTTTATTGATAATTTCACATAATAATCATGTTTTCGATAACCTTTAGTCGGGGCACTGTGGGTTTTGGTACATTATACATCGGCGAATCGTCTATATATATATATATATATACTAGCTGTCCCCCGCGGCTCCGCACGCGTTTTTTAAATGTATTAAATAACTATGGTGTCATAGTTATAAATGTTTTTGAAAAAGCATTTCTGTAATGTACACACCTACTTACAATCTTACATTACGCCATCTACTGTAACATGTAACGTGTACATTAGATATGTGAATACGAATAGTATATCGAATGGGATGAGATTTATCATCAGCAACATACCTGGAACTTTAACCTACTATGTACCACCCTCAGTGCTCATTAACACTATATAAGAAAGTAATGAAAATTTTAAACTATACATTATCGAATAATATTTGTTAAATTGTTTATTATATAGACAAAACATGCCCATATTGCCGATATAATTGTATTATTCTTATACGTTGCTATAATCACTGAGTTATGTAGATGCAAACGCGGTAAATAAAACAAAATGGCCGCCAAATTGACCAAAATGATAATATAATTCAAATTACATACATTTATTCTTGGAGTCCAGTACAGCGTACGTCTCACGCGCTTGTTTACAGTAAACAAACTATTTTTATTAAATTCACACGAACGAATGCACAGGTAACAGTTCATCACTTCATAGTGTAAAACAAAGTCCTCTGGTATGTCTGTTTGTCTGTTCGCGGTAAAGTCAAAAACTACAGATCGGATTTTCAAGCCGTTTTCACCAGTAGATAGAATTATTCATGGGGAAGGTTTAAGTATAATTTTTCAAGGTTTTCTTTTTATTATCGGGGCGGGACAACGTCTTCCGAGCTCGCTAGTTATCTGCCCGTAAAAGTCTTGTGAAAGTTGGTCCAACCGATTAGGAGATAGTAGAGTATTGCGGACGAAGTGTTAAGTAACAAAATAAAATAGTCTAAGTTACTTCTTATAAGTTGAGTTATCTGCCAATGAAAGCTCCGTGAAAATCAGTTCAAGCATTACGGATATTGCACTGCGGCCGAAGGCGAATAAAAAAAACCTAAATTACTTTTTATGAGGTCTGCTATCTACCAGTGAACACCCCGTGAAGATCGGTCCAACCATTTTGGAAATAGCAATGCGGACGAAGCCGTGGACTAATAAAGTACAATATGTCAACCGCTATAATTTCGGCCATCTGCCAGTAAAATTCCCGTTAAAATAGGTCCAGCCGTTTTGGAGATTACCCGGAACAAACAAACAAACAGACAAAATATAAAAAAAATTTTTTGGTCATTTGTAGCCATATACATTCATCAAAAAGTTATTATTTTAATTGTACATACACAAACTTTATTTTTATAAAACGTAATAGATAACAAATTTTGAATAGGAAAACAAAATAAACTTTGAAAATGTTTGCGATAGAAACTTACCACGTTACCATAGCAACGTATATAATATTAACGCTAACGATATCTCTCAAAAGGAAAAAAGTGCCCGATTTTGAAACATTCTTCATTGGTGCTCTATTTCTATTGATATTTGCGTGATGGTATATAGCCTAAAGCCTTCCTCGATAAATGAGCTATCTAAAACCGAAGAGTTTTCTCAAATCGGACTGGTAGTTCCTGAGATCATAGCGTTTAACCAAACAAACAAACAAACTCTTCAGCTTTATATATTAGTATAGATCATTACATAGTATAAAATAAAGTCCCCTACCGCGTCTGTCTGTCTGTCTGTTCGCGATAAACTCAAAAACTACCGAACGGATTTTCATGCGGTTTTCACCAGTGGGTAGAGTGATTCATGAGGAACGTTTTAGTATATAATTTGTCAAGAATTTTTGCATAATCAGGGCGGGACAACGTCTGCCGGGCCCACTAGTATATGTATATAATAAGAATGTAAATCTAATGTGTCTGTAATTTTTAGATTTTTATGAAAAAAATTGTTGCCGATGTCTAGGAATAACAAATAAAATACATTTCAATCATTTTTTCAAATCTCTGTCTGTCTATTTGTTTGTTTGAACACGCATCACTGCTAAAGTACCACGTTCATCATAAAACCTTCGAGATAATCACAACGCATATCCTCGAGTAACATTTACTCTTGGCTTTATTAAAATCGGTTCACTCTATCAAAAGTTATTGTAATTTTAATGACGAGGCGACTTAAGTACGAAAGAAAAGTAGATAGTAATTAGACTTAATACATTCAGATAACTTTATTAATCACAGTTTTTACATAGAGTTCCACGCGGATGAAGTCGCGGGCACAGCTGGATCAGAAATAAATATTAAGACATTTTAAGTAGTGTGGTAGTTTATTTTTCATTAGGTTATGTTATGATTTAAAATGTCATATGGTTAACATTGTTAACTAATTTTAACCTGTATTGCACAATTTGTCGTCTAAACCGATTTAGCTGTCAAACGAGTAAATCTATTATATACTGAAGGGGCGCAACAATGATTAAAAATCAAATCTTATTATGTAAACTGACAGCACTTGCTTAATCTCTCCTATTTTTAACATTAACGAAATTTATGAGCGTTATTTTAATTCTTACAAAATTTTATATTGGAGTTATTATTTTGTATCCGTTGTATCAGTTATGTAATCTGCTATACGAACTATATACAGGTATAACCAAATTATAATTATGTTTGCTTCCAAATACTTTATCTGTCAACAATGATGTATATTACAAATGCGTCACTAGATGGCGCTGAACCGTTTCTAAACTAGCTATCGTATTGTATTCTATATTTGAGCTAGTCTCGTATTAAACAAAGTAATGTTGCAACTTCGTCCTGACAGACAGACAGTTTAAAAAACAGACAGACACTCCTATTTAACACACGTTGTTAAACTAGCTGTGCCCGTGTAATATTTTTGAAAGGAACTTACCCGCGTGTAGGTTCTCAAAAGTGATCTGCATTTTTTATGTTGTACGTTAGAGCTGTTAAATATCTTTTAAAACATCGGATTTTCGATACATCGATATTTAAAAAAATCACATAATCGGCCGTCGACATATCGAAATAAAAAGTTTATATATATTGGCTTTATTAAAAATACAGTTGTAATTCAGCTTAACAGTGATTTACAGTTTTTAATCCAGTATATTTCTTAGACAATTTATACCATAAATGTTTTAAAATGTTACATTAGAGTTGTGAGGGCCACTTGCACAAACGTTATTCAATCATATTGATCTTCATTGTTATCATTAGTGTTTTATTTAAATAAGATAATTATGTATACCAATATTTTTCATTCCACCAGTTAACAAGTTTTTTAAGTCGTTGTGGTCTGATGGTTTGACCGGGAGCATATCATTTCTATGTCCGCAGGTTCGAACCCCGGCATGTATCAACGAATTTTTCAAAATTCGCGTACATTTACGTAATTTAAATTGGTAACACTATCGGCTGACGGTGAGGGAAAACATCGTGAGGAAACGTGAACCTGAGAAATGTTCTTGTAGTACTACGATATGCGGGAAAACATAAACTGTGAATTTCTCAGAGTTTAAAAACGCCAATACGTCGTGGGTTGACCTGGTGATTATGCCCATATCTTCCTTCGGGAAGAGGCCTATGCCCCTGCAGTGGGTCTCTTACAGGCTGAGGATAATGATGACGTATATTTTACAGTAAAAGTTTTTAAAAATGCTCATTACTTTATATATTCAGCTGCTTCACTACTAAGATTATTATTATCAGCCTGTTCCAAGTTCCGGTACTTCGGTTCAGTGATCGAAAACGATGGCAGGGTAGACGTGAGAAATATGATAAATGCAGGAAATGGCGAAAGATGTTTGGGGTATTTTGCGATCCACGAATGTCCTTGAAACTCAATGGGAAGGTTATACACCTATTATTATAAGACCATTCATGTTCTATGCATTTGAGTGCTGGGTTACAAAAGAAACGGATGAGAAAAAACTGCACGCGGGTGAGATGTGATTGTTAAGATGTGTGGTGTAACCAGAATCGATAGAATAAAAATGTATATATCAGATGAAGTATGAAAATATCACCAGTGATAGAGAAGTTGAGTAGTAATAGGTTAGCATGATACGGGTATGTCATAAAGAGAGATGAAAGACATATAACTAGAATAGTTTTAAGTATGAAGGTGGACAGATATAAGAGTAGAGGAAACCGAAAAAGGTATGTATAAAGTGTGTGAAAAACGACATGTGTATAAAAGGCGTGAATTCTGAGATGATATCTAACAGAGGAGAGTAGAAAAGGAAAACATGTTGTATCGACTCAACCTACGTGGGATAAGGGTAAGAAGATGATGACGTATGTAATAAAGGATATCGGCCACCGATATCCATATTTTAATATCGAATTATCGGTATATTGTCCAAAAAAATATTTGTAATTAATATCGATATTTAAAAATAACAATATCGATATTTTATCAACAGTCCTATTGTACATAAACATAAATATGTTGTTTATGGTAATTTTGCATCCAACAAATTCTTAATATTTACATTTATTTAATATATAAAAACATCGAGGCAGTCATAAGGACTGTCGATATTAGTGAAAAGTCAATATAATAGGATTACTGTGTTCTGTTTTGAATTTTTTAACTAATTATAGTCTGAATTATTTATATTTCATCATTTGTGTATTGAAATTATTAACATTAGTCTGGTTTTCACATCTATTGGCACTCGGAACAATAATTATATACATTTTTATTCAGTTTATTAATTAATCAAACATATGACGAGCACAATCTCAATACAAAATAGCAGTATTAGACGTACACAGGCAGCTATACTACGCGTCGTTAGTCTGCTGCAAGCTCAATACGACCGGGCATGCTTACTCGCATGCCATGACACCAAATTATAAATTTATCTTCTGCTAAAAATACTGCTCAGCGCGCCTAAAAGAAATTTTCACTTCAGAAATACATATTAAAATACATATTTATTTGTTCGTATCTTATGTGTTGCCGTGTCAGGGAAGACTATAAGTATAGTACGATTAACTTACAGTAGATGGCGTACCTACAAATTGATTTGAAAGAGCATTTCTGTAATTGTACTACTATAGTACTGTAATTGTACTATTTTATAATTCTTCGGCTACAATGAAATTAAAAATGCGTGCGGAGTCGCGGGCTTCAACTAGTTGTTTATATATTTATAAGAAAAAAAATACCCAGTTCGAGTTCATTGCCTACACTTTTCGATGACTGGGTTGTTTTAACATTCATAAAGTCCGAACTTATGAAAATTGGTGTTATTAGCAAACATCATGCATGGGCCTTAGGGCTTAAATTGATTGTTTTTCTATTATTTCTATTTATTTTTAAAGAATAAATATGAATTTCAGTAGCCCACAAGCATCAACGTAAAATTTGAAAAGTCTAATTCCAGCATTGTCAGCCTATATAGAAAATAACACCACTCTTTGTGTATCTGCTAAAAACGGTTATAACTATAATGTATTTTTGTTAAAGAAAGATTAAAGGATAGAAAGATAAACGCGATCGAGTTTGTTGCTGGTTCTGCTAGTTAACTGGGCTGTTTTCCAAACCATTGGTAGTTTTGATGTTCATTAGCGCCTTTTCAGGGCATAAATTGACTAAAGTATTTTCGGTTTTATTTGACTATTGTCCTCATGGGTTATTTTAGAATACTGTCTGCGTCAGAATAAATTCATTTGCACTCGTAAAGAAAAACGAAGTTATACTCAAGTTATAAAACGGAGGGTGGAAATATCTGGAAGACTACCATAATTCGAGAGATTTGAAAAGATTTGAAACATGTCATTTTAGAATTCTGTTGGTCTACAATTGTCGGTCTCATAAGGTGTCAATATGCTCGTTCCCACACCTCGATGACTCATCTATTGTTTATTCATAACCGCTTCGTCGATATATCTGGAGATAATTCTCGAATGGTTAAGAGATATCTTGAGATAATTCTCATCGGTAATCCGCGACTCTCGGACTGTGACTTAAATCTAAATCATGACTGACGAATCTTGGTGACTTTTATATAATGCTCATGCAACAAGTCAAAGGAAATAGAAGTAAATTGTATCAAATTGCGGTCACACCTCTCTCCCTTTATATTACTAGTTCCAAATTATATCAGTGCGAAACCAACAAAATTGAAAAAAAGATATCTTGAGAATTTGGATAAAACACAAACTCAGCTATTTTTCTAACGACCAAAAATATCAATTTCTTTCTTGTATGGGATTTATTTCAATGGTCGTGAATTTAAGAAACAATAGAAGATATTGAAAGGACCTGCTAGGCTGAAAACTTGAGTTTATATGTTCTACATGTGAAAATACTAAAAAAATAGCTTGAAAAATAGAAAAACCTATATCACGACAATATAACCACCTACCGGGCTCAACTATAGTTAAGAATAATCCAGGTGTCCCCATAAGTACAAAAAAAAATCATCAAAACCCGTGAAGCCGTTTACCAGAAGAATTTACGCTTAGCCGTCGTTATTAAAGCAAACAGAAAACAGATGTTTAATATACAATAGCAAAGAATATCTTTTACAGACTGTTATTAATAAAAACATAATAATAATATAACAATGATAAATAAAATGCTTAATAATTTAGATATTGCTTACAATTTCAATTAACTTAAGTCATTAAATAAATAAAAATCTATGAATAATAAGATATTATTATAATAACTAATGAAGTGGTGCCCTTGTTGTGGTGATGGCGCAAACAATATACAGATATTATATTAACCTTATACAATACGCGAGAGACATTATTCTCTGTAAAATGAAAAATATACAATAATTCTATAAGTATTTTTTTTAATTACAATAATTTACACATAATATGGAAATAATAATAGATATATAATTATAATCAAACTGAGAAATATATTGTTTAAGTAATGAAAACAAATAAATTATTTCTTAAAAGTCTATTATATATCTGCATTATATTATAATATATACATTATAATATAAATAGGAATATAAAGAAATATAGTATTGAAAAATGAACATAAATCAGACATGACGATTTATTTTGAAGAATTTACACATTGCGTTCCTTTTCCGGCAACTATCAGAATTTATCAAATACTAGCTGACGCGTGCCCACTTCTTTGGGCGACTAATATTTATAAAAAAATCTACTTTTTGTGACTTAAATATAAAAGTTAGACATATGCTGTCGCTGACTTTTTTGTTGGCATTATCAAGCTCTACAACTTTTCTCTGGAACTCGGTCATATATCTTTCATCGCTAAGGCAGCGTTCGTAATGTTTTTTCTCCGATTTACTTTGCAAATCCGATTTCCACAAAAAAGTATTTTCATTTTTCAGGTTAATATATAGCCTATAACACGCACAAATAACATGGCTTTCTAGTGGTAAAGGAATTTTCAAAATCGGTTTAGTAGATCCAGATATTACCCCCTACAACGTCTCAAACTCGCAAACTTTACCTCTTTATAATATAATAATATATTAGTATAGATTATTTTATCCGAAATTATATTCAATTAGTATTGGGCATATAAAAACCAAAAATAAAACTGGATTCCATTGGTAGGAATAAAAAATACGTGCTTCAATCTTATATCTCTAAGTAATCATGTTATGAGAAAAGACACTAGCATGGATAATGCGAAACTATGGATATTTTATGAATGTTTCATTTTATTTATGTACTGGCTGTGCCCGCGTCTCCGTCCGCGTTTTTTTTTTGTATATTATGGGGGCAAATGAACAGGCGAGTCCCCTGATGGTAAGTGATAACCGCCGTCCATAAACACTAGCAACACCAGGAGAGTCGCAAGTGTGTTTTTGAGGGAGGAGGAAGGGGGACGATTCATGGGGAGGAGGAGGAGGCAGGGAGGTGGGTATTCGGCGCTCTCACTAACCGAACGAAACGCAATAGTACAAGCACTGTCACTTTACGTCTGTTTTTGTGAGATGGTGGTAGTACCCCGGACGAGCCGACCCATTCATGCTGAAACCAATGATAGCTTCAGCGTGGCACTACCACCTACAAAACCTAATGTAATGGAACCTAATGTAAAAAATAGTGACTAATAAAATCATCTGAATGCAATAAGTCCATTTACTTATCTACTCTTCTCTCGTACTTAAGTCGGGTCGTCGTTCAAATTACAATAACTTTTGATAGACCGAACCGACTATAATGAAACAAAGACTAAGTTACTCTCGATGGTATGCCTTATGATTTTCTTATGATGAAGTTTTATTCTCAATCCAGTACTTTAGCAGTGATGCGTGTTCATACAAACAGACAGATAGACAGACAGACATTTCTGAAAACGATAGAAATGTATTTTATTACTTATTCCTAGATGCCTGCAACATTTTTTTTCACAAAAATTTAAAAGTACAGACATGTTACATTTGCATTCTTATTGTATGTATAGAAGAACATATGTTTTATATACAATCTATCTTTCTGCATCGCTTCTCCATATGGACTTTGCTATATCAAATTCCGCACTACTCCATTGTTCCAGGTTGTTGACCTTTTTTCATTGTCCGCTTCACATGACATGCCCCATATAGATTAAATGAATGCTGCTACTCTATAAGGCGCATTGTAAAAGACGGAAAATCATTGAAAAAGGAACGCATAAATAAAAAAGAATAAAATTTATATTTCAGACAAGACTAATAAAATAGTGGTAACATGGTCTACATTCAATGACACGCAGGACAATCGAGTGAAATACGGCGTAGGTATATTGAACAAAGAAATGAATGGAACACAGAGGCTATTCACCGACGGAGGGAGCGAGAAGAGGTCTCAGTGGATACATAAAGTAGAGCTTGAAAAATTAAGATATAACACTACATATAGTACGTGGAACGTTTTTAGTTATTAATAAAATAATTAATAAGACCGACTGAGTAACTCCGCTATATAATTTCTAAATTCATAATTGGATTCTAACATGCTCTACAATTTTTTTTTCGAACTGACTACGCTATTGGCCTAGCAAGGCCTTAACAGCTTCACCTGACTACTAAGGCGAGCGCTTAAGGCACTCAGCCGATTTAATTTGGAAACTCGACAAAAATTAAACAATCCAGTAGTATACCGTAGGACATTTAAAGTCAAACCTTTTTACATTGTAAACTGTTAGTGATGGTGTACGTTATAATTAAAAATTTCCTATCTAAATATATAAAAATCCAGTGTCATGACGTTCGTCCACGATGAACTCTGAAACTACTCAAACGATCTATATAAAAATTGTCATTCATATCATAATTTAAACCAACTTGAGAGATAGGATAATTTATATTTCGACTAATGGCCACAATATTTTTAATTACAAATTAAATGATTGTCAATATTGATTATTGTTATTAATTGTAAGTTTCATCAGTCTCGCACAGATGGCGCTTTAAATTAGTTTGTTGACAGAAAACTTTAAGACCAACTGTAATAGACATCTCATAGATGGCGCTACGTTTTAATTATGAATTTCTTTATTAATAACTGAGCCACAGCAACGCGAGCTAGTTACGTTTAAATTTAGTTCAATTTGATTAATCTACTTTAAAACCCGTACTCACTATAGCGTAATAACCATTCACTACTACAAATAACTAATTTCATAATATAAATGTCTATATTAAGTGTTATTAGTTTACAAAAGACTCCGACTGAAATACATCTGAGGTCGTAAGTAGCCGCCTTTCTTTCGTTATTGTTCATTACCAAAAACACATGGGATATTATTTTTCGATTGCAGTGTTTATAAGAAGTTTTGATATCAGTTATTAAACACACCAGGATCTTTGTAAATCAACTTGGAAAGTGTAAAATGGTGTAATTAGCCAGTGAAATAGAAGCATATGTCTATGTAATAAGTAATTTGTTTGACACGTGCAAATAGAGTAGGGAAAAGATAAAATATTTCGGAGACCTTAAACGAGAAAAAGTGTTGAATTCCTAAGTATCCTTATAACTGTTGACACTGTAGATTGTAAAAAATACTTGGTTAAATATTTGAGATCAGAACTTCCTGGACACATTTTAACTCGGGTAATATTTTCTAGTGTACGTTGTCGGTTCAATATATGCATGGTCTGACCTGTTGACGTTTACGACACCGCCACAAGGAGAGGATTGGCCGTTACGCGTACTTGTCTATGGGGATATGGGCAGCGAAAATGCTCATGTAAGTATATATTTTTTACATTATAACAACAGTATAGATGAGTCAGGGAAGCAAATCAACACTCTGTAGGTACTGGGACTATTTATTCTGTAAGCGCCTTACAATAACTTCGAAATAAAAGTGTGTCAACGACATCATGCTTTTTATAGGTTGAACTATGGAAGTCAAAGCGATTACTATTTACCCATATTTATGCAAAATTATTTAAGTAACACAATAATAGTAATAATGATTAAATGAATGTTATGTAAGGAATACATCAATCCTATATACATAATTGTTACTATTTATGTATAGAATTGATATATCTCTAATAGTCTTAATGCTCGATGATGTCAATTACATGGGACGTCAGCCAGTTTTGCGTGCTGCGTGCCTTATGAGCTAACACAGAATTCTGCGGGAATATCCAGGGTCTGTTTTCGAATATTGTTTGAGAAAGAGGTACCACTATATTAGTTAAGGTGGTATTTTGATACACAACAGCACTGGTTTTCACATCTTCATACAAAACACCCCAGTTAAGTTTGAATATGAATGGCGAAAGATAAAACCCTCGCTGGACTTTCGGAATACGCGCGCTCGCTTCTTCACTCTTGTGGACATACACCTTATCATTTTGTTTATTATAACTTTCTTCGATCTTATTTTGTTTTTGTCCGAATATAAATTTCACGGGAAATTTTACCAGCGTACCGACGTAACAAAGCCCGCGATTATTCCAGGCTAATTTTTATGAAACGAGCTGATTTTTTTTACAAGGTCTTAGTCTCGGTTCATCATTTGACACTTTTTTGATCGTGGTTTTCCTTAGCCCCATCTGAAGAGCGAATATATTTTGCTTACGGACAAGATTTCGTTGGATTTGCGTCTATAGTATAATATACTTCACGTCTTTACTAAAACTAAAAATATTTTGTTCAATGTAACACATTTACACTGCACCGTACTGCAAATATAATAAACTAAATAAGCAGTAGAACCGCGTGCGTCTTATATGCTCATTTACGCTGAGCAATTTTTTTTAATTAAATTCCATGCCGACTAAATCATGGATAAAAGGTAGTCCAAAATAAAATAACCTAAGTTACTCTCTAATAAGGTCAGTTATCTGGTTGTGAAATTCCTATCAAAATCGCTCCAATCGTTTCGGAGATTACCCGAAACAAACAGACAGACAGATAAAAATATTAAAAATTGGTTAATTGGTATAAGTGCCGTATATACTTTCATATCCACTTAGTAAAAAGCTGTTATTTTAACAATAAATACAAACACATCACTTTTATACACATTTTATGTGTATGGATTTATTACAAAACTCTAAATTAATACATTGCACATATTACACTCATTTACGTTACAATTCATGTACAGAGTTTAATTTTCTTTTGTTTTAAAATATAATTTATACTTTTACACTTAGGATCGCTCAATTAATAACTGAGATTTGTTTGGAATTGACAATTTAAATGCATGGTATTCCATAAAATATGTTTTCGGATACACTGTTATTATAATTATATTATACTTAGTAATAAATTAAGCGAAGAATATACAGGAAACCTAATAATACATATAAAAATAATAATTTTATAATATTTATGTTAATTCACCTTATGGTATAATTTCAAATATGTAGATCTTTATCAAATACTAGCGGCCCGTCTCGGCTTCGCACGGGTGAACAAGTGTTTTAAACATTTGGGTTAAACATATGTGGATTGGCTAAAACTGATCGTAGTCTTGAAAATCTTGTACCCATGATCCAACCCAGAATCGAAAATCTTATAGAAAGAAATGTCTTCTGTTCGAGGGTAGATGATTGTGCTAACCTAACAAAATGATAAGATAAAAAACTACCCGGTGAATTCATCTGTTTAGGTGCATGATAGCTTAGCGGGAACTACTCTTTACTGTATCTGCCAAATTAAGTCACAGTTAAACTAAACACTTGTGAAACACGCCATAATAAACACCCATTTTTCAAAAAATGAGCGGATTATTTGCCAAAAATACTTTTTATTGGTTCTGGTGGTTCTTCAATATTAGGAAGAAGTACTTTTCCAGATGCATAGCACATACCATTTGCTTCATCACTCCATTTTTTAGCATAACATTTAGTATAAATCTTATTGATTGCCCCAATTTAGATGTTGTTCTAATGAACATAATCAATTTGTGGATTGTAATTGAATGCCGACCTATTACTATGAGCGAAAATTCCATTGCGCGAATAAGCGCGCGGTTACCTATGCTAAAGATGTGCGCACCCCTTTCTCGTGACCCCTTCTTCGCCGCATAGCCCGCACGCACACACCACACCCCGTATAATGTAGCTTTCTAATGATGAACAAATTATTGAAATCCGTCTAGTAGTTTTTGAGTTTATTCGTTATAAACGTACTAAAATACAACGTTTTCTCTTTATAATATTAGTGTAGATACCGGTACCTTTGTTAATTAAA
Source organism: Antheraea yamamai (assembly GCA_036509395.1). Taxonomy (NCBI): domain Eukaryota; kingdom Metazoa; phylum Arthropoda; class Insecta; order Lepidoptera; family Saturniidae; genus Antheraea; species Antheraea yamamai. The sequence goes on from AP028441.1 coordinate 20,793,134, forward strand.
TTATGCCCTTCGCGAGGAAATTTACGGAGTATAAATTTTTATATGTTACCTGACAAAAAATCGCTTTCCTAATTTCTTTACAAAATGTGGTAATATAAATCCGATTGATTTTGCAATAAGAATCTACACTTATAATATAATAATTAAAAAAAAAACTTTCAGTCATTATCGTTCCTAGAAGCCGAAGTTCAAGAAAACGAATGGCATATGATCATACACGATGGAGATTTCGCTTACGACATGGACTCGGATAACGCCAGGGTTGGAGACCAGTTTATGAGGCAAATTGAGCCGCTAGCCTCCAAGGTACCATACATGACGTGTCCCGGCAACCATGAGCAGGCCTAGTGAGTAGTAATGAATACATTCCTTTATTCAAGTTAAAAACTTAAGGTTCCCTAAAGCAAACCACTTTTCTGTAATTTTAGATTTGATCCAATTGCACGAGGAATTGCGTGTTAATTTGTATTCCCTGTAAGATGTTATAGAGTTAGAAATAATCTACAAGTCAGATGCTACATTTCGGGATGATCCAGTGTATATTCAGCTATCGAGAGGCTTGCAAATCGGTGTCGTAACATAAACCGGACGTCGAATTTTGGGTCTTTCGGTAACCCACTTTGTCCTTGGATGATATCATGATTGCAATCAAACACAGTGCGATCACAACGTCTCACTACATAAAAAAACAACAAGAGTCTGTAAAAGCAATCAAGGTTAGCTGGAGCTTAAATACTACGACGGCCAATTAAGTACATTTAGTACGAAGTACTAGAGTCCGAGTTTCATCGCAACGTTCTTTCACCGTTACCTGTTGATGTCATTAATTTAAATGATCTTAATGAATCGATTACCACAACCATCTCATTCTATCAGGTTTATATTTTAATTTTAAACAATGACATAAATGCCTGGGAGGCATTTTTGATAACACAAGTTGTTCGAATGAAAACCATCACGCCAATAACGAACAAATCTGCCGGGGCCCGCGACCACGGGTTAAGCCCCCCCCCCCCCCCTGGTGAACAGTAGGAGGTGCGCAAGGGATAGCTATATAAGGTAGTGACCGGAAACGAATACGCTCTTTCAATATAAAGCTTCTAATAACGGTCAAGTAGTTTAATGTACTCGTAAAGATTTATTATCCAACACTTTTCTCTGTTACAGTAATTTCAGTAACTACAGGTATCGATTCAACATGCCAGGTAATGCAGAAAATATTTACTACAGCTTCAACATCGAAAAGGTACACTTCGTATTCTTCTCTACTGAAGTTTACTACTTCCAAGAGTACGGTTTCGAGCTCATCAAGTATCAGTATGATTGGATCGAAAATGACTTAGTTGAAGCCAATACCAATGGAAATAGGTTACTTGAATTATATTATTATTTGACTTTCTATACCAGTAGGTGGTAGAGCCACGCTGAAGCTATTACTGATTTCAACATGAATGGGTCGACTCGCTCGGGGTAGGGCTCAGTTTTTCATTGAAGTCCGTCGAGTTGGGGTTGATTTTTTTTTTACAGAAAGGTAATATTATTATTAGCACATACGCAAAGTTTTAACATGCGGAGACGTGTAGTTTTTGAGAAAAAAGTAATCGAAAATCAATTTCTTTGCAATGTTTATACAATCCTTACCACAGATTATATATAATTCTGGTCATTGAACGTTTCGTTTTACCTAAGGTTAAGTTGCCATACGTTCGGTAAAACATTTAATTTTATACATTTGCAAAATAATTATATTTTTTACTCATTGCAATAGGTTTTAATACACTCATATATTTAATAATTTATGTATTTTAAATTACAGCGTTATTTGCATTACGAGGTATTAAAATTAATATGTGTAGTGTGTAATGTAAAAAATGACGCCATTTTGTATTGTTACTGTCTTCGTCAGTCATCGTTTGTATCTCTAGCAGTTGAGAGCGTTTACATACTTCTCTCAGTTTTATTATTAATTTTAAGTGTCGGTTAGGTTAGGTTAGACTTGTGAAAAAAGATAACGCGAGCGGGCAGTGGTCGGCGAGCGCGGTTGATTGAATACGAAAGTATCCACTTATTATTAACTTTAAGTTTCGGTTAGGTTAGGTTAGACTTAAAAACTCGAAAAGGGGGGTTCCCGCAACATTTCCTTTTAAGAGGGGGGTTTAAATATATGAGTGTATTAAAACCTATTGCAAAATATAATTATTCTGTAAATGTATATAAAATTAAATGTTACCGAACGTATGGCAACTTAACCTTAGGTAAAGCGAAACGTTCAATGACGAGAATTATATATAATCTGTGGTAAGGATTGCATAAACATTACAAAGAAATTGATTTTCGATTACTTTTTTCTCAAAAACTATGCGTCTTCGCCTGTTAAAACTTTGCGTGTGCGCTAATAATAATATTACCTTTCTGTAAAAAAAATCAACCCCTAACTGGATGGACGTCAATAGAAAACTGAGCCAAAATTACCTCATAATTAATAATTAAAAAACTCGAAAAGGGAGGGTTTCCGCAACTTTTCCTTTTAAGGGGGGTTGTACCCCTCCCCCCAACCCTCAATTCGACGGACGTGAATGGAAAGTCGTACCCGGGGTAGGACCACCCTCTCATAGAAAACCGACGTGAAGTAACAGTGCTTGCATTGTTGCAACAGCGCCGGAGGTACACCTCTCCTCCCCGCCCCTCCCCTCTCCTCTCCTCTCCATCTTCCCTCCCTCCTTTTCCCCCAAACACAGGCTGGCAACGTATTTCGACCCCCCCTTGTGTTGATAGTGTCTATGGACGGTGGTGATTACTTAACATCAGGTGACCCATCTGTTCGTTTGCCTTTTTTTAACGTGGAGGACTCTCTTCACGGACATTGCCAGGTCCCGGGTGGGGGGGGGGGGGGACCTGAACTGAGTCGACCTTCAATCGACTAAAAAACTCCACGGGAACCTACGCCGTACTATGGGAGTGTCTCGGGGTTGCGTTAGTAAGCTCCGCTACACCCCCGGCGACAGGCGTCTCCCACGCCACACCCGACTGAGGCAGCCCGGTTACGAGACTGCCTCTCTGCCCGCCGAACCCGTGCAATAGGAGGTCAGGGCCCCCGCCCCTTCCCCCCTGGGTTCGGCTGGCAGCGGAGGGGCTAAGCCGCTCTGCCGCCGCCCCACAGTTGATTTTTTATCGAGGTTTACTCATCCGCCCTGAGATCCCCTCCGACCTACGCTATCCTACTCATTCCCCCCCCCCACCCTACAAACACTAGCCCTACCAATCCTACCTACCTACGCAGTCCCTACGCCCGCCTAACCCCTGGTCTTACCGTGTAAGTAGGCAAACCAGAGTTCTTCTCAATGAGTGGGTTTTTTTCCGAACCGGTGGTAGTTTTGACGTTCATAAGCGTCTTCTCAGGGCCTAAATTTAATAAAGAATTTTTGATTTGATTTGAATGATTTTGAAATCACCAATACATGATGAGATAGTACGTGATGATTATACCCATACCCTTCGGTAAGAGACCTACGGCCCTGCAGTGGTCTCATACAGGCTGATGATCATGATGATTATAACATGGTAACAGGGCTAATGAATATTACACTCAATTTGAAATTCTGTTATTTAGCACGTATAAGTGCGTTCCGGCAACTGCACTTGAGGTGAAGTTGTAGTTACACGATAAATTCTATAAAGTATAAAAGAAAGCACATAGCAATCAATACACATACTTTTAAGTGATAAAGGCATTACTTTGCGATTATACTTGATCCTGCTTTGTAAATTACTTTAGAACGAAAGTAGGAAAGCAAGATCAAAATATATATTGAATAACACAGATATAAGGAGTTATACACGAAAAACCATTTTATGAACATTGATTTTTACTGCAATAGGGAAGTAACGTTTGTGAATATAATTATTGGTAGTCCAGTGAAGCTGTTAAGACCTCGCTAGGCCAATAGCTATAGTCAGTTCGAAAAAAACAAAGTAGTAGAAATTGACCGGAACTAAAGACGCAATTCTAAAATTGTTGGGAAAATTGGTGGTTTTCTTGGAATTTATTTTTATATGCCATCTTATCTATTTGCTATCTTTTTATACGGCATAACATTATTTTTATTTAGAATAATGATTTCTTCAGAATCAGATTACCATCTCAGATGTTAATATTCTTTATGAACGTTGTGTTCTTCTGTAATTGACAAGCCTATGGCTACAAACATACGAACAGTTATACTTCCTGAAGAAATAGCTGCGATATTTGCTGATGAATCTTTAAAACGTTAAAGGAGGATACGACCATGGATTATAGCGATTGGACATCGGCCCATGTATTGCACCAATACTGACACCGACTGCAATCTAAATGCCACCCGCATCGGTATTGACGGAAAATACGGTGAGCAAACATATGTCTAAACGCTAAACAATCTAAAAAAATATTATGGCCTTATAAATGAGTTGACAAAAAACGGTTATGTAGCTAATCTATAAATTATACAAGTGGGAGCGATAGGTATACCAGCAACATTTATCTAAAATTACTGAAAGAGTTTGCTCTGTCCAGAACTGCTGCAAGTTCTGTACTAGAACGAGTATGTAAAGCTGCATTAGCAGGTTCATACCAGATTTGGATGGGCAGAGAAAAAAACACAAGTAGCGAAGGTGAGCGTTGATGTACGTCGGAAAGGGTCCCTTAAACCTACACCCGTGTCACAAGTTTCGGAAAATACTCGGAGTTACTCTCGCAGCCACGCAATGGGCCCGGCACCCGCACGGTCACTCCATGGAATGCTAAGAAGTACGTCTCGTCTCTAGTAATTACATTAGACTATTGTGAACATTTGTAGATGGAATATAGATAACATCCTGTTACTTATTCTGTGAACATAAACGAAATCCTTAGTAATATTCTATAGATACACAGAGCAGATCCCGGGTCCATCGTGTTGCAGGGTAGAGAATTTAGCTAGTATTTGGGAATTGCAACATAAGGGATCAGCATTTAGGGTTGATTTTCGTCAATAATAAATAAAATAATAAATACTCATCCCCACTTTCCGCATGCCTCTTCTATCCTTGTCAAATTTCTTAAGAATCTCCCATGGTTGCATTCGATATTCCTTCCAATAAACTTATTATTGTTATTAGGAACTAATTTTGCTGCTACAACCCCCGCTACCACTTCTACTGGATTTGAACAAACGACATTTATATAGTGTTTATTTATTTTACTTTATTTTTGGCAACTAATCTTCTCGAGTACTGCCATTATCGAGTAAGTGATATTGCAATTTCCTTGCGATTATTTCAATGTTCTAACAAGATAGTGGCCCTCTTGTTAGAACTTTCCCGGAAATTTTTATCGCAAGTCAGAATCCATTCTCCGTGGTATTATTCCCCATTGACTTCACTTGTGCACGATAACCACACTATATTACGAAAAACACCACCAATATTACAAAATATAGAGCCAAATAACACAAGATTGTGAATAAAATATAAAAACCACTACATGACATTCCAATATCCCGCCAACAACTATTTAGAGTGTAATAAAAGTAAAAACATTGAAAATGACTTGCAAGTCAGAAAAGGTCATAATCTAAAGTATATATTATGGTTATTTTTAGGTCTCGAAAACTTATTTTATATGTATGGCGTGGACGTATTATTTTGGGGTCACGAGCACTCGTACGAGAGGACTTGGCCGGTTTACGACACTGAGGTGTACAACGGATCTTTAAGCCAGCCCTATGTGAACCCGAGGTACGCAAACCAACCTTAAATATAGCATGTTATATTAAATCTTGTGCAGCAGTAGCCATTGGTGGCAATTTTCAAAAGGGATGCGAGACTTTTTGGCAGGATCCTAATGTGTCTTGTAGTGGATTTTATATTTTATTCATAATCTTGTGTTATTTGATTCTATATTTTGTAATATTGGTGGTGTTTTACATAATATGGTTAGGTTATTGTGCACAAGTGAAACGGATGTGAAATAATGTCACAGAATAAGAGTTCTGAAATGCACGAAACATTCCTGGAAGGTTCTAACAAGAGGGCCACCACCTTGTTTATAATTATAAAATTTGTGAATTTAATGATTTCATAAATTAATTAGATAATGGTAGTGAACATGTTGATTCCTTGTTGTAGTTTAATTATTAATTGTTTTTATAATGCTTTATTGTAAAGTACTACTACAGGTTTCTGACTTTTTAAGTCAATACCTAAACGAATCACAAATAATGCCATAAACCAGAACGCGACACTCTGACACGAGCTGTTGATATGGAGTTCCCCACAATGTCTTACAATTGATTTAATAAATTATATTATTTTTATACACCATTGTAGAGCTCCAGTCCATATAATAACTGGTTCAGCTGGGTGTAAAGAGGAGCATGATCCATTCAAAAGTGAGTATCAAAGGAAAAGATACTAAATATAAAAGATACTATCACATTCACTATAGATATGTCGTTTCCCATGGCGTGATATACACGTCACGAAGCAGTGGTGGAATTGGGCCCAGGCCCGCGAAACCCGGGCCTAGTGGGGCAGGATTTTAGTGACGGCAAAATTTTCGAAACCCATAAATTTTTCAGTGCAATGTGATTTTTTTATAAGCTCAATATTAGCCTCTGAACATAGTAATTTACCATATTTTACAAAATTATTAATTTTCATATAGCAGTAGCTTAAAAAGTTTGATAATTCTCAATAACGTTGATGGGTAACATTAATTTTTACTTGAATGAGTAATAATTATCCATTCATCCACACAGACTTTCTTATTTGTAATATTATTAGTATAAAAGTGTGCATGAGGATACCATTTGTTGACGTAATAGATATTGTTTCTCAATTTGTAACGGTTACATAAATATTTTTATTTATATATTGAACAGACAGCACACAGCGATGGTCCGCATTCAGAAACTCTGACTACGGGTACGGCCGTCTCATAGTTTACAATGATACTCATCTATACTTCGAGCAGGTGAGATTTATTTATGTGTAGTAACTAATCATTAAATTTGTTAAGCAAACTGAATCACTCGGAAACTGACACTTTACGACAATGGCGTTGCCCAAACCAGGACGTATTTCCTAGTGTATCCCCTAAGTCCTGCCACTTGCATGAATGAGGTAACCATTTAAGCATCGGATACGGATATGCAAGTAACTGCTTATTGGTCCGCTAGTTTTATATAAGTAGTGGCTTTTTTGAAGTGAAAACTTCTTTATGCGCGTTGAGCGGTATTTTTGGCAGAAGATAAATTTATAATTTCTTCTCATGAAATGCTAGAAGTATGAGCGAACCTATTGCTCTTGCGCGGCTTACGTCAGACGAGCGACGCGTAGTATAGGGGCCAGTGTACATGTAATATTGATATTTTGCAGCTCATCCTACGTTTGATTGGTTAAGAAACTTTAAAAGAATGTATATAAATATCGCTCCTTGTGCCAATAGATGCGAAAACCAGACTAATGTTAGTAATTTCAATATATAACTTACGAAATTTAAATAAGTAACACTATAATAAATTTCAAAATTGAAAAGAGAACACAGTTATACTATCGTTTTGAATTTTGAGGACTGCCTCAACTTTTTTACCCGCGGCTTGGCTTGCGCTAATGCATCCCTCGAAAACTGTAACTTTTTTCAAGATGAAAATATCCCACGTCCATAGTAAATAATAGCTTAGTATAAAAAATTAGACACACACAAAGTTTTTATATGTCCAGAAGAGAATTTGCCTAGTCATTACAGGTTGGTAAGCGACAGCAATCTCTATTGGATATTACAGCGCAAGGTGTGCACTTGCATACACCTGTTAGAATGTGAGAATAAAAGTTGTATATTTATGTTATTATCGTTTTTATTCGCGTGAGGGAGGTTTTGCATCGATGTAACTTTTCGGAAATTCATAGTAAGGAGTTTAATTTAAACACTCGGCTTAATTTTATATAACTGTATGTTTTGCTTCAGGTGAGCGTTGATAAGTTGGAAAACAACAGAGGCACAGTGATAGACGATGTTTGGATCGTGGCGGATAAACATGGACCATTCGCTATGTGATTTAAAATTACACAGTACTGTTAACTTAAGTTCATTATAATTAATGGTAGACTCGGTTCAATGGACCTTATTTTGTGATTTGTTGCATCAGTTGTTTTATTATTAGTTATGAATTACAAACTTCTTTAAGGACATATCTGTGGAAGTTTTTTCTTAAAGTTAATACTCCTAGATAATTTGAGGGTTGAAGAATACATTTTGCGTATGGTTTGTATGTATTACTAGCCGACCCGTGCCCACTTCGTTGGGCGGTAATAGGCATTATCAAGCTACAACTTTTCTCTAGAACTCAATCATATATATCTCATAATTAAGGCAGCGTTCATAAGAAACGTTTTCGTTCGACCATTTTTCTCCGACTCCCCAGATATTACCCCCTACAACCTCACAAACTTTACCTCTTTATAATATTAGTATAGATTATAGATAATATAATTAGTTAATAGCTTCTGCCCGCGATTTCGCACGCGTGGAATAGTTATTTTGGGCTAAGACGCAGCGGAAGCTCTCAAAAGGAAAAAATACCACGATTTTAAAACATTTTTCATTGTTGCTGCCTATACGAACGCTGCCTTAATTATGAGATATATATGATTGAGTTCTAGAGAAAAGTTGTAGCTTGATAAAGCCTATTACCGCCCAACGAAGTGGGCACGGGTCGGCTAGTTGTCAATAAATGTCTTCCCATTACCCCTTGAGTCGCACCTGTGCCGCTCAACTTCGCGCCCGTTCTCTATTCGTGTAAAGCCAGCTCAACAGTTCAGTTCCAGAACAACAGTTCAAGACTCAACAATATTCAGAAAACTAATTTTATTAAATATCGAAACAACACACGTACTGACAGAAATTTAACGCACCTACTGACAGGACTCTAATTGAGATTCATTTTCTACAATGCAATGTAACTTTTTTTTTCTCGAACTTGACTACGTTATTGACCTAGCAAGGTCTTCACCTCCTACCTCACCGACCTAGATTCACCGGACTACAATGCAATGTAACTATTATGTAGGGGTATGTTTTTGGAAAAAATGACAGACAGACAGACAAAAATTGTTAAAGAATTGTTTTTGGCTTCTATATCGATAACAAAGTCTACCCCGATTATAATTTAAAAAAATAATAATTTAATGTACAGATTTTGTCAGTTACAGATTTATTATATTTATGTATAGAAGATAATATTATAAAACTGAAGTTTGTTTGCTTGAACACGCTAATCTCGGGAATTACGGGTCCGATTTGAAAAATTCTTTAAGTGTTATATAGCTCATTTATCGAGGAAGGCTATATACTACATATCGTCACTCTAAGACCACTAGGGGTGCAGCAATCAAGATTTTTTCGGGTTCGGGGGCCAAAAGTTACTTTTACACACGGACGAAGTCGAGGGCAGAAGCTAGTATGTTATATCGGTGTATAAACTACCTTACGAAAGTTCGTGAAAGTCTGTCTAGTAGTTTTTGAGTAATTTGCGTTTTATGTTTTCTTAAAAGTAAAATAAACAGACATACAAATGTGATATACATATATGTAAAACATGTTATACCAGTGTATAAACTACTACCATACTAAATTTCGTCAAAATTCGTCCAGTAGTTTTTGTGTGAATTCCGTACAAACGACAGACAGACAAACATTTTAAAAACTATAGAAATGTGTTTTGTCTTTGATTGTGAGCCCCACCAGAGTATTTTTCTTCAAAATATTTAATGTTCAGATTTCGTCCCGTTAGCCTTTTAGATAGTTTAATAGATAGATGTATAGATATTTTTATAAAAATAATATGAAAACAAAAAAGTTATTTCATTGTTTTGTCGGCTGTTCCTTTTTTTTACCTCTTATCGGTATCAACAAATTTTGTAAACATTTTAGTACACGACAGCATTATGCCGTCACTACCAAACGGTAGGTTTTGAAGGAAAAATAAAAGATCCAAGTTCTATTGTAGACATACAATATGCTTTGACGGTTAATAATCTTCTTTATTTGCACTAAGCGATAACAACACATACGATGCAAAATAATACAACCTTGAATAAGAAATGAAAATACAATAAATATTACAGTAATGCAATAAAAGTTAAAACTAGGAATGAACAACAGTGACCAAGATTCTCTGTGTATTTGCCATAAAGAAAACATTATTCACTTCTTTTTATAAAAAATGTAACCAGTTATATAATACAAAAATATAATCTACTAAGCTGCCTATGCAAAATCCTGCGGCCGCCTGCTTCACGTTTTTCGTCTAATAAAACCCGTTTTAATTACTATCCTCCCAACTGCCGGCTTATCAGTAGGGTCGGCACAACATGTTTTCTTCTTCCACTCTCCCCTATCAGATGTCATCTCAGTATTCACACCTTTTATACACATAATTTTTTTTACACAATCCATTCATACCTTTTTCGGTCTTCCGTTACTCCTATATCCTTCATACTCAACACTTTTCTAGTTACATGGTTTTCATCTCTCCTCATGACATGCCCATACCATGCTAACCTATTACTCTTTAACTTAGAGAAGTTCTATTTTCACTGGTCACTATTCCACTGTTCAAACTTTCTCTGATATACTAATTTATAATCTTATCCATTCTAGTTACACCACACATCCACCTTAACATTCGCATCTCTGCCACGTGTAGTTTTCTCTCATTCGTCTGTTTCGTAGCTCAGTCTTGTAATACATTTTTATACACATCATTTCCGGTTAAATTTTCGTAAAGTGGTAATACCGTAATCTTCTAATGTGAAAAAACGATTAACAAGGGCTACTTTACTAGCAACTAAGACATTCGCTCCGTATTGGGATATATTATAAGTATGATTTTTTTTATATATTATGACAAACGAACAGGCGTGTCACCTGATCGTAAGTGATCACCGCTGTCCATAGATACTAGCAACACCAAGGGAGTCGCAAGTGCGTTACGAGCCAGAAGTGAAATATTTTATTTTTATATAAATATTTTAATACTCTCATTACCAGTTCAGAACTTTGAAGTAATTTAGCATTGAGATTACCTAGACACCCTATAAAGATCATGAAGATTACAAAAACAATTTAGAATGTGTATAGATTAGTGTTCCCAGATTGCGACATCAATACAACAACCTACTAAAAAATATTCTATTGACATAACATTTCCTAAATCATGTTCTCAATTAAAAAGTTCTTTCTTTAAGTTCAATTGCGTCGTCCTTTAATTTTAATTTAATAAGGCACCTTACTTGATCTATAAGTTTTATTGTAAGATATTTTACGCATATACACAACCAGAGAGTGAACTTAGCTTTCATAATAATTTTTTGGTCAATAGTCCGGTGAAACTGTTAAGACCTTGCCAGGTCAATAGCGTAGTCAGTTCGAGGAAAAAAAAACTTTTTTGGTATTAGTTATTCAATACAGTCTCCTGCTGTTCTAATTTCTGAATTTATTTGATGCGTGTCGCAGTATGGTTTCTTAAGTATTGCTTCTAAAAAATCATTCCTTCTCACTTCTTTATATATGTTAGCGGATTTTCTAAATCTTATAAATAAATCTTTAAAACCTATTGTGTTATTTTTATGTTGCATAGCGTTGTCTGTAAGAACGAAACTGTTTTGAATTGTTATTTCCATAATTTTTATAGGCGATGCTTTATTCTTTATGATATTTCGTTTGTATAGTGCTAACTCATTTGGAAGTTCCTCCAAATTATCAAATTTTACTTTATCTATAGAGCATCCTATGTGTGTTGATATCACGTATTTATTAAAATCGAAGCTACTATAGTATTCAAAGAATCCACCCAGAAGTTTGTAAACAGATTCCTTATTTTTGTTTTTATATTGAACAGCATTAAAAGCCACATTCCAATCACCTATCATGAGCGGTTCTAAATCCTTCTGGAGTGAAGCGATCGAGGGCAAAATACCTTTTTGTTGTAAATAGAACACAAGCAGCAACGTCACACTATAACTAGAAATGTCTTTAAAGCAGCCGGTCACGTCGTGAGTTGAACCCCAAATTTTTAATAGAATCGCAAGTTTTAACGCACGGTTGTCTAGATTTAGAAGGTAAGCTATGAGCTGGGACTGCTTGACCGCGTACGGCACGTGGAAGTTCACATCGCACTCGATTCCAGTCGGCAGGTGGACTAAATTTAGTAACAAACCACTCGGTGGATGTTTAGTCGTAAAATTGCCGAACAAGTCTGGTCGCTTTTCGAAAACTTGTCTCGCTTCGTTGACAATACTCTTCAAATCGAGTGGTTCTTGGTGTGGTAACGCGAAGTAGAAATCAGCATCGCTCGATTTTAACCCGAGTCCTGTGGTAGTTGAACCATAACGAAGAAGATTGAATTCTGGAATCCAAACATTACAATAATTAAATGTAATTATAACACCAAAAATACAGTATTGTATATATGTATAGATATAACTATGTAAATAAAACATTTCCATGTAAATATATAGAAAAAATTATAATCTAAATATTTATCTATAATAAATAAATCTATCTATCTATATACACATATCCATCTATTTATCTAATTATATAAAAATCTAGTGTCATGTCCATGATAAACTCCGAAACTTCTCAACTGATCTTCATGAAAGTTGGCATTTATGTATAATTTTGTCCAACTTGAGACATGGATAATTTATGTTTCAATTAGTGGCCTTAGTATTTTTTTATTTCAAATTAAATGATTGTCAATGTTGATCATCGTAATTAATTGTAAGTTTCATCAGTCTCGAACAGATGGCGCTTTAAACTAGTTTGTTGACAGAAAACTGTAGGACCGGATGGCCTGGCCGGATCAGCTAGTTCATTATAAATAATTCATACATCAAATCCCTTATTCCAACTTTACAAAAATATATTTAAAATGACATACAATACTATCCAACCAACAACCAACTAACTGAATATATAATTCTATGAGTAATTTAAACTTAAGATGAATGAATAGCTTCTTGCTGTTCTTAGAAATCTTGAGCGCGGGCACAAGAAACATCTATGAAGATTTGTTACAATCGCCATTGTTTTGAAGTTATAACACGGTTAGAAATATATATATATATTTTATATAATTTACCCGGCCATTTAGTTTGTAAAGCTCTCTCGATATCATCACGCGCCACCTCCAACTCTTTCAACTTATCTTTTGTCATCAGAGCAGAGTTTATTATTTCTGCTGCCCGATAGTCGAAGTCTTCTCTCCGGTAACTTTTCGCTTTTTTCACTACCATCGAATTTATTACTAGTACCATTATCAAGACAGACACTGAAAAAAAAATTCTATTGCAGTACTTCCAATGGATTATTTTATGAAACCACTACTGTAAAACTCAATATATATATAGGTAATTAAGAACGGTGAATAGTTGTTGTATGCTCGCTTTACACTCTGATAACGACTGATGTGTGTTGTAAACTTTTGGTAAATCAAATAATCAATGCCACTAAACTTCAAGGCGAGGTCATTAATTAGTGAACCGTAACGTATAAGTGTAGAATCAGGAAATGACGAAACTTATCATCAATATTTCATGGAAATGTAAAAAATAAATAACTCTATACACAATGTGTTTGAGGTGTACTTTCATTATGCAAACGAATTGCACTTTAATCCACTGAAGGGATTTCATAATCATTGTATATATTTTACGCCATCTATTAGTTCACTTTATTTTTGCTGTTCACTCGACCAGTAGTCTATACATATAGTGATTACATTTATTTAAACTTTTATATTCTATTGTATACAGTATGCGTGGCGAGCAAAGAAAAATTTTTATATTTTTGCAAAATGGAATTATTATGGTGACATTATTTCTCATTGTAATACAAATATCTAAATCAGCATGAAACCATCGTTATTGACCGCTGTCGTGCCGCTCTGCGTAAATGCTTTTACATGTAATGCGTAAAAGAACCTCTATAATAAAAATGATAGAATATATTCGCTGGGCAATTACACGATGGGCAATTTAAAAAGTCGTGGTGGCCTAGTGGTTTGACCTGTGGAATATTATTTCGATGTCCGCAGGTTCGAACCCCGGCATGTACCAACGAATTTTTCGGAATTCGCGTACATTTACTAATTTAAATCGGTAACACTATCGGCTGATGGTGAAGGAAAACATTGTGAGGAAACCTGAGAAATGTTCTTGTAGTACTACTGTATGTGGGAAAATATAGAACTGTGGATTTCAAAGAGTTTAAAATCGCCAATAGGTCGTGGGCTGGCGTGGGGATTATGCCCATACCGTCCTTCGGGAAGAGGCCTATGACCCTGCAGTGGGTCCTGTACAGGCTGATGATGATAATGAATTTCACGAAACAGCGAACGTGGCGTGAAATAAAGTAATTCGTGCCCAAATGCGTTTAACCGTAAAATTTTCACCGAAAAATAGTGCATGTGATACTGAAAGAGAAGAAGGGAATCTAATTATATAGCTGCTCAGAATACTCGCTGTGATACAAACGATAGAATACAGAAAGGCAATGTCTCTGCGCAATTGAAACTATTCGATAGCTCAATCATATTGGCACAATTCACAATGCAGACAGCCAGTCTCTGCAATCTGTCCGAGATATTAAAGAGGTACTATGCGGACATGTCTTAGAGGTGTGCACAGTATACTATGATTCACCGAACTATTAAAAAAGGTAGAACTGACCGAACGAACAAACTGTCGCACTCTGTTTAAGATTGCGAGTCTGTACATCTGTAATAGAGATGACGTTCCGAATTGGCCGCAAAGAGAATAGAAAGAAATATACTTAGTCTGGCCATAAATACTGTTACAATTAAAAATAAACAAAATGTTACATTTGAATTTGGAATCTGTAATTTTTATATGATTACATTTCATTGAGTTTTCTCATTTTGGCGCCAATACATTATACAATATTTTGCGATATTAAAATGGAGTGGGGTGATAAAGAAAACCGAATCGCTGTGATTGCATTACACAAAGTAGGTATGGAGCCAAATGCAATATTTAAAACTCTCCATACGTTTGGTATTAGTAAAATGTTTGTGCACCGGGCTATTAATAGGTACAATGAGACCTCCTATGTTTGTGACAGAAAAAGATCTGGCCGTCCACGTAGTGTTCGTATGAAAAAGGTGGTCAAAGCAGTAAGGAAAAGAATTCGAAGAAATACTTTCCGATAGCAAAAGATTTTATCTCGGGAGATGAAGATAGCACCTAGAACCATGTCGTGTATTTTAAAAGATGACTTAGGATTTGCAGCCTATAAAAGACGTACTGATCATTTCTTAACTGATAATTTAGAAAAGAATAGGGTGGTAAAATCGAAGCAACTACTGAAGCGGTACGCAAAGAAAGGTCACAGAAAATTTTTGTTTACGGATGAGTTTTACAATTGAGCAACATTTTAACAAACAAAATGACCGTATTTATGCTCAAAGCTCTAAGGAAGCTTCCCAATTAGTCGACAGATTGCAACGTGGGCACTATCCGACTTCAGTGATGGTTTGGTGGGGTATTAACTATGAAGTGTGAGTGTGAGTGACTGAGCCATACTTTTGTGAGAAAGGTATCAAAACATCGGCACAAGGGTATCAAGATACCATTCTTGAGAAGGTAGCGAAGCCCCTTTACAACACCATGTTCAATAACCAAGAATGGTCCTTCCAGCAAAACTTGGCGCCGGGTCATAAAGCTCGGTCTACGCAATCTTGGTTGGAAATGAACGTTTCGGACTTCATCAGAGCTTAAGACTGGCCGTCGTTTAGTCCCGATCTTAATCCGCTGGATTATGATTTATGGTCAGTTTTAGAGAGTAGGGCTTGTTCTAAACGCCATGATAATTTGGAGTCCCTAAAACAATCCGTACGATTGGCAGTGAAGAATTTTTCCATGGAAAGAGTGCGTGCTTCTATTGATAACTGGCCTCAACGTTTAAAGGACTGTATTGCAGTCAATGGAGACCACTTCGAATAAGCTTTTTATATTTTAAATTGTTTTATATTTATGTATTAAACTAACACACTGTAAAGGTAATAAATGTTATTTGCAATAAAAAATATTTTTTTCCTTGTTTCAGTATTTATGGCAAGACTAGGTATTTATTGCCATAGTATAAGCGTACAAAAAAAGCCTTAACCATAAAAAAGTAAAACTATGACCAAGAGACATGGGGTCAGCATATTGCCGCCTTTGCAAACGGCGCTGGTTTTCAGCTGGGCCTCAAAATTTCCCGGCTGAAATAAAAGTAAAAATTACTTATTTCGCGCCCAAGTCGTAAACATAAACTTAAAATATCTATCTATTACTATACATATAAATAAATTAAGGAGCCCAAACAAAAATCATTTTAATAAGAGAGAAAAAATAAAAAAACGTTGCAATATTGTTAATGATATTGTGAATTATGCGTCAAATCTTTTAATGAAATTATTATTATAAATGCCCTAATCTGTGTTGCTCAAGAATTTGTTGCCTTTTCGCCTGTAATGGAGGAGGTATATTATTCCAAATTTTTAACGCCGCATATTTGCAACTTCATAGCCTAATAGTGCCTTATTCTTATTAGAATAGCTAATAGTGTCTTATTCTTCAGCAAATCTAATAAGTGAGTGATTTATTTGAATACCTTAGCAGATGTAATGCTGCGCGACAGAAAATAACTTGCACTACTTTGGCCAGACTGCTGTAGTATCGATTATAAGTCACATGAACAATAAGTTCATGACCGATCGGGTTGTCCTTATTTTGGGTATTTCGAATTTTTTTCTCAAGGTAGTCATATATTAGTTTCAAATCTATAAAATAAAATTCTACTAAGTTACAGATCATTATAATTTGAATCCGGTCCCCATGGCATCCGAGAGAGACGAACTTCTTAGCCTTCCATGGATTCACCGTGCGGGTGCCGGGTCCATCGTGTGGCAGAGGGAGAAACTCAGAGCAGTTCCCAGGACTTGCGACCCAGGTGTAGGTTTAAGGAGGCCCCCTTTGAGATGCGCATCAACGCTCACCTTCACTGCTCGAGTTTCCCGCCCTGCCTAGCCAAATTTGGTAGGAACCTGTTAGTGCAGCCTTTGATACTCGTTCTAAAATAGAACTTACTGCAGTTCTCGACAGGCCAAGGTCCTTCAGAAGGTTGTAGAGAGATTTTGCTGGTATACCTCTCGCTCCTACTTCTACCGCGTATAACTTAACCACATAGCCATTTTTACTTAGTTCATTTGTTAGTTCGTAATATTTATTTAATTTGATTGTGTGGTCTTTAGGAATGTTGGTTTCCCACGGTACAGTAAGCTCTACTAGTATTACATGTTTTGTGTGTCTAGAGAAGAGGAATATGTCCGGTCTGGATGACGAAACACCAACATCCTCTGGGATTTTATAGTGCTTGTCATACGTATCCATTAAAATAGTCCAGTCAGGTGCAGTACCTAGGATTTAAAGGGAAATAACATGTGAAAACTTTATCTTGATCTTTGTAATTTGCTTACATAAATACATAGAGCACAAAAAATTATAATTTTTATAGAGAATTTAACGTTCTATAAAAAAAGTTCCCTTATCGCTTATTTTATCGGTTCGAAAGATATTGAGTTCAAGGTTCAAAGTATCGTAAATTCGGTTGCTTTGCGGGATTGTATTAAAATTTAACACTCTTGTCTTTACGACGAAACTTAGGAAATATTTCGCGATTTTTCAGCTTAGCTCGTTAAAGTAAGTTGAAAAATACGAAGTGCCCAAAGGGTTATTAACTGCTACATTATACCCAACTAGGTGACTCGTCACAAGAAGGTCCAGGAAAGAAAGAGAAACCTTAACCTGAAACACATGAAATCTGCTCTTCTTCTTTGTCCATCCCTTTCTCACATTTTTGCGCCAAGCCAATCTGTCTTTGTTGTCGATTCTTGCAGCCGAGCTTTCTTGAGGTCTTTCGCAATATTTCACATGATATCTGGCTGGGTATATTGGATTATTAATTGATGCGGGTCACGGGTTAAAGCAAATGCATGCAAGTCGGTCTGTCTGCTATGGAGAAACCCAAACACAGTTCGTGCTATGCGTTAAAGTCCCCCAGGACTACCAATGCCGCAATAGGTAAGTGCTCCTGTGCGACATTGTCGTACTACTAATATAAACAATCATCTGCATACTTTCCTCATTCTCATTATAGAGACTGGTAGAGGCATACGTAGTCACAGGTTTGAGTTCCTACGTCCAAATATGCCCAAAGAACGTAAAAAGACTTCCTTACAGTGCAATCGGCAACAGTACACGACCGATCGTACATACAAATAAACACCGATTTTGTTTAAAAACAGTTAGCCGAAATACTATAAGTAAGAAATGTTGATTGGACGGCATATTTGTGTCTCCATCAACAAGAGCAATGCAGGCTGAACTATTTCAAGTACTGCTCTGAGTCTTGCTGGCTTTGCAAACTTTGAGATTGGCCTATTTTTGCGAATGATTTATATTCAATTACACGGAAAAGAGAATTGCATAGGTATATCTAATTCACCACATCTAACGACTATTAAAAACTGTACCATAATATAGTCAATATGTATAATAAGATCTTCCATGCCGGATTTACCTATAGAGCAGTTCTAGAACCATCGATGTTACGTTAAATTTTCATTCATTTATCTAAGTAACAACGTTTCATTTTACGTTACACATTGAGAATATAAAATCAATGTTTCAAAAGTCGGAACTTGATGGATGGGTCTCATTGACTGGTTGAATGGGAAGGGATTATTTATCATATGGTACTCCCATATATGCGCGACGAAACTTCGGCCATTTGTCGCGTTAAAAACTAACGTCAAAAGTAATTCCGATAAAGGAGTAGAAAGAATTTAGCACACCTTTCTCACTCCAATAGTAACTCGAAATTTGAGTTTCCAGGTTCCTTTGATGTTCCACGGGTCCAATCATCGGGTTGCATAGTCAAGTTTTATTGAAGTCAATAGTTCAATTTTTACATGATACGCATTGAAAAAAAAATGATTTACCAATTCTTATTGACTGTTACAAATATGTAGTTATTTACCATAACCTAGAGTTTCGTTCGTGAGTTCTATTTAAAAATAAGTAAAAATAGAATCAGGGTCATTTCGTCATAGGATGATCGTAATTCGGCTCGAGACGGGTTTAACCAGCGCGAGACTTAGGATAATAGGTTTTTTATATTTCTGCTAGGTGTGAGAATCATAGCAATTCTATCGTGTGATTAATCCGGCCCTGCATTTGGCACTTTCAATAAAAGTCATCAGAATAATGTTTTCACCTGCTCGCTAAGTGAGCTAGACAAGGAGCTCAATAAAACAATTTATTATGTGAAAGACTTACGATCCAGTTTATAAAATCTAGGGTGACGCTTATATTTCGTAGCATTAAAAAATTGAATTGACAGGTAGACGGGTGCTTGTAACTCTTTTAAGCAAAAACAACTAAACAGATTTTGATAAAACTTTAGCAGTAATCTATAGTTCACTACTAATATTATAAAGCTGAAGAGTTTGTTTGCTTGAACAGACTAACTAATCTCAGAACTACTGGTCCGATTTGAATATATAGGCTATATATCATCACGCTAAGACCTATAGGAGCGAAGCACCAATGAAGAATGTTTCAAAATCGCTTTTTTTCCTTTTGAGAGCCTCCGCTGCGTGTTAGCGTTATCCCAAAGTAACTGAAGTCGCGGGCAGAAGCTAGTATATCTTATATAACAATGTAAGAAATAAACTGTATTACATCATTCTTCTGTCCCTGTGTATGTGACTGAACTCCTCCTAAACAGCAGAACAGATTTTGATGAAATTTTTTGTGTGTACTGGTGAATTGAAGAATGGTTTAGATTCAACCATTCAACAAAAATTGGACCCGGTAGGTGACGCTGCCTATTTATTATCACAAGTACAGGACAACGCCCGCCGGTCCTGCTAATAAATTATAATTTTTAAAGATGTTGATTTAAGAGATTCTAAACTTAATTTAGTTTTTACTGTTTTGAGTTTCAACGTTAAATTGTTATTGAATCTCGATACTGAATTCGAATATAAAAAAGATACAGATTTTAGAATTCTCTTGATGGCGAAGCTTAAGAAGCGAAGTTTATAGAACGACTATATACATTTGGAGAATTCTGACCAAATTAGATAAGTTAGGGTTGAAGTATCTTAATTGTGAGTACTTACGTTTTTGAGAAATGTCGGTCCTTCGACTTCTCTTTGCGTTACGTTCCTGCTTATTTCTTTCACACGGGCATAGGTAGTTATTTTACTGTTTTCAAATCGATTTAATATTTTTCAACCAGATTTTAGTAATTTATTTAATATAACATATCGATACCTCAGCAAATTAAAATTCAGTCAACACGGTAGAGTTTAAACCGATTCTGAAGCTGCCGATACAGTAAGTTTTTATATATAGCTTTTTTAATATACCAACCTAGATGTGTTACTATAAATGGGAAAATCCCTCTAAGGCATAATACTATCCATTTGGTTATGTTTGAACACAGATACTTACTAAAAATTAAAATGGGTACAATTGCCACCAGAGACAAAAAAGTTGCCACTCTAAAATAGATAAAGCATGATTTAAATAATAGACAAGGAAAAATATTACCAGAACTCTCAATGTTAGCTTCACGGAATAAAGAATACAGTTTCTTCCGTGGTTAGCACATAGAATTTGAAAATGAAATAGCGTTTCAAAATTTCTTCGTAAACTTACCTGGACTAAACGCACCTACGATTATCGTGTTCCGGTTGTATTGTATTACAAAAGCAGGCTGAATGTTACTATGACTTTTGCGTATATAATTTGGCAATTTAAATACGCAGCTGTTCCTTGCGACTAGGAATACCCAGTGTTACTACGATATTCTAAAATATTTTCCGTGAACTGAAAATAAAGTGCATATTTGTAATACTCATTTATTAGATTGTTTTTGTATCTAATAATACCCGCCTAATTTAATTTCGCAATGACATCTTGTTATTCATCTCTTCTGTATTATTTTTTATTTGATGACAGCTGCTTCAAATTTTATATAACGTAGACAGCTAAATGGAACGAGTCATTTTCTGTATTTGTATATAGCTTTCGCTCGTCTCGTTTTTGATGAAGACCAGGTAATCCTATACATTAAAATAACATCCTTGCGAATAAAAATCAATGTATAAAATAATTTGAAGATTTCCTTTGATAACCAATACCTAACTAATATTCTATAAGCTATCTACTAGAATTCCACATAACATTTCTTGTTTAATATAATATCCACGGAATAAAGAATATCTTATATATACATTCTTTTCTTCCATGGTAATACCAGTACAATACAGAAAGCAACAAATTTGTTATCTGGTTTTTTTGGCAGGATCTTGGTCTGTCGTGTAGTGGATTTTATTTTTTATTCATAATCTTGTGTTACTTGACTCTATATTGTGTAAAATTGGTGGTGTTTTATGTGATATAGTTTGTGTATTGTGCATAAGTGAAGTGAATGGAAAATAATGCCACGGACCATGAATTCTGAGATGCCACAAAAATTCCATGGAAGATTCTAACAAGATTATATGAAGAAACTTGTAATATTGATACTCACTTAACAATGGAAGTAATAGTCTACTAGAAGACTGGTTGCCAAAATGGAATAGAAGAAGAACTTGAAATACTATTAACTACTCGACAATGGCATTCATTGAAATTATATCAAGAAACTTGTAATATCGATACTCACTTGACAATGGCGGTAATGGTCTACTAGAAGGCTTGTTGCCGAAAATGGCATAGAAGAAGAACTTGTAATACTATTAACTACTCGACAATGGCAGTAATAATCTAAAAGATTGGTTGCCAAAAATAAAGTTAAAAAAAAAAAATTGTTATCTGAAATATTTTTACTCTGTGGTGGATACCATACATTGAGTGTTACACATCTCTAATATGTAACATAAGTGCCGGATGAAAAAAAGCGCGGGAAGCATAAAGTTTGGCGGTCTCGTTTTCTATTTGAAATTTTTTATTTTTTCATTTGGATAAGGTTTTCATTAGTTTGTATATATTTTAAGTAATTTATAGTTTATTACTTGTGTAATTAGTGTATGTTTATAGTTTATAGGTAAGTTTTTTGTTAATATTGTATAATAGTTTAAAACCTGTATACATAGTGTAAATCAGAGAATGGAGGAGCCCCCAGACCCTGGGGGCTTCGTTCCTCCTGCAAGTAACTATGTAACAATAACCTCTGAGTCCGGTATGGACACAGAGGGGTCACAAAATCAGTCCAAAACTCGCAAAAGAGTTCATCTTCATAAGATATGCAGAAATTGCAATAAAAAAATTAGAAAGACTAGTAACAATTCTAGAGGGGGTTGTGCATGTGAAAGTGATGAAAATTTAGGTGAATCTTTATCTAATGGCCTTAATAATACTAATAATAATTCATCAATATCTCTTCCACAAGCTCAAACTGAAAAAATAGAGACTTCATTTATTAGAATTGGTAGAACTTCATATCAATCCTCAGATTTGTCACCTTATTTAATTCATGTGCAAAGAGAAGAATTGAACCCTAATGATGGCTCCACATTTCACCCTCTTTCATTTGGCAATCTTTTAAAAAAACACAATATTAATAATATCATTAATGGCAGTGTGAAACGAATCGGTAGAAATAGAATTGCTTTAAGTTTCTCTAATTATTTAGATGCCAATCAGTTTTTATCACATGCATTGTTAAAAGAAAAAAATTTAAATGCATTCATTCCGTCTTTTAACATTACTCGCATGGGTCTAGTTAGAGGAGTCCCAACAGACTGGACATTAGATGAAATTAAAAATAATATATCAGTTCCTATTGGCTGTGGAAATATCATAAAGGTTAGAAGATTAAATTTGAAATTAATAGTAGATGGAACATTGACTTATAAACCTTCGCAAACAGTTGTTCTCACTTTTGATGGTCAGATACTTCCTAAACGTATATTTGTATGTTATAACTCCCTACCAGTAGATTTATATATTTACCCCACAATACAGTGCTACAATTGTTGTCGTTTTGGACACACCAAACTTCAATGTAGATCTCTTCCACGGTGTTATAAATGTGGTAATAGTCATAGTGGAGAGACTTGCTCTCAAGAAGAAAACAATTCTTGTTGTTGCTTGTGTTCTGGATACCATTACGCTACAAGCAAAATGTGCCCAGAGCTGAAGCGACAGCAGGACATTAAATTATATATGGCACAGAACTGTGTATCTTATTCGGAGGCAGCAAAGATATATAAACCGGTTACTAAATCATATTTAGACTCGCTTGCTTCAGTTGAATTTCAAAAATCTTCAACAGTCTTACCTTCTATATCTAATACAAACTTAAAAACATCACACAAGAAAACTATTCAATTAAAGCCACGCTCTCCCCCCAAATTGCAGAAGGGCTACGACCATGTAGCGCACAATGCTTTGGTACATGAAAACAGTATTCCATCTCCTGCCAATGGTTGTGCAATAGTTCCAAATAATAAAGAAAAATCTTTCAATGACATCATAGCTTTATTAATCGACTTATTATCGAAATCACCCGATTTACCGTCCAACGTAGCTATTATAGTCAATATGCTGAAAAATATTCTATCAAACAATAATGGATCAGTCGAAAATAGTACAGTGGAACTGTCGCAGCATAATTAATAAAAAAGCAGACTTAATACATATTCTAAATAAATTTGAACCTATCGTAGTCTGTCTGTCTGAGACATGGCTCAAGCCTGAATTTTCTTTTAAAATTTCAGGTTATTCTGTTATTCGACAAGATAGATTTGACGGATTTGGCGGTGTTGCTATGTTAATTAAACATTGTCTTCCCTTTTCGAGAATTACTCTTCCTTCTTCTAATTATAATTTTTCTATAATAGCTGCTAATGTGAATAATATTTGTTTTGTTTCTCTTTACATTCCTCATCCTTCAAATGTAATTTTTTCTGAGATTCAAAATATCATTTCTACTCTTCCAAAGTCATGCCTGATACTAGGAGACTTTAATGCACAGCACGTAACATGGGGCAGCTCTATTTCTAATTATTATGGAGAGCAACTTCTTGAATTATTAGACAATTCTGATCTTTGTGTAATTAATACAGGATCTCCTACTCGTCGTACAGCACCTCACGAGAATGCTAGTGTTGTGGATTTGTCTATCTGTAGTCCAAATCTAGCATCTGCTTTAACTTGGCGAACTCTTTCCTCTTCTTTGGGCAGTGATCACTACCCTATTCTAATTTCCTTCCCTTACAAAGTCATTTCAAAAACAAATACACATGTATCTCCCTGTTTAAAATATAATTTACCTTCCCGAGCTAGTTCCAATTTTAATAATAGATGGGAATTATTTAGAGATATAATAAAATCTGAATCCTCAAATTTGCCCACAGTGATTGCGGGTGCTGAAATTTATTGCTCTGAATCTTTAAGTACTGCTATGATAAAAGCTGCTAATGCAACATTTCTTATCAAAAACACATACAAAGGTAAAATAGCATCTCCCCCCTGGTGGGATAGAGATTGTACATTGGCAATAGCGAAACGAAAGGAAGCCGAAAAAATTTACAGCAATAATATGTCAATAGAAAACTATAATAAATTAACAGAACTCATCAAGTCGACTAAAGATTTGTTTAGAAGTAAAAAAATTGAAGGCTGGAGAAAATTCTGTCTTTCTATTACTCCTAATACTAAATCTTCTATTGTCTGGCGCAATATAAAACGATTTAGATCTGTTTTATCTGATTCTAATCCTCCTATGCCACGGAATATGTCTAGTGATTTTTTAGATCACTTAGCTCCTCCTTATGTTCAATCAAATATTTTGTTAGATAGTCTCATCTGTCCTTCCACTTCCTATGACTGTCTTGAATTCAATGACTCTTTCTCACTTTCTGAATTGAAAACCGTTTTAAGTCATGTGAAAGATTCATCTCCTGGTAGAGACGGCATTCCTTATTCATTTTTTGTTAATGCCAGTGATTATACTCTTTCCTATTATTTAGATATAGTTAATATAATTGTATTCCGTGGTGGAATCATCCCTCCTTCCTGGAAATCACAAATTATTTTACCTATTCTAAAACCCAATAAATGTGCATCTGATGCTGCTTCATATAGACCAATAGCTCTTTCTTCTGTTTTTGGAAAAATTGCTGAACATTTGGTGAAAAATCGGTTAGAATGGTTAGTTGAATCTAAGCAATTATTGGGAAACAGTCAATTTGGATTTAGAAAAGGTAAGAGTACAATAGACAACATTGCTATTTTAACAACAGATATTCGTCTTTCATTTTCTGAAAATAATTATTTAGTTGCTGCCTTTCTGGATATCAATGCTGCATATGATAATGTCGAATTACCTATTTTGTTACAAAAACTTCAAAGACTTCACATTCCTTTTAATCTTTCAAAATTCATTGTAAACATGTTGTCAGGTAGAACAATAACTTTGCAAAGTGATAGCAGAGGAGATGGTCGAACATTATGGAAAGGTCTTCCGCAAGGATCTGTGTTGAGTCCTATTTTATATAATATCTATACTTATGATTTAGAATCTTCCCTTGTTCCGAATGTAAATGTTCTTCAATATGCCGATGACCTTCTGCTTTACTGTACTGATAAATCTGCTGAAAATGCATCAAATCATTTAAATAATTCATTAACACATTTAAAATTATGGTTGGATAATAATGGATTGTCATTATCTCCTTCTAAAAGTTCAGCTATTATATTTTCAAGAAAACGTGTAACTCCTCCAATACAAATTTTGTATGATGGTTGTTCTATACCATTAAAAAGTGAAGTAAAGTTCTTAGGTATAATGTTGGATTGTAAACTAACTGGTTTTCAACACTGTCAGTACATAGTAAATAAATGTGAACGCCATATAAATATGTTAAGATGCTTATCTGGTGTGTGGTGGGGTGCGCACCCATTCTCACTTAAACTGATTTATAATGCATTTATTAGAAGTTTACTTGATTATGGTTTGTTTTTGTTAGAACCGGGTAATATAACAGCATTCAAAAAATTGTCCTTGATACAATCAAAAGCTTTAAGAATTGTGTCGGGTGCAATGAAATCGAGCCCCATAAATGCACTACAAGTAGAATGCGGTGACCCACCGTTATTTTTAAGACGTCAATATCTTTCTGATAGGTATTTCTTTAATATTTTACAATTTTCCAACCATCCAGTAATTTCTAAAATAGAATTATTGTTAAATTATACTAACACATCCACTTTCTGGAAGCATAAATCTTTACCTACATTAGTTCAAAGTTATCTAAAATATAAATCTCTTTCTGCACCTGTTTATAGTTTTGATGTTTTGCCGGTATATAATACTAATTACAATGCCCTGTTTGTTCAACCAGATATTATGTATAATGCTCATACATTTGAAAATTCATCTGAATCGAGAATTGATTTCCATGTAATGATAGAAAATGAAAAGTGGCAAAATTTCCACCATATTTATAGTGATGCGTCCAAGTTCTCTCATGACAGTTTTGTTGGGGTTGGAGTATATCACTCACAATATAATATTGTTCAAAAAATTAAACTTCCTTGTGAATCGAGTGTTTTCAGCGGGGAATGCTTTGGTATACTTAAAGCAATTGAGTACATTTTGTTAATGAAACTTAATAAAAGTGTTATTTTTTCAGACAGTCTTAGTGCGCTACAGGCATTAAATAAACTTCCATTCAAACTAAGACATAGTAATTCTATTATTCTTTATATCCGCAAATTGTTACATACTTGTTCTATTAGGAATTATAAAGTAGTTTTTACTTGGATCCCAAGTCACTCGGGAATTTATGGAAATGAAAGAGCAGATCAATTAGCTAAAGAAGCCGTGGAATGTGGAGACCATTGTCCTTTTAAAATATATTATCATGATCTTGTTACTTTATCTAGTGTTCACCTCAAGAAGGCTTGGAATGAGTACTGGATGAGTAGCGCAGGATCTAAAGGGAAATTTTATTTCAGTATTCAGCCAAGTAATAGTCTAAAACCTACATGGATTTTTAAAGCTGGATTTGATAGTGTTGTAACTACTATTTTAATTCGTATGAGGTTGGGCCATGTATGTACTCCTTTTCACCTTGCAAAACTTCGTGTTGTACAAAGTGCATCGTGTGCCTGTGGATTTTATGAAGGGGATGTTAATCATATTTTCTTTGCTTGTCCGTTAAATGACTCCGCTACTTTCCTCCATTCTTTGAGATCATTACAGGTTCCTTTTCCTATATCTGTAGTTTCACTATTAGTTTCTAATGATTATTATATATATAAAACTTTAGCTTGTTTTATTTCCGAAAATAATATTAAAATTTAGTATTTTCATATGTATTTCAAATTAATTTTATATAAATAATTAAGATATATTTTGTATAAGTATGTGTTTATAAAATGTTTGTATATATCTTAATATATATATTTCTTGTGTGCGTGTGTATGTGACTGAACTCCTCCTAAACGACTGGACCGATTTTGATGAAATTTTGTGTGCGTGTTCCAGTGGATCCGAGAATGGTTTAGATTCACAATTGGACCCGGTAGGTGGCGCTGCGATCGACTTTTAGGATTTTTTTTGTTTTCAAGGCAGGACAACGTCCGCCCGGTCCGCTAGTGAATATTTAAAATCCTTATCCAATTACCAAATCTTAAATTTTTTATATATAAACTAAAATAACTTCCTTCGTTTTAATAATCTTATGTTAATTAAAACCATTATATAAAATGTTTATAATGTACATTACAATAAAACACTGACACTGGCAAATGCTTCTGCGGAGCCAAATCAAGAAGAAGAAGAAGAAGATACCATACATTGTACAATGCATCCAAGCATTTCGATGCATGCCAACATTGGATTCCATATATGTAGTGATTTTTTGGCGTTTACTTTTATAAAATTTGATGAAATAAATGAACAATAACGAAAACTATTGCTACTGTACCGCCACCGTAATTCAACGCATTTTGACGAACACTTTCATACACAGACATGGTTCTCCTTAACTCTAACCTCCAAGGTTGTATGTTGCTAAGTTAGTAGCTGTCCGACTTATTCACAAACATTTTGCATTCACATAGGTATCTTCAATGTACGCCCATAACTGACGAGGTAAATGCAAATGTTTGTTAAAAAATATTTACATATATCCGTCTCATACATTGCAACTCTGGGTATTTGCTTAGTAACATGGCTGGCAATGTTTTACACTGTATCATGGTTACGCGATTACCTACTTCAATTATAGACTTAGGATTTGGTAAACCTCTTTATAGTTGTAATCTATGACATCGACTTTAACTCGCTACAAAAACGAATTCGGGTTAATTCAACTATAGCTAATAAAAACCAAGCAAAGGGTATATTGATTGCAGGATTTTATAAACTTTAATATTTTGAAAACGATAAGTACAGAACATAACCTCCTATAAGTATCTAGTGTTCTATTTGTTATGTATTGTATATCAAGGATATAAATAAAAAACTGAGTCTTACACGAACACGTATTTCATTGACAACATGGCGCAGCCGGTCTTAACAAATTAATCGTTTAAATAGTTTAAAGCAAGTTTAATGTCGTAAAATATCAGTGATTACGTGTTAATAAGTTGGTAAAATTAAGTTCACAATGGAACACGCAAGACCGCCAGCAGAATTATGTCTTGAAGGTGGACCCGCCAATCGCGCCGATGCATGGCGTAAATGGCAAAAACAGTTTACGGTATTTTTAAAGGCCTCGGGTGTGCATAAGGAAGCCTCCGATGTCAAATCCAGTTTGCTTATAAACTTAATCGGTCCTAGTGGTTATGATGTCTATCTATGACGTCATCAACGAATGAGTCAACGCCTTCCAAATCTTCTAAGATTTGTCTTATTTTTGCGTGAAATACTTCTAAAGAGCAATTCATAATTCCGTACAGTAAGCGTAAAAATTTATATCTACCGAACGGTGTACCAAACGTACACAAATCCGTACTATAATCATCTATTTCTGTCATCCAAAATCCAGATTTTGCATCCAATTTACTAAAATAACGCGCGCCAGCTAACTTAGACGCTATTTCAGTGAGAGTTGGGAAAGGATAATGCGCGCGCTGCACTACACGGTTCAACGGGCGCGGATCAAGACACACACGTATACTACCATCCTTTTTTGGAACTACCACTATAGCATTCACCCACGAGGTCGGATGTGATACTTTTTTTATCACGCCAATTTGTTCCATACGATTTAATTCGTCTAATAGTTTATCACGAACACCCATAGGTATTTTTCTAACCGGACAGACCGACGGCTTGGCCTTTTCATCTATAACAATTCTATATTTACCTGGTAGCCTGCCTAAACCTTGAAAAAGATCATTATATTGTTGCACGTCTATATATGCGTTTAATCAAACCCATCTGTTCACATGCGTAATTACCTAATATACTAGTACATTCAAAATCAGCAATTATAAATTCTAAGGTAAAGATATTATCCTTATATATCCAATCAATATGTGTAGATCCTACAATAGGAACATAGTTCTTACAAAATGATGACGCTCTCGTGTTGTCATATCGAAGCTTACTAAGTTTCAAACCGAGTTTTAAATAAGTCCGTTTAGATGAAACATTAAAATCAGATCCGGAATCTAACTTAAATCTTTCAGACATACCGTTAATTGATAGTGATAAATATTCATACCATTTACTGTCTGTTTATATGAACACGCATCAGTGCTAAGATACTGCGTTCATGATACAACTTCTTCAAGAAAATCATAAAGCATATCGTCGAGTAACATTTACTCTTGGCTTTATTAAAATCGATTTACTCTATCAAAAGTTATTGTAATTCTAATGACAACGCAACTCAAGTGCGAGAGAAAAGAAGATAAGTCAACTTAATACATTCAGATGATTTTATTAGTCACTGCTTTTTACATTAGGCTCCACGCGGACGGAGTCGCGGGTACAGCTAGTATACTATAAAAGGTAATGTAAGGAATATATATAAAAAAAAACGTGCTTGGAAGTTAATAAAACGCTCCAATATGTTAGAATATTTTACTGAAATGTAACATTCCTTTATCTCCAAAGCCAGTATACCAGGTGACTGTTAGATATTTCTGGGCACACTCTGCACTCGATTCTCGTTCTAAATGAATTAATAAAATAGGTGCTTAATATTTGACCTAATTATCTAGAAAAATACAAAAATGATACACAATCTTCTATGCGTTAAAGCACAGTGTCAATGACCGTCAGGTGAAATGAAAGTGAATTGTAAGTGAAGCCAATCAACTAACAAGGGATAACTTTTCGAAGTTTGAACAAACAAAAGGGTTTATTGTCCGTTTTATTATTGAAAATTATTAACTCCGGTCGCCCATTGTAGCTTTTGGCACCGGTCATTGCACTTAGGTTTGTTATTTTATTTACACGTTTGTAGCTATACTTTTGAAAGTTTTAGAACAAAATTTAACTTAGGTTTTCTTGGTTGTTTATTAGTATTTGCTTTAATATTATTATTTTATATGTTAAATGTGACCATGAAGTATCATATCCTAGAAAATTGCGAGTGTTTAAACAGTCACCTGGTATACTATACCAAAACGTGAGGTACAGTAAGTTATGCTCCCATCAATATTAACGGTACTTTCCGTTCAATCACAATTTTTAAATCTAAAGACTGGCGTAATATTTATTAGCCATTACCACAGTAAATATTAATGGATGTATTGTAATATACAAAATATTTTTTAAATCCACAGAGGCTAATATAAAAGTATATATTAACAGGGGTATTTATCTTACGATTACCACTTACTGTAGTTATGTGGGATTTACTAAGTATTATATGTATTATTGTAATTACAAATAAATGTATTTAAAAATAATGAAGAGGGGACAACAAATATGATAAAAATGAATTGCAGACAAAATATTATTAAGTTTTTTTATCATTGTCAATTATTCACACAAGAACAAAACAATGATTAGAATGGATAAAATACAGAAAATATCTTCTTAACTATTCTTTAGGTATTTTCCTAAAAAACTAGTATACTACTTATACTTAGTTTGAGAATCGTTCAATAAATAATGTTGCTATTTTTTTAGGAACATTGGTATTAAATACACCGCGCTCGCCGACTGCCGACGCGGCCGGCTCGCGTTATCTTTTTACGCATGTCTAACCTAACCTAACTAAACCGAGATAAAAGAGCAAGCAGTCAAAAAAAAAACTAAACTGATTTATTTTTCTCAATTTTCCCGTCTTGGTTTGGTTAGGTTAGACTTGCGTAAAAAGAGAACGTCGGCGGTCGGCGAGCGCGGTGCATTTAATACGAAAGACCCTTTTTTTTATTAAATATTTATTAATTGAACAGTAATGTTGGAAAAGGATAAAACATGGTTTTATTTCGAAATTATTATTTATGTTTGAATTTTTTATAATTATTTGAAAAAAATAATCATATACAGCTCGTCGAAATATACTAAAGTATTTTAGACAATGTTATCTTAAATGCTATTCTGTTGCACGCAATGTACTATACCGGTAATGCAAATATTAACTTTTATTGCTTTGTTTTCTCCACCACTTAAACCTTTCCTCTAAAGTTTTTTTACTTGCCTTTGCTTTATAATATTTTTTCTTCACTTTCTTTTCCAAGATATGTCGAACTACCCGATTAGTATTCTGGGTGCGAGGCTTAACCAATTTATCCACTAATATTTTCCTTAAAAACGTATCACTGTCTTGTTCAATGTAAGCATTCTTTGCAAATTTCAAATAATTCAATAATTTTGTGTATAACTTTTCAAATACCATGCCGGTACAGTTCCTGCAGTGTTCAAACGGATCTTGGACACACATTTTAGTATTAATTCGTAGTGGACTGGAAATCTCGGCCATTACATTATGTCTATACAATTCATACTGCTCTGGTATCTTTTCACGATTAGAAAATTCGTTTCTATTTATTGCCTCTCCCAAAAACGTTGAAATGATCTTATTCTCGAAGTCAAAATCTGCATAAAATTTAAAAAACCCACCTAATAACTCATAGAAAGTTTCTGTATTCAGAGTTTCCCTTATAGCATAAACTCTACATTCAGAGTATGCCGTATTCCAATTGTCTACTATGTACGGTAACTCCTGCGACTGTAAATTATAAACTGAAGGCAGGACCAGTTTCTTTTGTAAATAGAATACTACTAGCAGTACCAGCGCATAATTTGGCAACAAGTTTGTACCAGTGAGCTTGTGCACTTTGGACCAATATTTAACAAGAATCGTTAAGTTTAACGCTCTTTTATCAGATTCCAGTAAATGAGCTAATAGCCAACTGTTTCTCACACCGGCACTACTTGAGAAATTTACATCACTGTAAAAATTTGTTGGCCTGTAAAAGAATTTTACAATAGGCACTTTCGCTGTCGTTATAGCGATCAATTCATTAAACACATGAGGGTAGTTAGAAAGTTGAATTCTTGCTTTCTTCACACAATCAACTGGATCCTGGTTTAAATTAGTATTTACATATATGTCTACATCGCTCGTTTTTATTCCTAATCCAGTCACTATTGAACCAAAAGGGTTTAATTGGCAGTCTGTAATAAAAAATATTATTATCTATACATATAAAAAGAATGTAAATATAACGTGTGATTGTACTTTTTAGATTTTTGTGAAAAGAATTGTTGCAGGTTTCTTGAAATACATTTCAATCATTTTTTTAAATGTCTGTCTGTCTATTTGTTTGCTTGAACACGCATCACTGCTAAACTACTGTGTTTACGATAAAACCTCAAGTAAAGAATATCCTCGATAACATTTAGTCTAGGTTTCATTGAAATCGGTTAACTCTATCAAAAGTTGTTGTAATTTTAATGACGACGCGACCTAAGTACGAGAGAAAAGTAGATAAGTAAATAAAAAAAAGAACTTCATACATTCAGATGATTTTTTAGTCACAAGCTAGCTAGCTACAGCTAATATTATATTAAGATACTAAAGCGATTAAACAGAACTTATTTCTAAATATATGAAACCTTACGTTCTGAATATTGTTTCATGTATTTAGAATGCTACAGGTACCAGGTAATTAAAAATAAGAGCTATTCTACTTAAATTTAAATGACTAATTTTTATATATGTTTTGTAAAATATCACTGTAAACCAGTTTTTTTTTTGTTTTTTCCTCGAACTGACTACGCTATTGAAGGTCTTAACAGCTTCACCGGACTACATCTAAAGTAGTATCCAGTATCGCCAGATACTTTCCGCTGACCACAACTTCTGCCAGACGCTTTAAAACGAACAGAAAAAGGAACTTCACTTATATTTAAATGCTTGATCTTTAAATATGTTAGATAACTATAACAAAATTATATTTCATCAGGACCAAACATCCCCGTGAAAAATAGTCAGCTGTTAGTATTAGTGCCTCTCGCACTCTCGCACATAAGGTTTCATATGTTTCTAATTAAGTTGTGTCTAATCTCTAGGATCTCAGACTATATATCTGTAACATAGAAACACTTCTAAAAAGCCTGTCTCAAATACAAAATCCTGTTGAATACCTTATAAAAAAACACTGGTAAAATAAATGATTATGAGTTGTGGAAATAGCCATACACATATAATGAAAAACTGTCTGTGATTTGCTGCTTCAGCAGTCAAAAAGAATGGGAAAGTCTATGCATGGTTTGTCTGCAGAAGCACTACCTTCATGCATATTTCTACCACAAAGCAGAAGTAGACGAGGAGTCTCAACTCAGTACTTCGGAGTAGGATTATATTGCTATTGAGGTCTATTATATCTAGTCCGGCCATAAGTTCTGTTACAAATCAAATTGCATTTTTTTTAAATGAATTAATGTAATATTATTAAAATTTATACCTCCATATTTATTAGCCTCAGCAATATTGAAAAAAAAATTGTATTCGAAATGGCCACCTTTGGCTTTTATACAGGCCTTTAATCTGTTTGGCCACCAATCTATGGATTTACGCACTGTTTCCAAGGAAAATTTCGCCACTGCTTGCTCCAAAGATTTTTTAAGAGACTTAATGTCGCCGTGTCCTTTAGAGCAGGTCATGTCCTCTAAAACTGACCATAATTTGAAGTCTAAAGGGTTGAGGTCTGGGCTAGATGAGGCCGTGTCTTCAGCTCTTATAAAGTCCGGAACATTGGTTTCAAGTCAAGCTTGGGCAGTTCGTGCCTTGTGACCAGGTGCAGAGTCCTGCTGGAAAGTCTACAATATATTTTTAAAAAGTGTATTGCTGAGAGGTTGCACAACATGATCCAAGACTGTATCTAGATACACTTTGGCTGAAGTTTTCACTCCTTTTTCACAAAAATGTAGTTTTGTGACTCCTTGATAATACACACCCCACCAAACCATCACTGGGGCAGAATGATGACCACGTTGTACCTTTCAATCACTTGAGCAGCTTCTTTAGAACCGTGAGCGTCCAGTTTATCATTTTGCTTATTGTAGTGTTCTTCAGTCTCGAAAATATTTTCATCGGTAAAGAGGATATTTCTGTGCCTTTCACCTGCGTATCACGACAGAAGGCGTTTTAATCGATCCACTCTCTTTAATTGTAAAGATTGATTTAGGGCATGTCCTGTATATCGACGATAAGCACCGAGCTTCAGGTCTTGTTTTATAATACGCGACAGAGTCTTAGCGGGAATCTTCATTTCTCGCGAAAAGTTTTTTTGCTTCTTAATAGGGTTTCGACGAATTCTGGCTTTAACAGCATTTGTAGTTCCAACAGCACGCGGCGGCCCCGATCTTTTCTGGTCTTTGACAGAGGAAGTGTTATTGTATCTGTTGATAGCACGATATACGAACATACGGCTGATACCAAGCTTTTGAAGTGTGTGGAATATGACCGACGGCTCCATACCCACTTTGTGCAATCACTGCAATCCTATTTTCTTTAACACCCCATTCCATATTGTAATTTGATAATGAACACGAAAAAATATGTGAAATGGCGCAAAATCGGAAGTTTTTAGAATAATATGTGTTCCAAATTCAAAAAAAAGTTGAAAAAAGATAAGTTTTTATGTAACAGTGTTTATGGCCAGACTAGTTAGAAAGCTATAGACTGCAATCGTTTAAAACTAGATTGTACATAGCTACATGACACTTCTTTTGAGACTGGATACATAGCTATAGATTTAATAGTTTTGTAGGTATAATAACTAGCTATAGCCTGCAGTCTTTGTAAGATTGGTTATGCATAGCTATATATGCTGCAGTGACTAATTAATTTTAAACTAGTTTGTACATAACTTACAGACTAGTTCTTTTGAGTTTGGATATATATAGCTATAGATTCATAGTCGTTTCAAAGTTATTATACATAGCTATAGCCTGCAGTCTTTGCAGGGTTGGTTATGTATAGCTGTATATGCTACAGTGACTACTTAAAGGTACACCTGAGGAGGTGACCTCATACTTGTTTGCTAATTTTTAAAAACTTGCACTCTATGGTCAACCATGTATTACCGTAAAACCGTGGTTTGTTTTACAGTATTTATTGGCCAGTCAAAATATAAATTGTCTCGCTGTGCTGATAGAAGCTGTTTTACTGCATTCTTTCTTTTTTAATTTTATATGTAGTTTTTGAATTTTTGTGTGTTTTTATATTGACACCGGGTTTTTTGAAAATAAATGTCTCAAATGTCTTGTTAAGGTTTGCCTGTAGGACATCGCTCAGCAATAAGGGTGCCTAACTCTACGTGTATATTGTAAACTGCTGTTTAATTTTGTATATTTTTAAGCTGTGCAATAAAGTGTTTATTATTATGATTATTATTATAATAAAACCACTGTTCTTGACCTTTGCTAAGGACTAGCCATTTTTATTAAATTCCTCTATCATGATGTATCTGACCGATCAGAAATATAAGTATATAAAATCTTAATTATTTAAGGTATATATGAAATATATGATGTATAAATATTACCCGGCCAAACTTTCTTCAAGACCTTCAATAAGTCATGAAATAGTATCACCAGATTTTCAACTTCCCATCTAGTGAGCCTTATATGAGATAAGAGATAATCCACTTGCTCATCAAAACTACCATTCAGACAGAGCTGTGATGTATTCAATATATCTGAAATGGAAAAATTATAGTTTTGTAAAATATATTTTTATAATCAGTTCCAATTGAAATTATCTATTCCTTTTATATTATTATTATTCTAAATATTATATATATTTGTTAAAAAGATAAACCAGATCGAGTTTCTTGCCAGTTCTTCTCGATGACTGGGTTGTTTTCCGAACCGGTGGTAGTTTTGACGTTCATGAGTGCCTTCTTAGGGCCTAAATTGAATAAAGTGTTTTGAATTTGAATTTATCCAGAACTATATTACAATTGAACTAAATAACATTATAAAATAAGCCTAAATTAAATGGGTTTCTTTTCCATCACTTGGTAATGAAACACTGACTATGTTAAATTGAAAAGTTGGACTCCATTTCATATATCATTAAAGTGCATTTTTACTTTTTGACCAGTGCAATAAAATTTATTCCAATACTGATTACACAAACTATTATATTTCTTATCATTGATTATTGATTATGCCCCTTTCTTTTTTAATGCAACAAACTATCCAAAACTCTTTATTTAATCAAAACCAGCTGCTTACCAAATATACAAGCAATTTTATAATAAAAAAAAAAATTGTTAAAAAATCTATGGGCTTTCAATAAATTGCTATGTAATATTCAATACAGTTTATAGAGGAGCATATGTATAACTTTCATAATTGCAGTTACATACATATTCTGTAAGTATCAATCCCCTATAATAGTTATATCTTTATATATGTTGTACTGTCTAACAAAATTATTAAAATCACTTGCAATTAATATGAACAATATGAAGAAATACATTTTTTGCACAATTTCACAGGCATTTCATTCCAAACTGAGCATAGTTTTTATTATGGCAATTAAACAGCTAACAAAGGTGCATATAGAGTTATTTCATGTCCAATCTGATAAAAGTCAATAAGACTAAATTTATTGGGATTGAACAATAGTAGGGCTTACTACCAATGTTCAATGAGATTTAATTTAGTATTTATATTACTCACACCAAAGCTTACCACATACAACATGAAATAGCATGTAATTAACCATAATCATTACATAGTATAAAACAAAGTCCTCTGCCATGTCTGTCTGTTTGCAATGAACTCATAAAGTAGTAAACGGATGTCATGTCAGCAGTAAATAGAGTGATTCAAGGCTTAGGTATATAATTTGTCTAGGTTTTTCTTTAATTATCAGGACGGGAAAACATTCGCCGGGCCCGATAGTGTAATATAAATACAAGTAATAATCATCCCATTATAATTAAAAGAGAATTATAACTCATTTCATGTGCTGTAATGTCATTTATTCTGAGCATTATGAAATCATTATATAAGTAACTATTATTAGTTTTCATTCCATTATTAAATGTAATACAACGATTACTGTAAAAATATTAACAATTACAGTACTAAAATTGATATTGTAATAATGTATGAAATTTTTTAGGTGCCAAATATCTATATTGTAATAAAAGTCCAATTATTATCTCCATTTTATATATATAAATCCTGTATCTGTTTAGTCAAATGAAATATATTATAATGCCACTTTATGGATCGGTATTTTATACAATATAAATATGGGAATAAAAATATATACCATGTTTTTAGTCATTTGTGAATTGCGAGCCCACATATCACCAATTTTCAATTTTACTATATTCTACATAACCACGGAGTCAGAGAGCCTGAGATCAGTTAATGATATATTAATTTTTGCACATACATGGCAAATTGCCACAAATAATCATAATTGTATGGTAATAAAATATGTATTTATATACGTTTTGCACATTTTGAGTTCAGATGCTGCATAGTTGGAATATAAAGTGTACAAAGGCGAACTAAAACCTGTATCTTGACATTGATTTCCTCATGGTCTTTTTAATAATAGACTCTGTAGTATGTTCTAATATAAACATAACCGTGAAGATTATTCATATAAAGTTTTTATAATTTTTATCTAAAGAATTCTTATTACCTTGCGAATCCATACTACTCATGTACA
Source organism: Antheraea yamamai (assembly GCA_036509395.1). Classification (NCBI taxonomy): domain Eukaryota; kingdom Metazoa; phylum Arthropoda; class Insecta; order Lepidoptera; family Saturniidae; genus Antheraea; species Antheraea yamamai. Next base: position 20,831,419 of record AP028441.1, read on the forward strand.
AATAATTAATCACATATTTCTGTGAAATGCTTTATGATCATTTTACGGTCTTGTCTTCTTCATTTAAAACGACAACACACAAACAATATATTGTATTCACACAATTTTTTCCAACAACAATTAGGGTTGAAACGGTACATCGTTTACATTTTTCGTTATCGATATCGTTACATTTTTTATCGACACCATGTGTAAATGAAATCATTATTTTTCGAACTGGCTACGCTATTGACCTGAAAGGCCTTTACATGTTCCATGGACTACTAAATACTAACTCCTGACATCGCTTGTTTCCAACGATGTTTGTTCATATTGAGTCCCATCTCTTGTATTATTTGCCCGTTCGATATATTAGTCACACTTGTATAACCTTTTAGCTAGTATCTTGTTCTCAGTCTCAATTAGTCGTTATTCAATATCGATGTTGAAGCCCCTGATTTCTACGAGACATCATTCTTTATAAATAATGTTTTATGAACAACGTTTCATCACATGTAGCGCCATTTATTGTGTTCCCTGCCTGCTCAGTCCTCCCATGTCCTCAGTCACACGTTCCTATAATACTTATTATAATTTTTGGTCACACGTGTACAACCTTTTAGTTAGGTAGTATCTTGCTTTCACTTTCGATTGCTTAACATTCAATGACGGCCATTGTTAATTAGATGGATGTGTAATAAGAGGCCTAAATATGTCAGTGAAATAAAAACAACAGACTAAACCAAAGTAGTATTACATTTTTATGATTTCTGATTTCCTGAAATCAGGGGATCCCCTGTAATTGCTGTACAAGCAGCGTCTTTAAAAATGTACTATGACTTGAAAAGTTTATTTCCTGAGTTTCATTAATTGACTATAATATATTTATTTATCTTAATCACGTCGAGATCTAGTAAGCGATTGATTTGAGAAGCTGGGGCTACGATTTTCTAAAAAATGATCTAATTCCTAAGCAGAAGAAACAATATTATTTTTAATTCTATTTCGCAAAATTAATATTAGATGTCTGGTTTTGTATATACTATATAATAACGTATTAGTGTAGGTGGTAGAGCCACGCTGAAGTCATTACTGGTTTCTGCATGAATGGGTCGCTTCGCCCGGAGTAGTACCACCCTCTCATAGAAAACCAGCGTGAAGTAACAGTGCCTGCATTGTTGCGTTTCGTTCGGTCAGTGAGAGCGCCGGAGGCCCACCTCCCCTCAAACTCAGGCTGGAAACGCACTAGCAACCCCCCTGGCGTTGCTAGTATCTATGGACGGTGGTGATCACTTAACATCAGGTGGCCCATCTGTTCATTTGCCTCCTATGACATCAAAAAAACGTTTTCATCATTTATATCTTTCATTAACAATGATTTTTCGTATTGAAAATATCGATGTTTTTAATAAGTCACACGTTGCCTTTGTCAAAGTATATTTGCACTAGCCGACCCGTGCCCACTTCGTTGGGCGGTAATAGGCATTATCAAGCTACAACTTTTCTCTAGAACTCAATCATATATATCTCATAATTAAGGCAGCGTTCGTAAGAAACGTTTTCGTTTGACCATTTTTCTCCGACTCCCCAAATATTACCCCCTACAACCTCACAAACTTTACCTCTTTATAATATTAGTATAGATTATAGATAATATAATTAGTTAATAGCTTCTGCCCGCGACTTCGTACGCGTGGAATAGTTATTTTGGGCTAAGACGCAGCGGAAGCTCTCAAAAGGAAAAGAAGCCCCGATTTTAAAACATTTTTCATTGTTGCTCCGCTCCTATTGCCCTTAGCGTGATGATATATAGCTTATGAAACTCACAAATAACGTGGCATTCTATTGGTAAAATAATTTTCAAAATCGGTTTAGTAGTTCCTGAGATTACCCCCTACAACATCACGAACTCACAAACTTTAACTCTTTATAATATTAGTATATAAATTATAGCCCCTGCCCGCGACTTCGTCCGCGTAGTAATAGTTACTACTCTGGGCTAACGCTGACACACAGCAGAAGCTCTCTAAAAGAAACATCTCGATTTTGAAACATTTTTTATCTGTGCTCCGCTCCTATTGCTCTTAGCGTGATGATATATAGCCTATAACCATTCTCGATGAATGAGCTATATACTCCGCTAGGAGTAATATTATTCTGTGTATATAACACTGAAAGAATTATTCAAATCGGACCAGTAGTTCCTGAGATTACCCCTTACAACGCCACAACGTCACAAACTCACAAACTCACAACGTCACAAACTTTACCTCTTTATAATATTAGTATAGATTGTGCAGAGATGCCAGTCCTAGTAGAAGAAACTTCAGTAGTCCGATGAAGCTGTTATTAGGCCTTGCTAGGTTATCCCATTATACAATTGCGTATAATTAGATATTTGTATGTAAATATATCTATGCTATACGTAGTGGAGTTAGGAAATTGCAAACGATTTTATTCAAAAATTAACTATTTTATGTAGGTACAAACATAATCAATGATCTACTTATAGCAAAATTAGTAATGCACTGTAATCTTTGCAGGCGAAGGTCTTTTTTAACTTATTCTAATGTCGAGGGCGTCCGCCTACAACTGTGCTCATCGACTGCACGACTCCGAGGTAGTCTGCGGCAGCTGGGCTCGGGCCCCTTGTTGGGAGTAGTCGCCCGAATGCCGCTACCACAATTCAATCCGCATGAAGTGGGATCGAACCTTCAGTACGAAACCGAGATATTTCAGCTGTATCTTCAACCTAATACGTACGCCCTTCACATGTATATGGTCCCTAGGTGGTGATTCTCATTTTTCGAGCCACCCTAAGGCCTCGACTTCTACACTATAATAAGCCCGGACTGTCCAATTACTTTGCGATATCCAGTATTCCGAATAGTACATGGCTTAACATCATTTTTCTCAAGTTAAAGTTTTTGTTAATTAAAGAGAAGAAAATATATTACTTTCCCATCAACTTCTACCACTACAATAAGGTATATGCAACCTCTTTCCAATCATCATCATCATCAACAATCAACATCAGCAATCATCTTCACTTTGAAAGCACTATATAAGCATAATTATTTTTATGGCTGTCCGTTGTGTCTGAATGAAGCATAATCATTTCTGATAAATACTCAAATGAAAACGAGTATTTAAGATTTTATAAACCATATGATATTTTTTATTTCCCGGAAGGAAAAACATATTTTAAACATTTTTTAAATAGGAGGGATAATAACAATAAAAATAACTAGATATACTAGAAAAAATTATTTCTTTTTCAAACTAATTTGTGTTTTCCGTTAACACTCATTAAAACTACTAAGTCTATAACTAATTAGTTATACTTAATTAATTACCAATTATACTTATTACTATAAAGAAAAAAATTGAAATGAATAATAATCATTACAAAATACAGTATTTTAATGTCAAATTTTCATAAAAAAATTGTATTATAATTAATACAGTCCTGCTTAATTTTATTACGTAATTATTATTTGTTTTGATCTATTATACAGTAAGTAAAACACATAACTTCACGTTATCTTATTGTTTAGTCTTTTATATTGTCCCAATTATTATTATATAGAATCTGTCATATCGTCTTCGCTAATAGCTTCACTATTCCCCAAGCCATTTGAAGGTTCTGCGATTTGCACATTGGTTTTGTTAACCTGCGGTTTAGTGTGACGTTTGAGTAACTCCATGAACCAGTACTGGATATCGGATGTGAAGAATCTCCCAAAATCCCTAAAGGCATCGATATCACCAGTACCGAGCCTGATGGAGACCACTGAACTCTTCGGATCATGACAGTACATCAGCGTCAACTGGAATTCTATATTCAACATTTGCTTTTCATACTTTATTATTTCTGCTGTAATCAGTTCTTGCTTCTCTTCCAATCCCACATTCATTTGATTGTACAGTTTCGAGTGCTGTTTTCGTTTCCATACCTGTTTTGTCAATAAACCAGAATATTTCTCCTTTTCCTTTTTCGTATCAGGATTCATCTTTTCCTCGACTTTACCCAATTTAATCTTTAACATCTTCTCGAATATTGTAAATACAACATCTCGGACGACAGATTTCCAGTCCGGGTTTATTATCCCAAGGATTAGCCTTGGGAATAAATTCATTCTGAAATCGGGATGTGTCTTCCCACGCATGAGTTTCGGCTTCTGGAGTAGGACATTCTTAAGGAAGTTCAGACAATTATTGGTTTTCTCTTTTTCATAAATGCTGCTGGCTAATTTAAAGTGTGCTCTGATGTCAGCGGCCATTCTTGATGTTATAGCGCAGGCCACATTATGACATTGCTCGAAGGGGTCCTGCACGCATATTGCTGTGAAATACTTCAATGGCGTGGCATAGTTGTTTTCTACATTCTTCCTGTACCTTTCGAAAGACGCTGGAAGTTGTTCTAACTCCTTAAACATGTCCTTTTTTATGGGCATCCCCAAATATGGACAGATGATCATTTCCTCAAAGTTAAAAACTGAGTAGAACTCAAAAAAGCCACCAAGCAGTTCTGATATTGTTTGCTTGTTTTTGGGCAACGGCAGAAATTCATCCTGGTTTATGAATCCAGTGTTCCAGTGGTCAACAATGACATCATTTGTAGGATTTTGTTGCAGCCACTCAACAGACGGTAAGATACCCACCGATGTCTGCTGTAAGTAGAATATCACCATCATTGTTAGAGCATAGTTGGTGAGTTTACCGGAACCTGAGAAGCCTTGGACTTTAGCCCAGTATTTGATTAGGACTGCCACAGGCAAGAGTCTAGGGTCAGCGTGTAGGAGGAACGCAATCAGCTTGCTATTCTGAGCTCCGAGTGCTGTTTTGAAGGTGAGATCACAATTGATGGCTGTTGGTATGTGGAAAAATTTAACTATAGGTGTGTTAGCGCGCGGTATCGACAGGATATCGATGAAAGTATCAGGATATTGCTGGAGAATCTTTTTCGCCTTATGAACAAAATTGGGATTTCCGTTGCGATACTGCTGTGGGATGTCTACGAAGCAATCAGCATCACTTGACTTGACCCCGAGTCCGGTTGTTATGGACCCAAATGGTATTGCCGTACAACCTGAAATAATAGAAGATTCAAATTGAATTCATAACTTACTGATATAATCACATAGTAGAAGTATTAATTATTGGTACTTTGTGAAATTCAACTTTGAACAATTGAAATATATTTATTTCCGATAAAAAAAAAAATTATATCCAAATATGCATTTTAAAAGCTCATTAAAGGAGTTATAAATTTGACTTTCTTATTTATTTTATTGTAACTTTTTTATGCTGGTCAATGGCATTCGGTGTAACATCTAAATAAGCCGGTTAGTGAAATGTATTAAATGGATACTGTAAAAATATTTTGTATCTGGATTGCGACATCCGCATCCGAATACGCTCCTTTCATCCCTTAATAAAAAAAAATTAACTAAACAATTACGTTTTTTCGATTTTTCACCAGAGCATAAATCATTACATAGTATAAAACAAAGTCCCCTACCGCGTATGTCTGTCTGTCTGTTCGCGATAAACTCAAAAACTACTGAACGGATTTTCAAGCGGTTTCACCAGTGGATAAAGTGATTCATGAGGAACGTTTTGGTATATAATTTATCAAGGATTTTTTTTTTATCAGGGCGGGCAAACGTCTGCCGGGCCCGCTAGTTAACTAATAAGAATACGTCTAATTCAATAGCCACTTCAATACGATACTGTTGTTTTTTTTTTCATTTAAAATGTGAAAAGTAAATTTTCAAAAAAAGTATTAACCGACTTCAATATCAATCAAAAACCCATAAGGCACTAAAAAGCGGAAAATAAATAGTTTATCAAATTAACCAAATTAAATAAAACATATGAATATGTGTGCTATGCGCAATGCTTGTTGAGTGTGCCGTTTTCGAGCGTTTGGAGGTAGTTTCCGTACTGTCTCTCATAGTTATACTGTGGCTGAACGGTCGAACGAAGGGAAGGGGCGCGCGGGTCGCGGTGCGGGAGGCGGGTCGGAGTACGCGGCAGAGCGTAGTTCATTTATTACACCAGTTCGTTTTTGTGTAAATAATCTGATATTGAGTGTATATCAGTTTTGCGTTTCTTGAGATAATTAGGTCAAATATTAAGCACCTATTTTTTTTATTGACTTAGAACCAGAAACGACTACTCAGTAACCCCTGTGAATAATGCGATTTTTTTTAACCATTGAGGCGGTAGAAAAATCTGAATTAACTACCGAACTTTTTAAAACGCTCATTTAACGAATTTCTGTTACAATAGTGGTGATATTTTGTACAACGACCAAATACCAATATTATTACACTACTCTTACAATTGATTAAAGTGCTTCTTTTATTGTTAAGATAGATTTAAGTGGAACCTGTAAACATGGTCAAACTTTAAACGCATTTTTCTACAAAATTAAATTTTCTTTTACTTCTTTTTTTCATTAAAGGAGCGACATATCAACATAGTAACATAATTAAATATTACTATAATTAGAGACATCTACAATTACTTGTCTCCTTCACATGGAATGCTCCTATACTATAATGCTACCATTATACCTTTTTTACCACCTGGAAGACTTGCTACGTCATTTGAGTCGAAAATCTCTCTTGAAGCACTCTTAGGTGTGTTCCGGCAGCTATACTTGAGCATTTCTCTAAGCTTGGCATAAACTCGTAAAATCAATAACAAAGGTGTTAGATCAGTAATAATACTAACCAGGCCATTGGCTCTGCATAGCGATTTCCACATCAGTATAGAGAGAACTCAGCATTTTAATATTCTCTTGCGTGAGTCTGATGGCGGACAACACTCTGTCCAGCTGCTCATGGAAATCCCCAGAGAAATCTATCTTGGATGGGTCCACCATTACATCAGCTAAAATTGTATAATTAACATTTTTTCATACTTTCCATAGACTTCTAATTTCGTAATATACGAGATGTATAAATCGAGATCGTACTGTTTCATTTACTAAACAATATTGGATTTTCTTTTATTGATCTCTTTTAAACAAAGTCTAATTAAAGGTGTGTCTCAGAAAAAAAAGTTACCTTCACTTCTTCTATAGTCTATTGTTTCCATTAATTGAAATAATAACTTTTCTTAATAGTGCATTATTAAATTTTCAAAAATGTACTTAAAACAACATAAGTTGATTAATAAATTTGATAAACTTGGATTCTTTATGAAAACAAATATGATAAAACCATTTAAGTCAAATTCTGGTCCTACAACTATTTCACTGCAAACTACATATTCCCTTGTTAAACTACTTGTGCTACTCTATTTAACACGTAATTTGCATCAGTTCTGATTATGGTAAGATACTTGATAAAGTAAGAAGAAAACTTACTTTTGGGTGTGTTTTTGGGAGATTCCTTCTTAGGCTTCCGTTGCTGTCGGGTTTCCTCCGAAGGTTGTCTCCCGACAAAAGGTTTAACGGTGAGGTACTGCCCATAGATGCTGAGGGCTGCGGTGGAGCTGGAGGCGGCTCTCGCTTCATCCTTGTTCGGGAACGATACTATTGCAAATTTTGAGGTTAGATTCTCAATGTTGACAGTTCCAAAACGCGCGAACGCACGTATGACGTCACTGGCTTGCGTGTACGACGGGTAGCCTGTGGAAATGTACATATTACAATTTGAAAGAGTTCATGACTTTAAAGATAACAATTAAATAAATGTTCTGTGGTGTTTTATGTATACTTATACTTCTTTGGTTATATTTCGCCTTATTCTACGTTTGTAGAAAAAACGACACTAACAATAGAAAAAAGGTATTTATTATATTGAAAGTCTTAATACAAAGAAATACAAACAACAAATACAAAGAAACAAAATGTTGACTATAGCTAACTTCAGGGTGTTGGTTTTTCGTGACGGTGTGCGTGAGTTTGACTGACAGACAAATCTATTGAACTAATTTTGTATCTTCTTTTTCTTACCCTTATCCCACATAAGTAGGGTCGATACAACATGTTTGTCATGTTGTGGTATATGATTTGGCTTAATTTTTACGATTGGCCGCCTGCCTGATATCAACCCTCCTTGGGATTATTTTGTTGTAGCACTGTATTTATGATTATAATTATTATATAGTTACGAAGTCTGATGGGATCTTTTAGCCGTACAATTTTTCTGTAGGCTTTAGCTTTGGTAGACTATTTATAGTTTATGCTTGAGTGGCACTACCGTTCCGGATAAAAACGAAATTCTTCAAGGTTATGGTTTGCTTGCTATACTGTCATTCTTATGTAACAGAAAACTTTAGACTATTCCCGAGGACTGCATTGTAGGTTTCTTTTTTCAGGATTCGCGGTTTTAGAGTTTTATCAGTACTACCCAACTACGCATTATATAGTGCCACTGTTTTCGTACAGACTTTTCACGTTAATTACTCACTGAGTTTTGTTCAACATTGGTGACTGTTCGCCTGCATGGCTTCATGTATCACGTAAATCGGTGTATATTGACTTAAATTAATATAGTTGGTATCTTTCGGGGTATTAATATAAAATTAGATACAATAAACCATTATAATAATATGAAATGTATAATAGAAAAATAAATTCAAATATAAATTTTGTATATTAGTAATAATTTAGTATTTGAAAAAAATCTAATTAGCTAAAATTATTACAATAATTTGAACTATTTGCATAATTCAAATTGTTTGAATAATTAAAATAGTTCGAATGAATCAAATAGTTCAAACTATTTGAATGGTTCGAATTATTCGCATATTCCTACTTTTCATGTAACAGTACCTTTTAGGATATGAAAAAGAAATGAATTAGAGCTTATGTTACTGACAGGTAGAACATAATTGTGTTTGACAGTATTGCAGCACCATACGTCAACCGAAATCCGCTATAGTAGCTACACGTAAACGTAATGCGTTCCGGGTCAACTAATATATATGCAGGAATGATGAGAATTATTGCGATTTCTACTATGCTAAGTGCGAAATACTAATTTTATTTCGTGCGCGATACGTGCTGCTATTATTATCCCGACCAAAAAAAGTCATTGTACTGAATAAATGAGATTTATCATATAATATTTGAGAAATATATATAAACTTCTCTCCATTCCTCAACTTTTAAGCGCTGTCTGGTAATGAGATTTCTGTAATGACTATTTCTTATCGATTTTTGAAAATTTGAAATCAACAAGAGATTTCAAATCACTGAATTAATTCAAAATTAATAGTAATTCGAGAAACCTCATTATCCTACCAGGATTCAGTGTTGAAAAATGGATTCACATTTAAAATAAAAAAACGAAGGTTATACTTGTTAAATGTTTATAAAAAAAATTCGAAATATCTTTGATTTTTTTTTCTATAAAGGCTATGTAAAAGCAAAAAATAAATGTTCAAAGTTGGACCATTTTAAAAAAGTGATGTTCGAAAACGATCTTTTGGAGGATGATAAAAAAAATGTCAAAATTTACCAGGAGGGCTATTTTGAAGGTTGCTAAAAAAAATTCTAACCCACCGATTTGGTCTGGAATGCCGTATATATAAATAAAGCAAAAATGTTACCTGTAACAATAACTTTGGTAGAGATTCCATTAGAGTCTCTCGAGTGTGACGTGTGTCCACTTCTCTGCCTCCAGTTTGATCCTTGCTCCGTGTGAGAGTTCACTCGAGGCTGTGTCCGTGGGGATGAATTACTAGTTGATGGAACTACAATCGGCTGTGCAACCTTCGCGTCCATTTCTCATGGGTACAATAGTGCTCCTGAAATAACCAATTGAACAAAATTTAATAAAACCAATTATCTTATCATTTACGCTAAATGGCTAGATGTCAAAGAATTAAAAAAATATATCTTTATTAGACAATCCAATTCCTCGATCAATTGTCTTTGTGATAATAATAGAACACACTATATACTAATGACACAAAATAAACAAAAAGTGGGAGTTAATCAAAGCTAAATACAGAACAGATATCATAAATACGATAAGACCCCGCTTAACGCAGTTTCCTTTAGCGCTGTTTTATTTGAATTGTGGGATTCCCCGAAATTGCACGCTTCGTTAGCGTTTTTTCTCTCGTGCGATGTTATACGAACGTAGACACAAGGCAAGCCGGCGTGTTATGGATGCGTTATCCACTTACTTCTTAGGAAAGAGCTCAAAGGGAAAACGCGCATTACAATAGATACCTTCATGCTAAAAAGGCAGAAAATTGGAAATACAGAAGTCATTAATGATCTCAAATATAAACACAGACTTTACAAAAATAAACTGACTTAGAATTTTATATGTATACTAGCTTCTGCCCGCAACTTCGTCCACATGGAATAGTTACTTTGGGCTAACACTAATACGTAGCGGAAGCTCTCAAAGGGAAAAAGAAAACCCGACTTTGAAACATTTTTTCTTTTTTATTTCTTTATTAACTTATTTCATGGGCATCACATTTATGTAAATCGTATATTGAATGACTCATACTGCAAGTCATAAAATTATTGTTAGGAATTAGTCACCTATTAAATATGAAATCATTTTTAGAACCCTCCTATTTAAAGGCAACTTTTACATCTATATATTGTGATGTTATTAAAGCTATCAGTGATGTACATTAAGGGTGAAATCTATAGAGTGTGCTCAACCTTATCTTATCCTTAACTTAGCTCAAACTTTGGTAAGTAGTTACTCAGTGCAAGCTTAGGTTTTGAATTATAAATTTTGCTAAGTTTGTAATTAGCTTTGTTTCAATAGTGTGTCGAGTCTGTAATATGGCTTTAATTTTAAAAATAAATTGAACTATGCATATTTAACGAATAGTGAAAAAATGAAAGAAATAAGTCAACTGAGAATGACACACAAATAATAAAAGCCTTCTTGATATTTCTGCAATGAAGGATCAAACCAATGACACTCAAGTAATAATGATAATCAAATAGATATAGAAATGTCACTGTTACATTATTATTTTATCATACTTTTTGTTATTCGCATATATAATACCCAAATTCTTCTCAAGTCATTGAATTTGAAGACTAGATCTTAGCTCAGCTCAAGCTAGGGGAATGTTAAGATTGTGACCATAAATTAAAACTCAAGAGTTGGGGCTGAGAAAATTATGAGTGCCCTCTATAGATTTCACCCTAAGTGGTATTTCTTTTCTTTTTTTTTTACTGAGTTTAGACAATTGGATTTCTGTAATAAAATGTCAACATACCAGTGCTTATTTCAATTACTTTTGAAAAATACTTTGGTTCTAACAATCCTTGGTTGTTTCCAGCAGTCAATATTACACCATTATCTGATTCAAAGAATTGCAATCCGTCACTAAGAGCTTTAGCCAGATCAATATAAATTAACACTTGTGCATTTCTCCTTAAACCACTTATTACTGAAGGATCTCCATATGTGCCTTTGGCGAGGTGTATATGTCTCCTTTTCATACGACTGAGACCAAGGGTTTTAATTTGTGGCCAGTTGCGTAAATATGTCCCATGCAATACTATTTCATAAACAGGCTGAAAAACCAATATGTATTAGTTGAACAGTTAGATTTCACATAAGTACTTTCTCAGGGTTAAATTGAATCAATGTTGATTTACTATTAAGAGTATAATGATTTATTAGCTGCATCATCATCATTGACTTCAGTCCTTAACAGTTCACTAATAGCCACAATGCTTTTCGAAGAAACATCATTTAATTCAAGCCCATGCATTTCACATTCAGTTTATGGTAACCACACTAAATTTTATAAGAAGTTATTGCTTACACTATTTTTGATATGAAACGAATGAAGGTAAATGGTTATAGTGTAACTAGGCATCTACAGCTTTAAAAACATCTACTTTAAATTTTCATATATCAGTGCTGATTTTAGCATTGAATTGTATACTGTACTGAAAGCTAAGCAATTTAAATATAAAGAGTAGGAGTTACAAAACTGAACTACTAATGTAGTGTATTAGTTTCCACATTTTTTAAATTTTATAAATAATACCGATTAAAAACAGCCGTAAGACTCTTGCACATTAGAAGTAAAAAATATTCATAAATATACATTAATTCCACTGGAACAAATAAATATGCATGTAGAATTTATATGATGTATTTGATAGAATGAGTTAAAACAATAGTTTCATCTCTGCTATGATCTTGCTTTTTCATAACTAATAAATAGACATATAGTCCCCCTGAACTTATGTTGCTATTACAGCCTATAGCTAAATATAATCAACCTCTACATGACTACAGTTGTTGACCAAGCAAAATATCCTGTTACAAGTTAGACTGCCTAATGTAGCAGCATATGATGCCACAAAACCCTTTGAATTAGAACACAGGACAGGACAGCCGTTGCACTGTAGAGTGTACTTTGTAACAGAAATATTTTTGGCAGTAAGGCTCTCATTGTTGAGTGTTGCAAAGACTCTTACTTTAAAAGGTACAATATTCTTTACTACTTAACTTATAAGACAGCATTATTAGGCACATTATCGTGATTCTGTTTGAAATGTTAAGTATCAACATTAGCAAACTTCTTATAATTCATTTACTAAACTATATTGTGCTTATATTTTTAATGAAAACAGTGTTTGTTAATAATGTCATTTGTCAGCACTTATTACTTTCTTGGCAAGCATTATGCATGACAAAATGTAAAATCAGCATTAATAAAATTATGATTACCTGTAATATAGGAGTTAAATCAATATCAGTGACTTGTGTAATTGTGTGCCCTTGATTTGCCTTAATTTCTAAGGCCTGCGATTGACTGTTTATCCTTAATGTATACCTTTGTTTTTCATTATTAGCAACTACCCATTCTATATCTGATTTATTATATTTACCACGGAATAATTTATGCTGAAGTATTTGAGTTACATCTACATAGCCTTCAGGACTGAAAAAAATGTATATTTATGCAACTAATCATAGATATTACATTTAAAATAACTATGTATATCAGTGGTGTGTTTATGGATTAACAGAATAAAAAAAAAACTATTTTTAACCTTATAAAAGTCTAAAACCCAACTATAATCAAGAATTATGTCCAGAACTATCACAGACTGTATATCCTGCTTTGCTGATATCGACATATTTCATCTTAGTCTGAGTAAATTTCATCACTTAGTCCATAAACAAGGGTTTTCTCCTTAATATCATATATTTAAATTAGCGTACTCTTATAAGATTGTATGATTATATGTATTAAGCATGGGTTATTATAAGTTCAAAGTACACCCAAAATTAGAACAATCTTTTTTATGGTGAACACAAATAATAGACCTGTGTGCGATCCAAACACACAACACTCAGAGTGGCAACAGTGGCAAGATGACCTGTTATTCCAATAAGAGTCATCATTGGAGTCAAAGGATTAATGATTTTTAAGTTAAATTCAACAGTTTGTACAATACTATGTCTATATATAAGTAGAGCAAAAAATTATTGCTGGAAAAATGTAAATTTTGTGGAAAAAATAAATATTAAGAATTTAAAACTCTTGTAACAGTACTAAAAATTATAGTGATTTTGTATAAAAAAAGGTTGAGTTTTCAAGTAAAAAAAGAATAACTTCTATGAAACTATATATTTAGGAATTAATAGGCATAATAGGCATTAAGGAATAAATTATTGATGGAACAGCATAAATCTCCAGAACAAAAAAAACAATATTTACAATATATTTCTGTCCTCATTTTTCACTCAAATATTTCACTTTTAAGCTCATAGTGATTAAAAAAATATTTAATACAATACAACAAGGAATTTGATATGTGTTCGCAATTTGCTTGCTCGCCTGTGTTATGTGTGGAGAGGCTTTATAATCATACAAATAACTTTTTTTTTGTTAAACATGTTTTGATTAAACATAGTAGAAATAAAACAAAAAATACAAGATCTGGAAAACGTTCCGTCTTACGTCATACAAATAATAATATTTGATTTTTTTTTAAATAATAGTGAACAATTATAAAACAACAAAATTATAGTATTATAAACCTTAAAAGTACATATCTGGAGGAAAATATTTAAAAATATAATTAAAAATAAACTACGCGTCTCTGCAGGGTGAGGGGGAGTTTTTTGAAAGAGGTAATTCGTGATGCGAATTTCTAATGCCAACCCTACAAGAGTTTTAAATACTTCAAATTTATTTTCTTTCACAAAATTTACATTTTTCCTGCAAAGACTTTTTGCTGTAATTATATATAGACATAGTATTGTACAAACTGTTAATTTAAACTTAAAAATCACCATGTTGTTAATATACAAAATTACCAATGATTGTTCGGAGGCGACATAATCTCAAAACTTTGATTATAAATATCTCAGTAACTATAACTTTCCACGGCGGGGGAGTGGTTTAGGGGGGTAGTCAGACCTTCCCCCACCCATCTCACCCGCCCTCAAACACTTATTTCAGGATGCGAATTTCTAATGCAGCCCCTTTATTTTGGTATATAATTTTATATAAAATTTATCTTGTAGGTAACCTTTGTCCGATAACATCTGTTTGCGCTTCGAATGTTGTGTGAAGTGTAATCCTATTTATACATACCTAACACATAGACCTTCTTTTATAGCCCCGTGCCGCAAGATCCAAGATAGAGATTTACTCAATTGGACGTCTTTATTATTCCTGTAAACCGTTTTTAACATTTTTAAAAAGGCTATTAAAAATAAAGAAGCGTTCCACAGTCATACGTACATCTAAATCGTCAAGAACACAATTATACACTTTAATTTCCAGCGAAGACGTATGCATTTATAACGTTAATAATATGCCTATGAAAATTAAAACAGGTTTTGGAGAAATAACAAATAAAAAATTGAAAAACAAAGATATAAGAATATGGCTGGCTGTCTTCAAACGTTGGCAATGTCAATTCCCTAATTTCCCCTAAAAATCTATATTATATTCCTCGAACTCAGGGAGAAAATAATCCTGATTTCGCACGATTACAGAATTTTAAATTACGAAACATAATCTTCCCACAATGTGTAAGCCACTTTATTCTAGTAACTTCCCCCCATTATCAAGAAAAGTCATGCATAGCACGAATTCACTATTTGTTATCCAATGTTTCTACAATCAATTTTGCAAATCGTTATCATGATGCAAAACAAAATATATTAAATAGTAAGCAGTCATGCATGTGTGGAGCTAACCTACCCATTAGCTACTACTCAGTTCTCCATAAAAGAATTTATCGCATTACTAGGAATCTGCGATATTCCAAAAAGTATTATGGTTTAGTAACTAACTATGAACGTTTGAATTAATACTCATCAAATTATTGACTTTCTGACCGTCTGAAGATTATCAATTGGTAAAACTCTTAGTATGAGTGTTTTATCTATGGCTAAACCTACGGAAGAAACTGTATTCTTTATTACGTAGGCTAAATCGAGAGAATCCCTCTATTTTCCCCAGAAAAATAAACTAATAGGGTTAAAATTTACTATACTGTGGGGAATTCTAGAAAAATGTCAATCTGTGTTGACAAAAACCAAGGAATTTATAACTAAACAACGAGTTGTAGGTAAACAAGTTGTTCATTTATAAATTACTTGACAAAACCATACTCGTAGATTGTATCACAGACTACGATTGCATACATATTATATTTTGTTACATACCTATTCGACAATGGCAGTAATACCATAGAAGATTGTTGCCATAAATAAAATTAAAAACTCCAGGTTAGATTATACAGTCGTAAAAACAGTTCTAGTTGTTTTTATAAA
Source organism: Antheraea yamamai (assembly GCA_036509395.1). Taxonomy (NCBI): domain Eukaryota; kingdom Metazoa; phylum Arthropoda; class Insecta; order Lepidoptera; family Saturniidae; genus Antheraea; species Antheraea yamamai. The sequence continues at coordinate 20,847,162 of AP028441.1, forward strand.
GTAAATAGTAGTGCGGTGTTCACCAGCAAAATAAATATCTAAATGATTTTAAATTAAAAATTAATTATTCATTAGGCAGGTGAATGATAAATTTCGATTTGTTATGGTAGAGTTTAATTTGATTGTAATTATTATCATTATTTACAATTCGTCTTTACCTGATTCTAGGTTTTTGCTCTGAATTTGCTCATACAGCCTTCCTTGCTGTTATCCTTATTAATCGCGTATTATTCGAAATTAAGATATAGCTGTTATCTTTTACTAGGTGTATCGATAACCTTTTGTTTAAACCTACACCAATATTTCGTTGCTATTTCTGAAATCCGTATACTTACTTTTTAATTTAAAAAAAAAGCTAACACTTATATTTACACGAATATCACTCAAATTTAAATAGTACAGTAAAACGGAGACTAAATATTGACTATTATAATAGTATTTTAATCTACAAAGACCAAAAAGAAATATACACTCCTCAGTATTATTAATTGCCTATTTATTTTCACCTATTTTTAGTTTAGTAACCGGTGAAACTAGATGCTGACGCCAATTAAGCCCAAAACGAGAACTGCGGGATTATAATTTTTACTTAATACATTACTTCGCTATAACAAATGATAGTGTTTACTTAGGTTTAAACAAATCTTATTGTATTAATGATGATGATGAAACATTATGATAATGTAGGCATATATTTGAATAAACGAGTATTATCAGATTCATATCACATTCATATATGTAATTGTTTATAATCATGCATGTAAGATTCATAGTAACATATAAAAATAATATAACATATACAGTTTTTTACATCTTTAAAAATCTGTAATGGTACACTGTAAAAACGATAAAAAATGTTAAGTTCATATTTTTGAACCTATATCACTATTTTTTTAACGTTTAATAATAGTATATAAAATACATTGAACATTAAAACGGGACTTCCCGTTTATCCGATAAAATAAAACTCTGCTAATTTATGATCTAAAGTTATTAAATCTAAGATGTATTTTTTTCTGAATATTGTGATTTAATGTCTAGATTTATCTCAAAAACGGCGCAAGAGATTTGAATATAAGGTTGTACATACGAATTATATGTCATATTGGCTTAAAATGCGTTAATACTTGTGGTTGGTAGCAACACTATATATATATCATATAGTATGAAATTGTAACTATGCCAAGTACGTCGAAGGAGTACCGAATATGTCGGCCACAATATAATAAAATAATGTAAGATAATCGATAATGGCGATAATAAATAAGATAATGTTTGTACTTGATTATTCATTTATTTTAATATTATTTATTATTCTTTCATTAGCAATTTTATGTTCACGGCCTTTTATTATTATTTAATTTTCAGTAAAAAATAATTATTGTGTGCATTATATGTGACAAGACCAGTTCATTAAATTGGGTTTTATTAGTTTCATTTTACATTCGTTTTTAAGTTATACGTGTTTTGGCGCGATACGAGAAATCATCAAGAGTTAATTTTTAGCTCGCCACGTGCTTAAAAAGAAGTATAAAGATTTATCTTCAAGTACCAATGTATAGATTATATTGCCAATAACTATAACAATCATGTAAGCTTTTTGAACCGCTTTGTGGTACGCAAAAGATAATTGTCCGTATTTAGTTGTTAGGATTGCAAAAGGTTAATTGGCAAATGGGTAATTTTATTATCAACCATCTATTTTATGTTTACTATAACAAGCTATGATACAGAAACATAAAATTAATGTGAGAAATGCCAGTAGAAATAATCTTTTTAAATTGAACGCTAGACTGCAATATGTATAGAATATATTTTATTTATGAAATCAAAATCAAAATCAAAAATACTTTATTCAGTTTAGGCCCTAATAAGGCACTTATGAACGTCAAAGACTACCACCGGTTCAGAAAACAACACAGTCATCGAGAAGAACCGGCAAGAAACTCGATCAGGTACACATTTTTTAACATATATTTCCAATACATCATACAATGCTTTTAGTGGATGCACAGAGAGGAGTCAATTCCAGACATCACTATCATTCACATACTGATCCACTCTATAATATCCTTTTGAAACTAAAACCTGTTTGACGTGGCGCTTAAATTTACAGTCCGGCAAATCGGTAACATGCTTTGGGACTTTATTGTAAAACCTAACACTATTACCTAAAAAACTATTACTGGTTTTGCTAAGTCTGAAACATGGGACCACCAGTTTATCACAGTTTCTAGGATTTAGATTATGCCGGTCTTTTACTAAATTCAGTTTTTCAAAGTTTTTACGGACATACATTAAATTATCAAGAATGTATTGGGAGGGCAGAGTTAAGATACCGAATTTCTGGAATTTCGTTTTTAATGATTCGCGAGCTCCCATATTATATATTGCCCGAACTGCCCGTTTTTGTAATAAAAATATCGTGTCTACCTCAGCAGCCGTACCCCATAGCAGAATGCCATAAGACATTAAGCTATGGAAGTAAGCGAAGTAGACTAACCTAGCAGTGGCAATATCTGTAAGCTGGCGAATCTTACGTATTGCGAATGCAGCGGAACTTAATCTGCTCGCCAGTTTTTTAATGTGAGGGCCCCATTGTAATTTAGAATCTAATGTAATTCCCAAGAATACAGTATTGTCAACTAACCCTACTAAATTCCCTTCGATCTTGATTCTACTATCAACCTGTCTAACATTGGGTAAAGTAAATCTTATACATTTCATTTTATCTGCATTTAGCAACAGGTTATTTAACGCAAACCAATGACAAATTTCATTTAAAGTATTATTCAGATGCCCAACCTCTGAATCTATCCTTTTCACTTTAAATATTAGAGAAGTATCGTCTGCAAAAAGCACCATGACAGCAGAGTTATTAACCACTAGCGGTAGATCGTTTATGTATATTAAGAACAAAAACGGCCCTAAAATGGAGCCCTGCGGGACACCAATTCGGGCAAACGATCCCGCAGAGGTTACCCCATGGATGTTAACTTTCTGACAGCGATCTTTTAAATAAGAGACTAGAAGGTCGAGAGAAGATCCACAAATACCATAGTGTTTTAATTTAAGAATAAGCGTACTATGGTCAACGCAATCGAAGGCCTTAGACAAATCGCAGAACACACCAATTGCATCCTGCGAATCCTCCCAGGCTCCCAATATATGATTTATGAGCGTTGCACCAGCGTCAGTAGTAGATTTCGATTTTGTAAAACCAAACTGTCGACCATCCAGAAACTTTTGTACAGTAAAATATTCTACCAATTGTTTAAGCATAATCTTTTCAAAAATTTTACTTATCGACGGAAGTACAGAAATAGGTCTATAATTTCCAAGACTACTTCTGCAGCCTGATTTAAACAAAGGAACCACTTTGTTTACTTTCATTAGATTAGGGAAAGTTCCTTTTGATATACACTGATTAAATATATTAGCCAAATGTCGTGAAATAGTGACAATTAAGGACTGTATTACTATTACCGACATTCCCCATATGTCTTCGGTGTGTTTTAAATTTAATTGTTTGAATGTCCTTATTATTTCACCTGCACTAATAAATGAGAATTTAAATTTTGAATTTGTAGGTGTACTCATATTCTTTAAAAAAGCTGCGGCACCCTGGGCTGATGATGTTATACTTATTGTTATTTGTGAATGTATATTAGTGAAATAGTCTTGGAAAACAGTTGCTACCTCTGAACCGTTCGAAATACGTACTCCGTCGACAGTTAGATTAAGTGAATTATCATTTATTTTATTTTTACCTAATTCTTTATTTATTATATGCCAGACAGTCTTGGTCTTATTTTTAGACTCGAGAATTTTATTTCCTAAAAATTTTGCTTTGGGAGCTACACAAACACGTTTAAAAACTTTAGAATAATTCCTAACGTAGGCATGAAATGATTCACTATTTGTTAGTGATCTCTTATAATATAGATCATACAAACTATCTCTACTTATTTTAATACCTGTAGTTGCCCATTCACTATTTTTTTTTACTTTCTTTACACTAATAACTTTTCTTGGGCAATGTTTACTAAATTCAGTGCTTATGATATTAAATAAGCTGTCATAATCACTATCTGGATCTTTAATAATAAAAGTCTTGAAAGATAACTTTTGTGCAATATTATGATTTAAAAGACCTAATCTATTTTTGGATATAAGCCTAGTTGTTTTCTTACAGTCACTGCTAGGTTTACCACAATTTATTTTAACAAGGAGTCCTTTGTGGTCATACCGTATCCCAGTAACAATACTACCGCCAATGGTCTTGAAGTTAGTAAAAACATTATCAATACAAAATGAAGTTTGAGACGTACATCTGGTAGGCTCATTAAAAAGAGGATCCAGGTTAAACGACCTAAATAATGATGTGAACATAGTATATATAAGAGTATATAGGTGGTCCAATTGCAATTGCAATGTATTTGTTTTTGTATATCTCCGATAGTAGATTCGTATTCAGTGCTATTTAATTCAAACATTTAACATTCATTCATTATTTAAGGCCGGCAACGCACTTGTGACTCCCCTGGTGTTGCTAGTGTCTATGGACGGCGGTGATCACTTACCATCGGGTGACCCGTCTGTTCGTTTGCCTCCTATAATATAAAAAAAAAAAAAAAAAAAAAAAAAAAAAACATAACAATGTATAAAAAGTTTAGGTCCTTTCTAAAGTAACAATTTCATTTGCTAATCAGAAAGAGCTTCCTGCTTATTATAATATATATCAAGTTGACGTTTAAATTGGCTAGGTATATTTCATATTTATATTTGCACTCCATTTCTAAGTATAATTTTGTAACATTTGTTATATGGTAACTATTGATCATAAACAAGAACCAGAAAACTATTTGCCAAAAATATTCCGTCTTCATGTTTTTAGAAAGATACGAAATATTGTACCTTAATCCATTGGAATAAAGCTTATATTCATCATATAACTCATTTTTATATGAGCATGCTGCGTTGCATGTTGTACAAAATCAATGATTTTGTGTGGAATAGACAAGAAGGCATAGAGTTAGGGTCAGCTGACTTCACTTTTATCATTGGTCTTGTGATAAGTTGTGATACTCCGCCATTCTCGGTTCGTCTTTTCCATCTTTCTCGTCCCGTGAGTTCAATTTTTCATTTTCTAATAAGAATTTATGTATATTTAAGTTTGCTTTGCCTAGTGTAAGTGTTACTGCTTGTGAAAATACTAAATATTTGTTTAATTTTGGTAAGATTATTTCCGATTCTGCCACCGATAAATTCTATCAATTAGCTATTGGGTCTCAAATGATCATTATTTTACTGTTTATTCGTCTTCTGCGTAATTTATTTCATTTGTTAAATATCCGTAGGGACTCGGTAAGCGGTTTTTGTAGTATTTTTCAACAGTTTTGTGGTATTTAATTCATCAGTTATAATTTTGTTCAGATATAACTATCATGTGACCGAACATTGGACAGTATTTGATCAGTAGATTGATATAACTTTCAGTTAAATTATAATGGTAATTGATAAGCACCAATGTATTTATGTGATCTTACAAAATCTCTGTAACATGTTCTGATCTTTAAAAAGTGTATTCATAACTTTAAAAATCAATTTTTTGACTCAAAACCACTAAAGTCTTCCAATAACATCATATAATGTTTTTAAAAGGCTTTTCGAAATCTTGCCAATCATGTGATACTTCATTACATAGTATAAAACAAAGTCCCCTACCGCGTCTTTCTGTCTGTCTGTTCACGATAAACTCAAAAAGTAGTGAACGGATTTTCATACGGTTTTAACCAATGGATAAAGTTATTCATGAGGAAGGTTTTAGTATATAATTTGTCAAGGATTTTTTAATATTCAGAGCGGGACAACGTCCGCCGGACCCGCTAGTCATTTTATAAGAAAAATCATATTTCTTCCCTCTTTTCACACCCAGGTCTTAATTTTCGCTACTAAGGTATAAAAATATTCAAGTTGTCACTTAATATCTGTTAAGATTAGAACATATATAGAAAAATATATGTACATATCATAATTTGTCTGTATATAATGAATTATTGGTATAAATTGCTATGAAATTGCCAAGTTCGACTCTGATAAATCACATAGTACTAATTGTATGAACAAGTAATTACTGCTTTTAGAATTACAAATTGTGTTTTACAGGATTTTTATAGAATAACTTCAATAACTCTTTGGATTTGTATGATAGGTGAGACCCAAAATATTCCTTTACAATTTCAGTGTGCCTGACACCCTGTCATAAATAATAAATTTGTGTTTGAAGTACACCTCTGTAGTACTAATTTACTATCTAAAATCATTGTTTCCATTAGCAGTGAGGGTAATACATGACAGTGTCAAATTTGGTGGAAAATTTTACACTATACAATAATTTGTTCTTAATGAAATAATTTGATAAATTCATAATAGATACCATGACTTTGTCTATGATCGATATACCTCTGATTAAATGGCTTAAATTATTTCGAAGATCATACTGTCATTTTCTTGACATTACTCACATTTATGTTCACTTATTTTACATAGAGATAAAAAAAAAAACAAGAAATTTTTGTAAAGGTTTTTGTATTTAATTTAAAGATATTTCACTACTACTTATTTTAAACTCTCTTTAGTTTAGTTTCTTTTTTCTAAACTACTTAGTATTGTCAGGACTACAGGGTTTATTCATACCAATATGTCAAGCATAGGCTGATATTTCAATTACCATGATAACTCTTAAAGCATAGATAGATTTGTAGGTAGTAGGACATGACAATTTTGTCCAACTGCAGAAATCTTTCTACACAACAATTTCTAGTACAACCAAAGTAATCATCCCTACCACTGTATAAATATAATACTATCAAGTTTAGCTAAGACTTAAAACCATGCTTAAAAATGGTGGAAAATTTGATGTTCATGAGAATCCAATTAGTACTTAATTTCTGTGAATAAATTTTGATTTACATGAAACTCAGATGTATGTAGTGGGTATTGAAGATATCTGCCCACCTCATTGACATTGATTGATGATTATGTTTATCAGTTTCCATTTGGTGATAGCTTAAGTCAGCTGATCTGCCTGTTTCTGATTTCAGTTCAGTCTCTGTTGTGTTCTGTGACCTTAGGTGTGTTACATAATTAGGAATATTCTAATAGAAAAAGACAATAGTGAAGTTCTCTATGTATTCTCATATTTGTTTGGTCTTTTTGGTGCTCATATGGGTTTATTTCATTTCATGATATTTGAAGAGTTTAAAGCTTTGTTTATGAAACTTATAGTAGAGGCTTATGCTATGGTTAGAGAGTTAGTTAATAGGCTATTTATGAGGGACTTTTAAGTGAAGCATTTATATATATATATTTTTTTTTTCCTTTTAAATGGGAAAGTGTGAATATAAATCATTGTTCAAACACTTGTACATACATTAGTAATTGTTCAGATGGCACTTGATACTCAAAAATTTTTCGAAAAAAATTTGTTGTGCATATAATATACTATGATTTTATTTACATGGGCAGATGTAGATATGTCTTATATTAAATGTATATTGTTATTATATCTTAAATTTCTTTAATCCATCTATCATTTCGATGCAGTTTACCTTTAATTTGTGCTATTTATATAGATATAAATAGATAAAAGGAATAGAGTAGACTCTATGCTAATTATTGTATTGAGTTCAATACATTAGTCCAGCCCCTTTAAGAATGTGGGAATATGAATTATCATTATGTTAATTACATTATATGTTTTTGTTATGACACAGGCATAAAGAATAAATAATTCAAAATGGCGAACAGGGGCGGTTTGAAGACGATCGCCAATGAGGAGAATGAGGAGAGGTTCGGCTATGTGTTTGCCGTATCTGGTCCCGGTAAGTACTACAACTAACTTACAGATTTACTCATCTCATTGTAATAAAACAACGTCACTATACTAAAAAACCTGTTAATTATACAATGAGTCTCACTCATGACTTCTTCAGCTTTAAATTATAATATAAAACATAATAAAATTGAACCCAGCAACAGCTAGTTTCAGGTGATAGTAATAAAAACCTTCACCATGAAACAACACATAGGTGTGCCGAAACTTTCATATTAAACCCTCAATCTATACTAATATTATAAAGAGGTAAAGTTTGTGAGTTTGTAACGTTGTGGCATTGTAGGGGGTAATCTCAGGACCTACTGGTCCGATTTGAATAATTCTTCTATATAGCTCATTCATCGAGAATGGTTATAGGCTATATATCATCACGCTAAGGAGGAGCTATAGAGGAGAGCGCGGATGAAAAATGTTACAAAATCAAGATGTTTTTTTCTTTTTGAGAGCTTCTGCTGCGTGTCAGCGTTAACCCAGAGTAGTAACTATTACTACGCGGACGAAGTCTCGGGCAGGCGCTAGTCATTTATAAGATTCTATGAGCTGTATATTTTATATGACATCCCTTTTTGTAGTATCGACCTTTGTTTACTTTCCTTTAGGACCACATTAGTTAATGGAATTTTCCAAAGTCTTTAGTGATTACTTAAACAATCACTAATCCAGGAAGCCTCATAGGAATAAGAATATGATTAAGAATAACATCTCCTTGTTATTTGTTTAGCATCAATTATTTAAAATTACCATAAATTATTTAGAAGATCTTTAAATCAAATTTTATTTATGAATTTTAGTATATACTAGCGGCACAGCGAACGTTGTCCGCCCACATAATAAAAAAAAACTTGACAAAATATTTACCTAAACCTTTCTCATGAATCACTTTATCTACTGGTGAAAATGACCAAGAAAATTCGTCCAGTAGTTTTTGAGTTTATCATGAACAGACAGATAGAGAGATAGATGTCTCAGAGGACTTTGTTTTATAGTATGTGTAATATACTATATTTCACAAATAGACAAATGAGGATAGATTCTGTCTGCCTACTCCAGTTAGGACATGTCATATAACATATAAAAAGTCATTTCTATGTACAATAGTGCAAGCTTTTGTTTCTTTGAAATAAAAGAAGTTAATGAAATGTTTTGCACAGTCGTAACGGCGGAGAAGATGTCCGGATCTGCTATGTATGAGCTGGTCCGTGTCGGGTACAACGAGCTAGTGGGTGAGATCATCCGTCTGGAAGGTGACATGGCCACCATTCAGGTATAACATTATATTAGATTATTGACATTTTAAATATGAGAGGACTCACAATGTTAGAACCTCCTTAAGTCGGAACTTCTTGGGAGACTCGAACAATTTGTTATAGAGATATCAACTTATAAAGAGATTTGAGCTTGGATTTTGTATGTTAAGACATGATTTACAGAGAGTTAAATTTTTAAAATGTAGGTAATATTTTAATGTAGAGATGTGAAATAATTAAAAAGTTATTGTAGCAGTCAATATATAAGTAAAAATTATTTCCAATAGATTACATACACATTCTTGATAATATTTTCAAAATCAGTACCATACTTTTTTCTTCAACTAACAGACGTTATTAATTTACCATCAAATAGATGTTTAGAGGTGATAGAATAAAATGGATATGTTTTATATATAGAGATTAAATAAGTACTTCCTTTTATATTTTTGGTATTTTGAATATCTGCAAGGTAACAAACTCATTGATCAATCAAATAGGTCAAATATATATTTTAGAAGTTATGGAAATATATAAAATACCTTGTAAGAGATACTATTTGTACTTATCCAGAGCACAGATTTTAAGTAACAGTAAAGTTATGGGGTTTTTTAAAGAAGAGGAACCGCTTTCGATTTAACAAGTTTTCGGCTTGCCTATTATTTTGTTACAATAAACCCTTTACACAACCAAATGTACCTAAATTCCAAACCTTGGTCTCTCATAGTCATTATAAGATCCTATTAGAGAGATTATTCAAAGCGGTATTAGAAGGTTTTTAGCAAATATCGGACTACCTCCGACTGCTTATCCTGCAATATGATATTAGAGTTATAAGTATTAAATCTGTCCTATACTTGTGAGTTTTATAAAATCACGTACATTCATTGACAGGTATATGAGGAGACATCAGGTGTGACAGTCGGTGATCCTGTACTCCGTACAGGCAAACCACTGTCCGTCGAGCTGGGTCCAGGTATTCTGGGTTCCATCTTTGACGGTATCCAGCGTCCCCTGAAGGACATCCATGAGTTGACTCAGTCCATCTACATTCCTAAAGGTGTGAATGTGCCCGCTCTTGCTAGGGAAGTCGATTGGGAATTCAACCCTCTCAATGTTAAGGTACCATTTATTTTCCTTATATAATATGTTACATTGTCCATTTTCAAAATTACATTTCTGGGAAAGAGTCAGTAAAATGAAAGATGGAGGTTAAACAAGCAAATACTCAGCAAAGATTTGATAGTTTATGTTTGTTATTCATTTAATATACATTATATTATTATTATTAGATTATTATTATTAGATTATTATTAGATACTGCATGTGAAACAGAATGTTATAAAAAAAACCTGCCTTCACTTATTCCACTGTTGTGTAATTTGCTGTCTGTATCATGTTGCAATTTGTAGCAATGGTAAGATAATTTATATTTCTTGCCTGTATCTTGATTTTGAGTTTGAGCAATGTTTAATGGTCTCTCTTTTAAACCTATTAGTCCTTGCACAATACTTGCTCTTTCACACATTAAGGTAGCTCCTGCCAAGCATTGTTATTGACATTAATATTAACGGACAAAATAGGAGCATGATAATGTCATCAATAATTGGTTCTATTCACTGTTGAAACTTCTATAAAATATAGCAGTTTCTATATGGTTTATTTATTTGGTTATAAGGCCGGTTCACACATCACTGGTGGTGACCTCTACGGTATCGTACACGAAAACACTCTCGTGAAACACAGGATGCTGATGCCGCCCAGAGCTAAGGGAACGGTCACATACATCGCTCCGGCTGGCAATTACAAAGTCACTGTAAGTACACTTAACTCACCAAGTAGAAAATAAAACAATTTATTAACGGACTCTGATGATTGAAACGTTGCTCCTCAGGATGTAGTGCTGGAGACAGAATTCGATGGTGAGAAGGCACAGTACACTATGTTACAAGTGTGGCCCGTACGTCAGCCGAGGCCCGTCACTGAGAAACTCCCAGCCAACCACCCGCTGCTAACTGGACAACGTGTACTTGATTCCCTCTTCCCGTGAGTTAAACTTCACAAAATAAGTTCCTCATCTCACACTAAGACACACAAGCAAGAAGAAATATACCTGCTATTTTTTTATGGTAACAAAGTGACTACTGTGCTGGATGTTTTAAGCATAGTAGAACTCAAAAACAGTGGTGACCACTAAAACGTCTCAAAATGTGACATCCTTAATAGTGCCACTACAGCGAGTATTAAGTCTAACTAAGTATGGTGGTTGCTATCCTGTTTAATGCAATTGTTATATCACTCTGAAATCATATGTTTAAATTTTGTTTAGCTCATTGTGTTAACATAGGAATGGTAAGATTATGTACCAATATGGGTAAACATGTTAAGACTGAGTGACAGACAACACAATCAACTGATGACTGTAAATGCATTACATCTTGCATCTGAGTACCAAAGGTTTATATGTGGCCTGAAATATAATAGTTGAAGGCAACGATGGCTTGGTTGATACCGTGTTCGGATATAGCGTCGATGGACGTCAGTTCGAATCCTTGCAACCGAGTTGGAGCTTTTGGTGAAGGAAAACATTTTGATGAGACCAAAGTATGGCGGTAAGGTTTCTTCTGAGTTCGGCTGACTAGCTAGCATTCTCAAGTTAAAGGGCTGTTGCCAAGCGCCTGTTAGTGTGTTCTGGCAGCTGCATTTGTGAGCCAGCCTCCTATAGGCTTAGCATGTTTACTATCTTAGACCATGTAACGGTACTTGACATCAGATGAGATTGTGATCAAATGTTAAAACCTAAAAAATAAAAATCGAGTGTGTGACTTGTGTGAAACACGAAAGTGAAACTTAACTTATTTGAGTGAAATTTAATATTTTGATGAAGTTTTATGGGAATGAGATGAATACATTGTGGAGGTGGTAAAGTTTAGTTTTCGACATTATTTTGTAACATTTTAATATAAATTAACAATGTTATTATAATAATACACAATACAGAATATTTTTTTTTTTTTTTTTTTTTATATCTTATTCTTTGGCCTTTGTGGAAAATTCCGCAATTCTGCCAGTGTCATGTACATAAAGCTTAATTTCTACGATAATGGATCAACAAAAGATCTGAAGTTGATTTAGACCACCACCGTATGACTAACATAGAACATAGGGACAATACACAATTGGGTTAGTAAGTACCTAAACATATGAGTTAGTAAATAAATATGTATATTTTATCATATAAGCATGTATAGCACAAGTAAGCATAACGTAACAAATAATTAGAGCTTAATTTTATTAATATAGATATATTTACACAGAACAGTAATAAAAGGAGTAAAGGAGAGGGAGAGTAGGAATTGCATGCAGGTGGGACGGAATATCTCCTGGGGGAGTAAATCATATAGAGAAACGCGCCGATTTGGACAATTAAAAAAAATATGGTCTATACTTCCTTCATCTAGCCCACATTCACATAGCGAGTGATCCCGGACTCTAATTTTTGCAAGATGGACAGGTGTACAGCCATGATTCAAACGCATACGGCACACGACCGATATCGTACGCTTGTCTAAGTTCGGAAACAATGAAAACCAGGGTTTAGTGGGGATGGTAGGTTGTAAATTGCCATAGAATTTGGCTTTAAGCTTGTGTGATGTCTGCCACTCATCATTCCACGCTTTAAACAACTGGTGTTTCATGCTTACACAGAGATCACCAGGAATGATTTGCAAATGTTCTAGGGAACCTATGTTGGCAGCTTGCTTTGCACATGAATCTGCGGTTTCATTGCCTGGAATGCCAGAGTGACCCGGAATCCAAGCCAAGACGACTTTTAAGTTTTGCTGTTGACACATATAAAGAGCTTCTTTGATTTTTAATATAATTGGGGATCTGTATTTAGATTTGAAGGGATTAGCCAGTACGGCTTGTAAGCAGCTTTTTGAATCAGTTAAAATAATGGACTTTTTGATATCATGGGATAATACAAATTTTATAGACTCTAAAATTGCAATGGATTCACCAGTAAACACTGTTAAAACGGGAGGGCATTTAAAACTTAGTATAATTTTAAAAAAGGGAATCCACACGGCTGATCCCATGTTGTTGTTTTGGGTCAGTTTGGATGCGTCGGAGTAGATTGCTAGCCAGTTCGGAAATTGTGAAGCAAGCTTGTCTTTTAAAATTTTATCGGCATTAACTATGTCATTCTGAATGCCCAGATCTAGGATTATATTGGGCTGATGACACAACGCTTCATAAGGGAGAGAGAAAATAAGTTTACATGGAAATTGCAGAATGGGAATAGTTAAACGGGAAATTTTGATATAACTGCGGAGAATACAAGGCAAATCGAATAAAGAGCTGTAACCCTCGTTTTCAACTATACAAGCCAAATGTCTTAGCTTCTGTAGGAGAGGATGTTGGGAATTTTGATAGAGTTTGAAAAGGAACTTGTCCGAGAGGAATTGCCTGCGTAAATAGAGAGGGGGATCCACGCATTCCACTTGCAGAGCATTGATGGGCGAGGATTTCATGGCCCCTAGAATAATGCGAAGGCATTTTGATTGGATTTTCGAGAGTTTCTCCGAGGCCCCTTTATTACTGGGATCTAAAAGAAATCCTCCATAGTCTAGATGGCTGCGAATGATAGCATTATAAAGCATTTTTTGGGAAAAAGGGTGAGCTCCCCACCAAGCTCCAGATAACGACTGCAGGATATTAATGTTCTTCTCGCATTTACCAGACACATAATCCGCATGCAAAGACCCAGACATTTTAGCATCCAGCCAAACGCCTAGAAATTTAATGTTATTTGTCTGAGGAATAACTTCTTCACCCACTTTGATTTTAACTAATGGGATATTTCTCCGCTTGGAGAACACAACCACTGCACACTTTGGAACTGACAAAGATAGACCATGATCTAGTACCCATGGTGAAAGATAGTGAAGGGCAGTGTTTAATCTGGAACAAGCATTGCTTGGGTCCGATACTGTAGTGTATAGAACCAGGTCGTCGGCGTATTGTAAAATGGAACAGTAAGGGTTCACAACTTGGTCTATATCATGTGTATAAAGACTGTACAGCAGCGGACTGAGTACAGAGCCTTGGGGAAGACCTTTCCACACAGTACGAGGAGAAGAAAAGAACCCTTGATATTTGATAATGACCTTTCTCTCCATCAAGATGTTGCATATAAAGAAAGCTAGCTTATCCGGGATCCTCAGCTGAATTAGCTTATTCCTGAGGACAGGAAGCATAACATTATCATATGCAGATGCGATGTCCAGGAAAACTCCAACCAAATACTCTTTTTTCCTAAATGCAACATGCACATCAGTTGTAAAGATCCCAAGACTATCAAGGGTGCTGCTGTCTCGTCTAAACGCGAATTGAGACTTGGATATTAAATTGTTGTTCTCAGCAAACCATTCCAAACGGTACTTAATCATGCGCTCCACTATCTTAACTAGGGCAGATGAAAGGGCGATAGGCCTTCGACTGTTAGGGTCAGCTGGGTTTTGACCATGTTTGAGGATAGGGATAATGACATGGGTTTTCCAGGGATCAGGGATTTGTTGGGAGTTGTATATACTATTAATTAAGCGAAGGAAGTACTGTTTATTTTTATTAGACGATTTTGATATAAAAGAATATGGAATTCCATCTAGACCAGGAGAAGAATCGGAGAGCCCATCTAGAGCCATTTCCAGTTCAATAAGAGAGAAGGAGTCATCCATCATCGTTGAACTGGTACATTGAACTGGGTTTACTGGGAGCATATCTGGAGATGGAACAGTGTCAGGGGATAATTTATTGATAAAGTCGTCCATCCACAAGCATTGGTCGTTATGGGAGACGTTATCATTATAAGAAGCACCACGGAACCGTTTGATTTTTCGCCACACTAAAGTAGAAGGAGTTTTAGGTGATAAAGATTCGAAAGTACGCGATAGTCACTAGGATCTGACAGAAAATAATGTGCTATACATTTCAACGTTTCTCTCTCTCCTTCTCTTTGTCTATATTTCGAGTACATTAAGAATATACTGCCTCATTCTCTCACAGACTAAAATCTATATATAGGTATCTCTTTTTCGTTAGACGTTTTCGTTTCATTAAATCCAATTGACCCCGTCCCAAAAGGACTTTCACTTGAAAAAAATAAAAATGCAGCACAAATGTAAAGGAATGAGTGTTTTCATTTGAATGGATGAGTGGAATGAATTGAGAGCGTGTGTTATGAATGATTTACCGTGTTCGGCGCGCAGGTGCGTGCAGGGCGGCACCACCGCCATCCCCGGCGCGTTCGGCTGCGGCAAGACCGTCATCTCGCAGGCGCTCTCCAAGTACTCCAACTCTGACGTCATCATCTACGTCGGCTGCGGCGAGCGCGGTGAGTACTAACTTTTCACTCCTTACATTTCGAAATTAGCTAACTCCAATTTTATATCATTACCTACTCGACAATGGCTGTAATAATATACTAGAAGATTTGTTGCCGAAAATAAAATTAAAAAACCTATGGACTGTTCAGCATCATGAAGGTTTAAGTTCAATACAAACAAATGTAGACCTTATGCAGTGGTCAACAGACTGTTGGCATCATAAGTTTAAAAAAATACCGTATTTATTACAAAATTTGAAAAACTTGAACAATAACGAATTGTGTAACGTAAAATGGTTATTTTTAGAAATTGGGTAGATATCACGTAACATGATCCTGCTATTTTAAGATCTGTGTCTTAAAATATCAGTGGAGGGGTTAGTTATTAGGTGGATTTATTTCTATGCCCAATGAAAGGATTTAGTCTCTGTAAAGTTCCCACCTGTAAGATCCACATCATTGTCTATGATGATGACTGGTGAGCATCAATCAACGGAAGTCATATCTTTATCAGAATAAAACCTTTGAGATCATAAATTATTTCTACGTTCTGTTAATATACTTTCGAATGTAACTATTGACAGATGTAAAATAGTTCCTCTAAGGTGTTGTATTGCACAAACTGTTATACTGACTTAACGAAGTCCATTATAATTTGGTTTGGTTGATTTCTTGATTTTGAAGTTTTTTTGTGTCATTTTAATATTCAGGAAGATAGGAATAATTATATAAATAAATGTATTGTTATATTTATTCTGTTAGATAGGTGTTGACAACATTTAATAGTTTTAATGTTTCTGTGTTACCCTATAAAATATTTTTACCTCAAATTTCTTTTAAAAGGTTTTTTTCTCAATGTTAACCCTTTGCTCTCGAGGGCTCCAGAGCGGAGCTATTTAAAATGTTGGTGACAAATGGGGGTCGCAGTATTATGAACAGCTACAATTAGATCTGGCTCACTGTGAAATATAACAATTCTATATGAATAACATGTTAAGACGATAAACCTGAACGAGTTTCTTGCTGATTTTGCCATCTCTTCTCGATGACTGAGTTGTTCGTCCAAACTGCGGGTTGT
This sequence comes from Antheraea yamamai, assembly GCA_036509395.1. NCBI lineage: Eukaryota > Metazoa > Arthropoda > Insecta > Lepidoptera > Saturniidae > Antheraea > Antheraea yamamai. Next base: position 20,863,775 of record AP028441.1, read on the forward strand.
TTTGATGTCCATTAGCACCATATTAGGGCCTAAATTGGACAAAGTATTTTTGATTTTATAATAGTTCATTTATACCGTTTTTGAAGCAGCTGCTGTGAGCCGTGAAATACGTATATGATGTATGTTTGTTGATCAGGTAACGAGATGTCTGAAGTACTGCGGGACTTCCCCGAGTTGACAGTGGAGATCGATGGTGTGACGGAATCCATCATGAAACGTACCGCTCTCGTCGCCAATACCTCTAACATGCCTGTAGCTGCCCGAGAGGCTTCTATCTACACTGGTAAGTCATGTCATTTGCAATGGTTTAGAAAGTAATCTATATGAATATTAACATATTGATATTAACAGATTAATGGAAACAATGTGTATAGGTGATATCTTATAAGTTGTAACTTTTTAGTGTTAAAAGTTAATTTTTAACAAAAAAGTTACACTAAAAGTTAAGTTAACAGTGATCAAGTCGTAAGGTAATAGAAATAGAGATAAAACTGGTGGTGGTTTGTTTATTTGTAGATTATATATTGCTATATAAAAAGTGTTAATTGTTAATTATTTTTACCCGATTATGGGTAAGTTTTTCAAAAGCTGGCCACACTGCTAGCTAGTGGGTTCAATGTGAGGTCAAGAAGGTACTACTGATTATGGTGATTTAAGCAGTGATATTATAAGTAAAAGATATTTTGACAAAACAAATAGAATGATAACGCACACATACGTAAAGTAATATTGTAACGCCACACCGTCTTAGATAAAATGTGGAAGCGAAGTGGTGAGAAAGTAACGGGAGTGGAGTATTGTTGCAGGCATCACGCTGTCGGAGTACTTCCGCGACATGGGGTACAACGTGTCCATGATGGCGGACTCGACGTCGCGCTGGGCGGAGGCGCTGCGCGAGATCTCGGGGCGGCTGGCGGAGATGCCGGCGGACTCCGGCTACCCCGCCTACCTCGGCGCGCGCCTCGCCTCCTTCTACGAGCGCGCCGGCCGCGTCAAGTGCCTGGGCAACCCCGACCGGGAGGGTACGAACCCTTTCATACTGTTATATCCTGTCTAAACTTGTCGCAATTCGGGTTCAGTCTATATTTACTGACCATGTCCACAACCATAAAACGAACTGGGCTACCCCGCCTACCTCGGCGCGCGCCTCGCCTCCTTCTACGAGCGCGCCGGCCGCGTCAAGTGCCTGGGCAACCCCGACCGGGAGGGTACGAACCCTTTCATACTGTTATATCCTGTCTAAACTTGTCGCAATTCGGGTTCAGTCTATATTTACTGACCATGTCCACAACCATAAAACGAACTGGGCTACCCCGCCTACCTCGGCGCGCGCCTCGCCTCCTTCTACGAGCGCGCCGGCCGCGTCAAGTGCCTGGGCAACCCCGACCGGGAGGGTACGAACCCTTTCATACTGTTATATCCTGTCTAAACTTGTCGCAATTCGGGTTCAGTCTATATTTACTGACCATGTCCACAACCATAAAACGAACTGGGCTACCCCGCCTACCTCGGCGCGCGCCTCGCCTCCTTCTACGAGCGCGCCGGCCGCGTCAAGTGCCTGGGCAACCCCGACCGGGAGGGTACGAACCCTTTCATACTGTTATATCCTGTCTAAACTTGTCGCAATTCGGGTTCAGTCTATATTTACTGACCATGTCCACAACCATAAAACGAACTGGGCTACCCCGCCTACCTCGGCGCGCGCCTCGCCTCCTTCTACGAGCGCGCCGGCCGCGTCAAGTGCCTGGGCAACCCCGACCGGGAGGGTACGAACCCTTTCATACTGTTATATCCTGTCTAAACTTGTCGCAATTCGGGTTCAGTCTATATTTACTGACCATGTCCACAACCATAAAACGAACTGGGCTACCCCGCCTACCTCGGCGCGCGCCTCGCCTCCTTCTACGAGCGCGCCGGCCGCGTCAAGTGCCTGGGCAACCCCGACCGGGAGGGTACGAACCCTTTCATACTGTTATATCCTGTCTAAACTTGTCGCAATTCGGGTTCAGTCTATATTTACTGACCATGTCCACAACCATAAAACGAACTGGGCTACCCCGCCTACCTCGGCGCGCGCCTCGCCTCCTTCTACGAGCGCGCCGGCCGCGTCAAGTGCCTGGGCAACCCCGACCGGGAGGGTACGAACCCTTTCATACTGTTATATCCAGTCTAAACTTGTCGCAATTCGGGTTCAGTCTATATTTACTGACCATGTCCACAACCATAAAACGAACTGGGCTACCCCGCCTACCTCGGCGCGCGCCTCGCCTCCTTCTACGAGCGCGCCGGCCGCGTCAAGTGCCTGGGCAACCCCGACCGGGAGGGTACGAACCCTTTCATACTGTTATATCCTGTCTAAACTTGTCGCAATTCGGGTTCAGTCTATATTTACTGACCATGTCCACAACCATAAAACGAACTGGGCTACCCCGCCTACCTCGGCGCGCGCCTCGCCTCCTTCTACGAGCGCGCCGGCCGCGTCAAGTGCCTGGGCAACCCCGACCGGGAGGGTACGAACCCTTTCATACTGTTATATCCTGTCTAAACTTGTCGCAATTCGGGTTCAGTCTATATTTACTGACCATGTCCACAACCATAAAACGAACTGGGCTACCCCGCCTACCTCGGCGCGCGCCTCGCCTCCTTCTACGAGCGCGCCGGCCGCGTCAAGTGCCTGGGCAACCCCGACCGGGAGGGTACGAACCCTTTCATACTGTTATATCCTGTCTAAACTTGTCGCAATTCGGGTTCAGTCTATATTTACTCACCATGTCCACAACCATAAAACGAACTGGTGCTAGGCCCTCTAATAATAAATACAGTTCGAAGCCGTGACCAACCCTAGTAAAACTGTGATACACAGCAACTCCAATAAATAAATACAATTACTCCAAAACCACTTAGTTTAAAGCTTCGGCGTTCTTGTAACGCTTCCAATGCAGTGGTTCGTGTGTACTATATACGATAGAAACTTTGCAGGCTGAAAGTGACTTCATCCTTTTTGTCACAAACACACGTCACAATAAAATACAATAACAATACCAATAGACCTGTTCAATAGATCATATAAAACAATTTAAAATCCAAAATTACAAATAATTAGGAGTATTAAGCGTCAGACGCCGTAACTTACTAAAACCGGCACAAGAATGTTACTTACGATACGAAAACTAACGCGGGTACCGATTTTTGAAGTAAATCTTTAAGTACGCTTGACTTGGGGAAAAAACTGGTGGATGCGTCACGAGAGCGTTACGAAAACGTGTGATCGGGCGAGGCGAACGGAACATTGAGATGGAGATATAACGTTAGTGAAGATAGAAAGACAAAGAGTTACGTTTCGTATTGTTACGGTAGGGGTAAGAGAGAGAGGTGGGAGCACAAGTTTTCTTTCTATAGCCAATGTATGATATATATATATACACTCATCAAAAAAGTCTAAGCAACATGTACTAATTTAAATTTTTGGATGGTTCTTCACATTATAACGTTGTATTTTATTTTTAAAATAATATCTTTAGGGTTCTATGATGTAAAAATAACAGCTGTTGTCTTTATAAGTTCTTTTAATAACAGAAATGAACAATATTAGAATATACTGTAGAAACTAAGATACATAAGAAACTAAACTTTTTTCTTACAAAATGAAATTTCTAAAGAAAATGTATTTATTGTGAAAGAATAGAACAATTTAATACAAAGTATGGTCTCCTCTGCTATTCAGAACTTGTCGGCAACGATTATTCATTGAATTAATGAGACTGTTTATGTCATCTTGCGGTATTCGCTCCCAATGGAATTGTAGCAAATCCTTCAGCTGTTGGGTTGTTGTCGCTCCGTCCAAGTCCTTCAAAACACGTCTCTGGAGCATGTCCCATGCGTGCTCGACGGGGTTGTGATCTGGCGATTGTGCAGGCCAGGGCAATACCCGGATGTTCTCTGTTGCAAAGTATTCACTGGTTCGCCGAGCTGTATGTGAACGCGCATTGTCATGCATTAATCTAAAATCGGAGCCAAAGGTTTGTGCAAATGGGTAGACATAAGGTCTGAGAATATCCTCAATGTAATTTTCAGCATTCATGTTTCCATTTACAAAAACGAGCTCAGTTCGCCTGTTCTTTATAATACCCGCCCATAACATAACTGTTGAGCCGCTGTATGGATGAACTTCCTGAACACACCTGAGCCTTTCAGTATTTCCGGGCCGACGATACACTCGCATCCTTCTTGTATCAGGCTTAAACCCGAATCGCGACTCATCGGAAAACATAATTTTATCCCATTGTTCGTGGGTCCATGTTATGCGTTCTCTACACCATTCATATCGACGAGCGCGATTCCCGTGACGTATCGGTGGGCACCTGATTGGGCGTCGAGCTCGTAGGCCGTACTCATGCAGTCGATTTCGCATAGTTTGAGGACTTACATCAACACCACTTGAAATTTGTAGCCTCAAACTTATCTCTCGAGCGGTTAACATCGGCTGGCGTCTTGCAGTCAGTTGTATGTACCGGTCTTGCCGAGTAGTTGTACTCCTTTTACGGCCTGGATGCTGTTCAGCGGGTTCTCCTGTATTATTGTAGCGCTGCCAAAGACGACAAATAACACTTCTATGAATGCCAAAATGTCGAGATACCTGAGATTGATTACTTCCCGCTTGCAACATCCCTACAGCTCTTTGCATTTCATCTGCCATCAAATGACGTCGCTTCATGACGTAAAGAATATCTAACAATTCCATTTTGTCGCTAACTTTATTTAAATGGTTGGTAAAATTATAAAATCAAGACATAACGTAGCAATTAAAACGCACTTAAATTCAAACAAATTCGCAGTCATTTGAATTTTATGAAAAAACAAAACATAATCAAATTTTTTTTTTACAACCAGCCAGTATGTCATCAATAACAAAAAAGTTTACATACCTACGCACTTTGTTTGAGTAAATACTTAGAAATTAATTAATATAAATGGTAAAATTTGTAATATCACGCATGTTGCTTAGACTTTTTTGATGTGTGTATATATGTATATATATATATATATATCTCAGTTAGTAGTTCGTTTGCGAGTTTGCTAGTGTTACGCGAATGGTGATTTCTTGATTATTTCGTAATCTCATTTCGATCTTGAACAATTTTATAAATTAATAATATATTACAATAAAATAATACATTAAACATTCTGCGTTTAAAGTGGATAAAAATTAATACATGTATATTATACATATATATACCAGGTGAAAGGTTAAACACTCACAGTATTTCAGTCACATTCACACATTCACAGTCACATTTAACATATAAAATAATAATATCAAAATAGATATTATAAACAACAAAGAGAACCTAAGTTAAAGTTTGTTCTAAGACTTTCAAAAGTATAAACACTATTGTAATAAACCTAGGTGCGATGATCGATGCCCAAAATCTGTAAGGGGTGACCTGGAGCTAATAATCTTCGATAATAAAACGGATAATAAACCCTTTTGTATTGTTCACGCCGTTCCGACGATCACTTTCAAGCGAAAGTGAATTCACCCGACGGGCATTGACACTGCTTTAAGCACCTATTTTTAAATTGATTTAGAACGAGAATTGAGTGCAGAGTATCCTCCATAAGTACTGCTACTGTCTAAACATTCAGCCTGTATATTATACAGATATAAACATATACATATAGACTGATCTAAAGAAATTTTACTTCAGTCTTATGGTGTAAACCACACTCATTGGTTTTTGCCACTCATTAGGTGATTCCTTAATAACCACCGTACATATGGTGATAAACCAGAGTGAGTTGGATTGTTGAGCTCGTTTTACTCATTAATATGTGTGTGGCAGGTTCCGTGTCTATCGTGGGTGCCGTATCGCCCCCCGGTGGTGACTTCTCGGACCCTGTAACGGCTGCAACCCTCGGTATCGTGCAGGTGTTCTGGGGCCTCGACAAGAAGCTCGCCCAGAGGAAGCACTTCCCCTCCATCAACTGGCTCATCTCATACAGGTTACACACTCTATAATTATCCTTACAGCTCTGTGCTCACTGCGGACTAGTTTGCTTAAATGTATCGATATGGATATTCGAGTATTAAGTAATCGAATCTAGTAACTTGCTTCTACATACACATAGTATGTAGTTTCCTATCTGAAATATTAAATAATTGTTAAGAAATAAAAAAAAAAATCATTTTTAAATTTCTTCCTGATAGTGTATATTAAAAAAGGAGTTTCTCATTAAAGTATCAACATTTTCTCAAATATTCTTATAAAATTCTTATATAACTTGGCATAAATATTATAATTTTGCAGTATATTTTTTAAATTTTATTTCACAATACATGCATCCATGATTAAGTTCAAAGATAAATTCAGTCCGAAACTGTCTAACATACTTGAAAAATATTTACCGATGCATTTGGCTATTACTTCATATATATAGTATAGAAAAAGTGATTCATTACACAAAGTATTAGTATACCATATGAAGCAATTATTACAAAGAAGGCTTGAAAATAATAAAAAATCCTAAAAGTCAAGCTCAGTGCCAGCTACCGGATCCAATTGTGAATCTAAACCGTTCTTGAATCAATCTGAACACAAAAAATGTCATCAAAATCTGTCCAGCCATTTAAGAGTTCAGTCGCATACACATGGACAGAAGAATTATATATATAAAGGTTTGTTTGTTTACAGCAAGTACATGCGTGCTCTGGATGACTTCTATGAGAAGAACTATGCTGAGTTTGTGCCTCTCAGGACTAAGGTAAAAATTTATTATGTTTGTATTTTACAATTATCATATCAAACTGGGTAATTTTATCATTACTATTTAGCCCCCCTGGTAATATTATGTAGTCTCTCTGCTAGGAAATGTCTAGTGGAAATTGTTTCAACCTGTCCAGAAATAATTGAAGACAAAAAGATACCTTTAAATTTAAAAAACTCATGCCTCTTTAATTTTCATATAATTTCACCATTGTATTGCTAAAATGCCAATTGTTAAATAAAAACATATAGTTCCTATTTTATAGTTTTTTTCTTAATATTAAATGCTTAAAGAGTACTAGTTTTATTACAATCTAGCTGGTACTTGCGACTTTGTCTGTTTCCTTTATTATCTAAACAACATATTTTATGTATAGAAGAAAAACAAACATAAGCACTCCTTGCCACACTTTTCTACGGCAGGAGAACTGAAACGCTGAATGCCTAGTGGTTATAAAAATCGTAGCCTCATATATCTTTAATAACATTGTATTAAATGAATATCTTGTGACAATTTTTTATTTACATATGGATTGAGTGTCTACAAAGTAAAAAAAAAGTAATAGAAATCTATTCAGTAGTTTTTGAATGGTGCACACATAAGATTGGAAAATTACAGTATAGTATAAGCAAATAAAATGATTAAAAACCTGAGATCAAATACATATAACCATTTACATAACGGCAACACTTTAAACTTGTGTTAAAATGTAAATCATACTGATATGTCTCTTCAGAGACTTTTAATAAAAATACTGGGTTTGCATCTGTAATTTAACATAACAGGTCAAGGAGATCCTACAAGAGGAAGAGGACTTGTCCGAAATCGTACAGCTGGTCGGTAAGGCCTCACTCGCTGAGACCGACAAGATCACCCTTGAGGTTGCCAAGTTACTCAAAGACGACTTTCTTCAACAAAACAGGTCTGTAACTAAGACATTTAACCCTTATTACATTTATAATGCTTTTTAGAAATGGGATAACCGTCTATGTGACAATTAATTGTGTGTGATGTATAACATCACCTAAGTGCTGATTAATTAATTGTGATGTATTACATTAAAGTTCTTATTAATGAAGTGTGATATATTACGTAACCTGTGTGCCCGTTTATTGCATTCATTTACATTTTGTTGACAATGAAAATATTATTATTTTCATCAAAGTTTATAGATTATATGATATATTCTATATTATATTAAGGCATAGAAACAAGGCTTGCAAGATGTTTAGCGGCTACGAAGGGTGATGGAATCTATTATACTTATAATACTTTTTCTAGATTATGATTTCTCTATTTTTTATATCTATTAGTATATTAAAAATTACGAAGTCATTTTATTGTTTTAAATAAATCAACAATAACGCTTTCAATTATTGATTATTGAGATGTGATGTCATCAAAATATATATTAACTAGCGGTCCGGGCAGATGTTGTCCTGCCCTGATTATGAAAACATCCTTGACAAATTATACACTAAAACGTTCCTCATGAATCACTCTATCCACTGGTGAAAGCCGCATGAAAATTGGTTCGGTACTTTTTGAGTTTATCGCGAACAGACAGCCAGACAGACGTGATAGGGGACTTTGTTTTATACTATGTAATGATTAATTGTGATATCATTTTGTAACTGGTGCTATTTTACATCTCTGCCACATGCAGTTATAATAGCATTACACACCTTCCCCTTGAGTTTGTAGAGCATAAATAAATGTTCAGTTTTTAGCGTAGTAATTGTGAAAGCAACACGTTCAAGTGCGGTGCTGTAATTATTTTGACGTGCGTGCGTGTGCAGCTACTCGTCGTACGACCGCTTCTGCCCGTTCTACAAGACGGTGGGCATGCTGAAGAACATCATCTCGTTCTACGACATGTCGCGACACGCCGTGGAGTCCACGGCGCAGTCCGACAACAAGGTCACCTGGAACGTCATCCGCGACGCGATGGGCAACGTGCTCTACCAGCTCTCCTCCATGAAGTTCAAGGTTCGACTCTGCACCTATACTACTATATCTGACTCGTCTATACCGGGGACTTATTTCCTGCAGACTCCACATTCAATCGATGTCATTAATATACATGGGATTTTTAACTGAGATTGTCGGTCTTTATTGCGGCTATCCATGACGTTTGGATAAATGACATAAAGTGTATTTTTCACTTTGCTACAGTACTTTTTACAGCTTTTTGATGTGAGAATGCTCTTAGAACTGGAAAATAAATCTGAACTCACAATGTTGCAATTAATATAAACAGTCAAACACGATGTTTTCTAAACCTATGATTACATTTTTAATATCATGTTTGATAAAATATAAAATAATTGTTTCCTGATTGCTACACACTCTAGTTACATAACTAGAGTATACAGTCTGTAGCGTTAAATAGACACAATTTCTCGTTACATTTTGCTATAAAATTAATAACAATAAAATATAATACAACGCCATCTAGTGAGTATTGTATAAATTATCCTTATTTGACCATTGAGCTTTTAAATTCAAAAGGACAATTAAACACATTTTATACCCATGACTATAAACAACATTCAGTAAACTATATATGTATATCATATAACTAATAATATTCTTCATTATCTTTGCCACCTTGTTTCTTTTCCATAGGTTAATTTTAGTTTGTGTAAATTAATTCCTTTTACGTTTTCATTTATTGTTATTCTTTTTTTTTTGTTTGTCAAATATTTATAAATTTTTACTGTAACCTGATTTTAATTTGTCATTATTATTAATAGTGTAAGCTGTATACATTCATATAGTATACTCCTTATTATTATTGTTACTGTATTATTCATTGGACCGTTGACTGTTACACTATCCACGTTTCTAGATAAATATAAAAATTAAAAACTAGGATAATTATTTATCAATTTTTTTCAACATTTTCACAGGACCCAGTGAAAGATGGAGAAAGCAAGATCAAGGCGGACTTCGACCAGCTTCTAGAAGACATGTCAGCGGCTTTCCGTAACCTTGAAGATTAGACGCCGTCACCCCCTTTATATATTATATACAAAAATATGTAGGGAACGCGATGTCTACCGACGAACTATATCTCTCTCTGTCTGATATCATAAAGGGAGAGCGACCTAGCATAACATGCCATAAATGTTAACATTACCTGCAATGTGGAGCTTAAATTTGTAAGGTTATGTTCCAGAATCGTGTCATATGATATTTAGCATTAATTATAATGTCGTTCGTCGGTTGTCAATCGCGATTGTTAATTGATTATTAATTGTCTAGTAATTATGTGTTACTGTAGACTGGTAAATGTTTTAATAATTATTATTATTATTCGATATTCCAATTGTTGAAATATTTCATTGTATTATCGCGCCTTTGTAAATACGTCTGAGTTTATTCCATTAGGCACGTGACTTTAGTATGACGTCTCGTCACTTTAATGTCATTTTGACGTAAAAATGACAGATGTCAGATGTGTGACATTTGTGATGTCAAAATAAAGTCATTGGTCTAATGGACCGCGATCGTGGCGCGTTATATCCACATATAAATGTTATATTTATATTCACTATTTATTACTAACAGAATCGATGGCCTCCCATAAATGCAGTTTTACTATGAACTATTTGCATTCCACTTTAATGTTAGAAAAAAAAAATTTGATTCAAATGTGTGTGGGTTTTTTTGTCGTTTTCAAATAACGCTTTTACGCTTTCCGCGTGTTTTTCACACGTTTGTAAGACAGTATTACAGGATATGATGCGAAATTAAATTTCTCTTGTACAAATAATATTCACGCGCATTATATATATATATAAAATGTTTAAAAACACTTGCTGTTTGAACTTCAGTGACTATGTGCTGAGTGATGAAAGTTATTATAAATAATAAATATATGGAAATTTATGAAATGTTGTTTTATTTGAATAAAATTGAAGTGACAGGAGACGTTCTGTGCGTTGTCGATCACAAGTAGAGTTGCAGATATTTTTTAAATTTATTTTTTAGTATTGAGTTTTTATGAAATTAGTACATTTTAAAAGGTTATTCTTGATTTCCAAAAAAGTCCTTTAATATGATTTAACTTGAGCTTCATTATCACGTGATAATAAGATTATTTTAAACGCCATCTATTAGTAAATCGTAGTACTACATTGTTAACTACTGGTGTTTGTTCGTGTGTTGAGTAAATTTGTGTTCAACGCCTTCAATATATGGATTTAATATTTAGTTGGTAACAATTGAAGAGGTTTTTTTATACATGATCTTGACTCTATATTGTGTAAAATTGGTGATGTTTTATGTAATATAGTTTGTTCATTGTGTATAAGTGAAGAGAATGGAAAACAATACCACGGAGCATGAATTCTGAGATGCCACAAAACTTCCATGGAAAGTTCTAACAAGGGAGCCACCATCGTCTTAGAACATTAACATTGACACTGAAGGAATCACACATTTGTAATACTAAAAAGTATTATTGTTGCTAAGAGACATACATTTTACTTCCTAACAATTTATGGATAATAACTTTATTAAGTTTCCGCTTTGATGTTGTATTTCCTACTCTTGTTACTGAACGTTTTCATTCTGTTGTGTCATAGTATTTCTACTGTATTGGCTACCTAGGATTACTTGTTATTATTTAAATTTAAGTTTATATTGTGTTTATAATTGTGAAGTTATAAAAGCGATTGGTAACGTGCGATTGATTGGTATATAGACAAGCAATTGACGACTAGTATGTGTAGCACGTTTATTGATTTGAATAGTTATCATTTTAATATAATTTCAGATTTGTCAGTTCCTCAACGACGCGACAGGTCGATCAATCATTTCTCGTTTAACATTTATTATAAGAAAAGTGTAATATGAAGAAATAGATTCAATGCACATATTTTGCATTCTATATTTTTGTTTAATAGTATATAATACGCAGACTTGAAATATATTACAGTGCAAAATATAGCAATGACCACAGAGCGTTGTCACCACAAGGATTACCGTTTTCCTTTTGTAAGATGGTTGGCAGTACGAATAAGCACACAAACCGTCTCATTTTAGTCTTTGAATCTGAGTCAGTGGCGTATCTACCGCCGTATCAGCCGTATCAATGATTCGGCGCCCCCGGGATACAGAGGTCCCTAACGTGTGTAAGCAAATATTAGCAAAATGTTATCCACAATGTCACTTAATCTCGTGCTTCCCGAAAAAAAAAACATATAAAAATAAATATCATACGTGCCTATAGAGTCTTCACTTCAGAAACGACAAAAGCCAAAAAAGCAATCTCTTTTTTTCCTGATTAAGCGTGGGCCCAAACGTTAGCAACATCCTACATCGGTTATTGTGGAATACCCCCCCGAGTCATTCGCTTAAACGGGGGAATCCCGCAGTACAATGACAAACCACGGAGAGCAATGTTCACGCGTTTTATTTCACTCCGGTTCAAACGTTATTACATTGCAATACAAATTATATTATACAATACAATCTTGTTCTTCTGATATTGGTTATTTAGTTAGATTTGTGAAAAGAATGAGTGAAAGGAAAATAGATTATCCTAGTGGAGCTAGGAAAAGGAAAAGTAAACAGAAAAGCGAGGAGTTTATTAAACAAATCAATAAATATTTATTTTAATTTAGTACAAGCATTTTTGTTTCTTTTGTGAGAAATCTTTACCCTTCATTTGGGCCACCAACGAATTTTTTGATACAGGGCCCCTCCAAGGCACGTGGAGCCACTGATCTGAGTATCTATTTATGATTGCCTAGGACTGTCTTCTTATTCGACATTGGTTATCAAATGAACTTAACATAAACTTAATATCAAATGAACCCTGTTTGTTTTTAAATAGAACATAATCATAAAAAATAATTGAGTAAATTGCGGTAGACAGAATATTCCGCGATGCCGTAATGCGTTGAAGCGTATCGGTAATATCTGGTATAGCCTAGATCAGTGATTTTCAACCTTTTTTTAGTTAGCGAAGCACTAACATATTGCTTACAAATTCATGATACCCTTACATACAAGCAAAAGTTTTAGCATAATATAATAAATAGAAATATCGTATCGTTACACACTTGACAGGTGCTTGGGGCACACGATTGTGTCACGAGATGCTGGTTGAGAACCGCTGGTTTAGATATGGAATAAGGAGACTGCTGTATTTGAAATATAAAAACTCATACTTCGTTCTTTCGACGAAGATCGTTGCTGGATTATTTATGAAAGAAAACTTATAATATATAACAGTACTACAAAGTGCTCAAAAGTTGGTGATACCACTATACCTGGTTTTTGATTGTTGTTTTCGCATAAAAATATTCAAAGTAAGCAATATAAATGGAGAGAGAGGTGGTAGCAATTCCATATGAGTCACTTCCCTTTGTCTTGACGGGTTGCATGAGTATTATTAATAATACCTATCACAAAAGATTCGTCAGTCATGATTTAGGTGCAAGTCAGAGAGTCGTGGTAATTTCGAAGTCCGTTAAATACTTCGAGATTAATGATCACATACTTTAGAAAATCGTCAGACTAGTATCTTGTTAAAATTGTGACGGGTGAATTGTTTTTTTTTGCCTTTATCCAAATAGCATCAACTGCAGATGCATAGATTATCTTCTCTCAGATACTAATTCAGAGGCATATTAAGTCAACGTGAGGCATGTAGAAACAATGTGAGCAAATGAATAGTTAATTCTAAAATAGGTTATCCACCTGGTACTTACAAGTCACCTTTGGGTGCTAACGCCCAGTTTGCACACCTTGTTTTGATTTTGATTGTTTTGTAATTTTATAATATACTAGCGGTCCCTGCGGACGTTGTCCTGCCTTGATAATAAAAAAAATCTTAAAAGTCAACCGCAGCGCCACCTACCGGGTCCAATTGTGAATCTAAACCATTCTCGGATCCACTGGAACACGTACACAAAATTTCATCAAAATCGGTCCAGTCGTTTAGGAGGAGTTCAGTCACATACACACGCACACAAGAAATATATATATTAAGATATGCATATAATGCACCAGAAAAATATATAAGAAATAATTTATAAACATGTAAATTGGTCAAAATATAACGATAATTTAGAAAAGCATTTGCCATTCAAAAGCTTCCTCAGCATTTGCTGCAATTTCTGTTAATATAATAAATGTTTTCACCGATTATAAAGATACGAACACAGACGTAGTTGCGAGCGGTTGTTAATTAGTTGCAAATATGTTATTTTTTACATTTACCTGGATATTCTTGTAAAATATTTGATCAATTTTATTTTCAAATTTATCTTCTATACATATAATAATAATGTAAATCTAACGTGTCTGTACTTCTTAGAATTTTGTCAAAAAAATGTTTCAGGTCTCTAGGAATAAGTAATAAAACACATTTCAATCTTTGTTAGAAATGTCTGTCTATCTCTCTGTATGTTTGTTTAAACATGCATCATTGTTTAAGGTACTGCGTTAATAATAAAAAAAAAATCAAGAATATCATAAATCATGTCTCCGAGTAACATTTAGTCTTTGTTTCATTATAGTCGGTTCGGTCTATCAAAAGTCATTTTAATCTTAATGACGATGCGACTTAAGTACGAGAGAAAAGTAGATAAGTAAATGGACTTAATACATTCAGGTGACTTTGTTAGTCACTGTTGTGTACATCAGGTTCCACGCGGACGAACTCATGGGCACAGCTAGATTGAAAATAAAATTATCAAGTAATTCCAAGTGCAAAGTAAAGTCCACTATAATATTTATTCTTAGCTTCGTAAAATTTGAACTCTATTGTTACTCTTCTTGCGATTTTCTCTCGACACCAGTTACTGGCATTTATTGAACCTGTTTTTTTTCTTAGGTACAACTGATATTTTATTGACTCAATTCTGATACCTGTTTTCTTGCTTATGTAGGACAAATATTTGCGTAATATTTCAAAGTTCATAATATATAAATGGTACCAGTTTATATTCACGCCCCCATTACATGCATTCTTATGAGAACCAGATAATTTGAAATGATTACAGAATAAATACTAAATCTTTATAAGGTTATAATAAAGTTCAGCGAGTTATAATTAATGGTATTGCAACACTATGTACTTATTTTACGAAATCGGAAAATATTTCAATAACACCGCTGGAAACTGTATTTTTCATAAGGTTAATATGCATCATGTCGGTATACATTAATAAAAACAAATTCTTTTACTTCTAAAAGCAAGTTAAAATTGGCTAAAAAATTTAAAGACTGTTTAATCTGAAATCAAAACATATAATTAACTAGCTGTGCCCGTGATTCCGTCCGCGTTCCCTAATGTAAAAAAAAAACAGTGATTAATAAAATCATTTGAATGTATTAAGTCCATTTATTTATCTCCTTTTAAAATGATTGAAATGTATTTTATTACTTAATAGCGAATGTATTAAATTCGATAAGGAATAATACTATATTGTATAAAATAGCTTGGTAAATAACACTATTATTTTTGTAAAATATAAAAATGGTTACTGTGGGTCATCCTTAAGAAAGGAATATATACCATCGCAAACTTTTTTTATCAATCTTATTAAGATATACAATTCCGTTGTACATTAATTTGATCTATGTCGTAGGGCTTAGCCAGCGTTTGCGATTTAAGCGCCCAAAAATATGTTTGTTACGACATCACATTACAAATCTTTGAATTTTTCGGTTTTTCTGTACTATAATATGTATGTAGTATACATATAAAACTTCCTCCTGAATCATTCTATCTATTGCTGAAAACAATTAAAATCTGTTGAATAGTTTTAAAAGATCTAAGCGAACAGACAGCGGGAGCGACTTCATTTTATACTACGTAAAGATTCCCAGACAGCTGCAACATTTTTTTTCACAAAAATCTAAAAAGTATTGACACTTTACATTTACATTCTTATTATATGTATAGATTAAAACATACACAGTAATATTTTTAGATAATTGTATGGTCTATGTGTGAAAGAAAGATTTCCTTAAAAAGAGATAACTGCTTCGATGCCTAGATATGTGAATGTCGCAAAAATGAGTCTCATTATGTAAACTGGGATACTAACACTGGCACTGAAGAGTAAGGTAATATAGTGGTACTCGACAATGTTTGACAGAAAATAATATGAAACACTGATCTGACAAGCAAGAGAAGAATTCTTTCAGAGATATTTTTCTGAGTTTTTTTGGAATTTGTTTTAATATATTATCACTGATCAAAATGAAGCGTCGTTTACGAGATGAACCGAACATGAGCGATGCTTCGCTGTTAATAAAGGTCGAAGACTTGATAAACATGGCTATGGGCCCCTCTGATGTTAGTTTTATTATCAAAATCAGCATAAATCTTATTTAACTTGAATTCAAGTACTCTTGTAGCTACCGAGAATGTCATCCTCTCTGGCAGACTGGCTGAAACTTTTGTAAATATTGTAAATAGAATATCGTTCAAACAATTAAACAAATAAATGAAATGTCGCATGTCTGTATAAATAGCTTTTATGATAATTTTAATACACAGTCTATTTTACACTTTCCAAGTCTTATTATTACGCTGTCCGTGTTAGTCTGGAATGTTCTAGTAGTGAGCCGAAGCTCCTACATTTGGTGACCCCGACGACGCGACCCAACTTCGGCGGTGACAGCAGTGGGATGCGAAGCTCCAACGGAAAATGTTCAGAAGTTAGTTCAGACTCCTACATTTGGTGATCTCGCGTTCCGTGCGCTCCAGAGATGATGCCGAGGTTCATACAACGTTAACGCCGTCGCCGCGACGCATTTCCGCGCACCAGAGCCTCATCATCCGACATCATGCCGAGTTTTACATCACGCACGCTCACGTGATATTGCCGCCGCACCTACAGTGATGTAACCACGCGGAAAAAATAGGAAAGACGATGCCAAGTTATGAAACGGTTATTCCTATCCTGTAAACGCAAGCTTATTACAATTTTCACTCGCGAGATTCCTGCAAGACTACGTCACCGTCACAATGATGCTACTCTCATCGACGATTTGGCAAGAATGCAAGACGATGCATTTACCCTGCCAGAAAGCCAGGAATCCACCAGCGAGGAACGTAATTACCGCATCTAACACATCACTAGGAAGTCGAACAGTCCAACGAGTGCATACGACGCCGTACCACACACAAAGCAATGGTGTGATCAAACACTGGTACCGTATGAACAGCACTTACAACTAGACTGGCAACAAATACTCGGAGCCAATTTTCTTCTATATCATCAGCTGATCGTCGATCTCGAAAGCCGACAGCTTATTGATAGCACGACAAAACTCTCTCAGTTCCTGCACGCATCTCGGTTCACGAAACCACACGCAGTATCAACCCTGGCTTGTCAATTCGCAACATATTGAATTCCCAGGTACGCCAACATTTACTTCGATGAATTACGTTCGAATCAAAGCGTCGAACACCTTATCGAAACGACTGGTCAAACGATACACTGCCGTGCACGACAATACCACCGCAACGGTATGAAATTGTTAAAACGGAACACATGATGAATCGAGGCTTATTCAGACCCAGCAACTGTCCCTGGTCAAGCCCATTTTGTCGCCAAGAATAAAAACGGAGACATTTCACGTCTGTGGAGACTAGACTCATTTAGACTACGCATCACTAACAAAATAAAATTTTTCGTTCAAGCAGATCTTCAGCCATTAAAATATCATTTCCTACGTGTCGTCGCTCTCAACAAATCTTCACTACAAAGTACTTCACAGAAGTTTTTGCCCTACAATTGCCTACAAGAGAAGCAACTGTATCCATCGACCGTTTAAAACCTGCCTACGGTTTCAACGAAGTGGATCAACCAAGCACTACTCTAGGCAACGCTACTTCCGAGCCAATCACCCTACAGAAGACTCGTTCCGGTCGAAGCATCAAGATGCCGGTACGCTTCGCTTGAGGGGGAATCATGTAGCTACCGAGAATGTCATCCTCTCTGGCAGACTGGCTGAAACTTTTGTAAATATTGTAAATAGAATATCGTTCAAACAATTAAACAAATAAATGAAATGTCGCATGTCTGTATAAATAGCTTTTATGATAATTTTAATACACAGTCTATTTTACACTTTCCAAGTCTTATTATTACGCTGTCCGTGTTAGTCTGGAATGTTCTAGTAGTGAGCCGAAGCTCCTACACTCTGTTATACACAGGGGTTTCCTAAAGCTACATATAGGATCTGGTCCTCGATATTACTAAGCGTCCAAACTCGGGATTGTTTTTATACTTAACAGGTTTACAGTTTGACCACATACTCACCTGATGTTACGTGACTATGTAACGTTATATGGTAAGTCTAGAGAAACTGCCTGTCAAGGGTACTTGCCGGAACACGCATACATGCTTGACAGGATGTTCAACTTAATGGTTATAAAGTAATCAACATTTATTGTCAGTTAGGAACCCTTATCGATCAACACAGACTTCAAGCGTATTACTATTACGTCGTCAACGCTTTAATTTAGGTAATTCAGCATTCTTAACATGCATCTCGGGTACAATGAATGTCTTAATGATTAGATTTTTTGTTAAAAATAAAATATTTATTAATTGTTTGTATTCTTTTCTAATTTTAGAAAAACATAGTTAACTACAAAATGGTACAAACAATACTACACATCTTATCA
The DNA here is from genome assembly GCA_036509395.1 of Antheraea yamamai. NCBI lineage: Eukaryota > Metazoa > Arthropoda > Insecta > Lepidoptera > Saturniidae > Antheraea > Antheraea yamamai. The sequence goes on from AP028441.1 coordinate 20,882,205, forward strand.
CGTCAACTGCGACTTCTTGAAACCCAAGTAGAAATTAGATCTTTTCCGTCGTGGGAGACTGATATCTCACCAAGGACTCCAAAAGCTAAAGTGAGTAGTAGAGAAAGTACAAATGTAAGTAATTACATATTCAATATAGACTAAGTTTCTGTTTCCAATTAAGGAATCGCTATGGATTGTTTCCTTGCATTTAAAGGGAAAAACCAAAGTTGTACGTTATTTCGATATCTGTAGTATGTAACTATTTAATTATCAATATAGACTTGGTAATAATATTATTTATATGCCATTTAATAAAAAAATCATAGCGATTAATTACCATAACTAATAATCAAAAAATGTTGGAAGGAAAACGCACATCGAGATGCATCAAAAGGAAGAGGTAAAGCGCAACGAGCTACAATTAAAGATAAAGACTTAGAAAAAGCTGGTACTGCTACCGCAAATGAGAAAAAGGCTGAACCATCCAGTGTAAAAGATACTAAAGCGCATAAAACTGGAACGAAAGAACAAGAACGAGGTGAAAAGGAAAAAGAAAAAACTGACAAACCTACCATAAAAGATAAAGAGATCAAAGATCAAGAAAAGGCTGACAGAGGTCATCACAAAACTGGAGTAAGCAATAATAAAATGTTTTTCATAATTTCACCTTACTGCTATTACGGAGAAAGCTTGAAGTTATCAGTGTTAGTTTCATTAAAATCGACATTATTATGAGCAGCTTTATGAAGAGCGGCTTCTAAAAGACCTGTGCTAATTCCGTAGAGATATGATGGTTACACAACTGAGAAGCCCCTTATTCCTTGTGCACCGACAGATATGATGGAAATGATATACGTTAACTATTATATGTAAGGAAATTCTGTACACTGTTTTCAGTAAACAGAACATCCAAATAATTATTTAGTTTTAAATTCTTCAGCTATAAAATGGTTTATATGTTCAGATATATTTGACAGGAATTTATTCAGAAGAATTTACATACTTTGACACTTCATTTGTATCCTTTACACAGAAAGGAAAAGGCAGAGGCCCAGCCCCTCCTGCAACAAGCATCGTTGTATCAGGTGAATTTAATATTAGTATATCTATTGGGTATGAAAGTATACAGACTACTGATGACAAAAATTTAATTTTTAAATTTTTTGTTGGTCTGTCTGTTTGTTCCGGGTAATCTCCGAAACGGCTGTACCGATTTTGACGGGATTTTCTCTGGGAGGTAGTTAAAATTACAGCGGGTTACTTAGGCTACTCTAATTTAGATTAGCTGTTAACCGCGGCTTCATCTGCAGTGATATCTCCATAGCGGTTGAACCGATTGCCACGGGACTTTCACTGGTAGATAGCTGACTTTATAAAAAGTAATTTAGGCAATTTTAATTTATACTAGCTGTTAATCGTGGCTTCGCCCGCAGTGCTATCTTCAAAACGGTTGGACTAATCTTTACGAAACTTTCACCGACAGATAGTGAACATTATAAAAAGTAATTTAGTCTATTTTAATTTAGACTAGCTGTTAACCGTGGCTTCTCCCGCAATGCTATCTCCAAAACGATAGGACCGATTTCCACGGGACTTTCACTGGCAGGTAGCTGACGGTACAAGAAGTAATTCAGGTTATTCTATTTTAGATTAGCTGTTATCCGCGACTTCATCCGCTTGAAATTTAGCAAAAATATGTCGTTCACTGTAAACATGTGAGTAAGACGTGCGTTGTACTGGACTCCAATATAATCAAATATAAATATAATCAAAATTCATATATCTGTATCTACGTGTGTAATTTGAATTATATTGTCTTTTTGGTCATAATGGCGGCCATTTTGTTTTATTTACCACGCTTTCGTCTACTTAACTCAGTAACCATAGTAACACATAAGAATATTGTATCGAGTTCAATGAGCAATATTTGAATTGTTCAATATTAAAAACTGCTTAGATATAGCTATATATAAAGTTTTATATCTTGATTTATATTTATGCAAGATGTCAAGACGTCAGCTCACTCATTGTTTGCAATTCAACAGTATAATTATTAATCGTAATTTTAAAGATAGACGGGGTCTTTCTAATATGATATTAGACCATAAAAGTATTACTTATTTACAGTATGGACAAAGCATATCATTATGTATCTTTAAATCACTTTTTCATTAGTTCCTTATACAGTGTAAGTGAGCACTGAAGTAGTTATGTGGTGGGTTAAGGTTCCAAATATGTTGCTGATGATACACCTCATTTGTATATCTAATGTATACGTTACATGTTACTGTAAGTGGTGTGCGTGTCCTAATTGCAGTTGTTTTTAAGGAGCATTTCTATAATTGTACATGATCCCACAATTTGATATTTCTTTAATACAATTTTAAAAAACGCGTGTGGAGCTGCGAGTGCAGCTAGTTTTTTATAAAATCCTGCGTACCGCATATGTAATCTTGTGTATATTTTTTCTTATTATTCAAACCAACGTACAGTCCAGGTAATATTAAGATTTCACTACGGTCTTTAGCTATCCAAAACTCTTAAAATTAAATGGAGTTATTACTGATAATCGGTTTCAGTTCCTTAAAACTAATGCGCATAGACTCGCGTCCCGCTGCTTTTATACTATATATGCAGCTGAATAATATAAACGTGAAATTTTTAATTTCAGAAAAACAGGGACAGAAGGAAAATACGTTAGTAGGTATATAATTTCATTATTTATAACACGAGTACATTTTGGATGTATGTGGTAACATTTGGGACACCCAAGTATGTTATTTATTACCCAAGACATTATAGCGCTGGAACACTGGTCATAGCATAATTAGAATATATCCATGTACCTAGTGGATTGTGCCTTGGTAGGTTCACAGGTCAACATGCTGATGGTGCGCGTTCATAAATTCTCCATCACCATCAATAAACTTTGTCTGTAAACCTATTTACTATCAGTTGAATAGCATTTACTCATATTTTGCTGAGCTTGCATTAATACAATTTATAAATACTATTTGATATATAAATACTAAGAAAATTTATATTTGTAATTTTCAGTTGAAAAAGGACCTACAACAAGAACAGGTGAGTAAATTTTGGTTAATTTCTATAAACTATGCTTAAATTTTTTTTAAGACAATTTTCAAGCTTATGAAATAATATTTCCTGTATATTGTTGGCTTCCTCGGTACTACGACTAAAGTAGAACATGTTTGAAAGATTTAGTATTACTCCTCACTATATATGTGTATTCTGGCAGCCGCACTACAAATCCAGTTCATCTGAGGCTTGAAATGCCATTCTTATACACACTAATCTTATAAAGTTAAAAAAAAAATAGTGAAGATTTGCAAATATAAAAGACATGTACTTTGTTATTCCGAAACGCTTCTCAACAATACAATTGTATATCTTTATGTGGATAATAATTGCAATAAAGTGATGAATGTGTTAATAAATAAGCTTATTATTTCAGGTTCTCGCACGCGCGTCGGAAGTATAGAAGTTGTAACTGTCTCCCAATTCGAACTCCTGGAGGCCGCAGTCAAACAACTAAAGGCTGTTGCGGGTCCACTGCCGACACCTGCTTTGCCTGCCAACCAGAAACTGAGGGATGATCTTATTAAGGGAACTGCTTCACTGACTGATACAATGCAAGCTATGCAGGTTGGAATAGCTTTCCATCTACTAAAGTAAACCTAAGCAACGATGGCTCGGTAGTCTGTATCCAAATAACCTTATAGGAAAATATAGTATATTAAGAATTGTGCAGCGTGATGGTAAAGCATTTTCTAGTGTTCCCTTAGTAAACTACCACATTTACATAAGGGTTCCGGCAACGCCACTTTAGAACTAATTTCATTTACAGCGCTAGGATCTTTAGCTGCATCACTTCTTAAAGCCAGGTAAAGTTTTGATCAACACCTAACTTATAATACCAATAGCATTCTAATTAGAGATGTAACTTTATTAACCTAGGTAGTTGCATATCTGCGGAATAGTGACCATTTTTATCTTATTTTTGTTCATAACTTTCAAGCATAAATACTCGAAAATTGTCATTCTAGTAAAAATCTGTTATACAAGCGTAATATTGTATACTTGTCATAGTTAACTGCGAGGATCCAAGCAGCGGAGAAGGCTATAGGCTGCATGGCTGACTTGATAACTCAATTGGCGGCGTCGGGTGCAATTCCTGAAGCGTTGATCAACATTGTCGAAGACGTGAAAGCCGGGGTGGAGGGAACTATTGCGGCAGCAGCAACTGCAGGAGTTACGGTTCTTACATGAACGCTTATATTTATTGAAACAGATTCAGTAACAGTCGACCTACAATATTCGTAATAATACAGCTATTGTTAAAAATATATAGTAGACAAATGTGGGAACCATGTGGTTAAATAAATTACAAGTTTTTGGTATATCTGAGTTTTAAGGAATTAATTAGTGATATGCTTCCGCAAAAACTTGATAACCTGCATTTAGTAGAAAAGCAACATAATTTAAATAGAAACGGCAACAAAGTCGCCATTCCATGTTTCAGGCTCACTAACATCAAAAATAGTTTTTTATGGGTAATAGTGTTAGGTTTTATAACAAAGTCCCAAAGCACATTACCGATTTGCCGGATTGTGAGTTTAAGTACCATATAAAGCGGGTTTTAACGTTTAAAGGCTATTTATTATAGGGTGACTCAATATGTGAACAATGGTGACGTCTGGAAATGACGACCCTCTCTGTGCATCCACTAAAAACGAATGTAACTATCTATGTTTTGTAATGATATATCAGATTGAATTTCTTCTCAATTACTGGGTTGTTTGTCTGAACCGGTGGTAGCTTTGACGTTCATAAGAGCCTTTTTAGGGCCTAAATTGCATGTAGTGTTCGTGATTTGATTTGGTAAAAAAATGATCAATAAAAAATATTAAGTATGTCTTACCTTCGTCTATTATAGGAAATAGTTTCCCGCCCGTCCACAGCAACTCGCAAGTCCGTTGCTATCGATAAAAATGCAATCCAGCCGTCTGAGACGCATGTGCTCGACTCAACATCTCGCAAGTCAGTAGCTTCCCGGATGTCTACAGTGAGTGGGATACAGAGCCGCCCTTCAACCGTAGCTCCGAGCCGTTCCACTGTTTCCACGAGATCGTCCATGACTTCTAGGAATGCGATATCTGTCTCTCATAAGGAAATGGAGTTAGTGCAATTCGGCGTCTCTATGAATCTGTATTGTATGTAAATACCTACTTAATGAGTACTGTTACGTTGATAAAGACCGAGTTAAGTATGTCCAGTGATGTGTTAATTTATGCTGATGAATAAAGAAAATTCTGTTTATAAATCTGGCTATTGTAGAGGTTTGGTTTAATAAGGTTAATTCTCTTCAATGCAAAATTATCAATCGACCTTAAGTAATAATATTTTATTTAACAGTGACGCCTTGCAAAGTTTGAAAGAAGATCTAACCAAGCAAATGAACACGATGACAGCTAAAGCTACTACAGCAGCAGAAACTGCTGTCATGACTGCTAAAGCAGCGTGTAAGATGCATATTGTCAACAAGTCAATTACTTATCATTGTTTTTTGTCGAACGTGTAGTATATTATTTACAAAGCAGCTTGTTTTTTTTCTGCAAAATCTGAAACCATTGTATCTCTTATATGATTTAAAATATGGCCAATTGCTTAACCCGCTTGCTCTACCTATTAGGAAACGCATTCAGCATTTATGTAACTTCGATGCTTGGTTGAAGTTAACTTCTTCTGTTTCGGCGGTATCTTGTTGTCTTTTCATTAATTTTGTTTCTCTGAGAATCCCAATACAAAATATTGTGGTTTTCAAAATCTGCATTATACATTATAATATCTATATATTATGAAAAATTAAAAATTCAGAAACGTTTATGTAAAAGCAATTCTCGAACGCTCTTGCCAACTATATTTTCTATTACTCTATTCTTATTACCAAGAGGTATTAGAATAAAATGTCTAGAGACGTCTTGAATTTTTAGATTTTGTAAAATTATTAATGAATTATCAAGCTGTATAGATTATAGTTGTAAGTATTACGTGGAGGAGTATTTGTGGGTATTGATGAATGTCGCCAAAATTCAGTAAGAGTAAAATTTCAGCGTATAAATCGGATATCGCCACGAAACTAGACACTCGAATCACAGCATTAAATTCTCTGGTGTCCGATTACGCGGAACAGTTGATTGGGTTTGATTCTGGACTAACAACACAGGTAAATCCTTTTGTCATTGTATATTAAAATAAAGGTATTGTTTTTAATTTTTTCTTCTTCTCCTTCTCCTTCTTCTTTTTACCCTTACCCCACCGAAGTAGGGTCGGCACAACATGTTTCCCTTTTCCACTCTCCCCTATCAGATGTCATCTCAGTGTGAATAACACCTTTTATGCACATATAATTTTTCACACAATCCGTCCATACTTTTTCGGTCTTTCATTACTACTATATCAGTCCACTTTCGTACTCAACATTTTTGTAGTAGTACCATGCTAACCTATTACTCCTAAACTCCTCTGTAACTGATGCTATTTTCAAATTTCCTTTGATATCCTCATTCTTAATCTTATCAGTTCTAGTTACACCACACATCCATCTTAACATTCGCATCTCTGCCATATGTAATCTTTTCTCATCCGTCCAGCACTCTGATCTTTATAATATATCTTTATAATTAATTTAGTTTACTATCCCAACACAAGAAAGTATTAACAACTGAGTTATGCTATCCATAAAATTATGGAACACTGATACAGAAAATCTGTTATTGAATTTTTACCTTACTGTTTATGAAGTATGATATTGTCTGATTATAGATGCAAAGTTTTCAAGAGCAGATGGCACAAATGAGAAATGACGTTACAGCCGGCTTGGCGTTATTTAAGCAAGCGAATACCAATGCGGAAACCGCTGGTAAACTACTTGTTTCTAACAATCATAAATATACATAGTTAGAACTTAATACTTTCAGCTTTGAAGGTGGTAGAATCTAAGTTTGATTCGATTATCTTTGATGTGAAACATTTATTGGCGCTCTTTGACATTAAATCAACCCACATGCCGTCATGGCATATGGTATGACGTTCTCTTATGCTGTCATGCTCCCTTTAGGTTACCGCTCTCGAGTCCTCCGATGTGTGCACGCATATATTAAACTATTATCAATTATTAATAAAAAAATAATAAAAACGTTTTAACCTCAATTAGCCGATTCAGCAACACACTACTGAACATAGCTATACTCGTAAACCACACTCGATATGGATGGGCCGACGCTTCATACGAGAATGACTCACGTTGACGTATCGCCACGCCCTTCACAGGCCAGCTCCTCCGATATGTCAGGTCAGGTCGAGACCTACCTACGTGGTGGGTAGGCAAGTCTAGGGGATTGGAGGGCGTAGGGATTGAGTGAGGTAAGGTAGGGTTAGGACCGAGGGATGGGGGGGGGGATGTGTAGGATAGCGTAGGCCGGAGGGGATCTCAGGGTGGCTGAGGCGGAGGAGGAGTAAACCTCGTTAAAAAATCAACGGTGGGACGGCGGCGGAGCGGTTTTGCCTCTTCGCTGCCGGCCGAACCCAGGGGGGAAGGGGCGGGGGCCCCGACTCCCTATTGCACGGGCTCGGCGGGCTGGGAGGCAGTCCTACAACCGGGCTGCCTCAGCGGGCGCGGCGTGGGAAACGCCTGCCGCCGCGGGCGTCTCGGAGCTTGCTCACGCTACCCCGAGGCACTCCCATAGTGCGGCGTAGGTTGTCGTGGAGTTTTTAGCCGGTTAAAGTCGCCGTATGGCACCACCCCTGCGTGGCAGCACAAAGGCTGGTGGTCGGTTCAGGTCGGGCTCACCCCCGGGGGCCTGACAGTCCATGATGGATTTTTCTCTCCACGTAAAAAAAAAAAAAAAGGTCGAGACCAGTTCTTCCGACACGTCAGGACATGTCAGATCCAGTCTACCAAGAACAATCAAAGTCGGACAACTTTCGACCAATGGCGTTTCAGGTCATCAGTAACATCCCCGATGTAGTTAATAGTACGGAAAGTGCCAACAATACATACACTTTGTTGCTTCTCTGTGTGAGCAGCGTGTTATTTATATCCAATCAAAGTTAACTTGAGACGTTTGCCGTTAGTAAGCATGTTTTGTATATTTTCTTTAAAGTATTATTGTTTATTACTCCATATTTTCTTTACTGGTTTCTACTGATTATTGTTCATTATTAATGCTAATATTAACTTAAATGTTTGACATCTGTCGGACGTTCTGTTATGGCCAGCTTTCTTTTTTACAGCCGTTATGGAATTGAATGAACGTTACGAAGGCCTAGTAAGTGAATTGGATACTACGCTACATGCCCATCAGGAATTGACCCGTCTCGAGAAGCAATTAGACGATCACTTACGTGTAAGTGTATGCTATATTCATTTCGCTAGAGTGTTCGTTCCCTGCCTACTTTTTGTGACCCTTGTATTAAATAAATTTTATGCAAGTTTTTATTGCAAAACTACAATTTTATTGCTTTTTTCAATCCTTCGATCGAGATCTTGAGTATTGCGTTCAATAACGCAGCTTAGTTATACCATATAACGTATTTATCAGTGTTGAGTATTTTAATGTAGGGAATCTATTTTTCATACAAAAGTAGTTGTAAACTGGATTTAAGGATTTTTATTATATGGAATATGAGTATGATAACTCGTCTTAGAGAAAATGTATAGGTAAATGATGGGGGCCAAGGAATATACTTGGTCATGACTGTTTATATTTGGATCTCTTGCACTTTTTGTACAGAATAGTAGGGAAGGGTGTACGAGTTGATTCCAAGAGTTAAGATGATCATTTTCGATTGCAAGCAAACGGCTGAAGCCATCGAGGTGAATTCTTTACCAAAACGTAGCCTCATATACCCCCTCACCTCAGTTCATTAGCAATAGCGACGTGAGCAACGCGATGGTTTTTACGAGAGAAAATAGAAATTGTGTTCAGTTAATATAATATAAGCTTGACTTTAACCTTATGATACTTTTATTAAATACTGTTAAATATAATGATTGCTATATTTAGAGCTTTGTAATATGCTTTATTTTGGTTTTTGGCAACACCAAAATAGTGATGTGGCTATAAGTTATGTTAGTCGACTTTGAATGAAACAGTTGACCTTGAGGCGAGATGATCCCCTTCCTTGTTTACCAGATGATCCCATAATTTTGTACCTTGACTTTTATTAATTACGTATAAATTATTTTTATGTACATGTTTTAAGCTTACATAACCGTCTTCGATATGTTTTATACTATATATAATAAATACATAATTAATCTAACCACGTTTTAGTCGGATTTTATACCACGTAAATATATAAGAAAAACCACTCGAATCATATAGAATGAAGCATCGATGACAGCTGTTCTTGATGCTGTAAAAAATGGGAAGGCTTTTACAAAAGCAAGCGCAATAAAATATTTAGGAGGAGGAAAACTGATTTTACAGAAGAACAAGAACAAGAACTCATGAATAATCATAAAGATATGGACACAAGAATTAATGAAAGAAAATGGAGAAAAAGCAGGATGTGACTGGTTGAGAGGATTTAGGCAAAGATATCCCAGTATCAACTGAGTGCCCCCGTACCTGCGGCGGGTGTTGGAGGCATACCTCGAGGGTAGGGAGGTCGCCTACGTAGACGGCGACGGGCGTATGGTCCGGCGGGCCACAAGGCGGGGGGTTCCACAGGGGTCGGCCTTAGGGCCGCTCCTGTGGAACATGGGCTACGACTGGGTGCTCCGCGGCGTGCTCCCATATGGGGCACGCCTCATATGTTACGCGGATGACACCCTAGTCGTAGCCCGGGGGGGGGGAGTGGAGGGAGGTGGAGCGCCTGGCCACGATGGCCACAACCCTCGTGGTCAGGCGCATCAGGAGGTTGGGCCTCAGGGTGGCCCTCGAGAAGACCGAGGCCCTACTCTTTCATGGGCCTCGGCGGGGGCCACCACCTGGGGCCCACATTGTGGTGGAGGGCGCCCGGATCAGGGTGGGGACCCAGATGAGGTATCTGGGCCTCACCCTGGACGGGCGCTGGCGGTTCGAGCCCCACTTTGCGGGGCTCGGACCGCGAATTGCTGGGGCGGCGGCGGCACTCGGCCGGTTGCTCCCTAACATAGGGGGGCCTGGCGCCGGGTGCCGCCGACTCTACATGGGAGTCGTGCGGGCGATGGCCGCCTACGGGGCACCGGTCTGGGCCGACGCCCTCGGTGCCGCCAACGTGCGCGCGCTGCGTAATGCGCAGCGCACGGTGGCACTGAGGGCGATCCGGGCGTACCGCACGGTGTCCTCGGCGGCGGCCTTTGTGCTCGCCGGCTCCCTGCCCTGGGAGCTGGAGGCAGGAGTTCTCGCCGCCGTGTACGAATTCACGGCGGCGAGGAAACGAAGGGGGGAGCTTCCGGCTCCCAGGGAGGTAGAGGCAGAGAGGCGGCGTCTACGAGGAGACGCCGTCGAAAGATGGAAGCAGGACCTGGCGGACGAGCGGTTCGGGCGGTTCACCGCGGACGCCGTCCGCCCGGTCCTGCGGGAGTGGACAGAGAGGGAGTGGGGCTCCCTGACGTTCCGACTGGTGCAGGTACTCACCGGACACGGTTGTTTCGGGTGGTACCTGCACCGGATCGCACGCAGGGAGCCGACCGCCGCCTGTCACGAGTGCGGCGCTGTCGAAGATACCGCGCAGCACACTCTGTCTGAGTGTGTTGCGTGGGGGGAGCAGCGCCGCATTCTGGCGGCGGCGGTAGGACCAGACTTATCGCTGCCGAGCGTGGTCTCGGCCATGCTCGGCAGCGAACAGGCGTGGCGAGCGATGTCCTCCTTCTGCGAGGACGTCATCTCGCAGAAGGAGGAGGCGGAGAGGGCCCGCGAGGCAGACCCGTTAAGTGGCCGTCTCCGCCAACGGAGGATTGGCAGGAGGAGGCGGCGCTTTGCCCAACTCCTCCTGCCACCGTAGCCGGACCTGAGGGGATGGGCCGGGGGGCCCATCTCCTCATTGCACAGGTCCGGCGGACGAGGGGGGGCAGCCGGCGTGTACCCGGTCTGTCCCTCTATAGGTAGGAGCCCGGCGGTCACCTTCCGCCGGGCGGACCGTGGGGGCGGCTCTACAAGGCTGATTAGCTTGAACGATCCCTTGCCGCCCCCACACAACGGTCTGTCGGTACACCGTGGGGTTTTAGTCCGTGCGAGTCGGACATAACCCACTCTCTCCCCCGGGAGGGTGGGTATCCATAAGGGATTTCCCCACGTTAAAAAAAAAAAAAAAAAAAAAAAAAGTATCAACTGCTAGCGCTCGTGCTTTTAACAAGCCTGTTGTAGACAAGTTTTATTCATAATTTAAAACCGCCCTAAGCGAGAAAACCTTTTCGCCCCATTGAATTTATAACGTTGATGGTGTTTGTGAATCTTCTCTCGACCTTCTAGTCTCTTATTTACAAGATCGTACTCAGAAAGTTAGCATACATGGGGTAACATCTGCGGGATCTTTTGCGCGAATTGGTGTCCCTCAGGGCTCTATTTTAGGGCCGTTTTTGTTTTTAATATATGTAAGTGATCTGCCGCTAATGGTTAATAACTGTGCTGACATGGTGCTTTTTGCAGATGATACTTCACTTATATTTAAAGTGAAACGAATAGATTCAGAGGTTGGGCATCTGAATAATACATTAAATAAAATTTGTCATTGGTTTGCGTTAAATAACTTATTGCTAAATACAGATAAAACGAAATGTATGAGATTCATCTTACCAAATGTTAGTTGACAATGCTGTATTCTTGGGAATCACTCTAGATTCTAAATTACAATGGGCCCTCATTAAAAAAAAATGGCTAACAGGTTAAGTTCGGCTGCATACGCAATACGTAAAATTCGGCAGCTTACAGATGTTGCCACTGCTAGGTTAGTCTACTTCAGTTACTTCTATAGCCTAATGTCTTATGGTATTCTGCTGTGCGGGACGGCTGCTGAGGTAGACACCATATTTTTATTACAAAAACGGGCAGCTCGAGCAATATATAATATGGGACCTCGCGAATCACTAAAAACTAAGTTCCAGGAATTCGGTATCCTAACTCTACCCTCCCAATACATTCTTGATAATTTAATGTATGTGCGTAAAAACTTGGAAAACCTGCCTTTTGTAAAGGATCGGCATGATCTAAATACTAGAAACTGTGACAAACTGGTCGCCCACGTTTCAGACTTAGCAAAACCAGTAATAGTTTCTTGGGTAATAGTGTTAGGTTTTACAATAAAGTCCCAAAACATACTACCGATTTGCCGGACTGTAAATTTAAGCACAATGTTATAGAGTGGATCAATACGTGAACGATGGTGACATCTGGAATTGACTCCTCTCTGTGCATCCACTAAAAACGATATTGTAACGTATAATGTATTCAAAATATATATATATATGTTAAAAAGATGTACCCGATCGAGTTTCTTGCCGGTTCTTCTCGATGACTGGGTTGTTTTCCGAACCGGTGGAAGTTTTGACGTTCATAAGCGCCTTATTAGGGTCTAAACTGAATAAAGTATTTTTGATTTTGATGAGACTAGAATTTTACACCATGCCAACAAAAATATTCACACAGAATGTCTATATTGTTGGGCTAAGTTTTCGAGGGTGCAAGGGTGTATAAAATGTTTTGCATGTAGAAAATGAAGCTTGTGCCAGGGTAGGCACGGACGATCCCGATGAATTTACTTGTGATTTGTGTAGCATAACATCGCCAAAAAAATATTTAACTTATAAGAAGAAAGAAGACTTTTCATTAATCCTTGATAATAATATGTCGAAGAACGTTTTTCTTGTCGGTCACGGTTAGTTTATTCCCGTAAATATTCAAGAAAAAGTACAGGTATTGATCTCGAACTATGACTAATATACGTAAGTGGCCCAGTAAAGCTACTAATTAGAAGACTGCTTTAATTATTTTTAGTGAATTAAAAATTAAATGACTGTTGAATTTATAGAGTAGAGCACACATTATATTGTATTCTTAAGATTATTCTAAATAAAGACTGTATAATTTTAGCACGTTTTTATTTTTTATTTCGATTTTCTTAAAAAAATAAAAGAAAAAAGATTAGGGGTAAGATGATCATTGGAATCATCTTACCCTAATTTAAGGGATCATCTTAACGACCGGGGTGTTTTAGATGATTACTTTATAGGGTGGAGGGAATTGCGGCTAGAGGGACCATGAACTGATGGGAAGTGTATTTGGTCCACTCACTTGGTTCTTTTCACCTCCATTGATTGGTTTTCTAAGGAGAGATTGTGGACTGTATTTTGGCGGTCTGCTTGGGCAAGGGGTATCACGGGAAATATGCTCAATCAGAGGATCCAAGAGTATATCGATTGAGTCAGAATAGAATATAAATATACATGCTTACTTGGCAGACACTGATCGCTGGTTTCGGCAGATTTGTGTCCGTATCCAGTGAGTTGGCGGGTCACATCAAATGTATTCACTATTCACTCACGAGTTGATTTGCGTCTTGTTCGTCACACATATAATAGCGGCACTAGGACGCGAGATGCGTCCGCGCTTTGCGGTAATTAATTGCAACTGGCGTCCGTGCGTTAGCGATAATCGCAGTTTACTGCGCTTCAGCGCAGTTAGCGGTAATATTTGAGAAAGGATCATGGCGGGCGGGGGGAAAGGGGTAGGGGGTAAAGCCAGGAGCTGCCCTCGCGCGCCACACTGCCCAATATAATAACTACCATAGGGTTTTAAAAATATGTATATATTATTGTGAAAACTTATTAGATTATATATTTTGAGTATGACAAAACTAAGACAGATACATATGGCAGCAGTAAATGCCATCCTGTTTGTTTCATATACAAGAATGCCTTTCCCCTACATGGAAATATCTGTCGATTGTTGAGTTTATTAACTTCGTGTTTTAAAATGATACGACTTATTAGTTCTAAACATGTAACAGAGTCTCGTCGAACGTGTAGAGATGCTTCAGGAGGAAAAAGCCGACCGCGATGAAGTGTTGGATGGTCTGCGAGATAAGGTAAATTAGTTTTATGCAATATAATATCCATAATACTTTAAGCAAATCGATCGGCCTTACTGGTTAAGCTATCATTACTTATATATTAGTTTGCAGTCGACAAATTAAATTGGACCTAAGAGCATTGTTATTGTTGATGTTCCATAGCAACTATTTATGCATTCTTGATAAATATAGTAACTATGCCAGCTGACATTTTAACTCACTCTTCAAGTGTAGTAAACCTTGCCTTTCTGTTGTTGTTTATAAATAAATATAGTCTACGTCAATTATAATTACATGCCTAAATGCTATAATGAAATATGCTATATACCTATATAAAGAAAAATTATACTTTATAAATTATAGTGGTTGACCACAATCTCACCTGATACTAAATGATGATGGGCATAAAATGGCGACATACTAAGGATCTAGAGGACTGGCTCTCATGTACTGCTGCCTAAACACGTCTATAGGTGCTTTGTGAGATATTTTCATATAGGTGATGGCTAGCCGTGTTATACTTTCATCACAATAATTTCCATTACTGAAAGCTACGGCTCATTGAAGGATTTGAACCTAGGTCGATCGATGCTTTGTCCAAATATGCATTTCATCTTCTTGAAAGCTTTTTGCTCGCTTTTCAATGATCAAAAAAGAAATCAAAATAACATAATAAACATTAATTAGGTGTTATAGCCAATTATCTATACTATATTTTTTATTAATATTATAAAGCTGAAGAGTTTGTTTGCTTGAACGCGCTAATCTCAAGAACTACTGGTCCGATTTGAAAAAATTTTTCAGTGTTAGATAGCTCATTTATCGAGGAAGCCTATATAGATAGGAGATAGGAGCGGAGCACCAATGAAGAATGTTTCAAAATAGTTTTTTTCCTTTTGAGAGCTTCCGCTTCGTGTTGGCGTTAGCCCAAAGTAACTACTCCACGCGGACGAAGTCGCGGGCAGAAGCTAGGAACCCAATATGTGGTTAGAATGATAGTGTACGTTAGTTATATACTGAGTAGGAGTTTTCTACTTTGTTACACTGGAAGTCTTGTCTTGACAGTGACAGAATAGTATATTAGATACTACCTACTAACAGCTTTTGTTGTTATATACAAATAGCTAGCTGCTTAATTGAGTTCTTATTTAAACTCCTAGGCTGATATATCCCGTCTCACCGGACTATTAACGGAATGGGATTTCGCAGCAGCTCGTGCCGAGTTAGAGAGACGTTTGCAGCTTTGCTATGATAAGTTCAAGAAGCAGGAAACTATTTGGCTGGTAGCATATATATGCTTATTTTTATTTTGATCTGCTCCCTATACTGACATTAACAAAATGTTAGGGTTACGTAACTTTTTATTTTTAATGCTAACTGACCATTTCTTTATGATTTTAAACGTGCAAAAAGATAATATATATACATATAATATGTATTACAAACACATTAAATGTAATAACACATTTAGTTTATATACTGTAAGAAAACTGTGTATGTATCAGTGTGTACACGCGGAAGAAGTGAAACTTGTTTGGTTTATATGTATTAAATTATATATATATAATTTAAATATAAAAAATACTCATAAACGAAGTCCCGTAGTATAAATACTTGACTATACGTTTACTCATTTTAGTATACTACTAGACATACACTTATACATAGACATAAATACATACCTAAATTACGTTTAATGCTTAAAATGTAACGAAAATTTTTCCTTACAGTGCTATAAGAAGTTTCACTTTAAAAAAAATGTTGAGTAAATGTAAAGTAAAATTCACTCCAAGAAGGAATTTATCAAGTCATTTATAAAAAAAATGTTATAAAAGTGAAACACGAAAAAATAACTTGGATCTGTCATTGTTAGTGCGTGATTAAACATATGCACAGAGTTTTTGACGGGATCCTAGGCTGTCATGTAGTGGCTCTTATATTTTATCCCTAATCTTGTATTGTTTGACTCTATTTTTTGTATTATTGGTAGCATTTTACATAATATAGTTCAGTTATTGTGCATAAGTGAAGTGGACTTAAAATAATACCACGGAGTATGAATTCTGAGATGCTACAAAAACTCACTGGAATGTCCCCACAAGGGAGGCCACATTGTCTTGTTAGAACATTGAAATTATCGCAAGACACTTGTAATTATAGGACCTACTCGACAATGAGACTAATAATCTGAAAAATTGCTTGCCAAAAATAACATAAATAACATAGTAGAAATTGTTTCTGTGGAATCTATATACTACTAACTGTCCCACTCGGCTTTGCACAGATGTAGTACTAACAAAGAGAATGAGACCGTCCGTTCGTCCGTTTATAGTACGACGATGTAATGTAATAATTACAAATACAGTCTCGTAGACAAAAAAAAAATGACAACTGTACAACTGTACGGCTAGACTGTAAATATCTTTGAAGACCCCTTACTATTTTCTGTCTCACTAACTCATAACATACTTCCAAAGAGTCCTTTCATACAAACCTTATCCTGAAAATAAAAAAAAAACAGCAAAAAAGATTGGCAAATGGATGTAGTTGTTTCGAAGTGATACGCTTTGTTTATGTAAACTTGATAAAATAACCTTTTATCAAATCATTTTTAATTCAAAAATTTATCAAATTACATTTTTGACCATTATTTTTTATGAACGCGCTAAAACTTCTTGTAAGTTTTCTCTACAGGGTGCTTTACGAGATTTAACTGAAATAACCGAGAAAAAAGCGGAGATAATGCAACTGCTGGCGATGAGAGATGACGCGCAGCAGCAACTGAGAGACATTCACAAGCAAATTCATAAATTGTCGGAAATATTAGGGGAACCTAAGGTTTTTGAAAACGACTTTAGAATTACATATAATATACAATGTGTATATATTAACTTATTTTATTAAAATCGGTGTACTCTACCAAAAGTTATTGTAATTTTAATGACGACGCGAGTTAACTACGAGAGAAAAGTAGATAAGTAAATTGGACTTAATACATTCGGATGATTTTATTAGTCACCGTTTTTTTACATTAGATTCCACGCGGACGGAGTCGCGGGTACGGCTAATAAGGCATATAAATAAAAAACTGAAGTGTATGTTATTTTTCCAAATCAGTCTTCGAAAATGCTGAAACAATTTTTGCAAGACTTTCATTGGCAAATAAAAGACTTTTCGCACTATCATCTGAGCTGTATATCAAATAACGCTTTTCGTAAGTTCTAAGTAATAATGACAAAAATTTACAGAGGTAACTTAAAATCGATGTGTCATAGGGCATAAGTAATAATGAAATATTACGTTTTAAAAGTAAAATCCTTATTTTCTATGTTGTATAACTTTCCAGGCGGCAATGATAACGCGATTGTTGTCACGAGATGCGACGTGCGGGGCTTGTATGATACCAGCACTTATGGAACAAACTGATATTAGTTATGGTGCTCCTCCCCCACTGCCGGCGCTTCGTCCGCGCCCTACCGGAGCGCCTGCACAGCCCGAGGAACTATTTCTTGAAGACTGGAAACCGACTGGACCATCTGATACCCGGTATATTAACAACACTACATTTACACTACCTACTACACCACTAAACCTAAGTAGGGTCGGCACATGCTTTCCTTTCTTTCCACTCTCCCCTGTCCGATGTCATCTCGTTATTCACCCTTTTTAACATATATCGTTTTTTTGCACAATCCATCCAAATCTTTTTCGGTCTTCTTTTACTTCTACGTTCATCCACCATCATACTTAAAACTTTTCTAGTTACATGGTTAATGGTTTTCATCTCTCCTCATGACATGCCCGTACCATGCTAATTACTACTACTATGTATTACTCCTCAACTACTCTGTCACTGGTGCTATTTTCAAATGATATACTCATTCATAATCTTATCCATTCTAGTAACACCACACATCCACCTTAATATTCGCATCTCTTGTAGTTTGTAGTTCGCAACATGTAGTTGTCTCTCAACCGTCTCTATCATAGCCCAGCAGCACTTAGATGCATACAGTATGACTGGTTTTATAATAGTTTTATATTTACCTATTCTATGATACTATTCCGATATTTTGATAGCTTAATGTCTTAGTCATACCTATACCCACTGCCACAAAGCCTTTTTTTTAACGAGGGAAAATTCTACATAGGATGTACCTCACGCCGCCGGGGGACAGCGTCTCCTACCGACTAAAAGCCCCTCGGCCGCGTAGCGCGAATGTGGACCAGGATGTGGGGTGACGACTAGCAAACTCCACTGCCCTGGCCACGCGCTTAGGTCTCCCGTGGATGGTGGAAACGGGGATCCACCTCTTAGAAAGGGTTCTTCCTACGCTCCTCGCTTGGAGCGGCGGCAAAACGCCGTGCTCTATCCTCACGGGCCTTCATCTACCGGTGACAGACGCCTCCGCATCCGCCACCTGAAGGTTCGTTAGGGAGGCATGGGATGGAATATGCCTGCACCTCTTCGTCGCCCACGGCGGGCTCTTCCGCGCCGTATAGCTGGGGCGTCGGGCTCCCTCTCTCGCTGTCTTTTCGCCTCCTCCATTTGGCGGATGACGGTCTCGGAAATGGTGACCACAGCATTCCATGCCCTTTCGCTGCCGACCATGAATAAGATCAAGGCCGGCAACGAGAGGTCATTACCCACCACGGCAATCAGTTCCGCTCGTTCTACTACCCACGCAGGACACTCTTCCACCATATGTTGTACGGTGTCTTCGTCACATCTAGCGCAGTGGTGACATCTCCCTCCCGGCTGTTTGGTGCAGGTACTTACCAAAACAGCCATGTCCAGTAAGCACCTTTTTTTTTTTTTTTTTTTTAACGTGGAGAGAAAATCCATCATGGACTGTCAGGCCCCCGGGGGAGAGTCTGAACTGAACCGACCACCAGCCTTTGTGCTGTCACGCAGGGGTGGTGCCATTCGGCGACTTTAACCGGCTAAAACTCCACGACAACCTACGCCGCACTGTGGGAGTGTCGCGGGACAGCGCGAGCATGCTCCGCTACACCCCCGGCGGCAGGCGTTTCCCACGCCACACCCGGCTGAGGCAGTCTGGTTGCGAGACTACCTCCCAGCTCATCAAACCCGTGCAATGGGAGTTCAGGGCCCCCGCCCCTTCCCCCCTGGGTTCGGCCGGCAGAGGAGAGGTATACCTCTCCGCCGTCGCCCCACCAATGATTTTTTATCGAGGTTTACTCCTCCTCCGCCTCAGCCACCCCGACGTCCCCTCCGGCCTACGCTAACCTAAACATCCCTCTCCCCATCCCTTGATTCTAACCCTACCTTACCTGTCTCAAGCCCTACGCCCTCCTATCCCCTAGACTTGCCTACCCACTAAGTAGGTAGGCAAGCCAGAGGTTACCGAACCTGCTCCCCCCTTCCCCCACCCTACCATCCCTATCCCTACCGATCCTACCTTTTTTTTTTTTTTTTTTTTTTAACGTGGGGAAATCCCTTATGGATACCCACCCTCCCGGGGGAGAGAGTGGGTTATGTCCGACTCGCACGGACTAAAACCCCACGGTGTACCGACAGACCGTTGTGTGGGGGCGGCAAGGGATCGTTCCAGCTAATCAACCTTGTAGAGCCGCCCCCACGGTCCGCCCGGCGGAAGGTGACCGCCGGGCTCCTACCTATAGAGGGACAGACCGGGTACACACCGGCTGCCCCCCCTCGTCCGCCGGACCTGTGCAATGAGGAGATGGGCCCCCCGGCCCATCCCCTCAGGTCCGGCTACGGTGGCGGGAGGAGTTGGGCAAAGCGCCGCCTCCTCCCGCCTGTCCTCCTTTGGCGGAGAGGGCCACTTTGAGGATCTGCCTCGCGGGCCCTCTCCGCCTCCTCCTTCTGCGAGATGACGTCCTCGCAGAAGGAGGACATCGCTCTCCATGCCTGTTCGCTGCCGAGCATGGCCGAGACCACGCTCGGCAGCGATAAATCCGGTCCTACCGCCGCCGCCAGAGTGCGGCGCTGCACCCCCCACGCAGCACACCCAACCCCTGGTCTTGTCTACTTACTGTCCAGTAAGCACCTGCACCAACCGGAATGTCAGTGCCCCGTGCCTCCTGTTCACCCACTCCGTTAGGACAGGATGGATGGCTTCTATTGTTGTTTTGCATTGTTGCAGAGAGCGTTTCTTCCCACAGCTCCAACACCATTCTACGCAGATAGGATCTATGCACCTCCTACTCTTGGGGAGCAACGGTCTCACCTCGATCTAGCATTCCGACATGCCACGAGTACATATTGGCATGCATATGTACCAGCAGATC
Source organism: Antheraea yamamai (assembly GCA_036509395.1). Taxonomy (NCBI): domain Eukaryota; kingdom Metazoa; phylum Arthropoda; class Insecta; order Lepidoptera; family Saturniidae; genus Antheraea; species Antheraea yamamai. The sequence goes on from AP028441.1 coordinate 20,902,542, forward strand.
CCATGGTGGGGAGCCCGCCAGTAGACACGCCGCCTCGTATGACACTGTATGGTATCCGCGGATGACACTGACGGCCATCACTCTGTGTAACTTCCGCAGCACCACCACAGAACCGGTGGCCGTCAGGGCTTCGTGCCATACCGGGGCTCCGTAGATGACCATGGGTCTGATGACACTAAGATACAGGGACGGCAACCTGTCCCTTGAGCCGAAGCACACCGCATCACCTTGCCCGCAAAGCCACCTTCACAAAAGTTGTTATCAAAGGACTACCGACTGTCCAGCACTAAGCTCAGGTATTTCAGCGTAGTACCGACCTCGATTCGGACACCTCCCATTATAAGATGAGTGCCAGTACGAGGTGATCTGCGGGGACCTTGGAACGCGATGGCCTCGGTTTTATTGAGGGCCACCTGCAAACCCAGCGATCGGATCCTCTGCACCACCTGCGCAACACTCGCTGTCGCCAGGCGAAGGGCGTCCCACAGCGAATCGCCACGGGCTGTCACGAGTGTGTCTTCGGCGTAGCACGTGACTGCGGCGCCCGGCAGGAGAGCACCACGCAACGCCCAGTCGTAGCCTATGTTCCACAGGAGCGAACCGAGCACCGACCCCTGTGGAACACCGCATGTCATCTCCTTCCGATGCGTGCTGCAGTCCTGTCCGACGTACGCCACGCACCTACCCTCCAGGTACGACTCGATGACACAGCTCAAATATGATGGCACTCCATAGTACCTGAGCCCTGTCCTAATGTATTCCCAGGGGAGGCTATTGAACGCATTGGTAATGTCTAATGATATTGCCAATAGCACTCCACCCTGGGAAACCGCCTCCTCCGAGAGTGCCTTAACGCGCAGAATCGCGTCAGACGTCGACCGACCCTCTGGGAAGCCAAACTGCACCGGGCTTGTATGCCGATAAAGAATCTACAGGCCGACCCTGTTTCTTCAACAGGACGAGGCTGCCCATCTTGCATTGGAGAGAAAATTGTCCCAGCTCCGGGCAGGCATTGTATAAACGTCTGAGTCTTTTCCCCAGTGCCTCCACGGCCAAACACCAAACGCGACCAGGAATTCCGTCGGGCCCCGGGGCTGTATTCTTCCCCCGGAGCCGAACTGCTACAAAGCCTAGTCTGAGGCAACTAATTGTGTAATGCATTATCGACATGCGTTATGGACGTAACACGGTAGTTGGACTGTTGGTATTTAACACATATCAAAGGGAAGTGGTCCTCCGTCGCTCTCACTAACCGAATGAAACGCAACAATGCAAGCACTGTTACTTCACGTCGGTGTTTCTGTGTGTCGGGTGGTAGTACCGCGGGCGAGTCGACACATTCGTGCTGAAACCAGTAGTAGCTTCAGCGTGCCTCTACTACCTACAACCTTAAAGCTATTTATTACGAATAGATCTGCGTTGCGGTTTGCTAGTTTTTTTTCTCTTAATATATTATTTATAGGAATGACACCAGTCATAATGAGAAAAGAGATCTGCGCCCTAGTGTAGCTTTAGAAACTGATGATTATTTTTTAAAATTAATTATGGTAATAAACTAAGTAATAACAAAGAATGTTCTATTAAGATACAACTGTAATTGAAATGGCTTTTAAATATTAGTTTTATGTTCAGAATGCACACCTGCCACCGGTGGGTGGGCGGCTCTCACACTCTACTATCGGATGCTGTGACGAGGGAGCACGCTGGACCAGTGCAGTTCCAGATACTACCCACCAAACGGTTCGCTGGCTACGGCACAGACGGACGGGTATGACACGTGCTATATATATCGAAGCTGAAATATAGCAAGTTATTTTACAGTTCTCTCCAAAATTAATCATCATCTTTATCATCAGCCTGTAAGAGACCCATTGCAGAGACATAGGCCTCTTACCGAAGGAAGGCATGGGTGTAATCACCCGCGCCAGCCCACGACGTATTGGCCATTTCAAACTCTGAGAAATCCACAGTTCTGTGTTTTCCCATATACAGTAGTACTACAAGAAAGTTTCTCAGGTTCAGGTTTCCTTCACCGTCACTAGATACTGTTACCAATTTAAGTTAGTAAATGTATGCGAATTTCTATTCTAATAAAGACTAAGTCTCTCTAATTCGATATTTTCTCAAAATAATTACTGAAAGACTTTAATGGTCCTTTCATTAATATGCTAGCAACCACTCGCGACTTTGTGTCTGCCTTTGTATTTTTATAACTGATGACATCTTACATTATGAAAATGATTTTGTTGTCTCATGGGATTTTATCATATAACGTTTGTAGCCTTTTAATGATTTTAAGTTGACTCTATTACATTTTATAATTATTGCTTTACCTCTATGGAAAAAAACATAAGGATGTGTAGCCGAAAAGATACTCTGAAAAATCTTCTATCTATCTAAGAGAGTCTCATCCAAATCTGTCCAGTCATTTCGGAGATTAGCTCAGATAAACAAGAGATATGTGAATTGTATTTATATAACTATATATGTCGGGGCGACGTTCAGGTGGCTGTTGTAAAAGTATGGCGTCGTCCTATGTAGGTGTCATAATTAGTAGCCGAAACAGTCTGATATTCGGCACGAGATAGAACCCCGCTCTTTTTTTTTCGAACCGACTACTCTATTGGCCTAGCAAGGCCTTAACAGCTTCACCGGACTACAAACCCGTTCCGCTTTTACTACGCCTTTTATCTTATTCGAGGGTAGCGCGTAATATTAAATAAGTACGAATACTTTCTGATGGTAGAACGGGTCTTTGCGCCAAACATATATATAGAAACTAGCATATTAATTTAGTATATTCTATTATGTACCCAGTTGTACATGATGGAAGAGGAACTCCAACCGTGTTTGGAATGTAACGTGATCAGCGATGTCCCAGTTATAGATCCTCAAGGAGCGGGAGATGGTGAACAAGGTTTGAATATCTCTCTTCTAACAGTAGATTTAAAGGGGTGTACTGTATAATTAGATTAATTTGCTTAGCTAATCTTAGTTGTCTCAAGTTGAATTCGTTGAAGTTCAATTTAAAGCGCTTTCTAAGTAAATAAAAATCTTTCTCAACAATATCTTAAAACAATTTTACACTTGGTATTTATATTGCTGTTTTAATTCTACGAACATTGTCTTCTTTTTCGTAACTCATCTGATGTTTAGTATTTATGTGGTGCATAATGCTAACGAGTTAATTCTAGAAAGTATACTGGCTCTAAGTTATAGGCTTTGACAGTAGTTTAATTTAGACATTAATGGAATATTTACAACTCCAAGATGCAAAAACGCCAACAGCAAGACAATAAAATGATTGGATGTATGTATAAATACTTTATTACACTCTTTAGTTTGTCCATTGGCGAGCTTACAAGGCATTTTTTTCTAGCTAACCTGCGGTATTATGGAGTAACAAATATAGTATTAATAGTCGTGCAAATAAATAAAATATTTTTCATGTAATCTCTGGTAATTATTGGAACTAGTGTACAAATCTTTATTTGTTACGTTTAGTTGAAGCAATGACCTGTCTCTGCGGCTTAGATGTTTTAGTTTATTTGTAGAAAGTGTTAATGTAATGCTACACTTTGATGTAATAATTTATTTATTTTTAACAACGATCTTGTCATTAGGTTTGAAATCAGTGATATTGTTGCATCTTTGTTTCAGGAGTGATATTGTCTCTCACGAATTAATTACGGGTTTATTTATAAAAATACATATTTACTTTCATTAACAGAGTTTTATTATATTTATATAAGTCGATAACGTCAAGTGAATAAATAGAGATGAGGTCGTGTTACTTATTCACTAGGGATTGTCAAGTCTGGTGTGGCGGGATATTGTACAAAATCAAAAATACTTTATTCAATTTATACCCTGAGAAGGCAATTATGAACGTCAAAGCTACCACCGGTTCGGACAAACAACCCACTCATCAAGAAGAACCGGCAAAAAACTCGATCTAGTTTACCTTTTCATCATACATACTTTTACAAACATAGATAGTTACATTACGTTTTTGGAGGACGCCCAGTGAGGGCAGTCATTTCGACACGTCACCGTTGTTCACATATTGATCCAACCTATAGCCTTTAGATATTAAAACCCGCTTGACATGGTGTTCGAACTCACAATCCGACAAATCGGTAATGTGCTTTGGACGTTGTTATAGAACCTAACACTATTACCTAAAAAACTGTTACTGGTTTATCTTCATTAAGCAATAGATTATTTAATGCAAACCAATCACAACCTTTAAGGTATTAATTAGACACCTAGACTCTGAATGTGTTCTTTTTACCTCAATCATAAGCCAAGTGTCGTCCGCGAAAAAAATTATGTCAACACGGTTATCACCCACAACGATATAGCACGATTTACAAATATATAATTAAAGACACAACCTACACACTAAATCGGGACAATTACATGTGTATCCCACAAATAACACGATCGGTTAAATCACTAAACCGTCTGTCTGATATCATATGCACTCTGATAAGATTTCTATTAAACGCAACGAGTGGTATAATGCTTAATATAAATGGCAGACATTAGTAAATAATAAAATAAACGTATTTTCATTATAATTTTATTTATAAATATAAATAAATAATTTACATTAAACTCACGAAGCGTATTTACAGCTTACAATGCTTACAATAAAACATTCACAACATTCTTATGCACCACATTTATAATTTAATTATAATAAATAGTAGAGAACATTACAATACTTTATTATGTAAAAGAAGTTATTATTAAAAATGGTAAATAATACGGTGATGAGGAATTGTAAATTGATATTTGGAATCAAAATAAAAAGTGTACACAAATACAATGAATATTTCAATGCTATAACGCTTTTCTTATAATCATGAATTAACTCCTGCGTCTCTAGTGGATTAAATTATTATGTTCAGAATTATCTTTGAGAGAATGACTATTTGAGAGAATATTTTTTAAAAATTAATTAGTGAATGGATAATTTTTCAATAGCCATTTTATTTATTACAGGGTGAAAAAGACATATTAACTAAATTAAATATGCATATAAAAATTATATTAAAACCAAAGTGTGAATAAGTTAAAATAAATTATTAAATAAAAAAGTATAAGTTAATTATTTGGTAACAATAAATACACGAAGAAAAAAGTTAAGACCGAATTTGTAAATTAGATTTATATTGTGTCATAGATATAATTTGCAAATTATATAAATTTAATTATATTCTATGATACGGATGCATGAAGCCGTGTAAGAGTAAGAAAAATGTTTTTGTATTATTAAAATGTTACAGAAACTATTAACGGAATATAATCTATATTGTCATATTTCGTGTTTAAAATACTACATTATTCTAAACATTTTTTGTGTTGGCTAATTTCATATACATCTCATCTAATTCATATAATATCTACATAAAATATATTAAATAATATAATTATTTTAATATACCTATGTAATATCTTTAATTTTATATTACAGGTTAATAATTTAAACGTCAAGTCGCTCTTTTAATATAGTCTAACTTAAATGTAGATAATAAATAAAAATAAATAGTTTCTTTTCCGAGTAATTCCTAAATGATTTAATAACAAATTTAAAGGACATTTCTGAAATTATTATCCCATTTTTTATATATCTACAGGTGGGAACGTGGTAATTCAATGCATTTTAGTATTAGATTTAACGTCAAAAACATGTTCTCTTTGTAGTGATGATTGAAAATCCTATACCAAAATATATATTATTCATAATACGTTCCCTAGCTGTTGTGCGAAATAAAACGACGTGTCATTATTTTTAATTATAAGAATATTTCTGACATTAATAGTTATCTCTTTCCCCGGGTTATGTTATCATTGGATTTTAGATATTCGGTAATATCGAATAGTCCTAATAACACTTTTCTTTCATCTTTTTCGTAAAAAACCTCCTCTTGTACGTAGTTAAAATTACCAATAACACCTTTCTAAATAGATTTGTATTAAATCATTTCAGGAAGAATTTAAATTCTTTGTACGTCGTTTCACGTTATGCAAACATATATTCTGCGTGCTACGAATTGAATCGTATTTCATTGTTTTTTTCTCTTTCATTTCAACCACTTTCAAAGCGGCACCGACGCGACGCTATCACGCACTCCATGTTGCGCATTTTCGACATATAATTTACAGCAAAAATAAACATGAACTTTAGAAAGTAAGTAATTGCATTACATTATTTATATTAGTCTTTATAAGGTTGGTGAACTAACGTAGATATTATTATGGGTTATTATATCTCATTAAACTTTTACAGTGATTACATTTATATACCTATATATAAATAACGGTATTTATACTAAGATAAGTGTTTTTGTGTGTAAAGTGATATTGTAAATGTTTACCGGCACGATTTTGATTAAGTTGTTCTTTTTACTCACAGAATTAGTAAATACGATACCTACTTAGAAAGTAGAATGTAATTTAAAATAATCTGAATGTGGGCTTTTATAACACTTGAGTAGTATTTTATGTTTCAAATAAGATTCTTTTTTAAATCCGAAACCAATGAACTCTCAAATCTAAATTTGTTCAATAAATACTACTGTTTCAAAATCAAACGTATAAATTAACCAAACGGTTACACAACATAATAAAACTATACCCACAGAGTACGTTATATAAGTTTATACAAGTTTAAAATCTATCGAAAGTGTTTTGGGAGTTGCGCTTGAGAGACGGTCCACCTCTAGCATAATATCTTAATTGGTTAACAACAAAAGCAACTCTGGTCAAACGTGTTACCCATAAACATATTATAAAAAATAAATATTATGATAACAACGATGCCGATTTTGCAATGAATAATTATTATTTATCGGTTTATCATAGATATTTTTTACTGTAAATGACATGTTCGATTGACTTAACATTAGTTGACATGCTATAACTAATTCAATCCGCGACTTTGTTAAACTCTTTAAATGTTTTTTCAAATAGGGTTGCCAACACTATCACGATATACGGGCTATCCGATTTTTTATATCGTGGAAAAGGTATCACTCATAAGGTACTTACGAGTGATTCCACGTGTTAATTGTACAATTTACAAAAAATAAAATATAGCCTGTGGTCACGATTATAGATTTTATCTATCATTACAGTAGTAATCAAATATAATCAAATAAAAAAAGTCACGGTGGTTTAGTGGTTGGACCGATAGAATCGAACCCCAGAATGTACCAACAAATTTTTCGGAGTCCGTGTACATTTACTAATTTAAATTAGTAAAAGTATCGGCTGACGGAAAACATCGTGAGGAAACCTGGAACTGATAAAAGTTCTTGTGGTACTAGTGTATGTGGGTAAACATAGACCTTTGGATTTCTCAGAATTTAAAATCGCCAATACGTCGTGGGCTGGCGTAATGATTATGCTCATACCTACTTATGGCCATGCAGTTGGTCTCTTATAGGCTGATGTTGATGATTATACGTAATTATTCGGTTTATGTACTCAAATACACATTTACTAATCTAGTTTGGATTAAAATTTTGCGTATTACTTATGCATAACTTCTATTCATCGCAAATTATAAGTTTCAAAGTTGGCAACCCTAGTTTCGACAAGCTCGCGTTGCACATCGCAATTATGTTGCGCAATGAATCTCTGGTAATTAACGCGAATAATTATTATGTTCATTAAAATACTAAAGTGTACTCGTTAACTTCATTATATGATCACTGTTCTTAACGGTACATATTTTTTATTATATCATATCTAGATATGACTTTGCAATTTGTAATCTATTTAAAATACAATTTGGGATATTCCGATCTATAAGGATATATTCGTTCATAAGGACGATATCAAAACAATTTTTCTATTCACAGATTTCAGGTCTGTTTAAAATCTATCGTATCCGATTCTTAATATTTCATACGTTCTTATTACGATATATATTTATTGTATTTGTTTTTAATTAAAGAAAATGTATTTTAGCCAATCAGGAAGCAAATGTTTTCGTAATCTCTACTCCTATTGGTTGTTTATACTTTCTCTAATTGGCGTGTCGGTTACGATTCGCGTAATAATTTCAAATGTTTATTTCATTGCTTTACGATCACTTGAGAGTGATTTTTTCGTTTAATATTGTTGGAATAACGTATAAGATATATGTCGAGTATTGCAAAATCATTTCAACGTATCCAAGTATGATTAATGCCTGTCGCATTGGAAGCGGCTGCAATCGTGGTCTCTGCTGGCAGCCATCACGTCCCCAAGCTGATGCGCCACTGACGATGCACTCGCTTCGTTTCCAAATGATATCCTGTAATTATTATATTATCATCTTAGTTTACCACAAACAGATATGTTAACACACACACACGTTCATATATTAATCGACCCTATAATAGCATTTTGATATTAAAACCTATTTGACATTTATCTATTTGATATTACAACCTATTTAAATTTTGCAATTTGCTAATAAAGTAAACTGAAAAGAAAATAACAGCCATGTTAGTAATACGAAAATTAGTTCTATTTGGACAATAACCTGGCTATCTTTAGGATTAGTAATAGAGTCTGTGTAGCTTTGTAACATGCTGCTATCACTATAAACATATGAAGATTTTAGACGTAATCTCTGTCACGTGATATGGTTTGCTTTCACCGTGTTGATTGGAATGCTTCCAAGCTAAAATGATCTAATCAATTGTAAGCAAACAAACTAATAGTTATAGACGAGACTCGGAGTGAAAAATCAAGCGAAAGGTCTGTATGAAGTAATAATATATTCGAATTGCTAATACTCTACGTTCATTATGTGTGTTGCTTATTTTCTTGTAATTTATTTTTTGGTAACTAATCTTCTGAACTTCACTCTGAACATAGCTGTAAGTTCAGACTTTCGTATAATATACCTAGTCAAGAACTAAATACAAAGGTAAGATAAAATGTTATTATACGAATCTAAAATTGAAATTTGTTTATACTTGAATTGTTTTGATATTATACATCATTACATAGTATAAAACAAAATCCCCTACCGCGTCTGTCTGTCTGTCTGTTCGTGATAAACTCAAAAACTACTGAACGGACCTTTATGCGGTTTTCACCATTGGATAAAGTGATTCATGAGGAACGTTTTGGTATATAATTTGTCCAGGATTTTTTATAATCAGGGCAGGACAATGTCTACCGGGCCCGCTAGTATCATATAATACGTTTTTCTACCTAAATTTGAGGTTCGCGTATCCATATTCAGAGAGGTTAAAAAGTCTGTCCAGGATTGCGATGAAAGTGTTCATTTTGAGAAAATAAACAGGTATTTTAGAATTTGTTTCGCAGCGAAATTGAAGTTTTTGGATTGTAATAGCAAGTACGAAAACTAAAAAGAAATAAAAACATATGCAAGTAAATATATTGTTAAATAAAGAGGATGAGAGTTAATTGATTTTAATAAACATGTATGTGGTTTCTCTGGATAAAAGTTGTTACAAATGTGAATTGAATTCATTCATTGAATATGGGATTTTGTATATCAATGATTGAGTTGCTTGTTTATTTGAATTATTAATCAGGTTGTCAGATATTTTACTTATTACTTGAAAAACACTGAAGTCATATACATATTATTTTGTTGATATCATAAGTGTCTTTTCAGGCCTGGTTTTACTATTATGTTTTATTGTATTAGGTGATGTATAAAACAAGTTCTGAGTTTCAAAGTAAATTGATACAAAATTACTATTAATATATTCGGTTGCAATATTTTAGGTAAACCAGAATATTGTATATATCAATCTCACTGTTTTTATATGAATTAGATAATTGCGTCATCATCATCTTTATTCGTCTGTTTATTTGTTAAACTCTATTGAACTGATTACTATGAAATATTACTGATGGTCTTTTACGTCATTTAAATTTTTCCAATGTTATGGTAATAAATATTGTGTACGAAAGAGTGTTGTAAAATCTTAAACAATAATTTTGTTGTGTACACAAGCAAAACCACAGGCACAGCTATAATTGTAAAATATACAGTCGTTCTTATACTATAATCTCCTTGACCTTGAAGCATGTTGCGAGAAACGCCTCTAAATTTTTCGGCGGCATGCTGTCTAACAAAAGCTTCTTATGTAAACATGTTTTAGCGTGTGAGTAATAAAAAGTAGTAACAGTAAAGTATTTTCACTCGAGTTCAGCCGCTAAAAACATTATGTTGGCAATAAAGACACATATCACGAGAACATTACTTTGAGGCAAAGCATTACGAATGTGTAAATTTCTCGTAATGATTTCTTTATAGCATCGTATGTAACAATGGGTTAAAAAGTTTCCACTCGAGTTACATTAGGTGACATTTTACATGTAAATGCGTCGAGTTAGTAGTGCGGGAACGTCGTGTGACGTGAAGCAAGCGGCCAGTGAAAGCGTGTCCGGATGCGGCGAGTGTCCGCGCACGCCACGCGCTTCTATAACACTACATTGCTTGCGAATATCAATGCAATACTGTTACGTATATGCAGTATTTCCTATGCACTTTTTATTGCACATATACTATGGTAATTTATAGTTAAGCAGTTGTCGAGGTCTAGTGGTTTAACGGGTGGAATATCAGTACCAACACTACCAAAGAATTTTTCGGAATTCGCGTACATGTACTAATTTAAATGGTAACACTATCGACTGACGGTGAAGGAAAACATCGTGAGGAAACCTGAACCTGAGGAGTGGTCTTGTAGTGCTACTGTACGTGGAAAAACATAGAACTGTGGATTTCTCGAAGTTTGAAATCGCCATGCGCGGCGCGGGTGATTATGCCCATAACTTCCTTCGGAAAGAGGCCTGTGGCCCTGTAGTGGGTCGCTTACGGGCTGATGATGAAGTTATATTTAGTCTTTGCTGTCGTGGTGCGCTGTAAATTAGCCCAAATAAATACATATACAGTGTAGCTGATGAGAAAATGAGGAGGGGGCGTATTCTAGATTATTTGGAATGAGACGACCGTATATATTATGGAAAACACATTCATAGCATTCGTTTTAGTTCGTTATATAATGGCTTTCACTAGTGTTGTTTTATACAGTGTGTATAAATTAATATAAATAAGAAAATTTTAACAAATTTATTTTTGTTCAACTGATTCCAAAAAATTTGCTCTAAAAAGGTTACTGACCATAGTACTACCTAATCTAGAATTGTAATAAAGCTCAATTACTCTACATTCACACTACTCTACAGTCTCTACACTCTACAACTCAATTACTATTTGATTTTGAGTTCTGATATATTTTCGAAATCCAAGGTCTAGTGATAATAAAATGAAAATGGGTTCCCTTTGAAAAAATAAATTTCTAAACCGGTATGAACCGGTGAACTTATGAAAGTGACGAAGTTCTGAAGTAACAAACATTTAAAAAATACAGCCGAATTCAGAATAGTTTTTCTTTTTGAAGTCAATTATAAACGTGAAAGTAAAACTGTCTGCTTGTTTGTTTGTAACGTTTTTATCAATGCACATCATCTACACCTACATATAATAAAAATGAAGTGTCTGTACGTAATATCAAAATAACATTTTTTTACTGATTGGTTGTGAAAGTGTACACACAATTACATTGATAACAAAAATTCAATTTTTAAAATTTTCGTCGGTCTGTCTGTTTGTTCCGGGTAATCTCCGAAACGGCTGGACCGATTTTGACGGGAATTTCATTGGTAGATTGCAGAAATTACAGCAGATTACTTAAAGTACTTAAAATTAAACTAGCTGTTAAACGCGGCTTCGTTCGCAATGCTATCTCCAAAACGGTTGGACCGATTTTCGTGGGACTTTCACCGGCAGATACCGGACATCATAATAAGTAATTTAATCTTTTTTTAATTTAGACTAGCTGTTAACCGTCGCTTCTCTCACAGTACTATCCCCAAAACGGTTCGACCGATGTTTACAGTACTTCCACCAGCATATAGCGGACATTATAAAAAGTAATTTAGTTTATTTTAATTTAGACTACATCTTAGCCGTGGCTTCGCCTGCAGTGCTATTTCCAAAACGGTTAAACCGATTTTTACGGGACTTTCACCGACAAAAAGCGGACATTATAAAAAGCAATTGAATGTATTTAAATTTAGACTAGCTGTTAACCGTGGCTTTGCCCGCAGTGCCATCTCCAAAACGGTACGACCGATTATTACGGAACTTTCACCGGCAGATGGCTGACCGTATAAGAAGTATTTAGGCTATTTTATTTTAGATTTGCTGTTACCCGCCACTTCGCCCGCATGAAATTTAGGAAAAATATGTTCACTGTAAACATGTGCATAAGACGTGCATTGTACTGGACTCCAAGAATAAATATAATTGAAATTCATATATCTGTATCTATGTATGGATTCTAAATTATATTATCTTTTCTGTCATTTTGCTTTATTTACCGCTCTTTTGTCTACATAACTCAGTAACCATAGTAACATATAAGAATATTGTATTGAGTTCAATGAGTACTATTTAAATTGTTCAATATTAAAATACTGCTTAGATATACCTATATATAAAGTTTCATATCTTGATTTAAATTTAGGCAAGATTTGAACACGTCAGCTCATTCATTGTTTACAATTCAACATTATAATTATTAATAGTAATTTTGAAGATAGAAGGAGTCTTGCTAATAAGATATTAGACCATAAACGTATTACTTATTGACAATATGGGCATATTATATCATTATTTATCTTTAAGTCATTGTTTCATTAGTTCCTTATACGGTGTAAGTGAGCACTGAGGTAGTTACATGGTGGGTTAAGGTTCCAAATATGTTATGATAAACGCTGTTAGTATTTATATATCTAATGTATACGTTACACGTTGCTTTAAGTAGCATGTGTGTCGTACTTACAATTGTTTTTAAAGAACATTTCTATAATTCTACATAGTCTCACAATTTTATATTTCTTTAATACAATTTAAAAAAAGCGTGCGGATCTGCGGGTAGTATTGTAATAAAATTTGACACAGAGACAGGATTCTAGAAAAAGTTATAGGATACTTTACGGCCTAAATATTAATAATATATGTATTCCTTTAGTATTGTGGAAAAAATGACAATCAAGAAGTGAACACGATTAACAAACAGAGGAAGTTGTTAGTAAAACTAGTAGACTTATATGTAAAATCCAACCAAATTTGATACTTGCAGAAAATAATAAAATTTCACTGACGAATAAAATGTCTTCGAAGTATGTTTAAAGCAGCAATGAAACCGTAATTAACAATACCTCAAAAACACGAGTTCAACAAGCGAAAAGATGTATCTTAAAAGGAAAAGGTGGCACTTTCTAGTTGTAATCGTTCAAACAATAAGGTTTGTAGAACAGAACAGATACATTAAAAGATTGCCAGATAACAACACAGCACTTATTTCAATGTACTAAAGCTATATGTTATTATATAGGAATGTGTCAACATTATTTATTATATATTTTTATTTGAGATCCGTAAAAGCAGCTGCACTAATATTAAAGACTGCTCGCAACCAAATGGATGCAGTTAAAAAAAAATTGTATGCAAATCGAATGCATGACAATATCGATAGGTATGTGATATGTCACTATCAGATTTATTTAAAAAAATACATCAAAGTTATGAATTGAATAATCACTAGCTTTTGCTCGCCACTTCGCTCGTGTTATTTTAAATTGGAAAAATAAAATATAACCCATGTTACTCGCTGATAATGTAGTTTTCTATATATGAACGCCTTTGGTGCCGCTAATGTATGGGCGTAATAACGGGGTACCACACCGTGGCTTCCGCGGCGGCTTTTGCGCTCGTCGGCTCCCTGCCCTGGAAGCTGAAGGCGGGAGTTCTTGCCGCCGTATATGATTTCACGGCGGCAAGGAAGAGTAGTGGGGAGCCTCCGGCTCCAAGGGATATTGAGGAAAGAAGACGGGTGGGGAGGGAGGAAGCGATGGTGCGATGGAGGCAGAATCTAGCGGACGCGCCGTTCGGGCATTACACGATAGACGCCGTCCGCCCGGTCCTGCCGGAATGGTGTAAAAGGAAATGGGGCTCCCTGTCGTTTCGACTGGTATAGGTGCTCACCGGACGCGGTTGTTTCGGCTGGTACCTGCATCAGATCTGCCCGAGTGTACTGCGTGAAAGGGAAAGCGCCGCGTTCTGGCAGTGGTGGTAGGAACAGATTTGTCGCTGCCGAGTGTGGTTTCGGCCATGCTCAGCAGCGAGGAGGTTTGGAGAGCATTGGCCTCCTTCTGCGAGAACGTCATCTCGTAGAAGGAGGAGGCGGAGAGGGTTAGCGAGGATGAACCTCTTAACGGCCCTCTCCGTCAACGGAGGACCGAAGGCAGGAGGCGGCGTTTTTACCCGTCTCTTCCCGCCACCGTAGCCAGACTTGAGGGGATGGGCCGGGGGCTCACCTCCTCATCGCACAGGTCCGGCGGACGAGGGGGGCAGCTGAGGTGTACCCAGTCTGTCTCCCTATTAAGAAGGAGCCCGGCGGCAACCTTCTGCCGGGCGGACCGTTGGGGCGGCTATCCAAAGGGACTAGTATAGTTTGATCCCTTGCCGCCCCAATGATACGGTCGGACGTTACACCGTGGGGTTATAGTCCGTGCGAATCTGACATAACCCACTCTCTCTCCCGAGAAGGTGGCATATCCATAAGGGATTTTCCCACGTGAATTTAAAAAAAAAGCTTTCTGTATGTGAAACAATTTTTAAAGTCGGTTGAGTATTGTCTGAGTTCCATTCCAAACAAAAAATCAAATCTTATCTCTTTGTATAATGTAGACAGAACTAAAAACAATAATTTCTCAACTTCGCAACAGCTTATTATTGGAACGCAAAATGCTATATTTACGCGAACTTCCACAGTTTGATGTTTTATGGCATCTTATTATATTACAAAAACGAGTACTTTAAGCAATATATAGTATGGGAAGTCGTAAGTACTAAAGAACAATTTTAAACATTTTAATTTCTTAATTCTGCCTTCCCAATATATCCTTAATAATTTAATTAATGTCCGCAAAAACTTACACAAGCTAAATTTAGTAAAACAATTATATCTTTTTAATACTAGAAGTAATCATACATTTCTAGATCAGGTAAGACTATTTTTTTTTAGGTAGTAGTGTTAAGTTTTAGAATAAGGTCTCAAAGTGCATTTTCAATTTGTCAAACAATAAGTTCAAACACCATATCAAAATGTTATAAGGCAGATCATTGCGTGGACGATAGTAATGTCTAGATATGACCTTCCCTCTGAATATGGGTTAAAAATAACTATACATCATTATGAACTAGGACTTGTGTAGTTTGAATTCAAAAATATGTACACGAAAGAAAAAAAACCCGACCGTATTTTTTGAAATCTCTTGTCGATGAGTAGTTTGTTTTTCGAATCAGTGGCAATGTTTTAACTTTCCCGAGGCCTGAATTGAATGAAATATTTCTGATTCTGGTCATACTTATGTTTTTAAGTCCTATATAAAAAATTTAGTAGCGTAATATTAGATAAGATTGTGGTCAAAACCTAACTTATAAACTCGATAAGAAATGTTAATAGTTAGGTTGGATTCGTAAAGTTAATAGCAAAACATCCAAGAGTGTCGTTATATTCGATTTTAAATATTGTGAAATAAAGATAAAATACAAATAACACCTTAAGCAACTGCTTGGATAATCGAAATATCGATAAATATTTATTAAACAATTACGAGATCGTTTCATTGATTCAATAGTCATTAGATGAATGGATTATGTCTATCCTATCATATTTAATGCCTATCTATTTGTCTGTTTGTTTCTTACGCAACTCGTGCTCAATGGATTTCGAAATATTTCAATGTCATTCTCGCTAACTAAGTGATTTTTTTCTTTGTTTCGAATTGAAATATATACAAGTATATGGAATACTAGTCGTGGTGGTCAAGTGGACTGACCTTTGGAATATCATTCTGATGTCCGCAGGTCCGAACCCGTGTATGTACCAACGAATTTTCGTAATTAGCGTATATTTACTAATTTATATTGGTACCACTATCGGCTAACGATGAAGGAAAACATCGTGAGGAAACCAGAACCTAAGAAATGTTCTTGTGGTACTGTATGTGGGAAAATATAGAACTGTGGATTTCTCACAGTTTGAAAGCGGAAATACGTCGTGAGCTGACCTGGTGATTATGACCATACATTCCTTCGGAAAGAGGCCTACGGCCCTGCAGTGGGTCTCTTACAGGCTGATGATGTTGGAATATTATTTCGTCAATGCCAACTAATCGAAGTATATGGTACGGTAAAGCAAACACTTTCGCTCCTAGTAAAAATAGATTTTGCTACATAACTTTTACAATAACAAAATTGTTATGCGTCGTCGTTGAATCGTTACATAAGTTTTGTGTTATGACAGACCGCGGCAATGCACGTTGACCTCTAGAAAGCTAGGTTGCCGCACCCGGAACGCTTCGTTTTGTATGTACTCATTTTACGACGTCGCGTCGAGTTTTGTCGTTTGTCAAATAAATTGTAGACGAATGTAGAGATTGTAGGAAGCATAAACTTGGATGTTATGAATGTCTTATCTCGATTATTTAGGTTTAGTTGGAGTGGCAGGTTGGTTTATGGTTGAAGTTGATGTTTTTAGTTTTTGTAAACATTACCTTACTAATATTTCAGTTTAACCGGTTATGTCAACAAGAGGACATCTTGATGATAAATTCTACTTAACGCAACAAAATAAATACTACAACCTGGTCAAACAATATAAGAAACATTTAAATCAGATAAGTTACATTCAAGTGATAAGAACTGACTCATTATTTCAAGAACCTAAGTATCATTATTTCATATTTAAATGACATCTACCTAAGATAAAATAATTTAAAGCTTCCCCGACAAAACTGTCTTCAGCAAAAATGTATTATAATTTAATCATTTGTTTTTTTTTTGTGTATGAGTTAGTTTTAGGTTGATTATTGTTTTAAAGTGGTTCTAAACTTTGCAAGTGATGTGTGCGTACTTGTAACGTGAAATATGTAAATAAAATAATAGCCATTTATTGATATTTTATCTGTTAATTATACTTACATTCTAAGTAAAGATGCCATCTTTTTCTCCATGCCAAAGATTGAGTCGTCAGATTGCGAAGTTAACACTTTACAGAACGTAAATTTAGCACACTGTGAGTCTTTCCAGTTGGTTTGTTTCACCATGTCCATAGCCGCTGACGTCAATGATGACGTCACACCCCCACCTTCTAAACTCTGTAAGTCTTCGGATATGTTATCGTTTAACGACCGAACGCGTCGTCGTTTCACCCTTCTTAGTGCCTGCCCTTGGTAACTAGGCTCTTCGAAGAAACTCAATATATCTCTCTTAGCTCTACTACTCTCGTTTTCGTCAGGTGACATAACCACATAAACGTTCTCGCTCGGCATCTTGTAATTATCATCGTATATTTTCTGGCTGCTTAATATCTGTCTGTCGATATCGTAAGCTTCCAAGGATCTTTTGTGTTCTTTTTCTAATTCATCTTGAATGTCATCGTCTCCCATTCCAGAACTACGCATCAGGTTTACATCTAAGAGTCTGCCCACAGCGACTGCTCCGAGACCTAAAGCAGCTCCGCCAGCCATCAAACCCAGCGCTGGCAGCATAGCCGGAGCTCCCGACGCTACTGCGGCGACTCCGATTTTGTCTTGAGCGTACCTCTGGCTTTGGATAGAATTCGATGGATACAAACCAAGATTACTAGAAATCTTATGAGTCGCTTCAACAATCGGTTCCAGGACAGGCTGAGTTACTTTAGCAATGGGGTCAATTATTGGTCTTGCTAATTGATGAACTGTCTGAGTGGCGCTATTAAACGTATCTTTCATTGAGTCAGTAAATCTTTGCCACAGTGTTGGTTCTGGTACCCTTTTAATGTAACCATAGTTGTTGTAAGGGTACCTTGGAGTGTAGCTTGGGTTGTAACTGTTATCATAATAGGAGAATTTGTTGTATTCATCCTCGTAGTAGCGGTTAGCATTCATGTTTTTCTGAGAGCGCTGCTGTCCGTAGCCATTGATGGGTTCCATTGGGTATGGATGAGCGCTTTTCGGTATGTTCAATGTATAGTATTTTACCTTACGTTCCTTGTTATTGTAATTTTCAACATTGTCTCGTGTCGCTTTCGCTGGTTGTACGCCAAGTTCAGGATGAGCGTATTGGAGAACGGGATTCCTTACGCTTTCGTCAAAACCGGGTTTGGCATTCTTTGGCGTATACATTACTGAGTTTGGAAAGCTAACTTCACCTGGATGGTGCAGCATGCGTCTTTGTATGTGACTCTCGGCGTATTCTAAATCACCGTTGTGAGATCTGGAACTTCTTCCGCTAAAGTAGTCACGTTTTGCTTCTTGTTCGTTTATTTGCTTAATGTATTCAATAAGTTTAGAATTAGCTACTTTGGAGTTATCAGCTTTCGTGAAGGGACCATATCCAGATTTCAAAATATGGTTTTCCTTTTTCTCTTTGTAGAAAAATGTAGGGTTGTCGCTAGTCATGTACGGTCCAATACTGTCTGAGGGTTCAAATTTCAGATTATCGAATTTAGTAAAAGGACCATCTTTAGTTTCAAAGTTGTCTTCTTTAGTGAATGGGCCAAAGCTTTGTTCAGGATCAGCTGCAGCTAAATCTGGATATACATCTGCTTCTGGTATAACCTTAGGTGGTATATAACCTTCTGGGTAGGGAAGTAGTTCGCCGTTAACTACTCTTGCGTTACGCCATGTTTTCTTATCAGATTCGTCATCAGGCATCCTAATTCCTTGAATTTCAGGTATACCATCCTCGCCTAATGTTAGAATTGATCTTCCACGCTTATTATTATACTTTTCAATAGCTTTCTTAATATACATCGATTCAGAATTGATAAAAACAGGATCGGGTACATTCAAACTCTTTTCTTCACCGTCAGAAACTTTAGTACTTACAACTTCAATGTATACAGGATTCCTGTCATTCTTTATAACTGGGTTATGTGGATCAAACCTAAAGCTTTTTGCGGGAGAACCATAATCTGTAAAACTGGCTGAAGTGATGTAAACTTTTTTGTTTTCTGTCCTCTTACTGTTGTCGTAAGTTGGATAATAGTTTGAAGTCTCAGGATCTGTAATAGGTTTTCCACCGTTTTCTTGTATATGGGCTTCAGGATACACAGAGACTGGGGACCAGTTACCATATTCAGCTTTAATATCACTAGTTTCTTCGGGGCCTTTATTGCGATTGAGATAGTAATCATATCCTGCTAAATCACTATTAACTGTTCCTACGAAGTTTAATTTCCTTTGATCCCTTGCATCTGTTTTATTTTTAAAATCTTCAGTCGTTTTGTTTATAGACATTGTAGTTCTAATAGAGACAGTTGTGGGTTCCAATGTGCTGCTCTCATGGTGAGTTGTCGTCTTGTCCTTTTTCTTAACTATCAATTGTGTTACATGACCTGTTTTACTCCTGACGTTTAACGTTTGTGTGTCGAGAGGGTTTAGGCTTCTCGAAACTTTGAGCTCCGTCCTTGTAGTCCTTGACGGCAGTATTGTAGTCCGTATTGTTTTTGTTGTTGTTGTATTTTGGTCGTTTGCATCTGCTGTTGTGCTATGTTGTATAACGCACATCAACCAGAGTATGGCCCCAGTTTTTATTACGGGATTCATCTGAAACAATAAAAAAATATTGCATTAATATGATATATTTTTTAATTATTTTTTCTGTATCTAAATGATAGTGAAGGCTTTGGAATTGGAAACTTCTAGCTCATATATACAAAGTCATTATGATATTATTAAAAAATTAAAATAATGCTATCTCACGAAGCTTACAGAAGCTATTTACCTACTTAAAGGAAACGAAATAAATGGCTAATTTTCTCGATTTTCCCTAACTATAGAACCACCATCGCACGAATGATTTTTACACGTAACTTATAGATTTCTTATAATTTAACACCTCAGTTGTGTGGTAAAAGCTGTACGCTACCAACATAGAAACTAACGACTTAAGAAGAAACTGTCAAGTAACAAATGGTAATCGACTTGTGAAACTATATTATAAATAGATTCGTAATATTGATTATCGAGAGAAAGTGTTGCGAGCGAAATTATATAGAAGATATATTATAATAACAGATTCGTCATTCAGCTTGTTGAGTGCTTTCTTGTTATATTTCTAGCAAGTTTTGTTGCTGCTGATTCTGTATTATCTTGAAATATATTGATACTTTGGGTTTTGTTCATTATATTCGCTATTGATCACAATCTCACCTAATCTTAAGTAACGATATACTGAAATTAGTAACAGGGTGAAAATAGAACTGGCTGTGAAGTGCATCTACCGAAATAGACATATATGCTCGACATTTCATTTAACCAGGTCAACAAAGTCCCAAAGCATATTACCGATTTGTTAAACTATAAGTTTAACCACCATTTCAAGTGGGTTTTGTGGTCAAAAGGCTATTATAGAGTGGATCAATATGTGAACGATGGTGATGTCTGGAATTGACTCCTCTCTGTGCATCCACTAAAATCGATTGTGACATGTAATGTATTCGAAATGTAGATAGATATCATTACATAGTATAAAATAAAGTCCCTACCGCGTCTGTCTGTCTGTCTGTTCGCGATAAACTCAAAAACTACTGAACGGATTTTCATGCGGTTTTCACCAGTGGATAAAGTGATTCATGAGGAACGTTTTGGTATATAATTTGTCAAGGATTTATTTTTAATCAGGGCAGGACAATGTCTGTCGGGCCTGCTAGTATTATATATATTAAAAAGATAAACCCGATCGAGTTTCTTGCTAGTTCTTCTCGATGACTAGGTTCTTTTCTGAACCGGTGGTAGTTTTGACGTTCATAAACGCGTTCCTAGGACTTAAATTGAATAAAATATTTTTGATTTGATTTGATTTGAGATCAACATTAGATAGTGCGCTACCGTTTTGTTACAGTTTCAACATGATCTTTTGAATCAATAAAAACTCAATCTATTTTAAGGGTCGAACACATGTATAAAAAAAGCTGTGTCCGAGTGTGTTACAACTAAGCCATCAATTACAACCTTTTTGTTATTCTTTTAATTTTAGTTATTTTTTGTTACATTATGGTCTACGATTTACCACAAACGAATTCAAAATATATTTGCGGTAGCTCAGTGGAATTAAAAACTAAAGAGATGAATGTCTATCAATAGTAGCTGTTGTCATATTAGTCTGGTACCAGTATTAGTGGTGACGTAGCTATAGGTAAAGAATATACCTTACCAATCCGTGATTTACTTATTTTTAAAACACCAATTATACATACATAAACTTTGTACAATGTGACAATATACCCGCATTATAAATGTGGTTCAATGAATGACACAGATGGACATGATAAGCGTAGTTACTAGAGCGTGCATAATAATGACATTACTCGAAAGAGATTGACGTCATGGTTTTCGAGATAGTAGGCATACTCAATTTGGAGTTCATCGCTAAAATTATTACAAAATTGTAAATAGAAAAAAGGTAAAGTTTTTTCTAGGAATTGTAAACTTAACTTGACATTTAAATTTATTTAAGCGGAATATTATATTATGGCTCTTATTTACACGTACAAAATATCTTTTTAATGATTGTATGAAAAATTAATTAATCATATTTTTTACACCGTGAAGAAAAAATCAATGAAAACGTGTGATGTTATGGAAACATTGTTCAGACTTTTACCCTTTTTTTTTAATGTGTTGTGACGTCACAGCGACACCATCACAGGCATGAACATTTTATTTGGTATATTAAAAAAGTATAGTGCAAATATATGGTTTATCATTAAATTGTGTAATATTTTGTTCGATATATAATATAACTATATATTAGGGTGGTTCATTTCCGCAAACATTTTTTTTTCGTTGCTCATGCAAAATATTAATCTACATATAGAAAAAAAAATTCTCACCAACTTTGAGCTCTTAATATTAATTTTAAGTACTTACAATTTAAATTTAAAGTTTTACCATTCAAAATGCATGTAAAAAAAACTTTTTTTTTTCAAATTTCTAATGCTTACCCGGCTTTTACAATATTGCAAATCGGTTTGATGGAACTTGTGGGGAATTTCACGCTCTTTAAAATAGTCTTAGTGTTTTTTTGTGTGACTCGCACTGGTTCACCAGTAGGAGTCGTCAAAATAGTTTTTGAAAAAAATAATATTTTCTATTAATTTTTCGAGCAAACCGCCAAAAGTAGGAAGAAAAAAAGAATTGACTCATAAAAAAAAGTTATCCGACCAATGTTTAATGAATTTACAGCCAGTTTTATACCAGAAAATGTAAGAAATTGATAAATACTAACTTATAATATTATTTAGATTCATTTTTTCTATTTATTACCATTATATTTCCCTACACTAAGAACTTTTTTAAAATTAGTATGATTTTTTACTCATAATGAATACAAAAACAACACATGAATTCATAAAAAAGCAACAAAAATGTAATCAAAATATACAGAAGGTTACGTTATTATGTAAAATACTTCAAACGTGATAAACATCTAAATAGTTATAAAAAACAAGTTAAAAAATTTCAAATAATTACTATAATGTTATTCAAAACACATCAAGATTTTGAAGCTGAATATAGCTTTTTGGCGCACGTTGGAAATTCTTTTCTAAATTGTTAAACTATTAATAATAAATATTGAAAATTAAGAGAAAATATTTTTTTTTCAAAAACTGTACTTTGACGACTCCTACTGGTGAACCAGTGCGAGTCACACAAAAAAACACTAAGACTATTTTAAAGAGCGTGAAATTCCCCACAAGTTCCATCAAACCGATTTGCAATATTGTAAAAGCCGGGTAAGCATTAGAAATTTGAAAAAAAAAAGATTTTTATAAATGCAGTTTGAATGGTGAAATTTTAAATTTAAATTGTAAGTACTTAAAATTAATATTAAGAGCTCAAAGTTGGTGAGAATTTTTTTTTCTATATGTAGATTAATATTTTGCATGAGCAACGAAAAAAAAAATGTTTGCGGAAATTAACTACCCAACTATATATACTTTACATTTTTTTTCGAATAGCTTGTGTAGTATAGTGTAATATTTACGTTCCTAAAATGCTATTAGAAACGCTGTACATTCAGCAATGCAATGCAAGCGCGAGTGTTCGGAAGTAAAATTCCTTTAGCGGGAACTCCGACCCACTTTCGTCGGCGCTATAAAGAAAAGTGGAGTTAATAAGCGAGTAATTACATTTCTTATTTCCCAGCGTTTTCACTGTGCGCTGGCGCCGGACAATACTGCGACCATTGCGCTTAGATTTCACTAACGTTTGGCACTTGAAGATGTATATTGTTATAAAATGTATGCTTATTACGAAATATTAATATTACGATAATTAATATAATTAGATTGTTACATTAATTAATTATGAGACTTATTAATATAGGTGTTATAGTATATATATGTAATTGATTTAGCTCGCCTGGCGACAAGATAGGCAGACGGTAAGGATTTGAAGTTTCTTGAAACAGTATTTATGACGAAACGTTTTGCAAATATTACTTCAGTATCATTTTTTTTTTGTTTTCAAGGTACGCACTCGATTTCATCTGACGGTAAGTGGAGGTAAGAACAATGATGGATTACGCTTACTTAATATATGCTTATACACTCTTCTATTGAACGTTCTGGAATTACAAGTAGATGGAAAAACTAGATGCCGGGGATGTTTTCTATTCCTGAGTTGTTCATATAATAACTGAGTAAAGAAATCGTTTGTTGAAATAGGGTAGTTTCTACCTCATAGGGGTTGTTTAGTTATTTATGATCTGTATACATTTGTATTGCTGGGTAATTATTTTGTTATCAAGTTACTTTATATAAAAATATATATTATCAACCACTAGCTGATTCCCACGAGTTTGTTGTTGTGAAAATGCGTATATTGTTTCATGAGAACTATGTATTTCGTGTAAATTTATTATAGGTTGTGTATTATTATTTTTTATTTAAATTATCTGAGAATTATAACAATGTTACAAATTTTATATTACCTACATCACTTAAGCCAATTTTAAGTTTAAGTTTAGCTCCTATGAAAAAATTCTAAATAATACTCTAATTCATACCTCTGTTTACCAGTAGTAAACATCTCATTAAAATCCGTTCACAAACTTTTATTAGCTTACAATCATGATCGGCGAACTTGTAATACAAAAGACCCAAATATAAAATAGAAATTTATTAAAATGGCCTTAACCTTAGCTTTGCTTTAGTAGAGACATTCTTATGGAAATAATTAAGAGCAAAAGTATACTCTCGAGCTTTGCTAAATATGTCGTTTTTGCAAGGAACTAGCCATGCTCTTATTGCTTTCTAAAAATGCACTTCTTTTCTGTAGGCCAAAGAGCCGCAATCCTTAAGTAAAAAAGCCACAAGCCTAGAACACCACCTAGACGCTACCTAGTGTCAAAACAGATACATTAATTTTATTTATATGCATAGATTGTCTTTCAAACGTCAATATTGAAACTACAACAGTCAAGTGTGCAATTAATGCCTTATCGTATAGGAACTGGGCCAAAACGATTATTTCTGATGTTTTCTATTTCACAACAAGTTTTCCATACTATTGTGTAAGCGTGTCTTGAATTACTTCACATAGTTTAGAGATTATAAACATAACTTGCGTTCGCTTGGGATCTTTTACATTTGTTTTGTGAGAACGTCAGAGTGTAATTGTTTAGTGGTAGCTCGGTCTAATACTGTCATAGATGATGTAGGTTCATAGTTCGCTCTTTCGACAATTATTATGTAGCTTCAAACCTAAAGAATAATTTGATGGCACGTTTTCATTAGTATCGTCCGACGGATGTACTAGACAGTTTACTTTAATAATTTAAATGGCTATTGCATTATCATAATATTATGGTCATTAACGTCATAATTATATTCTAGTTTGCATTATTCTTATAAAAATGAACATTTTTTTCTTATTGTCTTAACAAAGTTTCATTATTTCATGATATATTAATTTTTATCGAATAATTGAATTAATCTAGACTTGCCTATTAATTTTAAGTTTTTTTGCTTTAAACGCGCTTATCTCAGGAATTAATTGAAAACTTCTTTTTGAATTCCTAGGTCTACTGGTTATTTAAGGTTACGCTATGACATTTAGGAGTGTATTAAATACTGCAAACTGTGGGTCAGAAACTACACTAAGCAAAGGCGAAATAATGCTGTGATCGAAGGCTTTAAAGATTTTTTTTTATTGACCGATTTAAAAACAAATAGATGTGTCTAGTTTTTACTTCACTATTTTTTAAACATCTCTATCCATCAGAAAGACTATAATTTATATTATTAACGTAAAAGATGAAAGAGCGTGGGCGATACGTTCTGTGGTTTCAGTTTCAATGGCGCGTGGTTATTACCGCGGCCGGGTCGTCGACCTTTAAGAACTTATCCTTTTTAAAAGCGTTGCAGTATTATTTACTTGCTTATATGCTAAATAGGAAGAAAAAAACATTTTATATATTAATAACTACACAATTTGTATAAATAAAAATAAAATAACATGTAATTAGTAAATATATATATATATATTATTTAAATATAGTAATCTATGCAAAATTATCATTGTATGAATGAAAATGTGAATTTTAATTTATTACCTGATATATATCTGATAATCTCGATGAAGTCTTTTGTATGTACACTTTATCTTGGTATCTCTGATCTTTTAACTACGCATTATACATATAATATTTTAAACAATTTAACTTAACGATAAAAATAACTAGTGCAGCTCTCTAATAATAAATCAGTGTCATAGATTGTGTTTGTTGGAGATTGCGCAGCGACTAATTAGCCAGTGCTTCGCATTTGTGTATTTTAGTATATTGCCCAATCACTAACGAAATTGCCGGTTTGTACGTTAGAGTATCTAGTAAAAGTACAAATTATATACTGTCTCAGATTCACCTGTGGTATTTTTCTTGAGTTAATTGCAATAAAACTGTCAAAAGTAATAAAAAGATTCGAAGTGTTAAAGTTGCCAAGGCCAGAAACCAGGATCAGTGCTTTGTATTAAAAACAAATTAAGATGTTAAGAGGTAATACAAACAGTAAAACAAAAAAAGCATGCGTGTATAAACAGACTAACAAAAATTTGAACTCCCGTAACTATGGCGACCGAAATACGAGTGCACGCGCGCGCCTTACTCTACTAAAGCAGTTATAAAACATGCGAACAAAAACGGAAGTATAATGATGCTCAGTCGTCAAGTATTACATAACTGCGGGGAAGCTGAATCAAATCAAAAAATAAGAAAGTATTACATTCCATTATAATTATAAAGTCGGTTTCAATCGTGTTTCGGGGCTCAGGTGAAAGCAGTTACGTCATGTTACGCTCATTGGCCGAGTCGGGGCACGAGTCATCGCGATTTAACCCGATAATAGCCGAAGATAAACGAAGAAAGCCGACATTCCCATGACAGAAAGCATACGTTCGCGGTAAATTGTCTTTCTCACACTGAACTTAGTTAATTAGCGGTTACAAAACCAACAAAGTTGAATTCATACCTAATTATTTCTCAGTAAATTAAAATTAAGATAAAATAATTTAATTGTCCTCATATATTAGTTATATTAATCAATTAATACATTAACATAATTTTCAATTTGCTTAATGAATCCGGTATGCTGATTTAATATAGCTTATCTAATGAAATGCGAAAGTTAGATAAGCATTTGTGTGATATATTTCACTGAATATTATAAGCTGGTACTTCACAATAGATGCACTTGTTGTCATAGTATTGTGTAATACGGTAAGACATTTAGCTTACAAAGGAATATGGTTGTTAAACGTAGATCATACGTTGATAATTGGAAAGGACGAGAACAAAGCCTACTCGTACTAATATTCTGTCATTATCGCTTATGTTATTAAAAAACAACAACAATTTTTTTGAAACCTAGTAGACATTGAAAAGTATAAAAAATATACTTGATATTGCGAAAAATTAAAGTTACTTCTATCCAATGTTTACTTTAACTGTAAAAAAAGGAGGAACGAAGTTAATTCATATTTATTAAAAAAACTTTTTTTAAATTATTATTTTCAAGTTTGTATAGATCCGGTACGCGAATGTGAGGTCAAATATCAATCCATATAAAACATTATTATATTTATTTATATATTATTTGTAATATTTATATCAGAGCCTAAACCAAAAACTCGTCCGCAATATGACTTTATAAAATCAATTATGTAAGCTAAAGAGGTCATACATGAATTGCAAATCGAATTGCCTTTTGCGTGTACATAGACAGACACGCGTTCCCAGCGTTTTTGTCCGTGTCATTATAATGAAACCTAGATAATCATGACTCGGTGATGTTGCGTAACGACTCTGTATCGCACGGGAATTGATTCGTCCATCTGTATGTGTGTTGCGCGATTTTATTCGGAGCATTACGTTGTTTCGTAAACCGTGGTTTGAACGATGAAAAACGTGTTAACATGATTAATTCTCTGTGAAAATTCAATTTACTAGAATTGTAGGCTTATTTGATATATAATTTTCAATAAAACAAAAACTCTTTGACGTGACATTTCTTTAAAGGCGGTATGAGAGAAAAAAAATGCTCTAACGTCACGATTTCGGTGTGAATGTATGTTTTTTTTATAAAGTTTATATAGAGTGATAGTGCAAGTGTTTATATTCAATAAAACCGTAATTTATATCAAAAACTTTTTGTAAACAGTGAAAAACCGTGTCCGAAATTTTTCTATAACTCTTATTTTAATTTATTAGATTTTATAAAGAGAGGTTTTGTTTTAATGTATAAACTCAAAAACTACTTAACCGATTTTAAAAATACTTTCATGTAGAAAGAATATTTAGCTGAAACAAAATAAAGTAATATTAGTTGTGTTATTTTAACGCGAGCCGAGCAGCTAGCGAAAGTCAGTAAAACATAAAATTTATGTATATTATCCACACAAGCTTGTCTTCTAATACGTATACTAATACAAGAACTGTCGTTTTCTTATATAGATTTGCTCATACAAATTAAGAAAATCAGTATATTTGGAAAGCTTAATGTTTCATTTTTGACATCTCGCTACTTGTAAGAAGTAATTTGGAGATTTTTTTTTACGTTAACGAGTTTACTTACGGCACTTTTTATTGTATACATTTTTACATATGTAGAATTAATTTGAGCTTTGAAATAACAGTGCACAATTAAACCTAGTTTCGTACCCATTAACAGAGCAGATTTGTTTCGTACTTAAAGTTTTGCAACCTAACATGAGCAACTATATGTAAAAACCGAACAAATTAGATACTTGATTATGAAAATAATTAAATATGCATGTTTGATTTTTGTGATTCTTTTATTTATATGTAAAGCTTAAATCTGTATGATATAGTAACGAATAAGTTTGCGGGGTCCCCTGTTGTCTTATTTAGAATGTTTACCGAATTAATAATATAATTAATCGAATAAAACAATGTGTATATACAATTTGAATAAGTGGGAAAATCGTAAAGAATAAGTCATTATACTTTAGAACTGTAGCTGTTGGTGTGTTCCTACTCTAAGAATGCCATTTAATACTAGTTATAATAGACATCTGTGAACTACCTCGTTCTTATATTTTTAATCCAATACGACAAAGTGCCTGCACTGTGCCTGATGGAGAACACAATGCAATTAAAAAAAAGCGACAGCAGATATACTAGTCACCATTCTGCCTGCCTATTTAGAGCTGAATATATTACTGGCTGATTTCGATACGTGACCAAAAGAGATATCACTAATTATGTCGGGTTTAGAATTGTGTGCATGACGATATCAACTAGACGAGTACAGATTACCTACCATCCAGCTTGAAGATCATCTGATCTCGTGAAACGACATGTCTAATATAAACTATGTTAGTAATGCTATACGCAAGTTAAACCTGTTGTAGAATACAAAAGACGGCAATGAAACCGCCTTACTAATCCGACATACTAGCATAGCTTTAAATTAATAATAATAGTTAAGTATGATACTAATGTTGTAAGTCTTGCTCACTAATCACTATATTTAAGCTGCTCCACGTTTGCAACAGTTTTTCAGTAATAAACAAAAGAAATTAGAAAAAAGGTGTGGACCAAGAGTCTGCAGAGGAATGAATACATCCCTGATGTAAGGCGGTCCCTACTCAGCCGAACTCGATGATCATGTCCTATTCGATGTTAATTAATGTATTTTTGTTAAAAAATAAATGTCTCTATTAAAAACCTAGTATTTGTTATTTTTAAGTTTAAAATTTTATTTTAATTTATAATTTAGTGTAAATCATCTGACTGACTATCACAAATGCGAAGCTGTAATTACAGTCCCGTATCCCCATCCCAAATACATTTTCTTAAGTGAGATAAGCGTGAGTTGATATAGTTACGCCATAGGTCTATTTCTCATGGGAATTGCAAAAGTATTATACGTCTTTCGCAATCTAGGACATACAATTGTCTGCATAAATACACGCAAATTCTCATTCTATTGACCTTAAATAGTAAATGAACTGGGTGGGTAAGCTTTCAGTCAAACCTCGTAAATATTGTTACAATACAACATTGATTAATATAACTAGGAATCTATATGTATATATATATATCTTCATTACATAGTATAAAACAAAGTCCCCCACCGCGTCTGTCTGTCTGTCTGTTCGCGATAAACTCAAAAACTACTGAACGGATTTTCATGCGGTTTTCACCAGTGGATACAGTGATTCATGGGGAAGGTTTTAGTGTATAATTTGTCAAGGTTTCTTTTATAATCAGGGCGGGACAGCGTCTGCCGAGCCCGCTAGTTATAGATAAAAATAAGTTCGGTAAACGTTGACACTGTTCTAGTTATCATACAGTGTGGCAAATCTACACTCATCAAAAAAGTCTAAGCAACATGTACTAATTTAAATTTTAGGATGGTTCTTCACATTATAACGTTGTATTTTATTTTTAAAATAATATCTTTAGGGTTCTATGATGTAAAAATAACAGCTGTTGTTTTTATAAGTTCTTTTAATAACAGAAATGAACAATATTAGAATATACTGTAGAAACTAAGATACATAAGAAACTAAACTTTTTTCTTACAAAATGTAATTTCTAACGAAAATGTATTTATTGTGAAAGAATAGAACAATTTAATACAAAGTATGGGCTCCTCTGCTATTCAGAACTTGTCGGCAACGATTATTCATTGAATTAATGAGACTGTTTATGTCATCTTGCGGTATTCGCTCCCAATGGAATTGTAGCAAATCCTTCAGCTGTTGGGTTGTTGTCGCTCCGTCCAAGTCCTTCAAAACACGTCTCTGGAGCATGTCCCATGCGTGCTCGATGGGGTTGAGATCTGGCGATTGTGCAGGCCAGGGCAATACCCGGATGTTCTCCGTTGCAAAGTATTCACTGGTTCGCCGAGCTGTATGTGAACGCGCATTGTCATGCATTAACCTAAAATCGGAGCCAAAGGTTTGTGCAAATGGGTAGACATAAGGTCTGAGAATATCCTCAATGTAATTTTCAGCATTCATGTTTCCATTTACAAAAACGAGCTCAGTTCGCCTGTTCTTCATAATACCCGCCCATAACATAACTGTTGAGCCGCTGTATGGATGAACTTCCTGAACGCACCTGAGCCTTTCAGTATTTCCGGGCCGACGATACACTCGCACCCTTCTTGTATCAGGCTTAAACCCGAATCGCGACTCATCGGAAAACATAATTTTATCCCATTGTTCCTGGGTCCATGTTATGCGTTCTCTACATCATTCATATCGACGAGCGCGATTCCCGTGACGTATCGGTGGGCACCTGATTGGGCGTCGAGCTCGTAGGCCGTACTCATGCAGTCGATTTCGCACAGTTTGAGGACTTACATCAACATCACTTGAAATTTGTAGCCTCAAACTTATCTCTCGAGCGGTTAACATCGGCTGGCGTCTTGCAGTCAGTTGTATGTACCGGTCTTTCCGAGTGGTTGTACTCCTTTTACGGCCTGGATGCTGTTCAGCGGGTTCTCCTGTATTATTGTAGCGCTGCCAAAGACGACAAATAACACTTCTATGAATGCCAAAATGTCGAGATACCTGAGATTGATTACTACCCGCTTACAACATCCCTACAGCTCTTTGCATTTCATCTGCCATCAAATGACGTCGCTTCATGACGTAAAGAATATCTAACAATTCAATTTTGTCGCTAACTTTATTTAAATGGTTGGTAAAATTATAAAATCAAGACTAAACGTAGCAATTAAAACGCACTTAAATTCAAACAAATTCGCAGTCATTTGAATTTTATGAAAAAACAAAACATAATCAATTTTTTTTTTACAACCAGCCAGTATATCATCAATAACAAAAAAGTTTACTTACCTACGCACTTTGTTTGAGTAAATACTTAGAAATTAATTAATATAAATGGTAAAATTTGTAATATCACGCATATTGCTTAGACTTTTTTGATGTGTGTATTACAGACATTTTTAACGAAAAAAAAAGCTGTTCAATTCCCTATAACATGTCAGTAAGTGCAACTTTATTGCAACCGCCATTAAAATAGATCGGTGTTATTACAAAAAAAAATACGTATTGAAAACTTGCTTTAAAAATGTTGCGAATTAAATGCACTGCGGTCGCTGAATGTTCGCCATCTTGCTCTTTTGTCTCGCTTTGGTTACGTTAGGTTAGACTTGCGAAAAAGTATAACGCGAACTTACCTCGGGCGAACGCGGTGCATTTAATTCGAAATTTTTTAAAGCAAGTATTTAACTTTTTTGTAATAACACCGGATATGTCTAAATATTTAAACACAGAAGACAATATCCACTTCGTCATAATTCAAATATTCGTGAATACAAATAAAAATTACATAAAATTATAACAAACGCGTGCAGAATAGCATGGCACAGCTAGTAATTTATAACTAAAAAAAATGTTTGGGACGAGTGATCATTTGTATTCTATCTGCCAATTATCACTATACACAAAGAGCGAAAAACCTGTTATAAACCTTGCATAAATTTTGCGTTCAGGCAATATGTTTTTGTGATTTACTTTTATTGACTATTGTTATCGCCAGAACAATCTCCCATTACATACTAAAAATATATAATATAACAATATTTTAATGAACACTAACATTTAAACCAAGTTTTCAATTCATATTTGGGCAGTTTAAGAACGACAGTTTATCAAAATCAAAAATACTTCGTATGTTTCCACACACACATACCTATTTTTCTTGTTGCGTGTGATTTTTAATTAGTCATTTTTCTAAGAAATTCATGGAAATGATATACTTTATAAGGCAAATATTACGAGCATTAAATAATCCAATGTAACTAATAGGTCTAAATAGTATAGTTGACGTTACGTTTAATAGGTCTAAGTAGATGACAGTTATTATCATTTTAGTCAATATTTTGACTTGCAAGCAAGCCGTCAAATTTTAATAATATATTAAAGAAAAATATGCTTACTGCAGATTATCCTGAGAAGACTGGCGTATACAGGAATAATTTTTTTGGCCTTTTTATTTTTTAAGATATACAATTTCGTAGTATATTATTTTGATGTAATTAATGAGGTTTACCCAGCGTTTTGCAATGGAAGCGTGTCAAACATATTTCTTACGTTTCGACTAAAATACATCGAATGTTTTCGACTTTCTACATAAACCAACGACGGGTAGTGACTTTATTGTGATACTGTTTAATGATTCTATTGCGCAAAAGTTTCGTCAACATTGTATCAACGTTACGGTTGCCATACAAATCATTTATTAGTTCAATCTCGTTTTGCATTCGAGAATCGAATGTTTTCGATTTGCTATACTGTAGTAACTCATTGTTGGATTGCGTTACCGATTTAACACGGTCGGTCGTATTCGGTAATGGGTGAGTACGCGTATTATTGTCTTGTCATCATGCTCTGTTTACTGTTGTTTTGAAGTTCTAGCTATATGTAGGGTCTTTATGTGGGTCAGAATTCTATATTCAGCAATACTTTTTGATGAAGAATAAAGTTTGGTGGTTGTAGGGCATTTTGTAATGCCTGTATCACTAATTAAAAGGGGCTGATGTTACTCGCGTCCGCAGGAAGTGTACCCCTCATTCCCCTGCTCATGCTCCCTAGGTGCTGCTAAAGGGTTACAAACGTTTGGCTGCTGCACTGATCCACACATATTAAACCTCGCAGTGACAAATGCAGTAATCAATCAATCGACGATAATAAAACATGGATATTCTATTGTCATATGATTAAATAATAAAAACGTCACTAACTAAAACCGTCATGTTGAAATCAATCGCAAACCACCTATAGGAATGCTCCCATAATTGCATTTGAGAACCAGCTCTCTACGAGGTTTAGGCACTGGACAAAACCCTAGCACCATATTATGTTTTCCTCACGTTAAGTCAAATATATCCGTTAATATGTTTAATTTTTTACCATTTCTACAAAGGTGAAGTTCATTACTTTCCTTTTTATAACCCAACACAAGCGTTGGGCTTGGGAATCATAGTTTTATAATAAATTTCTTCCAGGTAAGAACCAGGCTGCTGAAGTGGAGGAGAAGTAAAACTCGATAAAAAATCAATCGCAGGGCGGCGGAGGAACGGCTTTGCCTTTCCACTGCCGGCTGAACCTAGGGGGAGGGGGCGGGGGCCCTGACCTCCCGTTGCACGAGTTTGGCGGGCTGGGAGGCAGTCTTGCAACCAGGCTGCCTCAGTCGGGTGCGGCGTGGGAAGCGCCTGTTGCCGGGGGTGTAGCGTAGTTTGCTCACGCAACCCCGAGACATCTCCATAGTGCGGCGTAGGTTGTCGTGGAGTATTAGTCGGTTAAAGTTTACTTTAAGCGAGCTTTAGCACGTAGGTGGTGAGTCGGTTCAAGCGCAGGCTCTCCCCCAGGAGCCTGTGAGCCCATGCGGATTTTTCTCCACGTAAAAAAAAGGTAAGAACCAAGCAAGTCAGAATATATTATCCTTGCGGTATTGTTGAAGTTATTTTTATTAGCATTATTGAGCTATGAGCTACTTCCATAGCCTAATGTCTTATGGTATCCTGCTGTGAAGGACGGCTGCTGAGGTAGACACCATATTTTTATTACAAAACCGGGCAGTTCGAGCAATATATAATATGGGACCCCGCGAATTATTAAAAACGAAGTTCCAGGAATTCGGTATGTAAAATCTACCCTCCCAATACATTTTTGATAATCTACTGTATATCCGTAAAAACTTTGAAAACCTGCATTTTATAAAAGACCGGCGTGATCTAAATACTAGAAACAGTAACAAATTGGTCGTCCCATCTTTCAGACTTTTAGGTATAATAGTGTTATGTTTTACAATAACATCCCAAAACATATTACCGATTTGCCGGACTATAGATTTAAGCGCCACGTCAAGCGGGTTTTAATGTTAAAAGGCTTTTATAAAGTGGATCAATATGTGAACGATGGTGTTGTCTGAAATTGACTCCACTCTGTGCATCCACTAAAACCGATTGTAACGTATAATGTATTCGAAATATGTTTAAAATATGTACCCGATCAAGTTTCCTGCCGGATTTTCTCGATAACTGGGTTGTTCTCCGAACCGGTAGTAGTTTTGACGTTCATAAGCGCCTTATTAGGGCCTAAACTGAATAAAGTGTTTTTTATTTGATTTGATATGGAGTAACTTTTCATGTAGTGTGTTCTCTTCTTGTAAAATATGGTCCTGCAAGCGTAATTGCCGATTATCAATAGCTTCTTTGTCTGTTACTAGTCGCCCTTGTTCATGATATGCTTACTATTACAATGCAGTCGCTATGCAATGCTACTATAAAATAATTGTAAATGTAGAAATCATTAAAAAGGATATTATGTTATATGTAAATTATGAAATCGACCTTTAATTAAAGTTCCATAGAAGGTTTATGCTGAGTTAATTATTCAGTAGAGGATATCCGGGACTCATTAATTATAATTATTTATCTTTTATATAAATCAGTGTAGTAATATAATATTTTAATTATAAATTATTATATGGATTAAAATCATCACTTAGGCGTTTTCGAAAAAATGCAGTTTCAATTATATCATTGTCATCATTAGTTCGTGAGAAACCTACTGCAGTTCATTGGCCTCTTTCCTGGATAAGGGTATGGGTATAATCACCACGATAGACCACGACGTTTTAGCGTCGTACAATTTTCTTATATAGAGTAGAGTAGAGTAGTAAAAACATTTCTCAGGTTCAGCTCTCCTCACGATGCATTCCTTCACCATCAGCCGATAGTATCACCAATGTACGCGAATTCCGAAATATTCGTTGGTACATGTTGGCATTCGAACCTACGGACATCGGATTGACATTCCACTGGTCAAACCACTAGACCACCAGGACTTCACTTCAATTATATGCGGCACAACTTTCTCAAGCTACACGTCTAAATAAAGTTAAACTATCCGTATGTCCGGGATAATTTATAATACAGCTGAACCGACTGCAACGAGACTTTTATTGAACGATAGAATATTTTTAGCGCGTTGTCTTGGCTATTGCGCTTTTATATTGAGATCAAATGGTAATGATAGTTACTTAGGTAAAAGAGAGGCCATAATTATCTCAGAGAAAACAAAACATGGGAATGTAATCATTGGTATATATTGATGATGTATGGTTTGCCATTTTTTATGAATTAGCGTTTGACCTCAATCTCATCTCCTGTTAAATGTCGATTAGGTTTAAGATGGTAAACAGGCTAAACGTAGAGGGAAACTGGCTCTTAACCGCAGTTGACGGAGCTCATCAACAGGTAATTGGAGACAGATTTTTAATTTTAAAGTGATAGCTAATCAGGCGGATTTAAAAAAACCCATATGGTTTCACCACGACATTTTCCTTCACCGAAATTCCTAACTCGGTTGCAAGGATTATAAAACACATCGATCGGTACGATGTATGAATACATTACCAACTAAGGAATAATCGCTTTAAAACTAGTTAATTACACAGATATTTGGGTATATACATACTGGTAACATGACGGTGACCGTCAACGCTCTGACTGTACTTTATGTACTGTCAAATAACGGTGGTTTTTTTTTCGGAGCACAGATGAAAATTTAACGCAAGTCATTTATTAGTAAGCCTGCTACACACGCCGATTGTAACTGCCGCCGAAGAACTACAATCGGCAACAATTTTTTATACATACGATCAATAAATTTGCGCAAATAGGTTTGCACAGATTAATCGCTACGATATATCGTTATGTGTGTAGCAAGATGTAGTGTATCTATTGGGGTCATACGACTTGCCCACATGTCTCTCATGTCAGGGTCTTCATCTAATCGTGCGTTTCTTCATTCGTAACGTGTTACGTGTAAGTAGAAAAGAGACAAGAATAACTAAATAAATGATGTTAGGAGAAATATAATTAGTGTTGAGGCAGTCGTAACTTTATGTGACAAGCATAGATGACATCATTGATGGTAACTCGAAGGGAAAATTGCTTAATATTATGCGTATGATTTGCTAAATAGTTTATTATACCATAATTTGTGTATAGATGACTCGACCAGCATTGTACCTTGTATATATGAATATTACGAAAAACTTAAGACAATACTAACGGAGCCTACGGCCTCACATATCTTTGTTATATTATCCATATTGAAATAAATATTCACGCATACCAATATATAATGGCGATCGGCTGAAAAGTATAAAAGTAAATTTGCTACAGCGCCATCTTGTAGCGAATTGTGAATCCTTAAGTAAACCAAGTTTTATGGACACGACTTTCGAGTATATAGATCTCAGATTTAATTACATAAACACAACCTTAAATTTGAACTTATACTAGAATATGTTGTTTATAATATAATTGGGTATTTCTAAAACAAGGACAATGTATGGATACACGATTTTAAACGAGGCCATTTAAGTTAAACTAAACGTACCTTTTAATACAATTACTTAGTCTGGCCATAAATACTGTTACAATAAAAAATAAACAGAATATTACATTTGAATTTGGCATCTGTCATTTTTATATGATTATTCATTGGGTTTTCTCATTTTGGCGCTAATACATTGTACAATATTTTGCGATATTAAAATGGAGTGGGTAATAAAAAGAACCGAATCGCTGTAATTGCATTGCACAAAGTAGGTATGGAGCCAAATGCAATATTTAAAACTCTCCATACGCTTGGTATTAGTAAATTGTTTGTGTACCGGGCTATTCATAGGTACAATGAGACCTACTACTCTGTATGTGACAGAAAAAGATCTGGCCGTCTACGTAGAGTTCGTACGAAAAAGGTGGTCAAAGCAGTATGGGAAAGAATTCGAAGAAATCCCGTCCAAAAGCAAAAGATTTTATCTCGGGAGATGGAGATAGCAGCTAGAACCATGTCGCGTATTTTATAAGATGACTTAGGACTTGCAGCCTATAAGAGACGTACTGGTCATTTCTTAACTGATAATTTAAAAAAGAATAGGGTGGTAAAATCGAAGCAACTACTGAAGCGGTACGCAAAGGGAGGTCACAGAGAAATTTTGTTTACGAATGAGAAAATTTTTACAATTGAGCAACATTTTAACAAACAAAATGCCCGTATTTGTGCTCAAAGCTCTAAGGAAGCTTCCCAATTAGTCGACAGAGTGCAACGTGGGCAATATCCGACTTCAGTGATGGTTTGGTGGGGTATTGATTTGAGATTGATTATGAGAGTGATTATATATGATTCATACTTTTGTGAGAAAGGTATCAAAACATTGGCACAAGTGTATCAAGATACCATTCTTGAGAAGGTAGTGAGGCCCCTTAACAACACCATGTTCAATAACCAAGAATGGTCCTTCCAGCAAGACTCAGCGCCAGGCCATAAAGCTCGGTCTACGCAGTTTTGGTTAGAAACGAACGTTTCATACTTCATCAGAGCTGACGACTGGCCGTCGTCTAGTCCCGATCTTAATCCGCTGGATTATGATTTATGGTCAGTTTTAGACAGTACGGCTTGCTCTAAACGCCATGATAATTTGGAGTCCCTAAAACAATCCGTACGATTGGGAGTGAAGAATTTTCCCATGGAAAAAGTGCGTGCTACTATTGATAACTGGCCTCAACGTTTAAAGGACTGTATTGCAGCCAATGGAGACCACTTTGAATATGCTTATTATATTTGAAATTGTTTTATATTTATGTATTAAACTAACACACTGTAAAAGTAATAAATGTTATTTGCAATAGAAAATTTTTTTCTTTGTTTCAGTATTTATGGCAAGACTAGATATATAGCTGACATATGTATATATATATATATATATATATATATATATATATATATATATAAAGATATTTTATACCCAGGTAAAGAAGTGAATATTATGCTCGTCATTCAAAATGGAGTCATGTATATGTATATCAAACTAACAACCTCTCGGTTCAATGGTAAGATGATTATACAACGACGCCTGAGCTAGCTTGTTTGCCCATGCAATGCAAATTCCCATGCAAATTCATGTGTGTCTCGTTTTTCCTAAAGGTAGTTTTACCTACCAGTTTTAGTTTAGAATACCTTAAATTATTGTTTTAGGCAAAAATAGTTAAAGGAGTCAAAATAAACACACAGTAGATGTTATAAAATGTCTGTTTTCCATTTGATAACGTTTCATTTAATGGCGAGAACATTTCTCGGATGCCTATCCATTGCCAGAGACTAGCTACTGCGTGCAGGTTCGTTCTCGTGATAATAGGAAGTACTTGTTTAATTCGGATAAATTGTGGACCGTTTTTCTTTCTTTATTGTAATTTCAAATTGTTACATATCCTGTAAAACTTTTACCTTATTTAAGTTATTACTTAGTCCTCATGAGAAAAGGGCGCTTAGATTGTTCTGTAAAGTTTTCTGTCTACTAGTGAAAGTTTCATCAAAATCAGTTCGGTTGTTTCGGACATCAGCCCGGGCAAACCGGGCAATTTTATGTATATGTATAGATTAAGCTTTCATTGAAGGAAAATTCAGTAAGTCAGGTCAGGTATCAGGTCACAGATAGCTTCTAGTGTTTATTTTATTATTTGGATTCTTTAAGTTAGGAACCCTTCGCCAAGTATCACTTATAACTGCGAATTTTTCTAGGTATACTGTAATATTTAACATCAGGTGAGATAGTCGTGAAA
This sequence comes from Antheraea yamamai, assembly GCA_036509395.1. Lineage (NCBI taxonomy): Eukaryota > Metazoa > Arthropoda > Insecta > Lepidoptera > Saturniidae > Antheraea > Antheraea yamamai. The sequence continues at coordinate 20,941,847 of AP028441.1, forward strand.
CACTAAACTAACACTATGTAAAAATATTATACGAATTAGTCAAGTTCGTAGATTTAGAAAATAAAATGTTGACAAGATGTAAAAGCTAATTTTGGCTACAAAAATTAACTTACAATGAAAACCGACCTAAAATAAATCAGTTTGGGAAATTAAATTAATATCTAGAAGGAGGGTAACGCCTTGATTAAAGCAATTTTAATAATTTTGCTGCGTCTGTTTATTAAGAGATAGCTGTGATTTTTATATAGGTTATGTAACAAGGTCGTTTTCCTTATACAAATATAAAAAAAACAAGTAAAAGTGATAAGTTAAGTCGTGTTACATAAGTCGATACTCACCGTTGAGTGTGTCCCGCCGCGTAGAAAGTGAAAATCAACGCGAGCGCATACTCCGTTCTCACTTTCCTCAACACAATCTCACTGCGAACTAAACACCAATACTGGCTGTTCTATATAATTTAAAAAAAACACAACGAATACGCAGTTTGAAATTTCAAAAATTCGAACGCGATTCGGATTCGCCCGGCACTTGTTCTTAATTCGAACGCGTGGATCTGATTGGTCGGTGCTTCGTCGGGTGTTGTCGGCGGTGCGTCAGGTGCGACTGCGGTCGGTTAGAGCGTCGCACGCGGAGCTTCGATGTTGTGTAACACTAACAGAGAGTGGGTGGTGCTGGTGTGAAAAGAATCCTTGTTAAATTTGTTTCCCCTGAGACTGTCAACATCCGACTGAAGGCTGTGCTGTGACCCCGTTTCGCATTCTCGATTACACCCCTTACGTCACGTTACTCGAGTGAAGAAAGTTTTTCGAATTTAAACGAGTCGTTTCGCAATCAGTTTCTGGTTTAATTAATTGGATTCATTCTTTTATTAATTATATTTTTAATTTTCTGTTTATCTATAATAACGTTTAACAAGGTAGACAGAATGAGTGCAGGCAGCATTATGAATTAAGAAAAATGAAAAAAAATCACAAATTAAATTATAAGTTAGTATTAACGACGGTGTTCTCGTTTTTTGTTTGGCTTATTAATGCTATTCCATTTTTTAAATGAAAACTTCATTATGCACGGTGAGCGGTATTTTTCGCAGGAGATAAATTTATAATTTCGCGTCATGAAATGCTAGTAAGCCTGACCGAACGTATTGCGCTTGCCCAGCTTGCGTCAGGCTGCGAGTTTTATTTGTTTGTGTAGAGACTAGAGAAATTATATGAAACTAAGTATATTTAATTGTAATTTACTTCTGTATTAACTTTTTCCTTTACTGAAATTCCTAACAAATTACGACAAAGAGCAGGAACAAATAAAACAATACTAATCATAAGGCACGCGAACCTCGATTATGAGTGTAAATAACCAATATTTATTCAGTATTGGATTTCTTTTAACACGTCAAGCGACGTTCTATTTGCTTATCGCGTTGCATCGCGCGGTTTTGTAATCGGTATGTTGGTACTTCCACCGTAAAATCCTATTAAAATATTTTCGTTGCTTTCTTTGTTTGATATTATTGCTATCAAAGATGAAATCAAAATCAAAGACACTTTATTCACGTTACGCCCTCAGAAGGCGTTTATGAACGTCAAAGCTACCACTGGTCAGAAAACAACCCAGTCATCGAGAAGAACCGGCAAGAAACTTGGTCTGGTTAGCTTTTCATGATACATATTTTTACAAATATGAATAGTTACATTCGTTTTTGGTAGGTATTGGTTGCACAGAGATTGACGTCATTTTCAGACGTTACCATCATTTACATATCGATCCACCATATAGTTAGTCTTCAGACATTAAATCTCGCTTGACATGGTGCTTAAACTCACTATCCGGCAAATCGGTGATGTGTTTGTTTATAATTTTGATAGAGGCTTGTAAAGCAATTACTTTTCCGCCGTAAAGGCGTAGTTCTGGGAAGAAAGAAGTGACTTGTTAAACGTCACCGGTAACGTCGACATGCTCGTTACGTATTGCGCTTGCGTCAGACTAAAGACGCGTGGTGTAGCGACCTGTGTATCTACATTTATACTTTATTTATCTATTATGATTATAATGATGATATTATAAAGAGGTAAAGTTTGTGACGTTGTAAGGGGTAATCTCAGGAACTAATGGTCCGATTTGAAAAATTATGTAAGTGTTATATAACTCATTTATCGGGGAAGGTTATAGACGATACATCATCACGCTAAGACCAATGGGAGCGGAGCTCTAATGAAAAATGTTTCAAAATCGGGGTTTTTTCCTCTTGAGAACTTCCGCTGCGTGTTAGCATTAGCCCAAAGTAACTATTCCAGGCGGAATAAGTCTCCGGTAGAGGCTACTATGTAATATGTATCTCCGGTCGGTGAGTTGCAGCAGTTCCTTTTGAAAGCCAAAACCCTCTCTAGGTTTAGCGTGCGTACCGTCTTAGAGCACATCGTCATTTAACGTCAGATCAGATTGTAGTCAAACGCTAAAACCTACGAAGTATAAAAATGATATATTTGAAAGTTTATACAAAAAGGATTACAGAAAAAATGATGATTTTCTTCCTGGCTTTTTCCACTAACATGCATGTTATGTAAAATCAATGATAATATTAATGTTTTTTTCCGTTTATATAAAACGTGACTAGAGATCCATGTGTCTATGTTTATTTTGGCTTTAACAAAAAGAAATCATATGAGCGATTTTCATTTTTTGTTTTATTGTAGACAACTTCGAAAGTTGAGGAGAATCCACCGGTGTCATCAGTCGTGAATCTTCTAGACAGACTTTCTCAACATCCGTGCCTAGTTTTTACACATGATCGCATTCTTATATAACCCAAGCCATCTTTATATACCATCATCTTGTCTTTTTTACTATTCATATATATGTATTTCTCAAATAATAATGAGATTTACATTTCACATTTCAACTTCCATTAATATAATTAATAGGAGGAAGCTGCACCTAACCCGCATTATTATTTGGTGTATTAAAACCCGGGAAGCCTAAATATCTTTATGAAAAACTAGTTTGGGCAAGAAATGTGAATAGTTACAGAACTAGAGATGCTAAGTATGTGTTATGTATACATGCTACCACCTCATTTCGGGGTAGCTTTAAATTCGCTGCTATCAGATGCTTGAACGTTCTGTCCCCTCCAATGTGCAAACTCATTGCGTTACTTACATTTAAAATTAATTATAAAAAGTTTTTATTAGTATCACAATGCTTGTAAACTAAAGGTTTAGTATCTAATTTATGTTGCATATATATTTTAGTCACGGCTGCAATTGCTTCTCTTATATGTAGTTTTATGAATCATACTATTTTTATTTTATTTATCTCTCCTATATATAGTATGTACCCTATTATCTTTTACAATACTTATTTTCCCTATATACTCATATACTATATTTCATAATTATAACTCATATTTATTTTTTACGCACCGTTATTTGCATTGAGTTCCTTCTGAAAATCAGCACTAAGTGTCTCTCATAACACTTTAGCATATGCTGAGCTGGATACCATTTCATAATGCTCCGATATGCATATTTTTATCCACTCTTGTATACTTGTATATTGTGTTATGCGTTGTAAATAAAATATTTCTTTTTTTCTTTCTTTCAATAGTTGTTATGGACATTTTAATGTCCATTACAAACTTTATTGAGGTCGACAGTATTTAAAAGTGGTAATATTAAATGATGAATAAGATTTTCAACTACTAGCATTTATTAGTACAGTGTAATTATTAAGTACAAGAGGGCGCGGCGGACGTTGTCCCGCCCTTATAATAAAACAGCCTTTAAAAATTATATATCGCAACCTTCCTCATGAAACAATTTATCTACTGGTGAAAAGCGCATGAAAATCCGTTCAGTAGTTTTTCAGTTTATCGCGAACACACAGACAGACAGACGTGGTAGAGGACTATGTTTTGTAATATGTGAAGTTATTTAACAGATACAGGACTGACAAAGATGCCGTTTGCACAGACATCATTTTATGTTGCGGTCGAATCCGCAACCTCAAAGCTTTTAGTAGTGAAGCTTGCAACAACTGCGTCACGTGGCTTGTCATATTAAGAATATTGATTGTTATTGCTGGATCAATTTTAATAGCTTCACAATAATTTATATCTAACTCTAAGCTCACTTGCTGAGAGAACTGCAGAGAATACTCTTACGAATGGTATGAATATATCGAGTTGTTACTTTTTAAGAAGAAAATTCCATATTAAACTTTGGAAAGTTTAAGGACATAAATAAATATGTCATGTTATTAGGTTTTTAATTAAATTTATTAATTTTTAATATAAACACCTATCAATCTAATACTCGTTTTCATATACACGTTTTCATATAAATATAGGATATATACATATAGGATTCTATATTCTGTGGTATAGAAATTGAGGCAATTTAATTATTAACGTTAAATAAGTTTGTTTTCACTTGTTACTTAGTAATAATTTTATAAGAGAACAACATATACAAACTGCTTCAGTAAATTGTAATTTCTTCGCAGGTGATAGTGAGTTCGTTTGGAAAGTTTCCGCAGACCCCCGTCATGTATCAATTACATGACGTTGGCTTTTTCAGTATGTAACGTGTAATTTTATAATACACTAGTTGTACAGCGCGGTTGCACTTGCATTTAAATTCTAAAACTTTGTTTTACAATCAATACAGTTATCTCAGTTTCAACAATTTCCATATAAAGCACAACAGTTGCTTATGTGGTATGGTACCTCGCAGACATAGGTATACACAGTTTGGCTTTTCTCAGTAATGCTCGATTTTTTTTCTTGGAGCCAATCCACTCTCGGGTCTCTATACCACGCCCCTGTCGTTCTTTTTTAAAGTATTTTTTGACCTACATTTTCTGTAGCAATTGTTCTACGCTTAATACTTGTATCATGATTATAAATAGTCTATAACCTTCTTTAATACGGGCTGAAAGTTTAGACAGTAGCAATATTTATGGAGGATAGTCTGCACTCGATAAAAAAAAAAATTGGTGCTTAATATTTAACTTCATTATCTAGAAAAATACAAAAATTATACACAATCCTCTACTCATCTATGTTAAAGCACAGTGTCAATGACCTTCGGGTGGATTGAAAGTGAACATGTGAACGGTATGAACGAAACAAAAGAGTTTATTGTCCGTTTTATTATCGAAGGTTATTAACTCCGGGTCGCCCTTTGCAGCTTTCGGCACCGGTCATTACACCTAGGTTTGTGTTTATACTTTTGAAAGTATTAGAACAAACATTAACCTAGGTTATCTTTGTTGTTTATTAGTATTTATTTTGATATTATTATTTTATATGTAAAACGTGACCATGAACAATCATCTCTTAGAATATTGTAAGCGGCTAACACCTGGTATATAAGCTATAAAATGTAAAAAAAATTAAAACCTGTCTGGTTGTGTATTGTATTGTCCGTTCAGATAAAGCACAAATACTGTTTTCAGCTTTATTAATATTAGTATAGATTTATATTAGTATGTATATATCATATCCATACTTTAGTATTTATTTATCATAATACCGCTTCTATAAGGGTGTGGATAGAAGTTATGATATTTATAATTAAATGAGCGACATTAAAATACAGCGAAAGGCTTATTTACATATAGCTACTAACGTTGTACTTGCTATAGACGTTACCACGCTGTGAATTTAAAAAAATAATTAGTGGTGTTGCGAGATCAAAACTTTTGGAATATATTTGTATTTGGGGAAACAAAAAGTGGTCAGACAATAATAAATATCTAGATCGCAAAAACAGTGCCACTGACTACAGCTAAGAACCATGTTTAAAAAAAACAACAAAATCGGTTAAGCCATTCAGCTACAAAATTATGAACAAACGTAAACCAGGATAATAAATATAATAAGGTGAGAAAAAGAATCGGACGTTATTTTACAAATGTCACAATTCAAAAATAACACATTTCGCGAATGTATGTTTTATAGAAAATGCTATTCTTTCTTAGCTTCTAATTGATTATAAATTCTAGCGACACGAAGTTATACTTTTATTTCAGACTAATTAATGCCTGCGGCTTCGTTGTCCTTAAAATTATTATGTCATTTTATGGAAATCAGTTTTTTTTTCAATTATAGGCTTTCTATTCTTTTTAATCTCTGCTTATAATTTACCGATTTAAAGTTATTTCTAGCATTACTGCTTAACCTCTGCGGACATGTTTAATTATAAATGGTTTATATAATACTTTGAATAATTCTGTATCTGCCAATAAAAATCTTGTTCAAATCGATCAAGCTGCTTCGGAGATAACCCGATGAAATTTCGGATATGATAGTTTTATTGACATATGTATATATTAATATTATAACTGTATATATTAGCATAAATATAATATTCTCACCTAATTTATAAGCACTGAATGGAAAGTGACAACCCCAGTGGAGTAACAGCCTATGAATATTAATATTAAATAAATAATCTGATGTATTATGAACATCATTTTATTTCATTTGTGTTTCAAACGAAAATGTGTTGAGGAATCTTTAGCTACTTTCATTTGTCAGGTTTTTTCCTCAGATGATTATTACTTTCGTTTATATATATCAAATACTGAAGTAGGTCGTTAGATGTTATCTGTATTACTTTGTGTTTGATTATACACTGTTATACCGTTATTATTATTATTTATTCTTATACTATTGAGTGTTGTGGTAAGTAGTCTATTTTTATATAAAAAGTTTCGTCTTTTTATAATTTATACATATGCCGATGATAGGAAAAATTTATTCAATTTGTTTCTTTGATAGTTTTACGTTGTTTCTCTCTCTCACACACTTCACTCATCGACAACTGTTCATTTGAGGCAGTCAGAAGAGAATGCTAACTTTATTTTTTACGTGTTTTGGATATTTTAGGACCCGTATTAGATACTTCTCCTTACCTCAAAAAGATTTATAACCACAGACAGTGAACGTTTTTTTATGTAAACAGATAAACATGTCTTTTATATATAAACTAGATATGCCCACTGTTCTTTTGCGTTAAATTGTTGGGGTTAGCCTTTATTGATAAGTGACTTATTAAACTTTTTTTTCAATTATATTAATAGAATATAAAAAATAGAAATAAAATGAAAACAGGCATGTGAGGTGTCTAGGTCTCTATATCTGCAATTGGGATGCCTTTCATGATATATCGTCAGAACCTGATAACGTTTACACTCTTTCTGTATGCAAATTGGTTTGTTAATTTCGACTAAATCTGTGGAAAACAAAGTAATTCAACGTAACAGCTAGAGAAAAAGGTCAAAATACCAAGAAACAAAAACGAATTGGACTGAGAATTACATAGATTAATACTTTGAAATATATAAACTCTCCACCTTTTATTGTGAGTGGGAATAGAATTAAAAAAAAAACATGTAATATATATTTTTTTATCTTTAACAAAAATTAAGTCAAATATCTTCCCCTCTCGTCTTTATTTCTAGGTTGATAGTATGAGAGCAGCCAGTGCAGCATCCTCCACACTGCGTGAGGATCATCGAATTGGATCTTGTAACAGTGTGTAGCTTTGCGACGCTCTGTTTGCGTTCTGGAAACAATATAATTACTCTTAAAATTGCGTCCCACACTATTTGTTT